>OZ020309.1:47140320-48340320 GCA_963971305.1 Arcuatula senhousia | reverse complement strand
GAATATAAGTAAACAAGCTATAAAAGTTTTATATACTCTCATAAATAAAGCATAAAATTGCAAGCAAAGTGACATGCCAAAATTGATGCAACTTCCAAAAAATTTCTCTAACAAATCAACCAAATTTTCAACTTAAAGCAAATTTTTGTGAAGTCATTTATGAATTCATTTGCATCATATTTTCAATTAGAATAAAATATTATGAATTGGTGTTTGTTTATTTGGAATAAATATTCAATGCCCTGGACCAAGAAAAATAGTTGTTAAAACAATAGTAAAATTTTACACTGAATTATCAAAATATATGGAAAATCAATTATTAAAACTTCTTTTTGTGTTCAAACTGTGTCTATTCTGAAACTATAAAACAGATGTCAAAACCCAAATAAACAAATAAATATTTTCCTTATAAATTTCAATCTTATAAAAAAATATCATGAAGGTCGGTCAATGAAAGACTTCACAATAATAATTGTCTGAAAATCATGGACTTTAAAGACAGTTTTTTTTTTAAGTTGTACAATTTTGCATATCACTGTATATTAAATATATAACAACATCAGTTTAATATCAATGAATAACAAAAAGAAAATAAAGCAACATTACAAGTGTAATTTTATAAGATTTGTTTTAAGATAAGCTAAAAAGACAGACAGAAAGATACATATATAACTTCCATTTAAATTGAAAGATAAGAAAAGTTTCTGAAAATTAATTTTCTGGTTAGTTGCTAATAGAAAAAAATATGCATAAAAACTTCAGCAAAAGCACATTGTTTACCATATTTGCTCCTAACTAAATACCAGAAGTACCATAATTGGGATTTTTTCTAATGTGATTCTTGATATTTTTTTCCTAGTACAATCTTGAATCTTCAATGGCTATTTTTTTCAAAAATAGTTTTGCTTTCACTGATGTTTTTTGTTGTTGAAAAATTTGGCAAACCTATGTGCTTTCAAATTTCCAAAAATAGTAATGACTTATTTCATTGAACCAATTGAAAAAGGAAAGAGACATAAATGAAATTAAAGAATATCAAAGGTGATTTCACAGCATGCAAACAACAAATAACAATTGTGTTAAGATTTTTAAAAGAACAAATCAAATAAATTTTGATTAAAAACAACTTTGTTTTTTCCAGCTCAAATAAAAATAACCATTTCAATGAATTTGTAAATAATTGTTTTTGTTCAACTGATTGCTTCAAAATTTCAAAAGAAAATCCTTTTCTTTAATTTGAAAAAAATAGAACTGTTCAAAGTTGTTTTCAGTTGAGATTCAAGTGCTTTTCTGCTCAAAAGAACAGCTTTGCAAAATTGATACATTAAACAAGCATGCTTTTGACAGACAGCATTGTCTTACCCCCTTTTCTGTTTTGAACTTTTCAGTAAAGCTACCTAGAACTTGTGTTAAGGTAGCTGCTACAGCCCCTTTTACACTGTGAGAGCTAGACATAAATGTGTCTATATACACCTGTATTGAAGGTAAATAATGTTCATTGCAAATATGAAGATATCAAATTATATTGAGAAAAAAAGAAAAGGGATAATGTTTGTTAAAAATGCACATGTATAAATATTAACGATAATTAATTTAAGGATTATAACATAAAAGAAATTATATGTTATCCATTTTTCAATTAATTTGAAACCTCACATCCTTATTTTTACTGAAAAGATATATTTTGATCTGACAAGAGTTAATTGTTTTCTGTAAAAGTAATTGTATAAAAATTTTAAAATGTCATATCCCCTGCAGAATATATATTTTTTCACTTTATTGTGTGATTTTTCTAAATGAAACAAAATTCCAAATAATCATGCAATAATCAAATATTATGAATTAAAAACAGTGAAAAGGAAATAAGGAAAATAATGGAAAACCCTCACCAGAAACTCAGATCATTTAAGAATTTGAATAGATTACCTGAGTAATTCTTGTGATAACTCCAGCTGTCATACACCAAGATGCAGAGAGGGTCATATTCAGTAACAGCTGAAATTAAAGTGAATTAAAGTTTATTTTTGCCTACAAAAAAGATGTCTCCCCCAGTTTCTCCAAAAAGTTCTAAGTTCAAAGGGCCATTACTCCCCCAAAAAATTGAGGATCACAATTTCCTGATCATATGCACAACTACATATGGAGTCCTTCCTATATGCCATGTTTTATTGAATTTGGTTCAGTAGTTTCAGGGGAGTTGCGCTGACAAGATGAAAAATTAGGATTTTCAGCAAATTCCTAAGTTCAAAGGGCCATAACTCCCACAAAAATTTGAGGATCAAAATTTCCTGGTAACATGCACAACTACATATGGTGTACTTCCTATATACCCTGGTACCAAGTTTCATTGAATTTGGTTCAGTAGTTTCAGTGGAGTTGCGCTGACAAACTTTGTGACGGACAGACGGATGGACACGACAAAAACAATATGGGGGGGGGGGGGGGGGAGACATAATTACTCCTTGTATATCATGTGTTCATATACAAATGCAGGATCTCTTGTGCGAGCACAGATGTGGACATGTAATAGAAGTTTTAAAATGTCCTCTCTCTAATATTATATTTCACTAGTACCTTATCAAAAGGACCAGAGCCACGAACCCCAATATTTGGCCCAGCAAATATGCAAATAATACAATTGGTTTGTTTTACTCAAAAAATTGTGTATGTATAGCTGGATAGCTGTGCTAAATGAGAAATGATTTGTATTTGGTGTATTGGTCTATTTTATATCACCATGACGTTTCAAAAATGGTCTAAATTAATTAATTTTCACTTTTTGGCTAAAAAAAAAGTTTTACAGTCACAATTATGTTATTTTCTATATGGCGCCACCCCTCACCCATCAATTATTTTGTTGAAACATGAAGATAACAATGTATTTGTAAAATTTAAGCAAAAATATTTATGGAAGAGGGGTGGCGCCATTGTCATTTTTCACAAAAAACTAAGCCGAAAATGGCGAGAATCTGCTGAAATTAGCATATTTTCAATTATAGCGTCACAATATGACGCCATTCTAGCGTCATAATTGTAGAAAACATAAAAAAATAGTTTTGTTTTGTAACAAGCAATTATTCTGCAATAATAAGCCACAATCGTTTTATATGAAAAATGAATTTGAAAATATGATCTGATTTAGGGCCAAAATAGGCTGTTCGCGAACCAACTCCTTTATTGTTGGCATAAATGTGACAGGTATGTTGAAATAAGCAATAAATGCTTGTTGTTCTGAAGCAACTGAGTTAACTTTGTTCAGAATTGCATTACTAATTCTAGTTTGTTCTTTTACATGAATGTGTGATTTATTGTTTTACAATAACTTGTTTTCTTAAGAGCAAATTGATGTTGTTTGACTTTTCAGATTTTACCATCCAAACCCAAATACAAACATGAATTTCAACCTTGACCTACTTTCATAATTTCCACTTGAACCTCCTCCGTCAACATGGGTGTACAGAAGACTGCATTGAGAATCTGGACTGGCATCCAGTACTCCTCATTCTCTGTCTCCATGCTGGACCGAAATCTATCATCTTCTAACATTTTCTGCAATAAGATTTTTAGCATATGATCTTAAAATCTAAGACTTAACAGGTGGGGTTCATGTATAAGGGGCCTCAAGGTAAAAGTAGATTAGCGTAAACTAATTGAGTTTCCCGCTTAATAACTATTTATAAATTGATTCAGTAGGTTCTACACATCACACTTTTCTACAGAGTTTTATAAGTGTAATCAAAATGTTCAAATTTAATCATGTTTGCCATCCTTTCGTCTGTTAATGACTTAAAACAGAGGAGCTCTAACAAAAAGATTGAAAATACTAAAAACATGTAACAGGATTATGGTTTTAAATTTCTTTATACAGCTTGGTTCCTTGTGATAGGTGTGGTTACTTTGAACTTTTATAATCAATATAACTATTTCTTTTAAAAGAGTCTCTCGTACATGTATCACAACTAAAATCATGCACGGTTAATATATATTTATAACTTATATGTACACACTTTAAGGTAGATGGGTGTCTATCGCTGAGCATCTTTTTTGCACATCGATCATAACTTTAGAATTTATTATGCTTGTTATTCTAATTGACTTCTATTGGACTAGATAAACATCAAAATTGGTAATTACAACAAAAATTAGGGTTAAATACACCTTCTTTGCGAATTTCAATATTTTCCCGTACTATTTAAGGGGAGATAATTTGTATAGAAATAATAGGGAAAAACACATTTTTCACTTTTTTCAATAATTTTGATGGCGAACTTTATTTTTAATTTACTATATTTGAAATTACGTCGAAAACAAAGATTTTCCCAAATTTTAAGAAAAATCTATGGAGTGGATTTTTTTAGGTAAAAGAAATTAAAAAATTCTCTATTGATCCTATATAAAAAGTACTGAAATCATCAATTTTTCAAAGTCCTTTCTACAAAAATTCTCGTGGTGAAGTTTTAATTTTATTATCAAGATTTAAAGTACCAGTCTAGGACAAACTGTGGTCAAAATTTAAGAACATTCTATGGATAACTTTTTATACAACCCATCTACCTTAAGATAAGAAATCATTGTTACTTAATCATTGCTACTATTAAATAAAAATATTTTATAATAATGAAATAAATATTTTACTTGGGATATTCACTAATAGTTGTTTCTTACTTGAATTCCATGGACTGCATGTGTACCCAATTTCTTTGATTTTGTTTCTATTGCCAGCTGAAATGGCTCAAGGCATTTTTCACGCAGAAGATGTGTTGGAGTTTTGTCAAGTTCTTCTTGATTACAAAGTAAATCTAAAAGAATAAAAAATATACTTCTAATTAAACAGTATAATATTTGGTACAAATAAGACCCTTATTAGATGTACAACCAAAATGCCTGCTAAAACAGAGTGCAGAACTTTTATTTGTGTTTATTTGTTTTTTGAAAACTTACACAAATACATGTATATTATTGCTCTCATCAACATACCGTCATTTTTGACAACCTGTAACTGCTGTGTAAAAGTTTGCTATACATTTCTATAACTATTTTCTGTTAGGTTCATTTACATACAAACACATTCTAAAGATCCTTTATCTTTTTAGACTATGCATGTGTGACAGTGTTTTTTTCTCTATTATAATTGAAATTCATTTGCTTTCTATCAAAATTTAGAAAAAGTTTATTACAAAATGCGACCTACATGTAGAGTTATTATTAATGACAACAAAATTAGTCACATAGAATTAGTTATACATGAATATATGACTTTGCCTGAGCACGTTGTCAGGATGTAGTACTCTGACAGACCATCAATATTGAACATGTGGAAGAATTCTTACGCACCCAGACACCTTAAACTTTTGGTCATCAATATATAGCTTCACATTCAGATAAGAGTAGTAGTTGAATTTATCCCAATGGAGATTTAAATCAAATTAAAAAAATATGTTCAGATTTACATGTAACTGTGGAAGTGGGACAAAATACAATATACATGTACATGTAACATTACTTTTGTGAAGGAGAATTTGTTTCCCACATTATCTTCAAGTAAAGGTCTAAAATTTGAAATGGTCAGAAAACTCTTGTAAAAGGAGTAGAGCCACGAAGGCCCCAAAATGGCCCAAAAATTCAACTTTGATATATCTGTTTGTAGTTGCTGCATTAATGTTCATTAGTCTTTAAATTTCATGAATTGCAATATTTTTTCCTTAAATTATTTATAAATAGGAGAGCAGTAAGTTAAAAAATAGCCTATTTTGTGAAAAATAATAATTTGTAACAGTTTTCCTTGGTTTTCATGTATTAATCGATGAATATGAAATGGGCCACACCTGTCGACCAAAATTATTTTGTGATATAAATGTGTATAATGATATAAAAATTAATTATAAAAAAATAACGATGGTCGAGGAATGTGACCAATACTAATTTTGACGAAATATGCAGAGAAATCAGTCAAAATGTGTTTCAAATTTATGGCCTGTTTAAAGTCTCAAGGCTAAACCTGTGGTGTAAATATTTTGCTAAATCTTACAGATATGAAAAGTTTGTTCATACCTTAACATATTTTAGTTAAATTTTTGACAAGTTATAGAAGATGAAAAAATAGTGAAAATATCAAGCCGATTTAGGGCCTTCTTGGCTGTTCTCCTTTATCTTTTTGCTATTGATGAAGAAATTACAATATATATATACATCCTTTCTTAAATTATATATTACATGTACAGGTATATACATTATACAGGATTACTTTTAAAATTTTTAAATTAATTAAAAAAAAAAATTATGTGGTTATATTTCAAAGGAGCTACATGCATGCTCTTTTTTTTCTTTCATTTATCCCTTTACATACATGACATACAGAGAATAGAATAAAGTTAACAAGCCCTTTACATACAGAGAATATGATGTAGCCTGAAAGTTAACAAACCTATAGCAGATCGACATGCATGCCTGATACTAATATGCTTTGTTGAAGCAACATCTGACAAAAGTTGTTTCAGAATATCCTCCATGGTTAATATCTCTAGAAAAGAAAAATATATATATATATATATATATATTACTGATACATGTACTATGGATTCATTTAATCATGTTAATTTGTAGGTACCAATTTTCATGGTTGGATGAAAAAAAAATATCAGTATATTGGTTCTTAAATTCATGGTCCCAAACTGCCAAAGTCTGTATCATACAGATCAATGTAATATAATCCTTTTGCGGAGGTAACTCAAAGCTTGAGTGTTAAACCCTGGCGTGAAAGCAAAGATAAAAGCCAGACAAGGTTCATATTTACTGTTGACAACATCATGAACATACTGACTCCTTCTACTTGGACTGAGCTTAAAGACATTCAAGCAAAGAATTCTCATGCAACAGTTATCTTTGATTCATTTTGTTTATGCTAGGAAAGCATTTCTGATTAATCATTCAAGAAGCAACAGAAATCATTATGATTACTCATAGCCATGGCCTTATTCCAAACAGCTTTGAACATAATAAGTTTTAAGTATTTGTGTGTACATGCATGACATGTATGTGTTAGGGTTTAACACCCCTTTCAACGCATCTGGGCCATTTAGGGTGGTCAGTTCTAAAGGTGGATGAAACTGGAGAACCCAGAGGAAACTGTACTGACCTTGAGCATAAAGGTAATTGACAAACCTAATTACATACAGTTGAAGAAGTCCTGTTTGTAAAATACAAGCGGCATTTGAACACCATCTTAGAGGTGACCAACTTAAATGAACAATAAATAAAGTATGTTGCACTGTGGCTTGTGTATAAATAAAATAGATAAATAAATGGATGGTGAAGCCACATTTAAAAGGTAAAAACTAATAAGAAATATAAAGAAATAAAACCTTTAAAACAAATAAAACAAGAATGCCCAAATTTTCGGACATAAAGTCCTTCTTCAGGGGCTAAAAAGTAAAAAGATGTTCACACATCGACTGACGAGGACAGAATAACATAAAATTGACTCGAAGAACATCACGTGATATTTCAATCCTGAACTTGATGACTAATTTATAAATATTAAGAAAAGGTCTGTCTTTTTACATTCATACCAAAGGGTTGAAAAGTGCCTAAAAAGTTGATTATTCTTTGCTCAAGAAACTGTCTTTGTTTTTCGCCGGTGCATGTTTCAAGGAGAACGGTCACCTGCATATCCTGGACGCCATGGTTTGGCAATGAAAAGTGCTGGCCGACTGGGCAATCGTCGCATTTGAGAACACTTCTCCTGTGTTCAGCAAATCTGTCACCCAGTCGACAATAAGTTTCTCCTACGTAAATTTTAAGGCACTTGGCACAGCGGATGGCGTAAATGACATTTTCGGAGATGCAGGTGTAACCGTTCTTCAACTTGAAGGTGTTGGAGGGGCCAACTATCTCTTCAGTCTCCCAGGTAAATGGACATGTGACACAGATAGATCGACCACAACCCCTGGTGCCTGAAAAGTCAGAGCGAGGACGTCTCTTGGATTTGTCAAATGAACTGGAGACAAGATGTTGCCTCAAACTCTTACCTTTGCGAAAAGCGGTCAGTGGTGGCAAGTCGAACACTGTCGACATGTGTTCGTCCTTCAAGACGATGGACTTGAAATTGCGCAACAGAATGTTCCGTATGACGATGTTATGAGGGTGGTATGTAAGTACTTGTTCTGGGTTTTTGCATTATGTCCGAAAATTTTGGCATTCTTGTTTTATTTGTTTTAAAGGTTTTATTTCTTTATACTTCTTATTTAGTTTTTACCTTTTAAATGTGGCTTCACCATCCATTTATTTATCTAAATGAACAATGGCCTGATATCTAAGACCACCTGGCCATGATGATGATCCAGGCCCCAATTTTAACATATTTAAGTACACATTATAAAATAAAGAACAACATTAAGATACCACCACCAGGGCTGTCATTGTCAAGTATGAGTAGCTAAATGTGACATATTGAAGGATATTCTACCACGAACCAATCCTTTCTGTAACAATTCAAGCTGCAATATAACGCACCTTTTTGTAAGTGTGTTCTTCTTTGTTACAACAACATCTTCTCGTTACATAAAGGGTGCATTGTGAGTATTTATTTCTTTTGCAGCAGCAGCATCTGCCAAATCATAATATACCGCTTAAAGCATTAAAAAAATGTAAATATTTCTAGAATTATTGTAATTTTTATTTTAACCTCTTCAAATCTTTTTAAAATTTCTGATTAGAAGAAAATTAAAAATTCTCAATATCGGTTAAATTATTAATTAATGTTCATTTGAAATTTATATGCTTTTTTTCAGTTACCTAAGCGGCAAGTAAATAAACGTCCACCCCTGGAAAATCCACTGCGAACTGGAAGACTTTACACGTAGATATGCATGTAGTATAGTCTGTCGGGGACACTTAATCGAAAGCCATGCAGAATATGATTAATGTTGTAAAGGGGTCAGCACTGGGTGTGGCCGAATATTTTACACCAGTTTTGAAAGACTCGAAGTTCAAAGAAACTGGGGTGTTGACACCAGAAGAGTTTGTTGCTGCTGGAGATCACATGGTTCACCATTGTCCCACCTGGCAGTGGGCTAAAGGGGATGAAAGTAAAATAAAACCATATTTACCTGCAGATAAACAGTTTCTTATTACTAGAAATGTTCCCTGTTATAAAAGAGTGAAACAAGTAGATACACACCAGGAAGAGCAGGAAAAAGTTATAGAAGTTGATGAAGATGGTGGATGGGTTGACACTCATCACTTTCCTGATCCAAATAGTACATCGGTTTTACAAGATCAAGTAGCAGAAATGACTTTAGACTCTAAAGAAAGTAAAAAGACCAGTAATGATGATGATGATGACGACGACGATAATGATGACGATGAGGATGCAATGGATATGGAAGCATTTGAGCAGAGTGGAATGTTAGAAGCTGAGGATAATGCAACATTAGATCCATCAAATTATTCACGTCAAGACTCAGAATCAGGAGCTGAAGGTGGCATATTGCAAACAAGAACTTATGATCTCAACATAACATACGATAAATTTTATCAAACACCACGTTTATGGTTGTACGGATATGATGAGAAAAGAAAACCACTTACTGTTCAACAGATGTATGAAGATTTTAGTCAGGACCATGCTAAAAAAACTGTTACTATGGAATCACATCCAAATTTACCAGGGCCACCTATGGCTTCTGTTCATCCATGCAGGCATGCAGATGTAATGAAGAAAATTATTCAAATGGTTGCTGAGGGAGGTGGAGATTTAGGAGTCCATGTGTATTTGATGATATTTTTAAAGTTTGTCCAAGCAGTAATTCCAACCATAGAATATGACTATACAAGACACTTTACTATGTAATTTAAGAAAATAGTTACTTTCTATAATTTCAAAGTGCAATTGGTCTTCTATTATGTGGATCTTAATTTTCTTGTGATTATAATGCACATTTAATAGATAACTGTTTCAAGCAAAAACTGTTTGAAAGAATTATTCATGTTATTATATTAATTTACTGATATCAATATTAATATTTACAAATTGTTGTATGTTAGAAAAATGACATTTTATCCCAGAATGTACATTATGCTTAAATGATTTTTGGTGTATTCTTGTTAATTAATTGGTCATCGACTCATCAACATATTTTTAAGGTCCTTAAGATCTGGTTATATTTTATTTTAATTTACATATCACGTTGCCCTAATTTTGAAAAAAACAGTAATACATATATGCATTACTATGATTACCATGGTCTATTAAAGGACATTGAAATTCCAATTTTGAATCTGTTGCTCTCTTTTTAGCTCTCATATACATGTATATGTATATACAATCTACAATTGAATTCTTAATGGGTTTCATATAACATTCAAATAAAAATTTTGTGGAAGTTAATTGTGTCCCTTTGACCATAAAGAAGTCTTACACAGGAATCCTGTCAATGATCATTTACATAAAATTAATTAACAGCATGAGTTTCTGTATCACAACTGATTAGTTTTTCCACACCTTGTGGGATATTTCATGGTTTCTGTGATGGAGCATTAGAACTGACATTCGAATTGCTGACACAGGGTAACATTGCATGCTTCTCGGATGTCATGACTCAGTCTCAAGAAATGTTTTTTTTCTCATATGCTTGATGAGTAGTTGTTGGTTTGTCCAAGTGTTTTTACAGTGTGTATCATGCTTTTTATCAACACTAAACTGGTCAATGTTGGTAACATGACAGGTGTTTTTATAACATGCAGAAACTGCATCCCCTACTTTGAAGTACTTTTACTTTCATTTCAACTCAATCCTTTGCTGCATGCAGTTTAGTTGTGTTACGATTTTTTTTTTTGTGATGTTGTGAAAATTGATTTATAGTTGTCTTTTTTTGTAAACTCTTGGCTTTTTCCAACTTCAGACATTCAGAAACTAAATGAAGAAAACCTTTACCTCTAACATCCACCAGATTTTTATATAAAACAATTAAGAATCCCAGTAATGATATTGTGTACCTTGTCTTGTTAACATCTATTTCAATTTCATCAGTTGTAAAAAGAATTTTGACCAGAATTCACAAAGTGAATATCGGGCTACACTATTCAGCAACTATTTACCACAGCCACATGATATTTGGAACGCAGCATCAATATGTGGTCCCATATTGTGGGTTTCAATTTCAGTTCTGTCTGTTACCTTCTTCCTGTTCAACAAAATCCTAACATTTCTGTCTTTGACCAAGTTTCGCTGGAGTTCAGATAGAGAAATGCAGGTTATAAAATGATGAATATTGAGCAGGTGGCCAGATAAGCATTTTCCAATTACTTATTATTACAAACTCACTGGCTCATGGTAATCGATATGCAGCATCAACATATAGTCATATATCATGAGACAAACCCTGTAGTAAAATTATGGAACTTGAACTCTTAACATTACTGAAAGGAAAAATACAGCACTGAAAAATACAAGTATGCAGCTTTGTTATGTACTATTACGACATATGCATACTAAGTTTCACTAACCTATAACTTGATACATGTATACATGTATCAAATAATAAGTTTAACACTGCTATTTTAATGTATTTAAAATTGTTATTTCACTCAACTAGAAACTCTAAATAATGTAATGTTAAAAGATGGGATTACAGCCATGTTGGACTTTTCTAGGGCATATGCATAATATGTTTCATCAACATAGTTCTTGAGATATGGAGGTGCTTATAAACTTTAACATTGATTTCCACCTCTGTCAAACAACACCTATGTCTGAGTTTGTCAAAAAATATTTGATGGATTTCATGGAATTTTTACACCGATATTTAAACGTATTTGAATTTGTTATTTTGCTCATCAAGAAACTCTAGATAAACGATAGGATTACAGTCATGTTGGACTTTTATTGAGCATATGTATGCTAAGTTTCATCAACAAAGCTCTTGAGATATGGAGGTGCTTATATAAACTTTAACATTAATTTCCACCTCTGTCAAACAACACTTATGTCTCAGTTTTTCAAAAAGTATTTGGATTTTAATGAAATTATTGATTCCTCAAACGATACTTATTCACTGGACAGATGGACAAATTGCACATCCTGGATTTGGCCCTACTTTTGGAGTTTTAAAGTGTTCACAAAAAATTGTTGACAGATATAAGTGAAAAGTATATGGCCTTTGCATCCTTGATGCAAGGCCTTAATACATGTTTTATAAAAAAAAGTATAAGAAAAAGTTTCACATTAAATGTCTGCAATGTTTTGCGATCGTATAAAAATAAGAACAGATATTTTTCAAACCCCTTTTGCCTTTTACGGTAAACCTAAAATTTTGTTGTCTAAATTTAACGTAATCTTAGTAGACTTACTTTTTAATGCATCAACAATAAAATGTTCTACATCTACTAGCTTGACTAGTTAACTTTAAAATATAAAATTAGGTCTTATCAAATACACAAGCATTTTAAATTTATCTCTAATTTTATTAAATAGTTTATTCTATACACACAGTTTTACATGTGATAATTTGTAAAGCATATTTACATATTAAAGTTGAGAAGATTAAGTTATAAAATGTAAGTACATGTATCATGTAACAGTGTCAGAAAAAAAAAACCAACCTCAGAAACATTAACTCTGAAGCATTTAAGGGACAATATAAAGAAATAAAGATCAAATTTAACAAATAAATACAAAACTAGTACTGTTCGAAGAGAATATTGTCAGAAAAACTTCTGGTGGTATTTGATAATTTTTACAAAAAGTATAAAAAAGAAAGAAGAAAAAAAACAGTCACCAGTGAAAAATTACAATGTATTTAAATATCAAACCAGATAGGTCATAATAAAGTTAACAAAACTTCTATCTTGTAAAAGTTTCAACAACAGATGTACACAAGTCTTTATCATAACAATCACGGAAAAACCAGAGTATCAAGCACAACAAACATATCAGGTGGCCTGTGCCTCTGTGTTCTTTAGCTTGTAATCTTTTAACGCAGCCTTGATAGCATCCTCTGCAAGCACTGAAATAAAAGATTGAAGAGCTGAGATTTTTCTAGGTGCAACATCATTGCAAGACTAGTTTTAGATATAGTCTCGAAAGATTTTTCTAGACTCTCTATGTTTTGAACAAAATTTTTAAAGAATTATGAAATTGACGAAGGCTACTGTGGATTCATTTATTTTCGTGGATATCAATTTTCGTGGTTTGATGAAAAAGGATCAGTTTGTGGGTTCATAAAGTCATGGTTAAGAAGTCTGCTCATACAATCCATGTTGAGTTTACTTTTTGTTGGATATCAGATTTGTGGGTCAAGGTCACCCATGAAAAACCATGAATTGATACCCCTGCAATACCCCATTGCAGTTTGTTGGTTATGTGTGTGGCTTAATCTTTTGGGTTTTTTTAATTTGTTTTTGTATAGTTCTGAATTTCTCTTTGATTTTGGGGACCTCAGACATTCAAATGCCCCTTGGTTCTTCCTTTAGCAGATAGACCACTTACTAGAACAATGCAGTTTAACTGGAGGTAAGCAGAGCTCCTTAGCAATGTCTGTATTCTTTATATCTTTGGCTTCATTGATCTAAACACAACATTTATAAAACAAATTTGTTTAAAATTCTGAAAACATGTTAATGCTATACTGCCTTTACTATATACATGTATAGACAAATGTTCGTAGAGCAGCTTTGTTTTTGCCATTATCTTAAAGATATTACAATAAATCTTGTATCCCAAGATAATTAAAGATATTACAATAAATCTTGTATCCCAAGATAATTAAAGATATTACATAAAGTCTTGTATCCTAAGATACTTTAGTGTGTTCTTATATGCAGGATTCATAACATTGATATTTAATATTGGTCATACATTACTGCAATAATTCTAGTATAAGTTATAATTCCATATGCAATGTATTTTTGATCCAGTTTTAATTGCAAGACTGCAGTGACTAATGTGGATTTTCAAATTGCTTCAGAATTTTGGAGGGTTTTTTTGTACACTTATTCTTTATCTCATTATTATTTACGAGTGCTGTCCGTAAAATTCGTGGACAAGCAAAGATTTGAAACAACACGACGTTCTAGTGATTAGTTCTTTACATGATAATAATTTTGAACATTTTTCTTTCGTTTCTGGTTTATTGTTTTGTAAATGTTTGACATAAAAGTGCTTAATTTTTATTTGTTTGTCTCGCTGTATGGTAGGATTTTTCGTAAAGATTCAGAATGATACTATAAAACAAGATCTAGCTATGCTTATAAAATATCTAACGATGCAATAAAACTTGCACTACAGTGTTGCCAATATTCAGGTTAATGCACACACCAAATTTGAAGTGTCTATAATAATAATCTGTTGAGAAATCAGTATTTTGAGAATTGACATCAGTTTCATTGACGTAGAAAAAGTAACGTTTTGAAAAGAGGTGGAGCAATGGACAGTTATAACAAGAGTTAACACTAAAGTATGTCTCGCCTGCCGGCACCATCAGAAACAATTATTCTTTCTTACTTCCACTATATTTTGAATTTACATGGATTTTCAGTTTCTGAGATTAAAAGATGTTTATAGAACCTAAACATTGCAAATATATGCAATAAAAATAATCAAAGTCACTCAACCGGAAAATCAAGGTCAAGGTCAAAAGATGAGGATGTAACTGTGCTAAGCTACTGGGACATATGCATACCAAGTTTCATCAACCTAGGACTTATAGTTCTTGAGATATGGAGGTGCTTGCAAAACTTTTCCATTGCTATTATATGTATTGAAAATTGTCGAAGTCACTCAACCGGAAAATCAAGGTCAAGGTCAAAAGATGGGGATGCAACTGTGCTAAGCTACTACTGGGGCATACCCATACCAAGTTTAATCAACCTATGACCTATAGTATTTGAGATATGGAGGTGCTCGCAAAACTTTTCCATTGCTATTACAGTACGCCCAGGGACTTGTGACTACTATAGTCCCAATCCGTCATGTCGGAAATCATAAATCCGACATTTTTATGGTAGGTAATCACAGCATGATCGACACTGGGTCAGAGGTCATAAATCACCTAACCTAATTGGAAAACAGGTAAGAGATCGTAATTGGTTTACCTGTAAAAACGGTGAACCGTAATTAAGTGATTTAATGAAATTCGTTAGATTGTTTAAGTAAAATGGTATTTAATATTTTGAGGTTTCTTTTTTCAATGTACGGAAAATCAATATTACATGTTGTTCTTGCAAGTTTGGTGTCGGTAAAACGGACAAGGAATGCAAAAAAATGGTTTTCAATTCTGAATATCTTTGGAATTTCTTTTATAAATAAGGATTGAAATCAATAAATTAATTAATAGCAGTTATTTTCTTGCATCATTTTATTTCAGGCCAGTCTCTTTCCCGGATCTCTAAACAAACTTAATTTTAAAATCCCGGTTCAACGAAGTTGCGTACATTAAACAATGTAATCATGCATTCGTCTAACCCAATAAATCATTTACTAGATCACTCTTTTTCCTCTTTATGCTGTACAATGCAAGATACTTCTTAAAATGATGCAAATTCAAGGAAAGTTCGTCAATATGTATATGTTTGCTATTCTTAGTACGGGGCCAACATCAATTTGCATAAATCAATAATACCTGCTCAGTTACAAGTCTATTTTTAGAACACTACAAATGTTTAAATTTGTGATGGAACATTTTGCCGTAATTTGATATTATAAATTTTAAATGATAATTTGTAACAAAAACCTTATTTATTTACTAAAAATATTCAATTTCACGAATATTCGTAATTCTTTAAAGACTGATCAGCCGCTAACGTTAACTTTGTCGCAAGTCCCGATCGGTGGTTTGACGTTTGAAAATATTTTTTTTTATTCTTTCCAAAAAGTTTATAAGATATTAACTGTTTAATACAATTTCGAAATATTAATTTTCACAATCGTTTTTGTTCATTTCAGTCAAAATCATCCGTCGTTTTTAAGTGAATGAAAAATCCGCAGAAGTTAACTTTGTCGCAAGCCTTTGATTGCCGTCTTTCAGTTATGCATTTGAGAATTAGAAATCTGCTTTTTAATTCTAAATGATAATTGGTTACAAAAACCTAATTCATCTACTAAAAATATTCAATTTGTCACATATATAATGTCCGAAATTCTTAAAAGACTGATCAGCCGCTTACGTTAACTTTGTCGCAAGTCCCGATCGGTGGTTTGACGTTTGAAAATATTTTTTTCTTTCCAAAAAGTTTATAAGATATTAACTGTTTAATACAATGTCGAAATATTAATTTTCACAATCGTTTCTGTTCATTTCAGTCAAAATCATCGTCGTTTTTAAGTGAATGAAAAATCCGCAGAAGTTAACTTTGTCGCAAGCCTTTGATTGCCGTCTTTCAGTTATGCATTTGAGAATTAGAAATCTGCTTTTAAATTCTAAATGATAATTGGTTACAAAAACCTAATTCATCTACTAAAAATATTCAATTTGTCACAAATATAATGTCCGAAATTCTTAAAAGACTGATCAGCCGCTTACGTTAACTTTGGCGCAAGTCCCGACCGGTGGACTTTGACGCTTGTAAATATTTTTTTTCTTTCCACAAAGTTCATAAGATATTAACTGTTTAATACAATTTCGAAATATTTATTTTAACAATCGTTTCTGTTCATCTCATTTCAGTCAAATTCATCGTCGTTTTTAAATGAAATGAATGAAAAAATCCGTAGAAGTTAACTTTGTCGCAAGCCTTTGACTGCCGTCTAAACGGTCTTTCAGTTATGAATTTTAGAATTAGAAAGCAGTTTTCCGAATAAAAGATTACAAAACGTTTTTGGTGTGTGTATTTAAAATTAGGCAGATGTTGATTTGTTAATTATCAAAAGCTAATTGCTTTTAATAATTTAAACTGTGTCGCAAGTGCCGGCCACGGGTCAAGTCTTATACAAATTAAATTTTAAAAGATCATAAAACGTTTCCGGTGTGTCCATTAATTACCTCATCCAAAGTCAGGTTTTGGGGATGAGTTAATTAGGTTGGTAGTTTATACTGATATTATAAATTGCATAAAAATTATAATTGATAGTGTAATCAATTTAAGAATAACGGAAGTAGCAAGGTTAAACAAGATTAAAAGACCATAAATTAATCTTTGCCAAATATTTATTTATAGGGAATCGGCATATAATTTTGCTGTTTACGGGGATAAATGATACAAAAATAATGTTTTTGTAGAACTGACTGTCAGATGTTTTGGAAATGTTTCGGAATTGAAAATAATTTTGAAATGGGGACTGTTTTGAAATACCAAAGCGATACGAAGAACGGTAAATTTGGTAACGTGGAAATTTAACCTCTCATCAGCAGCATTCGAATAAAAACATTGGAAGGTCAGAAACAAAACAAAAAAATAATAAAGGAAAAGAACTCAATCCCCAAAACATACATATCAGTGAATCTAAACCCTGGCCCGAACTATATTGTAACTATTCTTGCACACATGCAAACTTCGGGTTTATAAAAACTATTTGCATTCTTTCGAATTTACCAACAAACTAAAATAATTACAAACCAGGGATTTATTGTTTCTGGATAAAAGCAGATCTAATTACACTTTAATTCATATTCGATGGCAAAAGCGTAGTACATAATTAAAATCGTACAATAATATTAATTCTGAACCTCAACGATTGGTGAATGAAGGACTTTTTGGTATTTGAAAAAAAAGACTATTTTCTCGTAAAATGATAAGTTCTTATTTCCGATCGTATTTATTAACACATATCTATAAAGTTTACCAAAAAGTAAATGAGTTATATTATAAACTAAAGGTGTCCGCCATGCATGGTACAGGGCCGCGTAATCTTGCTGACAATCGTTTGTCAAACCGGCGGCCGCGGCTGCAAGAAAGCAATGTGGCAGAATGAATAATTACGTCTGGGTCTTTTTGACTAAGTTCTATTTCCTTCTAGTGACATTTGTAGAAAGAAATGAAGTATTAAACTTATACAAAAGAGTATACATCGCCAATACGTGATTGACGGCTATGAGGATAAAGTTTTCAACATCGTTGCATGAGGGGGGGCAAGGGGGTTAGCTGTTCCTGTGTTATTGGCTTAAATTGGTTCTATGTTAGCTGTTATTGCAGATATCAGATTTAATGTTAACTGTTATTGACCAGTTCTGTGTTAACTGTTATTGAAGAAATTCAGTTTACTGTTACCTGTTATTGAATAATATAATTTTATGTTATCTGTTATTAAAAATAGTACAATGCTGTCGGCCTTTTATACGCACCTAAGGGTTATAATTGTCAAAAACTTCTTTAACAACAATATTTTTTTTAATAAAAGTTCACTACCAAATAGCTGAATGTTTCCTCTATTTTGCATAATTTTCATTTTTTGAATAACATAACATAAAGCTCTAAACAATGGTACTGAACAGGAGCACCCAACTTTTTTGTCATCATAAAAATGTCGGCTTTTTGTACGCAGTCAAAAATTAGGTCTCAAATAACCCTTTTGACGTTCACATTCATTTTCAGCTTAAAATCTGCATTTTTGAAATTTTTGCTTGAACAAATACGGGTAAGATGGTACACATGTTATATATCATTGCGAAGCTAATAAAGTTTTCTGTCTAATGCTGGTATAAAACATTCACCATCAAGGATTACTTTTTTCGCAAAGTTGGATTGTTTACAAAATGCTCAAAATACCCTTTTTACCATGCTTTCCGGTCTTCCACATGGAGCCTTTTCACACTGCCATGTAAACAAAATTCATACACTTGTCAAAAATGATTCAAGGATAATTAAAATGAGTGAAGCTTTAGGTTTCATTTGATTGTACACATGATTCCATTATCAATCCAATAAAACTTTGACAATTACAAACAATAACACTGCACTTTTTATTTTTAATGGACTATTTGAGGGAGGGACCAATTGACCCGGAAGGGGTTAATGAGACCTTAAAATAACACAATGCACCAGCTAATCATATTTGAATATGAAAATTAAAAGAGGAGGATTTATTGAATTTATTAAGTCCTCATACAAGCCAAGGAGTTGTGCGGTTTTGATTTTATGGGCATTTGAAATAGGGGTGTACCATGAGAAAACCTTAAAAAGTTGACGTCGCATAAAGTTTTCTATGTTAAATGGATAAGACTTTACTCTATTCACTTTCTCATAATTAAAACATTTTTTAAAGGTAGAGTAACATTGCAGTGAATTTATTTTAATGGTCTAAGGGCAGACAACTCTATGAAAAAATAAAAACATGCATCAGCATATGATATAATCAACATTTTGTCGTGTCGCGAGCAAGAAAATCTCTTTATTTTCAATCGTTCGAGCCTAAATTTCTGTTTAAAAGTGAGGTTTGGAAAAAAATATGCATCAAACAATATTTCTATTCCTGTATGAGGGTAAATATAGTGACAAAAAGCAAAAAATACAATGGTTGCTAAGGGGGTACCATTGTGAAACTACCAGGATAGCCTACAGAAGACACAAATAAGCTGTATTCTTAAGGTCTCAAATAACCCTTTTGACGTTCACATTCATTTTCAGCTTAAAATCTGCATTTTTGAAATTTTTGCTTGAACAAATACGGGTAAGATGGTACACATGTTATATATCATTGCGAAGCTAATAAAGTTTTCTGTCTAATGCTGGTATAAAACATTCACCATCAAGGATTACTTTTTTCGCAAAGTTGGATTGTTTACAAAATGCTCAAAATACCCTTTTTACCATGCTTTCCGGTCTTCCACATGGAGCCTTTTCACACTGCCATGTAAACAAAATTCATACACTTGTCAAAAATGATTCAAGGATAATTAAAATGAGTGAAGCTTTAGGTTTCATTTGATTGTACACATGATTCCATTATCAATCCAATAAAACTTTGACAATTACAAACAATAACACTGCACTTTTTATTTTTAATGGACTATTTGAGGGAGGGACCAATTGACCCGGAAGGGGTTAATGAGACCTTAAGTCATCACAATTTATTCCCCTTTATGCAAATGAAGTCATGGCACACTTTGTATTGACCTTTGGTCATTTCCGGAAAACATGTCAAAATATAGGCTGTTTCCATAAAGTGTGCCTGAAAAATTTTTAGTTTTACTGACAAGGTGGTACTTTGTCATAGCAGAAGTAATGTAAACTATATAAAAGTACCAACATAATTAAAAATTAAGGAATATTGCTTCAAAATAAAAATAAAATCTCATTTTTTATTACTTTTCTTCATTCTAAGAAAAAGAAATGAAAACGATCTCATGTTTGTGTTTACAAATTACCATGTGCGTATAAATACACGATGCGTATAAATACCCGACAAAGCTGTATGTTAGCTAAATTGAAATGGTCAGTCCAAAAATATCAATTCTCTGTTATCTGTTATTGGGAAAATCAATTCCCTGTTAAGGTGTTATTGGACCCCTCCTTGCGCCCCCTCTTGCATGACCGCTTTACGGGTCTTGAAAAAATAAAACGAATAAGGTTAAAAGTAAATTGTATTACATTTCAAGTAGTGTAAAGCTGTAGCATAACCTCTAAAAATCCCTTTTCATCGACTCTTCCAATCTGAAATCCAATCGAAGGCATAATACATTGGGACATCGTTGCTTGACCGCTTTTACGGGTCTTCCAACAAAAATATCTTATATAATAATTAACACTTTCAATTTGGAAATGAACAGACATAATTAATAATAACCTTTTCAATTTTACTTATCACTCAATCTAAATCACATAAGTGTTGACATGTAACATTAATTAAGTTAATCAGGTACATATTTATGACCTCTGGTCAGGCTGGCTGACCGGGACATTAGGTAATAAAACCACGGGTGTCAAAATTGTCGGATTCGCCGGACACCTTGTCGGATTGGGACAATGGTAGTCATAAGTCCCTGGGCGTACTGTATATGTATTGAAAATTGTCAAAGTCACTCAACTGAAAAATCAAGGTCAAGGTCAAAAGATGGGGATGCAACTTTGCTAAGCTACTACTGAGGCATATGCATACCAAGTTTAATCAACCTAGGACTTATGGTTCTTGAGATATGGAGTTGCTCGCAAAACTTTTCCATAGCTATTATATGTATTGAAAATTGTCAAAGTCACTCAACCGGAAAATCAAGGTCCAGGTCAAAAGATGGGGATGCAACTGTGCTAAGCTACTACTGGGGCATATGCATACCAAGTTTCATCAACCCAGGACCTATAGTTCTTGAGATATGGAGGTGCTCATAAAACTTTTCAAAAAAGTTAACGCCGCCGTCAACGCCGCCGCCGGTAAAGTAACACCTATGTCCCGCTCTGCTTCGCAGGCGAGACAAAAATGCATGTCTATGTCTAAAAAAACACCAACAGAAATACACAGATTTTTTAAATTGAGGGAAAATCTCAATAAGATACTTCTGGTCGCATGTGCATTTCAGTTCGAGATGGAAAATAAATGATTAGCATATATGGTACTAAAATATAGCCATATTTCCTATATAGTACTGTCCCCACCAATGGACTGTGCTTGAAGTTGAACTGTTGATGTCAAGAACTTAAACATCCATGCAATTTGTGAATCAAATGTATCCAGAAATAAAACAATACATGCCGAAAAATAAACTTAGATACATCCGACAAAATATAAGGTTCGAAATTCACAAATCTTTAAAAATGTGACAATCAATATGCCCATATGGAGATGAAATTGTTTAATTTGACGGAAAAAAAAATGAACGTCTTGCTTCGGGTTATTAATTTTCTAAATGATGAAAAATCAACTTGATGTTGTTTGTTTATTCTTAAATTAGGTACACCAATTCATAAAACAAGTCATTATGTTACAGCAAAATTTGAAGAAAATCCAATGAACATTATTCGTTTTATATCAACTGTCCACGAACTTTACGGACAGCCCCTGTATCTTATCATTTTAACTGATTGTTTCTCAATCTAAATAAAGGATGAAGATTCTTAAAGAGAGGTAGAAAATATGTTGATATTACACATTGACAATATCTTTTACAGAAAATATATGTAACTCTTTCTAAACTATTAAAACAAAAGTTTTATGAATAGTGCATTGTTAACCTACAGATTTTCCCTTTATCCATTCTGTTGCCAGGGAACTTGATGCAATGGCTGATCCACACCCAAATGTTTTAAATTTTGCATCCACAATTTTACCATCTTTGTCTACTTTGATCTAAAAATATAAATCATACAAAATCATCAAACAGAATTAAAATGAAATCATGTAAATAAGAATATTTTTCTAATCGAAAAGTTTTTTACCAAATTGTAAAATTTGACGTTACAGTTATTATATAGAATAAGTCAAGACAAAGATCTTCATCATGGAAGTACAAAATCTGTACATATATTTATCTATTTTTCTACATCTTTGTTTAATTTCCATATGTTTATACTGTGATTTTGAGTCATGAGTTTTTCAAGGCACAAGCTCCTGTTACGTTCATTTATGTAATTAAATGGCAAAATTTATACATGCTCCTGTTATGTTACGTTTGGGATGGACTAAATTCCAGACCCATTACAGATATGGGGAACACATTGAAAATGGAAGTAATGTAACTGAAGCATACATGTACATGTATATTAATTTTTGCCTTGAAGTTACATAAATGAATGTAACCTGAGCTTGTGCCTTCTTTCAAGTACATGTATAATATTCACCTGTAGCTTCATAACATCTCCACAAGCTGGTGCACCAACTAATCCTGTTCCTACATCTTTATCATTCTTGTTCATTGATCCAACATTTCTAGGATTTTCATAGTGATCAATAACCTGAAACAAAAAAAATTCTTATAAAACAGGAATAATTGATAAATTGGAAAACTATATACCCCTACTTTTGTAGATGGGGCTAGAAATAAAGAAAGAATGAGTTAATGGATCCCAATGGGACACCAATGCCTCCAAATCCCAAACAGAAAGTGCAACAGGTCTGAAAAATAGCTTTTTCCATATAAACACTAAAACAGTTTTCGACCAACCACCCTGCTAACTTTCAAATTATTAAACCTTAAAGTTTTTCTGGAAATTTCATATGGACAAACATACAATGTACATGGAGGTGTTTGTAGAAATTTACATGTACGATATTGAGATGTGGAATAAGTGTACGCGACACAACAAACATAAACAAACAGCAATTCAAAAAATCACAACGGAAAACAGCAAGCAGTCTTCAACATGACCATAGGTCACTGCTTACCGTCTTGCATTGGCCCAAGACTAATAATACAATGTACGTAGACATCCGGGGTAGACATAGAGACAACAACAGCTAATGTCTATCAATGTATGCAATAGTTTTAAACTTTTAAAAAGTCCAAATAATAGTTAATAATTCTCAAAGCAGTCCTGTTCCAAGTTGTCACTGTGCCTGTGTGCCAAACTTTCAGACTTCACTCTCTATGCACAAATGAGACGATTTGAAGTCTAGCTTTCATCCCTCACTACATCTACAACATCTATATGGTACAAAACACTGTCTTTGCAGCTTATGGATAATTGTTTCTTCAGTTTGTTCCCCAGGGGAATATATGACATTTGCCGTATAACACACAATAAGTTTTCTTAACATTCCGCGGTTAAAAAAAATCCACAATGTGGAACAAATATAGACATTGATATAGTTCCTCTGGGGAACATTACAAGAAACATAAAGTTCCTCTGGGGAACAGAGCCTACAAGAATTAAACATTGATCAAGTTCCTCTGGAGAACACAACAAGAAATGTCGGTTTAAACATTGATAAAGTTCCTCTGGGGAACACTACAAGAAATGTCTATTTAAACATTGATAAAGTTCCTCTGGGGAATATTACAAGAAAACTCAAGTTAAACATAAAAGTTCCTCTGGGGAACATTAAACATAAAAGTTCCTTTGGGGAACACTACAAGAAATGTCCATTTAAACATTGATTTAAGTTCCTCTGGGGAACATTACAAGAAAACTCAAGTTAAACATAAAGTTCCTCTGGGGAACAGAGCCTACAAGAAATGTTAATTTAAACATTGATCAAGTTCCTCTAGGGAATGTTACAAGAAATGTCCATTTAAACATTGATAAAGTTCCTCTGGGGAACACTACAAGAAATGTCTATTTAAACATTGATAAAGTTCCTCTGGGGAACATTACAAGAAAACTCAAGTTAAACATAAAGTTCCTCTGGGGAACAGAGCCTACAAGAAATGTTATTTTAAACATTGATCAGTCAAGTTCCTCTGTGGAATATTACAAGAAAACTCAAGTTAAACATAAAAGTTCCTCTGGGGAACATTAAACATAAAAGTTCCTCTGGGGAACAATACAAGAAATGTCCATTTAAACATTGATAAAGTTCCTCTGGGGACCATTACAAGTAATGGAACTATTTTTCTCAATGTGCCTTTAAAAATATCAATGCGCAGTTCCCCCAAGGAACAAACTGAAGAAATAATTATCCAAGAGCGTCTTTGCAGACCATTACGTTTTGGAATACTAAAGGGCAGGGGCGCAGCGGTAAGAAATAAAGTTATGAACTGATAAGAATAAGGAGTAGCAAGCTATGGTGATGATGACCCGATGCAAATATAGCACTAACTGACTAAGTATCACTTTTTACAAGAAAATTTTACTGAGAAATTTGCACAACGAAGACATGCAGTATAATATGTTCTTCTTCTTCTTTAGGTATCCTGTTATCCATCAATTTGTGATGATCACTAACAGTCGCATGCGTGGGTAAAGATAATTTAGAACGTTTTAATAAATCTATCATTGTGACAACATATAAATTTACAATTTGTGCCAAATAAATAAATATATTTTTTATTTTACTATATTATATATATATATATATATATTTTTTTTTTTTTATAAATTTAAAGTATCTTTAAGATAAAACTATGTACATGTTATGACAGCAAGGTTATACTGTAAGTTGGCAGAGAACAACAGGTGTTAGCTGTTCTCTGAAGGTGACTACTGTGGGTGATAATGCAATTATGGGTGGTAATGCATTCCAATATATACATGTAACTGTATTTGAGAAAAAAGAATATTTATATGAATCTTTTGAAGTTTTGTATGTGTTTAAAAGTATGGGGGTGGTTTTGACATGTTCTTGTGTCGGTTGGTATGAGAATTGTTGTTGGTACGGCTACTAGTTGATGGATGATTTTATAAAACATGACCAGTTTAGTTTTGAGCCTACGTTGTTGAAGAGGTTGCCAGCTAAGAGTTTGAAACATGTCTGTTACACTGCTTGGGTTATGGTAACGGTTACAGGCATACCTAGCTGCCCGCCTCTGTACCATCTCAAGTTTATTCTGCTGGTCAGCAGTGTGAGGGTCCCAGACAGTGCTAGCGTACTCTAGTTTCGGTCGGACAAGTGCTTGGTATGCCTGTGATTTAATGTTTGTATTTGAAGTTATTAAATTACGTTTTAGAA
Source organism: Arcuatula senhousia (assembly GCA_963971305.1). NCBI lineage: Eukaryota > Metazoa > Mollusca > Bivalvia > Mytilida > Mytilidae > Arcuatula > Arcuatula senhousia. Next base: position 48,314,852 of record OZ020309.1, on the reverse strand, counting down.
ATCTAAGACTTTTACTTGGGTTTGCAGTTATACTACATTGATGTGCTGATTCCATTTTAGGTCTGATTGTAGTGTAATTCCAAGATATTCAGCCGAAGAGACAGTTTCTAAAGTGTGGTCATGGAGTATATATTTGTGCTGTATGGTTTTTTCTTGTTTGATATGGTAAGGACTGTGCATTTGTCAGGATGGAAAGCCATCAGCCAGTCTTTTTCCCACTGAGCGGCAGCATTAAGATCTTCCTGGAGGCTATCACAGTCTTTTTGAGACTTGATAGGCTTGGATAAAATGCTGTCGTCAGCGAAAAGTCTGAGTTTACTGGACTTAAGGTACTCCGGTAAATCATTAATATAAACCAGAAAGAGTACTGGACCCAAGACTGTTGGACCCCCAAGACTGTTCCTTGTTACTCAAAAGCATGCAGGAAATGGCTCACAACATTGTATCAGTTAATCAAACTTATGTTTAACTTCTAAATACACTGGTCATTCTTCATTCTTCACTTTATCATCCAAACAAAACAAAAAATACATGAATATTATGTAAACTTATTTATTTTTAATAACTAGTTTGTTGAACTTTAAACTTATTTTTGATGATGTTAAGGTAATTGTCGTACTTTAGGTCATTGACAATTTAATAACATAGAGTCCTTACATTCTTGTGATAAAATGCTACTGATGTTGAAACTCGATTTTCGACAGCAGATCGAATAATTTGTCCACCAGCTCGAAACAGTGCCATGATGTTTTCTTTTAATGTCGTGATTAGGCCAGATGAAGCAACACGTAAAAATAGTTCTTTATTTGAAGAACATTTCAGTTATCAAAAACATGTTTTTATTAATGAAAAAAAAATACAAGCAAAAACACATGAAAATTAAACATAAATTCGATTCTATAATAACTATTTGAAAGTATTTAATTATGCATTCAAGTACTGCGGAATTCGCGCAATGATACAAACTTCTACTTTCACTTTGACAGTTTTGTTAGGGTGACTCTAAATGATGCCCGGTGATGCCCATAGATGCCCGTTGATGACCAATCATGCCAAAAGATGCCCGGAGCTATATAAAAAGTGATTTTAATAAAATCTTATCTTAATATGGTATTTTATTGTATTATTAAGTGTTTTTTCCAAAAAGAATTTTCAAAAAATGTTATTTTATTAAAAAACGAGGCACTTTTGTTTTTAACTTGACGGCCGCCGCCATGAAAATGAAGACCGGACAAACAATGGGCAGTCCGGAGCTATATAAAAAGGGATTTTAATAAAATCTTATCTAAATATGGTATTTTATTGTATTATTAAGTGTTTTTTTCCGAAAAGAATTTTAAAAAATGTTATTTTATTAAAAAACGAGGCCCTTTTGTTTTTAACTTAATGGCCGCCGCCATGAAAATGAAGACCGGACAAACAATAGGCAGTCCGGAGCTAAATTATAAATAATATCAATAAAAAACTTATGTTCTTTTTGAATTTAAATTAAATTCTAACATATTGTACAAAACAAAGTTGTTTAAAAAGAAATTGTTTAAAAGGTCTCTTTTTAATTTGTCGACTCCCATGCATGTTTTTGTACCTCAGCTCCATACATTTAATAAATGTAAGGGCCAGTCCGGAACGAAATTATAACTAATATGAATTAAAAAAATATGTTTAATGTTAATTGATATCATATTCTAACCAATTTTCCCAAAAAAGGTAAAAAAAATATTATTAAGTTAAAAAAGGTCCCTTTTGAATTGTATATTCATACCAAAGCTTTGAAAACGAAGTCCGTAAATTCAAGGGGCAGTCCGGAGCTAAACTATTCATAGCATCAATTAGAAATATCTAATTTTTGTTAATTCACATAATATACTTACATATTTTTCCCAAAGTAAAACGAAAAAAAAGGTTTTAGTTTTAAAAAAGTCACTTTTTAATTGCCGATTCTAACCTCCGCCTTGAAAGTGAAAAAACGAAGTCCGTAAATTTAAAGGACAGTCCGGAGAAACAAGAAAAATAACTTAATAGCTTAAAAGGGGCAAAGTTTCTTTTTTTCATCAAAGTATGAGATTACAAGAAGTCTTTCTTTTTGTCATCGATAGCAGTTATCTTATCCATATAAAATTAAAACAGCACGACTAAATGAAAGTTTAAAGTTTCATAAGTTTGTTTTTTTTTAATCGGCAAACTCTTTTAGACAATGGGGAATTGTATTATGATTGTATTCATTATAACTCAGAACATTGAATACAAAATGTAAAATACATACATTGGTGTTTTCATTTTTACACTAAGTATTTATTTAAAATTAAATTCTGATTATACATTAAATTTTTTCTAAGGTAGAAAAAGGAAGATTTGTAACTTTACAAAATATATAAATGTCATTATAATCATATTTTCTGTATTCTATCATTATATTGCTATAGTGGATTCATTAGGAAGTTATAAAAGAAGTTACTTGCGTTAATTGCCCCCTTTTGTTTATTTAACTATTACAAAGGTGACATGTCAAGCTGTTTGAAATAACAGTTATGTCTGATGAGGTATCAACTTGTTTATTCAGCAGTTACCTGTTAAAAAAATGGAAAGAACTGTAATTTTGAGTGATTACTTTTGATCTTTTAACATTCAAAAAGAATTCTATCATAAAGAAAAAATAAGAATATCATAGATAATATTATACCAAAGAAATGCCACCTCAAAGTTAGTTTTGTAAGTTTTTCATGATCTCCCGACTGTCCCATATTTATATTTTTTTCAATAACGCGGCCAAATCCACATCGTTGAAAATAAAAGCGCTTCATAATTTTTTTTTCGTAACTGCATGATGTTTTTGAATAGGTTTAAAATATATATTTAAATATGACAATATTAACATACAACTTAAAATAAATATAAATAAAACGAAACTAATGATTGGTTTTATTATGGAAGTATTAAATGGTCATTTTTTTACAAATATGATTTCCGACTGCCCTTTTCCAATTTCCCAGCTGAAGTCGATCAGCATGCCAAACAATAATAGAGCTTGGGATATTTTATGATATGGACTACTTTTTTAACAACATTTGGATTTAATAAGTAATTGGTATAAACTAGTTACTTGAAAAAGAAGAAAAGGTCGTTCACATAATGTGCGTTTCTGCCCTTGAATGCTAACTATAAAGTGTCAAAATCAGCACGGTTTTTCGGGTTGTATTTTTTGTTTGAGGGGGGGGGTATATAAATTGATCAGTTAAAATATTTTTGAAAACAGTTTTTGAATGTGGGATAGGACTGTCGTATTATATAGTGTTTTATTCAGATTGATTTAAATTTTCCGACCGAAGTTGGCATCTTTGAATATATTTTTTTTATTTTAGAAAAAAAATTATGTTAGAATATAAAGTAAACTAACAAATAATAGAAAAAGTAAATTAAATTGCCAATACATAAGCTCTGGACTGTCCCTTGTTAGTCACCAGGATATAAAAGTGATTCGATTTTTGTACAATATGTTTTTTTTTTTGTTGACAAAATGTAAGAATATGATATAAAAAATATATATATAAAAAAGTTTATTGATATTGTCAATAATTTATCTCCGGACTGCCCATCATTTATCAGGTCATCATTTTCCAGGCAGCGGCCAAACGGGACATGGTCATATAAAAGCGATTCTTTTTTTTTTTACTAAAATATTTTTAATTCTTTGGGGTTTTTTTATAAATATGCAAGAATATGATATACAATAACATAAAATATAAAAAGGTGATTGATATTGTCAATGAATTATCTACGGACTGCCTAGCTGCTGTTTGTCAGGACTTCATTTTCCCGGCAGCGGACAGGACCTGCGGATATAAACAGTGATTCGTTTTTTTACTAAAAATATTTTTAAATCTTAAAAAAAACATGTTAGAATATGACATAATGTAACATAAAATATAAATAGTTTATTAATATTGTCAATAATTTATATCCGGACTGCCCATGGTTTATCAGGTCTACATTTGCCGGGCGGCGAGTGGGACCTGAGGTAAAAAGTGACTCGTTTTTCTACTAAAATATTGTTTAATTCTGTGTTTTTTGGGAAAATATGCAAGAATATAATATAAACTAACATAAATTATAAAAAAATGATCAATATTGTCAACATATAATCTCCGGACTGCCCCTTGTTGTACACATGTCTTCATTACCCTGACCGCGGTCGTGAGGTGAAACAAAATTGTATCGTTTTCTACTAAAACAATATTTTTTTCTATTTTTTTTTGGAGAAATAAGCTTTTATTGGTATAAGCTATCATAATACAACACAAACAATATAAAAATCCTCTTTATTTAGTCCCGGGCATCTACGGTCATCATCTGACATCTACGGGCATCATTTAGAGTCACCGGTTTTGTTACTGAAGCCAGTGAAGGTTAACGTGGTCATTAAAAAATGCACAGAAAGAGTCCAACTTAAAATTTTTTTCATTGATTCTTAAGTTATTAATCTTCATCTAAGATGTTGATCAGATTTCTTGCAGGAAATTCATATAGCCATTTTTTTTTACTTTGAGATGAAATGAAAGTAGAAAACTGAAAACTGAATTTTCAATGTTTACATCTTCCCACACATGTTCAACTGGATTTCAGATGAGTGATTTTATTGTGAACATTAAATTCAATACATCCTTATCGTTTTCTGTCAATGTTGATTCTGATTGGAATGTGTTGAAAGTTAAAGAGGAGTTGTCTAAGAATATAGATGTACCCCCAGATGAAATTCAATTGATATTTGCTGGATGTGTACTAAAAAATGAAGCACTGTTAAAGGTACTTAGAACATGGTTACAACTAAGTGTAAAATCATAGATTTTTCAATGGGTTGCCTAAAAAACCTATACACCAAGACTAGTTACGATATAAACATAACCCTCCCTACGTTTCTCTCCATGAGGGTTACGATTCCTGCCCACTGACCTCAACCGAGCAAAACAATTTTCTGTGATACACACACTTAAATTAATATTTTCATACAGAACAATTGATTTAATGATGAGTTCAATCAAATGTGTTGATAAGTTTTCAGATATATCATAAAAATATAGAATGAAATAAAGTATGACACATTTACGTGAACTTCATCAAGTTCAGGATCAGTTCTTTAATTTCATTAATTAACAAGTAATTAAACATTTTAAAGTCATTTTGATGATTGATAATAGTGTGAAATTACATTTACTAAGCACGCAATAGAGGATCTGGGTAAAAAAATGTCTTTTTAAATGCGTACTTACGTGCCACCAATTGGTTTCGCTGTGCTCCGTTGGGAGTTATGGGTGAGAATCATAACCCTCAGGGAGAGAAATGTAGGAAGGGTTACCTTAATGATACCAAGACAAGCAGTATTTCAATCAGACTCAGAATGCAACTGAGCTGAAAAATATTATTGAAAGACAAGAATTGGAAAAAAAAAGACGGGAGCAGTGGAGCACATGTTCATTTTATCTTAATACAACTCTTTATACAGTTATTTGTACCTTGCAAAAGTATCTTTAAAGAAAAATTTTACAATACGGTACATGTTGATTCACTAGTAAACATGCATATTCATTCAGGCACATGACAATGCATTTAGTTCAATAACTGTAGAACATTCAGTGATATTGTTAAGAAAGTTAATGTACCTATTCCACAGCTTTTCAGAATGTCATTACTTGGTGTGTTACAGGATTATGCAATTGGAAGCTGCACTGTGATACATGCATTCAAACAGAAATCTCTAAACGTTCAAGCTGAACATACAAAGAGTCCTGAAGAGACCACAACAAATGGAAGAGATGAAAATCCTAGTAATAAAAGTATGTTAGTCATGATGATTAAAAGTCCTAATAAGGACACAATATATCAAAATAAGATTGTGTAATACATTTTATGAATGACCTTAAAGCTTTAGATTTCACTGTCTCGCCTTCAAGATAGGTCACAGAGGGCAAGACATATAGGTATTACTTTCCGGCTGTGACAGTGGAGTAAACTTTTTGTAAGACTTTTGTGGAAAATTATAATTGCTTGAAAAGTATACACTGTAATAGCTAGGCATCTGATATTTGGTATACATACACTTGGGGATTGTGGTCTACCCAACTGGCTCCCATTTTTTACACTTCAATGACTGTGAAATTAGGTCTTTGTAATGGTCGTAAACTTCTTTGTAAGAATTTTTATGGAAAATAAATTGCTTGAAGAGTGTAATACCTAGGAATTTGATATTAAGTATACAGACACTTGGGGTTTTGGTCTAGGGGACTGGCACCATGCCATGTGACCTTGACCCAATCTTCATGCTTCAACGACTCTTAGATCCTTTTTCATGTCATAAACTTCTTCGTAAGACTTTTGTGGGAAATGATTGCTTGACAAGTGTTAGTGAATAGTTACGCATCTGATATTTGGTAAACAGACACTTAATGGGGTTGTACTACAACCGTAGTCTACATAACTTTCCCTATGCATATGACCTTGAGCCCATTTTCATCTACAGCTAGCTGTGAACTAAGATCTTCTTTGGTCGTAAACTTATTTGTAAGACTTTTGTGAAAAATAGATTGCTTGAAAAGTTTAATAGTTTGGCATCTGATATTTGGTATACAGACACTTAGGGTATGGTCTAGGCAACTGGTGCCATGTTGTATGACCCTGACCCTATTTTCAAACCTAAACCACTCTGTGAACATCGATCTTATTTCGGGTGGTAAACTTTTTTGTAAGAATTTTGTGAAAAAAATTACTTCAGAAGTAATAATTCTATTATGTAATAATTACTTCCAGGATAAAATGAGATTATGTTTGCGCATGTTACAAATCAATTTGTTTATGTATCTGGGAGAGAGCAGACGTGGTCTGGCGACTCTGTTTACTTAAAAATATATTGTTTGTGAGGACAAATGTTTTCTCGTCCAAAATGTGCCTTAAAAATGCTCCTATTTTGTCATTTTTGCTCAAATCAATAGAATTATGTCGTCATTGTGATATTTATAATGCTTTGACATGTTTTCCTTTCAGACAGAGTTTACACAATATTGTAGCCAGAAAAATTGTGGATACTTTTGTATAACCTTCATATTTTAAGGCTTAAAAGGGGCCTCATCACCCCTGATCCTTTGTTGTAGTGTGAAAATTTAGGCTTAAACTTTTTAAGATTAATGAAAGAGTTGGCTTGCAGTCATTTGATTAATAGAGTTGCTTATATGATTATTGCTTACTTTTGTAGAAGATTCTCACCACTTCTTTGTCTATTGTAAAGATCAATGTCAGTGTTTATGTCCTGGGAAACTCAGAGTTAAATGTGCAAAATGTAACGAAGGACACATTGTTCTGAAAAGGGTTTGTATAAAATAAATGCATGTGTTTGTAAAAGCCTATATTTGTAATTATGTACCTAAACAGAAAATTTGCTGTGACCTTCATATAATATATACATGTAACTTGATATTAAAAAAAATCACTTTAAAGACCTTTCAAAGCTACCTCCTGGGAGAGTTGATAGATTTTTTATAGCTAGAATCAAAATAAATGTAGAAAATAATGAGATGTAGAATATAATCTGATAAAAATCAAAAATCTTCAATTTTAAATCTGCAATGATAAATAATTACAATAACAAGTTTCAATGTAAATCATCGGCAACTGCTGCTTGTAATTAATGATAAATTGATAATATGATCCACAACTAACTACAGAGTAAATTATGATCAATGAACACTAAAATCAAATTTCAACAAAAAATATTAAATGCAACTTGACACTTGTTTGAAGACTCATAACAGATGATTAAGTGAAAAGTTTAAAAAGGCAATACATATTTTTAGCTCACCTTACCCGAAGGGTCATGTGAGCTATTGCCATCACTTTGCGTCCATCCTCCGTCGTCTGTCGTCCGTCGTCCGTCGTCTGTTAGCTTTTTAGCTCACCTGACCCGAAGGGTCATGTGAGCTATTGTCATCACTTGGCGTCCGTCGTCCGTCCGTCGTCCGTCGTCCGTAAACTTTTTAAAACGTTAACTCCTCTGACACCATAAGTCCAATTGCAACCAAACTTGGTATGGTTGTTCATTAGCATTCGGTGCTTAGAACTGATGTGGGGATTTTTGATTCGTCGTAAAACATGGCCGCCATGGCTAAAAATAGAACATAGGGGTAAAATGCAGTTTTTTGCAAATAACTCAAAAACGGCTACAGATATCAAAATTCTGGCATAGGGTAAAAGTGATCAGCACCTCAAGATCTACCTACCCTGAAATTTTGAAGAAAATCCAACGACCCATGTAGGAGTTATTGCCCTTTTTGAGGATTTTTTGCAAATTTTGCACCTGTTTAGCTCAATATCTTGAAAACTATACTAGATATTTGAGAAATTTAAATTGCATATTGTTAAGCACATCAAGATCTACAAAATTTGTAACAGGGTCAACGTTGTAGGACCTTTCCTTTTAGGAGTTATTGCCCTTAGAACGTCAAAATTTAGCATTTAAACAGCATTTTTTCATTACATTTAAAACGTGAACTTTTCTGACACTTTAAGTCCAAATGGAACCAAACTTGGTATAGTTGTTTATTAGCATTAGGTGTATAGAACTGATGTGGGGATTTTTGATTGGTCTTAAAACATGGCCGCTGTGGCTAAAAATAGAACATAGAGGTAAATGGCAGTTTTTTGCAAATTACTCTAAAACGGTAACAGATTACAAAATTCTGATTGGGAACAAAAGTGATCAGCACCTCAAGATCTACCAGCTCTGAAATTTTGAAGAAAATCCAACAACCTATGTAGGAGTTATTGCCCTTTTTGTGGATTTTTTGCAAATTTTGCACCTGTTTAGCTCAATATCTTGAAAACTATACTAGATATTTGAGAAATTTAAATTGCATATTGTTAAGCACATCAAGATCTACAAAATTTGTAACAGGGTCAACGTTGTAGGACCTTTCCTTTTAAGAGTTATTGCCCTTAGAACGTCGAAATTGAGCATTTTAACAGCATTTCCTCATTACATTGAAAACGTTAACTCCTCTGACACTTAAAGTCCAAATGGAACCAAACTTGGTATAGTTGTTTATTAGCATTAGGTGTATAGAACTGATGTGGGGATTTTTGATTGGTCGTAAAACATGGCCGCTGTGGCTAAAAATAGAACATTGGGGTGAATGACAGTTTTTTGCAAATAACTCTAAAACTGTGACAGATTTCAAAATTTTGATTGGGAACAAAAGTGATCAGCACCTCAAGATCTACCAGCTCTGAAATTTTGAAGAAAATCCAACAACCCATGTAGGAGTTATTGTCCTTTTTGTGGATTTTTTGCAAATTTTGCACCTGTTTAGCTCAATATCTTGAAAACTATACAAGATATTTGAGAAATTTAAATTGCATATTGTTAAGCGCATCAAGATCTACAAAATTTGTAACAGGGTCAACGTTGTAGGACCTTTCCTTTGAGGAGTTATTGCCCTTGGAACGTCACAATTGAGCATTTTAACTGCATTTCCTTATATTGAAAATGTTAACTCCTCTGACACTTTAAGTCCAAATGGAACCAAACTTGGTATTATTGTTTATTATTATTAGGTGTATAGAACTGTTGTGGGGATTTTTGATTAGTTGTAAAACATGGCCGCTGTGGCTAAAAATAGAACATTAGGTTAAACTGCATTTTTTTGCAAATAACTCAAAAAGGGTGACAGATTTTTAGATTTTGATTGAGAACAAAAGTGATCAGCACCTTAAGATCCACCATATTGTCAGATGACCCCCTTATTACTCTTATGACCCTTTCAACGTTAAATAGATTTTGCCTTATAACCTTTACTTCAGGCACATATGTCAGGTGAGCGATTCAGGCTCCTGGGAGCCTCTTGTTTCAAACATCTTCTTCTCTGAAAGTGCTTGGCCAAATGCAGCCAAACTTTATATGGTTGTTTCTTAGGGTATTGTGCAAAAAGTTTGCTTTGGGATTTTTGATACGTCAAAAAACATGGCCGCTGTTACTAAAAATAGAACAGGGGGTCAAATACAGTTTTTTGCAAATAACTCAAAAACGGTGACAGATATCAAAATTCTGGCATAGGGTAAAAGTGATCAGCACCTCAAGATCTACCTGCCCTGCAATTTTCTAGAAGATCCAACAACCAATGTAGGAGTTATTGCCCTTTTTCTGGATTTTTTCAAAATTTTGCACTTATTTAGCCCTATATCTTAAAAACTATACAAGATATTTTAAAAATTCAAATTGCATATGATTAAGCACATTAAGATCTACATTTCATGTAATTAGGTCAAAGCTGTGGAACCATTTCTTTTAGAGTTATGGCCCTTAAAGCGTCAAAATTTACCATTTTTCATTACTTTTTCCCTGAATTTCAAAGATTAATTTGTCTGACACCATACATTCAACTTCAACCAAACTTGGCACAGTTGTTTAATAGCATAAATACTACAAGTGTATTTTTCAGATTTGTCAAAAAATATGGCCGCCATGGCTAAAAATAGAACAGAGGGGTAAATTGCAGTTTTTTGCTTATAACTCAAAAATGGTTACAGATATCAAAATTCTGATTGGAATCAAAAGTGATCAGCATCTCAAGATCTACCTGCTCTGAAAGTTTCAAGAAGATCCAACAATTGATGTAGGAGTTATTGCCCTTTTTCTGGATTTTTTCAAAATTTTTTCACTTATTTAGCCATATATCTTGAAAACTATACAAGATATTTCAAAAATATAAATTGCATATGATCAAGCATATCAATATCTACATTTCATGTATTTAGGTCAAAACTGTAGGAGCATTTCTATTAGGAGTTATTGTCCTTAAAACAACAAAATTTACCATTTTTCATTACTTTTCCCCTGAATTTTGAAGATTAACTTGTCTGACACCGTAAGACCAACTGCATCTTAACTTGGCACACTTGTTTAATAGCTTATATGCTACAACTCTATCGTTCATATTTTTGATTCATAAAAAAACATGGCTGCCATGGCTAAAAATAGAACATAGGGCGTAAATTTCATTTTTTTGCTAATAACTCAAAAATGGTTTCAGATATCAAAATTGTGCAAGAATCAAAAGTGATCAGCATATTAAGTACCTGTCCTGAAATTTCGGAAAAGATCTGACTGCTGATGTGGAAGTTATTGCCCTTTTTTCTATTTTTTTCTAAATTTTGCACTTATTAAGCCCGATAACTTGAAAACTAACCAAGTTATTTCAGAAATTTAAATCGCATATGGTTAAGCACAATAATATAGATCTACAAAATATATGTATCTGTGTAGTTCAGGTGAGCAATTCAGGCTCCTGGGAGCCTCTTGTTTATTTGTTTCCACAATAACTTTTGTTCTGGTTGACCAAATGCTAAGAAACTTAAAAGTAATGTTACTTACCATAAAAGGAAGGGTTGGGCTGATTTTGGGTGTCCCCTCTTTTTAGCTCACATGGACCAAAGGTCCATGGGAGCTTATACCATCACTTGGCATCCGTCGGATTTGGTCGTTGTTGTCTGTCGTCGTCGTCTGTTAACATTTTTTCAAACTTTAACTTGTCCGACACCTTAAGTCCAATTGCAATCAAACTTGGTACAGTTGTTTAGTAGCATTATGTGTACAAAACTATCGTTCGGATTTTTGATTCGTAAAAAAACATGGCCACCATGGCTAAAAATAAAACATAGGGGTAAATTGCAGTTTTTTGCTAATAACTCAAAAAACAGTACCAGATATCAAAATTCTGGCAGAGGGTAAAAGTAATCAGCACATAAAGATCTACCTGCCCAGAAATTTTCAAGAAGATCCAACAACCGATGTAGGAGTTATTGCCCTTTTTCTGGATTTTTTAAAATTTTGCACTTATTTAGCCCTCATATCTTGAAAATTATACAAGATATTTTAAAAATTCAAATTGCATATGATTGAGCACATCAAGATCTACATTTCATGTAATAAGGTCAAAGCTGTAGACCAATTTCTTTTAGGAGTTATGGCCCTTAAAGCATCAAAATTTACCATTTTTCATTACTTTTCCCCTGAATTTCATAGGTTTACTTGTCTGACACCATCCATCCAACTTCAACCAAACTTGGCACAGTTGTTGAATATCATAAATGCTACAATTCTATTGTTTGGATTTTTGATTCATCAAAAACTATGGCCGCCATGGCTAAAAATAGAACATAGGGGTAAAATGCAGTTTTTTGCTAATTACTCAAAAATAGTTACAGATATCAAAATTCTGATGTGAGACAAAAGTGATCAGCATCTCAAGATCTACCTGTCAAGAAATAATCAAGAAGATCCAACAATCGACATAGGAGTTATTGCCCTTTTTTTGGATTTTTTCAAAATTTTTCACTTGTTTAGCCCTGTATCTTGAAAACTATATAAGATATTTCAAAAATTTAAGTTGCATATGATTAAGCACATGAAGATCTACATTTCATGTATTAGGTCAAAGCTGTAGGACGATTTCTGTTAGGAGTTATTATCCTTTAAACAACAAAATTTACCATTTTTCATTACTTTTCCTCTGAATTTCAAAGATTAACTTGTTTGACAAGGTAAAACCAACTGCATCTTAAGATGGCACACTTGTTTAATAGCTTATATGCTACAACTCTATCGTTCAGATTTTTTTATTTGTAAAAAAACATGGCCGCCATGGCTAAAAATAGAACAAAGGGGTAAATTGTATTTTTTTGCTAATAACTCAAAAATGGTTTCAGATATCAAAATTGTGCAATCATCAAAAGTGATCAGAATATTAAGACCTACCTGTCCTGAAATTTTCGAAAAGATCTGACTGCTGATGTGGGAGTTATTGTTCTTTTTCCTAATTTTTGGCAAATTTACACTTATTAAGCCCAATATCTTGAAAACTCATCAAGATATTTCAGAAATTTAAATCGCATATGGTTAAGCACAAAAATATCTACTAATATATGTACCTGTGTAGTTCAGGTGAGCGATTCAGGCTCTTGGGAGCCTCTTGTTGAAATGCAAAGTTGACAATGCATACTACAGTTATGAAGTACATTTTGTACTTGTATGTTTCAGGGACCAGGGAACTTTGATGATGTAACCAAACCTGATATTATACAGTGTGAATGTAAATCTGAGAGTTGTGACGGAAATCTACAGTTTGCTGTGAGTCATATACTGTGTTTTGTAATTATTTTGTTATGAAGAAAATTCTTAAATAGATATACTGACACATAATACAAAAATCCAACAAAAAACAAAACTCAGTGGTAATTTATATTACTCATCTGCTGCCCTATAAAGATCCAGTATTAACCTAAAAGGTAATTCCAGTCAAACATGAAAAAATGCACCTCATACCCCTTTTATGCAGATTCTTAAAACATATCTTAATATTTTAAATTCCATGTTATTTTCTTTAAAGAACATGTTTGTCACTGCATTAATCTTTATAATATTCTAAATTATGCTGATCTTCTATTTAAGAAATTTTACTTCAAGTGTGCTAATCACCAGTCAGATGACACTGCCCCAGTTTTAAGACATATCAGACCAAACAAGAAGAGAAGAGAGTGTTTGACCTGTACGTCTGTCAGGTACGTCAAGATTGTTATTGTGAAAGTTTTTAGTTTATTGGGAACCAATTGATATTATTGTAGGTTGGCTGATTCATGAAATAAAGAATCCAATGATTATAAATCATTTGTTGCAGTTGACCATCACAACATCAAGTTAATATTTTTTTTAAATAAAATTTCATCAAGCCATTACTTTTTAGCTCACCTTGCTGAAGGCAATGTGAGCTTTTGCCATCACTTGGCGTCCGTCGTCCGTCGTCAGTCGTCTGTCGTCCGTCGTTCAACTTTTCAAAAATCTTCTTCTCTGAAACCGCTTGGCCAAATGTAATGAAACTTAGTAGGGTTGTTCTGTAGTATGTCCTCTACAAAACTATCGTTCGAAATTTTGATTCGACAATAAACATGGCCGCCATGGCTAAAAATAGAACATAGGGGTAAATTGCAGTTTTTTGCAAATTACTCAAAAACCATAACAGATATCAAAATTCTGGCAGTGGTAAAAGTGATCAGCACCTCAAGATCTACCTGCCCAGAAATTTTCAAGAAGATCCAACAACCGATGTAGGAGTTATTGCCCTTTTTCTGGATTTTTTTCAAAAAAATTATTTAATTAGCCCTATATCTTGAAAACTATACAAGATATTTCAAAAATTTAAATTGCATATGACTAAGCACATCTAGATCTACAAAAGTCGTAACAGAGTCAAAGTTGTAGGATCGTTCCTTTAGGAGTTATACCCCTTGGATTGTAAAAATTGACCATTTTCACAGTTTTTTGTTCAACTATTCAAAAATCTTCTTCTCTGAAACTGCTTAGTCAAATGAAATGAAACTTGATAGGGTTGTTCAGTAGTATGTGGTCTACATAATTATCGTTTGAAATTTCGATTCGACAAAAATCATGGCCGCCATGGCTAAAAATAGAACATAAGGGTAAGTTGCAGTTTTTTGCAAATTACTCAAAAATGGTAACAGATATTAAAATTCTATTTGGATAATAATGATCAGCACATAAAGATCTACCTGCCCTGAAGTTTTGAAGAAGATCTTACAATTGTTGTAGGAGTTATTGCCCTTTTTCTTGTTTTTTTTCTTCAAATTTTGCTCTTTTAAGACTTATATCTTGAAAAAAATACAAGATATTTGAAAAATTTAAATTGCATATGGTTAAGCACATAAAGATCTAAAAATTATGTAATGGGGTCAAAGTTGTAAGACCTTTCTTGATAGGAGTTGTTTCCCTTAGAACATTAAAATTGATAATTCCACAGAGTAACAGTCCTTTGTTAAAATATCCAGCATATAAGTATCATCGAATACAAGGTGAGCGATTCAGGCTCCTGGGAGCCTCTAGTTCATGATGCCATGAAAATCATTGCTTTAATTATAAGTACTTTTAAGGTTTTAAAATTGTATTCCAAGAATTGTGTGAACCAAAATCACAATGGTACTGACTTTATGATGACATTTTGAAAATAATACCATAGTGGATTAAAAAAGTTTTAGAAGAATCTTTGAAATGTTATTTTCTTTTTCAGCTCACCAGTTCTAGTATTTCCCTGTGATAAGAGCCATGTGATGTGTTTAGATTGTTTTAAGACCTATGGTATTGTTAGACTAAATGATCGTATGTTTGTAGAAGATCTGGAACTCGGTTACAGCTTACCCTGTCCAGGTATTCACAAGTACCCAATTCCATGTCAAATTAAACTTATAGGAAATCTGTAGACATGTAGAAGAAAAAAATGTTCGTTAGCCAGGATAAAAGTTTGTTATTTTTATCATTTAGTGTATTTATCTGTACAGTTTCTAGCCAATTATTTGTTTAAAAAATTAATTAGACTACATCCCATTTATAGAAAGTATATATCCCAATTTGATAGAGGGGATTGAAACAAACACATGGTCAAAATCACAGTTTCTATTGAAGAGCTAGTACCACTTGTCGTATTTGAGCTTTTGTTTGTCTCCCATCTATTGTCTTTTCATCTGTCAGTTATCATCTCTTAAAATATCTTCTACTTTAAAAACAACTTTGGGTATTCATTGTAAATTCATGAATGTCATTCTATCCGTTTGTGAAGTTAATAGCCAATATAAAACCAACATATCAAGCATACTAAGCTTTGAAATAGAAATTGGGGGAAAAGAGCTAGATTTAAATTTGACTGACATTGGCTGTGTTTGTTTATTAAATATAAGTGACACTTAATTTCTGTATCTTACGAATGTCCTTTATAAAACATTTGTAAAAGAATGACAGCATTACAAAATGTATAACCAAAATCTATGAATCGTTGCCAAATTGGGTGTGAATATTCTAATAGGTATTATCTCCATTTAATTAAAAAAGTATAATAACCATTTTCTAATGTATGGCTTCATGGTTGTTTTGCCTTCGTTTTAATAGGTATATTAATCTACCGATAAAAAAGATACAGCAAAATGTTATAATGTAGAGCAACATTAAAAATGTGAGAAATTTGGCTGAGAGGCTTGTCAGTATTGCATAAGGCATAAAAGAAGACTTTATACCAGCCATACAAGGATATGTTAATCAACTGAAGATAGTTAAATAAGTTATGTATTGAACAATTCTTCATTTAAAATCAAATAGATAATTCTAACAATGATCTTTGGTGACAAGTTTGAATATTAACTAACTTTTGAATTCATTTATACTTTCAGTTGGTTGTGATGATTCTCTCCTTCAAGATGCTCATCACTTTTACCTACTGGGACAAGAGCAGGTGAGATATGTACAGTAAAATCTGTCTTTACCAAATTCCTTTTGGGCTAGGCCTTTGCTTGGAATAAACAGGTTTTTAGCTCATCTGACCGGAAGGGTCAGTTAAGCTATTGCCATCAATTGGTGTCATCTGTCCGTCATCCATCAATTAGCTTTTTCAAGCATTAACTTCTCTGACGCCATAAGTCCAATTGCAACCAAACATGGTACAGCTGTTTATTGGCATATGTGCTACAAAACCATCGTTTGGATTTTTGATTTGTCCATTTTCACAACCTTTCTTCATTGTATTTCAAATCATTAAAACTAGAGAAAAGCTTTTAACTATAATATTGCTTAGTTAGTCATGCCCTACAAGAAACTCAATACAATGGAATTTTTTAATGACTCATTATAGGACTTATGGTTCCTTAATGTCAAAATAACTGTTTATAGCTTATAAATAGCAAACTAGAAAATAAAAAACAGCTTTTGATTATAAAATGTTCAGCTAATTGAACTCTACACTTATATGCATTCAGTTAATCAGTGTTGTCAAGATGACCCCTTATTAAACTTATAGCCCTTTCAATGTCAAACAAGAGTTGGCACTCAGGTATGTCTCGCATGTCCGCACCATCACAGAACTCATTGAAGGTCTAGCTGGGCCTTCAGAAAAGTTAAGGTCAAGGTCATGTGACAGGTGACAGTATTCCATTTAACCATCACAAAATGTCTGAAGTGTGTTCTAGATACCATAGTTATTGAGAAACAATGAAAAAAGACCAACATTCACAAAGTCATTCAACCACAAAAATTACATGGTGACGTCAGTTGTGTATACCATAATCCCCAAATATCAGATGCCTAGCTATAATATTATACTTTTCACTTTACTCATTTTCCACCAAAAATCATTTAAGTTCACAAAGTCACTGAACCATGAAAATGGGGTCATGGTCACACAACATGGTGTCAGTTGTGTAGACCAGAACCCCAAATGTCTGAATACAAAACATCAGATGATAAGCTATTATACTTTTAACTTAATTTATTTTCCACAAAAGTTTTAATTGTTCCAAAAATCTTCTAAGTCCACAGAGTCACTTAACCATGAAAATTGTGTCAAGGTCACAGGACATGGTGTCAGTTGCATTGACCATAACTACAGGTGTCTGTATACCAGATATCAGATGCCTAGCTATAGTTTTTTTGGCCCCTAAAATCATATAAGTCCACAGAGTCACTGAACCATAAAAATGGGGGCAGGGTCAAACAGTATGGTGCCAGTTGCGTAGACCATCAACCCCAACTGTCTGTATACCAAATATCAGATGCCTAGCTATTATACTTTTCTTTGAATTCATTTTCCACATAAGTCTTACAAAGGGTTTTTTGGCCTGAAAAATTATCTAAGTTCACAGAGTTGCTGAACCATGAAATTGGGGTCAGGGTCAAATGGCATGGTGCCAGTTGTGTAGACCATAACCCCAATTGTCTGTATACCAAATATCGGATGCCTAGCTATTACACTTTTCTTGGAATTCATTTTCCACAAAAGTCTTACAAAAAAGTTAACGCTGTCGCCGCTGGAAAGTAATACCTATGTCTTGCTTTCAGCGACTAAAGTCGCAGGCAAGACAAAAATCATTTATGTCAGGTGAGCAATTCAGGCTCCGGGGAGCCTCTTGTTAGTTTATGCAGGTATAAATGTATAAAAATATAATGGATGGAATTTAAATCCAGTTTGGTTTATATTTATTTAGGGTTTACAGGTTTCACTGTATATTCATATTTCAGTAGTGAAGGGTTGTGTAAGATTTTTTAGGTCCTCACAACTTTTGATTTTTTTAATGTTTAGACAACAGCAATGAAGATTAGTATTTGGTTTTATATTATTACTCTATTTTATTCACAAGGTTTGGCGGAGCTTAAATTTCTCTGTCTTTTAGGTAGGATTTAAACGAACAAGCCCGAAATAATTGACCCGTGACCGACCCGGTCAATAAAATAGAGTAATATCTTATCAATAACATGACCATAATTGGTTGAAATGGAATGTATGAAAAAGTCTAAATATCTGAATTTAGTCTAATTTTTTTCTTCAAAATATATTTTGCAAACATGCATCTATTACTGTAAACGTAGTTATTTTCGCGGTGTACTAATTTTCGCTATTTTCGCGGTTGCCAAAAGACCGCGAAAATAAGTACCCACGAATATCTCTGATACAAAGAAATGTAAACGTGTGCAAGAAATCAGGTACCAGTATAATTAGTATAAAATGAAAGTGATAATATGTATTTATATAATGAATGAAGCATAATTTACTTTACATAATGAACAGACAGGCAATCAGTTTGGCGTGAGCGCTAATTGGTAAATAAACATGTAATGGATTAAAAGACAAGGATCAAACGAACACCTCATACATATTCCACAGGTCATTAAACAGTTAATCCGTTAATTGGTCAAGGAATTGTATATATCAACAAGTGAGAAATTGACAGCTTGGATTGACAATTAATTACGAAAATCTTTTACCGCTTGGACGATTTCAGACTTGGACCAATTTCTAAATAAAAACTTAAATAAATATGATATCAATAATTATTAGTTGCATTTAAAAACCGTGAAAAGTGATACCCGCGAATATGTCCAAGTTCAAGAAACCGCGAAAATTAATATGTTTACAGTATCTTTAGACAAAAGAAATTTTATTTTTGGATTGGGAATTCCATGTGTATTTGTGGATTTTTATGAAGTCATGGATTAAAGAAATGGAACATGGAGTATATATCATAGTGAATACTTTGTTGATGCTTTCCCGTGTTTGAGGCAAGTTTTGTGCCCACCACTCACCAAGATAGTCAAGGTCAAATGATAGGATGCAGAGGCATACTATACAGACACTTGGGGCTATGGTCTACACAGCTATCACCATGCCATATGACCTTGACCCCAATGCTTCAATAACTGTAAATGTTTTTATTTGGAGGTGCAAGCTTTTTTAAGGATTTATACAGAAAATGATTGACTTGAAAATCAGAGCTATTGCCATCACTTGGCGTCCGTCGTCGTCGTCGTCGTGGTCCGTCTTCGTCGTTAACTTTTCTTCAAACTTCTTCTCCTCTGAAACCGCTACACAGATTCAAGCCAAATTTGGTCTGGTGGTACTTTAGGGTATCCTCCACAGAACTGATGTGCAGATTTTTGTTTCGTCGAAAAACATGGCCGCCATTGCTAAAAATAGACCAGGGGGGTCAGACTACTGTTTTTGGCTTGTAAATCAAAAATAAAAAGAGATAGATGAAATCTGATGCCACCGTACTGCTTCAGCATCAAAAGTTCTACAAAAGTCTCTATTTGGTCCAAGTTGTGAGATGACCCCTTACAGGGGTAACAGCCCCTTAAAGGTGAAAAATAGCGTTTTTTCATGTTTTGCCCTTAGTATAGTATGAAAACTATTGCAGATAGAGAAAAGCTGTTGCTTGCTTAAATGTTCAGCTCATTTAGCTCTACAAAAGTCTCCATAGGGTCGAAGTTGTCAGATGACCCCTTAAAGGTAAAAAATAGTGTTTTTTCATGTTTTTGCCCTATAGTATGAAAACTATTGCAGATAGAGAAAAGCTGTTGCTTGCTTAAATGTTCAGCTCATTTAGCTCTACAAAAGTCTCCATAGGGTCGAAGTTGTCAGATGACCCCTTAAAGGTGAAAAATAGTGTTTTTTCATGTGTTTTTCCTATAGTATGAAAACTGTTGCAGATAGAGAAAAGCTGTTGCTTGCTTAATTGTTCAGCTCATTTATCTCTACAAAAGTCTCCATAGGGTCAAAGTTGTCAGATGACCCCTTATAGGAGTTACGGCCCCTGAAATAATGTTTTTTCATGTTTTTGGCCTATGGAATGAAAACTATTGCAGATAGAGAAAAGCTGTTGCTTGCTTAATTGTTCAGCTAATTTAGCTGTACAAAAGTCTCCATAGGGTCGAAGTTGTCAGATGACCCCTTATATGGGTTACGGCCCCTAAAACAATGTTTTTTTCATGTTTTTGGCCTATAGAAAGAAAACTATAGCAGATAGAGAAAAGCTGTTGCTTGCTTAAATGTTCAGCGCATAAAGCTCTACAAAAGTCTCCATAGGGTCGAAGTTGTCAGATGACTCCTTATAGGGGTTACGGCCCCTAAAATAACGGTTTTTCGTGTTTTTGGCCTATAGAATGAATACTATAGTAGATAAAGAAAAACTGTTGCTTGCTTAAATGTTCAGCTCATTTAGCTCTACAAAATGTAGGGTTGACATCAAGACCAGGTGAGCGATTTAGGCTCCTGGGAGCCTCTTGTTATCAAATCCACTATGGAAAACTGTCAGGGGCCATTATGGTAAACAGTGATTTGGCCCACATCAGAAAATAAATGCATAAATTCCAAACCAATTTTATCAACTTATAAGACCTTCTTCTGGACTTACAACAGCTTACAAAAAGCTAATTACAAATATTGCTGATAATCTCAGATCTTTTGTGAAGTTGATTGACCTTTTGTTTTGTTTTGTTTTTGTTTTTTGTTATTTGTTTTTTTGTTTTTGTTTTTTTTTTGGGGGGGGTGTCAGAAAGAAAAGAACTAGAAAACTAACAAAATCATAAGATAAATAACCTTAGTGTTTTCAGATTTTTTGCAACTAGAAATTTTAATACACACATAATGATATGCTGAGGGCTGTCCCATTAAAACATATGAGGTACCCAGGGAAAGCACTTTATTATTACAATAAATACATTCCCTTAGTAAATTTAGCTATACCATCCACTTGCCACACTTGAATCGGAAACCACCACCAGTACCAAAAAAGACAGCATCCCATTGGTCAATACCACCGGAACCCAACAAGTGACTGACCTTAACCTTCATCATTAAAATTTCCGCGCTTGTAGTGCCGCACGTTTATTTTCGAAGAGTCTCAAGAGAAGAAAAACGAAGTGAAGAAAAACAAGTTTTGTTATTTAATTGGTACAATATACAATTTGTCAAATAATATTGTAAGTAATGGACAACACTAGTAATGATTCACTCAATTTGTCCCCCTGGAAACCAGGGACTTATAGAGATGACTTCTGGGAGGGGGTAGAAAGAGAGGGTCTTCTACCCCTCCCTGAGGATTATCAGGTGACTACCTCAGGGTCAAGTTCAGGACAATGTAGTCCTCTTTACTCTCAGGTGTCACAGGTTAAGCTGACGTCCGGTTCGGGGTCCAGGACGACCCACACCATTACTCGTCCTGTTGAGTCTTCCCCAAACCCAGGCCCTTCAGTAAGACTACCAGTGTCTGTGTCGTCTAGTGTTTCACAGCAGTCAGTACCTTCAGGGGTTAGGAGTGACTTTTATTTCAGGTCACGTTGGCCTTCTAGCTTCATGCCCCCTCCCCCTCCTATGCCATTTGGGGTGTATGGTACTGGTACATGTAGTTATCCGTCTTATCCTAGCCCGTGGTCTACTCCAGTGGTTACCTCAGCTCCTTCTGCTCCAGATTTGAGTCAGCAACTGAGAGGTTTGCAAACTTCCATTCATAAGCTCTCTGCTTCCATGAATTCGAAGTTTTTGGAGTTTGGAGGTAGGATAAGTGCGTTAGAGACGGCCGGTCAGGGTTCACAAACTCTGGCTTCTGTGTCTCCTAGAGTAGTGTCTGAGGATCAGGGTTCTCATTCCCTATCTTCAGGTTCAGGTAATCAGGTAGTTCAGGGTTCTCAGTCCCAGATCTCTACTGATGTTTTGGACAGAGGAAGTCAGGGTCCTCATTCCCTAGCTTCTTCTTGTCATGTTTCTATCCCTGCAGTTGATGAGGATACTATTTCTTTGGCTCCTAGGAGTAATGAACATGTCTTTCTTGATGAAGAAGAGGGTCAGTTGGAAGAAGGGGAGATTGTGGATAAAGGTTCAGAACCTGGTCTTAATTCTGCTAGCAACCTTAGGTCCAGGGTTTATTCTATTCGTAGAGATGTTTCTGAAGATTCCATGCCTTCTCCTCCTCGAGTTTCTAATTCCACATCTGACTTTATGTCTTGTGCAGGTATGGTCAAATCTGATGCTCAAAGTTATGACTCTTTTCCTGAGTCTTCTCATTTCAAGAATGCCTTTGCTTATGTGAATGAGACTTTGGCCAAAGGTTCTTCTTCAGGTACTTCTACTAAAAAGTTGCCCTTTGGCCCTTTGTCATTTCCAGGTGGTATCACTTCTAAGAAATATAGTATCCATGGTGATTCTTTAGGCAAGAAAGCTCCTGTTGTTGATAGGCAGTACAGTTCTTTACTGGGGGTGAAGGTCACTAATACTCTTTCCCTTCAGGAGTCTAACTATCATAAGACTGAGAGTAACCTGCGTATTTTGTCAAATGTTTTACAGACAGCAGAACATTTTCTTATTGCTGTAGGTACTATTCTCAAGGACCAAGGTGAGGACTTTGATGAGTTGAAGGCTTTTCTTTGCCAGATTGATCGTTGCCTAGGTGATGCTCAGAAGCTATCTCTTGGCTCTTTAGCTAATCTGTCCTTGGGTAAAAGACAGCAGGTGCTTGAAAAGTCTCTTGTATCTGAAGTTCTGAAAGACAGCTTGATCTATTCTCCTCTTCATTCTGATAAACTTTTTAGTGTGCCTGTTGAGAAAGTTCAGGAAGAGGTTAACAAGATTCCACCTACTGTGAAAGTTGACGTTAATGTTTCTGATGGTCGTCGAAAAGTTTCTAATTCTTCGACAGTTACTCAGTCTGCTCCTTCTCGGGACAAGAACAATAATAGTTCTTTTCAGTCCTCTCAGCCTAGTAAGAGAAGGGTCACTTTTGGTTCCAGAGGTGGTGGTTCTTCTGGCAAGAAGCTCAAACTTGTCAGGGGTAAGCCTTCTCAGAAATGATGTCTTACACCTCCCCGAAGCAGTCAGTCAGTCAGTAGAGGATGTATTTCCGACTCCCTTTCCTCACATTCCAGTAGGGGGTCGGCTATCTCATTTTGTTCGTCAGTGGTCTCTAATCACCAACGACAAATGGGTTCTTTCAGTGCTTCGGGGGGGATTGGAACTTCAGTTTCAGGATCTTCCTTTACTCTCGTCAGTTCCAATCGATCTATCTGCAACAAGGAATTTAGAGAAAAATCGCCTACTCCAAGAAGAGATCTCTACTCTTCTTCTCAAGGGAGTTTTGGAGGAGGTTCTCCCTCCTTACGGTCCAGGGTTCTATTCCCGTCTTTTCCTTGTTCCCAAGAAAAATGGGCAGTTCAGACCAGTTTTCGATCTTTCCATTCTAAATACTTATCTGATGGTTCCCCATTTCAAAATGGAAACCAACAGGAGTATAAGGAAGTCAATCCTTCCAGGGATGTTCACAACATCACTGGATCTTACGGATGCATACTTCCATGTTCCAATGGCTCCAAGGTTTCGGAAGTATCTCCGCCTGTTTTGGGCAGGCAAAGTTTTTTGTTGGAAAGCGATGCCTTTCGGTCTTTCGATCGCTCCTCTGACTTTTACTCGGATTTTTCAGGCTGTGGTGGCTCATCTCCATTCCCAGTCCATTTTCATTCACTCTTATCTAGACGATTCTCTGATGAAGAACCATTCTTCGGTGTTGCTGGCCAGCCATACTTCTATGGTCATCCAGCTTATTCTGAAGTTGGGTTTCCTTATTTCATGGAAGAAGTCCGAGATTCATCCCAGCCAGGATTTTATTTTCTTGGGGGAACATTATCGGACAGATCTGGGTCTAGTGTATCCCCCAGAGGAGAAACTAGAGAAACTGTTGTCTCTAATTTCCTTGTTCAAGGAGGAAACAGTGTCAGCTCGTCTCTTTCTTCAGCTTCTAGGTTTCCTCAATTCTATTATGGATGTAGTACCATTGGGACGTCTACATATCCGACCTATTCAGTGGTATCTACTGGAGTTTTGGGATCCAGCATCTCAACTGTGGGAAGCATCTATTCCAGTTCTTCCCCGGTTACAACCTCTGCTTCATTGGTGGACTCTACGGTCCAACCTTTTACTAGGTCAACCGTTAGATCCTCCAGAACCCAGCATGACTCTGTACACAGATTCGTCCCTTTCAGGATGGGGAGCGTATCTCGAAGGCAGGACAGTTTCAGGGGTTTGGTCAGGTCTCCAATTAGAAGAACATATCAATCTTCTAGAGATGAGAGCGATATTGTTGGCAATCACACATTTTCAGTCAGTTGTCCGAAGTCAAGCTCTTCTAGTGGCCACAGACAATACCACTTGTGTAGCTTACCTTCAGAACCAAGGAGGAACTCACTCACACTCTCTTTATGTTCTAGCTCGGGAGGTTCTTCTCCTTTGTTCACGTCTGCATATCATTCTGTCAGTCAGACATGTACCTGGCCACCAGAATCTGATAGCAGATCAGTTGTCAAGGTCTGTGACTCCAGTAAACACAGAATGGGAACTGCACCCAGCAGTGTTTCAGGAGATCACACTCATCTGGGATCGGCCTTTAGTAGACCTGTTTGCCACCAGTCTGAACTGCAAATTGGAGACCTATGTATCTCCAATCCCAGATCAGACAGCCTTAGCGGTGGATGCAATGACGTTGTCTTGGAGAGGGATGTTTGCGTACATGTTTCCCCCATTTCGTCTACTTCCCAGGATCTTATTGAAAATCAGGAAGGACGTTTGCAAGACCATTCTTATTGCGCCAGCTTGGCCTCGCCAATCATGGTTCCCAGATCTTCTGCAACTTTGCTGTGCACGTCCTCTTCTACTTCCTTTGAGACCAGATCTTCTCACTCAAAACAAAGGAAGGAAGTTGCATCAGGGATTAGATACACTCCATCTTCACGCTTGGCTATTGTCAGGTCTTCCCTCAGAGAGGGAGGATTTTCTGAAGGAGCTTCCAAGCGTATCTCCGGTTCAGTCAGGCGATCAACTGGAGCTATCTATGATTCCAAGTGGTCAATCTTCTGTACTTGGTGTGGTTCAAGGAAAATTGATCCAATCTCTATCACTGTCCAACAGTTAGCTGACTTTCTGGTTCATCTTTTTGAAGTTAAAGGGTATTCTACGTCAACCATCAAAGGTTATAGATCTGCTATTTCTAGGACAATTGCTTTATCTGGAGGAGTTGATTTCAGTTCTAGTGAAATTTTATCACTGTTGATAAAGAATTTCAGTATTGAACGTCCTCGTCAGAGACGTCTAGTTCCTCCTTGGGATTTAAGTGTAGTTTTGAGGTTCTTACAATACCCTCCTTTCGAACCCCTGTCGTCAGCTACTCTGAAACATTTAACTCTGAAATGTTGTTTTCTGTTAGCGTTGGCCACAGGTCGCAGAAGAAGTGAAATTCATGCTCTATCTGTATCAGAATCTTGTTTGCGTTTTGCTGCAGACAAATCGTCTGTTACCTTGTTAACTGATCCAGCTTTTTTAGCTAAGAACCAGTTGCCAGAAAAAGGTTCAGGAACTATTGTCATTCCAGCTTTACCTCCTTCTAATGAGGTTTCCTTATGTCCTGTTCGGTGTCTGATTCAGTATCTTTCTGTTACTAATGGTATCAGATTACCAAACTCTACTAGGTTATTTATTCCTATCAAAAAAGGTGTTTCTGATATCTCAGCTAAGACAATTTCTTCATGGATTGTACAGACAGTCAAGATGGCCTATGAGTCTAATCCTAGTGTTCTTCATGTTAAAGCTCATGAAGTGAGGGCATTATCTGCTTCTTGGAACATTTTCAATAACTCTTCGTTATCGGAAATCTTGTCCGCAGGTTTTTGGTGGTCAGACAGTACTTTTCATAAATTTTATTTGCGTTCCATGCCTCAACATAGTGACAACCTGTATTCTTTGGGACCTTTAATTTCTTCGCAAAGAGTTGTTTTTCCTCCTCCGGTTATCTCCAATAACTAAGGGGGGATTCAGCTCTACGTTGCATTCTGAATAGCTAAATTTACTAAGGGAATGTATTTATTGTAATAATAATATAAATTTTTAGAATTAAAATTTAATTTTGTAAAATAAATACTTACCTTAGTAAATTGGAGTGTCCCTTCCCCCCTCCCCTTCATCCCCCTTAGTTCATTATTTGGCTACCTAAGGATACTTATTTTAATGATGAAGGTTAAGGTCAGTCACTTGTTGGGTTCCGGTGGTATTGACCAATGGGATGCTGTCTTTTTTGGTACTGGTGGTGGTTTCCGATTCAAGTGTGGCAAGTGGATGGTATAGCTAAATTTACTAAGGTAAGTATTTATTTTACAAAATTAAATTTTAATTCTAAAAATTTATATTTTATAATTACCTATGGGTGGTTGTTTTTTTTTCACCACACTTGCATATACATGTAGTGCTTTTTAAAAATTTGCTTCTATCCATGGTTAGTTAAATTCAAAAGTGCCTTCCCTGGGTACCATATATGTTTAAATGGAACAGCCCTGCATAGTATTTGAACAAAATATCAGAACTGTGCTGTCAATTTTTATTGAGTTCTAGTGTTCATAAAGTCAAATTTTCAAAATCTGTAAGCTGTAATTTTCTTTCAAAATTGTAAGTTTTACCTAAATAATATTTCATCAGTTTGCCCAAAATTTTAATATGCATATCATGACATGCTGCTTTGTAAGTTTTTAATTTGCAGATGATGTAAAATGTGCAACATGAAAAATTTAGTTCATGCTTCTATGAACCAAGAATTATTACAGTTAATGTGTGTTAAATCACCAACAAAAATTAAACTTGATTCAATGTAAGGTGTACTTAGGATGATCCTCCAATCATAGTCTTTTGATTTTTTTTAAATTATACAAGAAATGACCCCAAACTTATTTCAATGCAAATGCAACTAATAATAATTTTCTAAAAAGAGTAGGGGTGTTAGGCCTGTTTGTTTGGCCTGAAATTTAACCCAAGTCTCAAACTTTAAATACTGTTGTCAAAAGCTCATAGAATATTTATTTGATATTCAAATATGAAAAACCAATCATATCTTTTAATTCTAAAAGATTGTTTTGGTAAAAAATATAAAATGAAACTGACCTTCATTCAGGAAATCACAAATTTTGATCAATTTTTGCCATTTTGAAGGTACATAATGTACTAAAAAAGTATCTCTGTACTTGAAATACAACAAAATATTTTTAAAGATTGTTAATATGGCTCATGTAAACCTTCCCTAAAAATAAGTTTTCTAGTCCAAAATGTACCTTTTAAACAACAAAAATTTCTCATTTTTTGCCATATTTTCTATAATCACTAGAGTAATTCTGTCATTATGACGCCTCAATATTAAATTTTTAAATGATTTTGACGTTCCTGTTTTCCAATTAGGCAGAATTTACACTATATTGTATCCTGATATGGAGACTTTTGTATAACCTTCATATTTTTAGGCTATTCCCCCTTCTTTATTTATACATGTATAGCCATTAAATTTAAAATGGAAGTGGTCAGTATGAAAAAGTTTTTTATTATCTAAAGATTAAGACTAGAGGAGTCACAAACATGTCTATTAAAATTATTAAAACATAAAGATTGACAATCCTTAAAAATTCTAATATCCAGTGTTGGCATAGTATTTTATAAAGAAGAAAAAATATGTATCAATTCTAGTAAAATTAAAGGACGGGAAGAAATAGTATCTGAATATATTTTTTTTCTTTAACTAAATTGTCCAAATCTGGCTTACATGGATATGCTTTTTGATGTCAGATAATATCGTGTAATTTATTATTCCAATGACATTGTTATTTTTTTTCTTTTATCTTTCTTTTTTATTATTTGGCATTTCTATGTTTAGTTATTGCATTTTCATATAAAATAGTAATGGTAAAAAATAAAGTATTAGCCCAATTTCTTTTTATGAATTGTTATAAGTATTATATACATGTTCATAGCAAGTCAATTTGATATCATACATGATTATATACATTTATGCTCTCATAAAAATTGTTGCAAGGCAGGCTAATACATGTTGCCAAAAAATCATATTGTTTAGTTGCAGGCATTATAGAGCAAGGCAGAATTGATAAAAATGAATGAAAAAAATATAATTTAAAAAGAAGTTTTTGATAAAAAAAAATAAGGAAATATGTCAGGGGCAGATTCAGAATTTTTTAAAAGTGGGGTTCTATAAAAAAAACAAATTTACCAAATATGTATGCAAAAAGAACAATTTTTTTTTAAAGGAAAGTAGATTCAAACCACCCCCAGGAATAACCCTTTGATCTGCCACTCATATATTAAATACTTCTACCAAGGAAAACATATGGCTTTGTATACATTATTCACATTTTTTTTGTCTCTTTCCTTAGTGTTAATTACTCCAATGCTTCCAAAGTAAATTTCTGATGGTTTGAGTATGTCCATTGCCACTGGGGAAAGTATATCAAGTCCAGCAGTAGAATAGTAGGTTATTAGGTTGCCATCAGTGTTAAAAATTAAGAGATTGTTGTTTAAATAATCAGAAATAACAAATGAGTCTGATGATGTTGAAACAATGCATCGTGGGCAAAAAGGATTTGATCCATTAATTTGTTCATGGCCAGTGTATGTTTTCTTGACTCTCCCTTCTTTTCCCAAAAGAATGAATGCTCCATTGAAGTTTTTTGATAATCTGTCAATTACTCCAATATCATGTTTTTGATTGGTAGTTATACTAGATGGAAAAGCAAATAGTGGGTTTCCAAATGTGTCTTTAAGAAATATCATCTGTTTCTTGCCAGTTTCATCTAAAATGATCACACTTCCTGCTCCTTTAACATAAGAAATTTCGCCTTGATCTATAATGCCTGCAACTAAACAGTTGTTTTCTCGAATATGAATAGAAACAAATTTGAAAGGATTCAAGTTGATAATAGAATCCACAATTTTAGTGTCTCCAGATATTATTGTCTTTAAAACAGGTGTTCCATCAGCAATAAGAATATCTCCATTTTGATTCATGGCTATATCATCAGCCATAGTTTGAAGATATTTTGTTATGGTCTTTGTCTTGTCTTCTTGTATTTGAATCCTAAACAAGTTTCTGCTTATTTTATCATTGATCCAAAAAGAGTTTTCTGCAGCAACAATCAAGTTTGAAATTTCATCAGTTAACGTTTTTAATGTCTGCTCATGAGCAATGTAAAGCATGTAATTGTGAACAGTAGGCTGGCTTTCAAGCTTAACAATTGGTATTGAAATTTTGCCTGATATGGTAAAGATGGGTATCTGTCTCATGCAAGTTGAAACTGGTTGTAGCATTGTTGGTTTCTTTCTTAACTCTGCAATAACTTGTAGGACATCTCCTGATTTTTCAGTCTTCTCAAGTTCTGTTACTTTTTCTGTTATTTCATAATATTTTTTGTTGTACATTCTTACGGTATTTCCATACCACATAACGATGTCAGACCAGCTTTTTTCTAAACAGTAAAGATTATCCTCTATTTCTTGTTTGCCAGTCTCAAATGCTTTTTTGAACTCTTCCTTATATTTGAAAATTGCTTCTCTAGTGTCCACATATTTGTCTCTCTCCTTTTCCAGTATTGTTTTAATAATATTGTATTCCTCAGAGAGTTCAAGTTCCAAGTGTTCTTTTCTCCTTTTTAAAAGTTCCAATTTAGTATCATACTCCTGACTTATTTCAATTAAATCATGTTTGCTGTGCTTCTCAGAGACACAGGTTGGACAAACAAGGCTATCACAGCTTTTACAAAACAAGCAACATATCTGAGTAGTATGTATGCTACACTTTATATTGGAGAAATTCAGTTTTTTCTCTGACTTGACATTTTCATCTGCTGTTTGCTTTATATTGATAATAGAATGATTAGAAGCTCCTGGAAATTTTGGATGGACTTTTTGTCTCGCCTGCGACGAATGTCGCAAAAGGCGAGACTTAGGTATGGTGATTCCGGCGGCGACGGCGACGGCGGCGGCGGCGTCCACAATTGGTTAAAGTTTTTGCTTAAGTCTGTTTTGTATGAACTAGTTATGTTACACCATTGATATTTGGTATGCAGTTGCATCAGCATCAGTACAGATCAGTTTTAAAAGGATTTCACCTGTATGCTCCTGCAGTCACGGTCTACTGACTTTGAAATTTTACACTGATTTGGCCGAGGTTAACCTTTTTTCTTAAGTCTGTTTAACATGAAGCAGTTATGTTACACCATTGATATTTGGTATGCAGTTGCATCAGCATCAGTACAGATCAGTTTTAAAAGGATTTCACCTGTATGCTCCTGCAGTCACGGTCTACTGACTTTGAAATTTTACACTGATTTGGCCAGGTTAACCTTTTTTCTTAAGTCTGTTTAACATGAAGCAGTTATGTTACACCATTGATATTTGGTATGCAGTTGCATCAGCATCAGTACAGATCAGTTTTAAAAGGATTTCACCTGTATGCTCCTGCAGTCACGGTCTACTGACTTTGAAATTTTACACTGATTTGGCAGAGGTTAACCTTTTTTCTTACGTCTGTTTAACATGAAGCAATTATGGTTCTCCATTGATATTGGGTATACACTTGCACTAGCATTAGTACAGATCAATTTCAAAAGCATTTCATCTGTATGCTTCTGCAGTCACGGTCTACTGACTTTGAAATTTTACACTGATTTGGCAGAGGTTAACCTTTTTTCTTACGTCTGTTTAACATGAAGCAGTTATGGTACATCATTGATATTGGGTATGCACTTGCATTAGCATCAGTACAGATCAATTTCAAAAGTATTTTATCTGTATGATCCTTCAGTCACAATCTACTGACTTTGAGATTTTACACTTTTTACTTATGTCATAAGTGTTTTATATAAAGCAGTTATGGTTCACCATTTATATTTGGTATGCAGCTGCTTAAGCATCAGTTAAGATCAGTGTAAGGGGGATTTTTACTTCATTTCCTACTGTGTCCAGTTGCGACAGGCGAGACATGTCTCTGTGTTAACAGTTTATTCTAAACATCGTTCACACATCATGAAAGTACAATCAATGCATTTCCATTTTATTTTTGGATCGTTTTCACAAAGTTGGCAGCCAATAGCCAGTTGCCCTTTTCTTAGTGATGTATTAAAAACACTTGATGCCATTTCACAATGTTCTAATTGTCTATAGATTGAATGTGTATATTCTTAGCTAAGTCAATTTCATCCAAATACGTGCAACTTTCCTAACTATCTCCTTATGTTGAATATTTCACAGTAGACTTAATTAAATGCTTGAAAGATCCCATTAAAATGTGAAGTATGAAATATAAGTCCATTCTGTAAGACAAATTGAATTTTTCTATGTACATGTATTAAATTTAGTTTTCGCTTAAAGGGATTTTATTTCTAAAATGGCATGTATGCACAGCATAATTGAAATCTTAAAAACTATCATATACATCAGAAAAAACTGATTTTAAGCTGTTGATAATATTTTGACCTAACCTTGGAAATACCATGAATACCTTATAGGTAACCAAATTCTTGGTACTCATGAATAGAATCGTGGAATAGAATGACACAAGCACATTATAATAATGGCACAGGCCCAATGAACAGTATATAATTACAACAGCGGTTTACATCAGACATAAAGACAAGAAATTTAAGTTGGTACATCTGCACAGAATATACAATAAACTAGTTATACACAAAGTGACTGGTTTCAAATGAAAAAAAAAACCACTCATGTGACAACTTTTCAGTAATCTTATATAAACAACTTGACTCTGAGATATATAATTTACATACATATACATCTCACCAGGGTTTGGTGCACCCTGCAAATGGGAATGATATCATTATGGATATACACAGTCCTAGTACATTTGGAATTGATACAGTATCAGTCCATAGTACATTTGGAATTGATACAGTATAACTTTCAAATGTTAATCCAATTTACAAATAATTAAAGAACTTAAATCAAAGTAGTACACCAAATGAAATTCCCCAAAAAGGTTTTACAGTATGAAAAACAAATTCTTTAATTTCCAAGGATGGTTTATTGTAGAGTACCATGAAATATGTCTTACTAGTAAATGGGATACTGTAGTTTCATAATTATTTGTTGGGTATCAATTTTCGTGTTTTTCGTTGGTAGCCTTGAACCACCAAATTTGATATCCCACAAAAAGGAAATCTAACATTGGTGTATATGCTGCAGACTTAAGAACCATGAACTTAAGAATCCACGAACTGACACTTTTTCATCAAACCATGAAAATTGGTACCCACGAAAATAAATGAATCCACAGTACATTTTCAAAACAGTGACATTTTCATTCCCTCCCCCCCCAATTTGCAATACATTGAAACAGCAAAACAGCAAGCAACAAAAGATTCATTAAAACAGCAATATATATCTGTATGTTTGTTATTATGACATGCTCCTTTTTTAGCTCGCCTGGACCAAAGGTCCATGTAAGCTATTGCCATCACTTGGCGTCCGTCGTCGTCGTCCGTCATTAACTTTTCTTTGAAAATCTTCTCCTCCAAAACGACTGAAGCGATTGCTTTGAAACTTTGCACACTTCATCTATGGGATGTCCTCTACCAAGATTGCACAAATGGTGACCGCCGTTACTAAAAATAGACCAGGGGGGTCAGACTACTTATACTTTACTTTACTTTATTTCCTAATCATAGGGCCCTTTCAGGCATATAAAATTACAACATTAACATTCACACAACAAATACATTATTATGCATACATTAGACACACAACCATACATACTTGATTAAATGATTTTTAATTAGGACATTATAGGACAAAAAACAAAAAAACAAAAACAACTATCAAGAGAAGAGATAGCCAATCAAACATGTTACTTAGTGTGTCTTTCTTTTTTCTAAACAAAGGGTTATATATTCTGATAACGAGGTCATAAATTTAATATCATCATTTACCATTAGCCAGATAAAAAATTGATCAGAATTGTTAAGATTTGGAAAGTTCGTACGGATATTACTAAAAAAACTTTTACGATCATTTTCATACATAGGACACACAAGTAAAAAATGTTTTTCATCTTCTATAGCCCCTGTTAAACACTTTTGACAGACTCTCTCACTGCGAGAAAGCACTATATTTTTGCCATTGGAATCACATTTGCGTTCATGGCGCCCTGTTTCAATTCTGAGTGAGTGATCACTTATACGGAATTTTGACAATGTTTGCCGCATTTCTCCTTTTTTTATATTTAGATAATTTTCAAAATCAAAATTTAACTTAAATTTAGAATATGTGTTTAATTTACCTTCGTCCTTAGCATACCGGTTTTTGATTTCGTTCCAGATGTCTAGAAAATTTTCTTTTATTCTCTTCTTTAACAAAAATCTTAACTTGTTTTTGCTATAACGTTTGCATATTGATAAATTTATACATAACTTTTCACTCAGAAATATAATATATGAATACCAGGAGTTCTCTTTCAAATTAGTGTCATTCTTATATTCGTTGTATGCAGATTGCATTAGCCCAGATGGCTGGTTTTCCAACCGATGCCAGTACATAAACATTTGGACTATATGTCTACTGTCTTTGGCTTGTGAATCAAAAAGTATAAGAGATAGATGAAATCTGATGCCACGCTACTGCTTCAGCATCAAAAGCTCTACCAAAGTCTTCATCGAGTCGAAGTTGTCAGATGACCCCTTATAGGAGTTATGGCCCCTTAAAGGTGAAAAATAGCTTTTTTTCATGTTTTTATATGACCGCAAATTTTTTGAGATCGTATTATGTTATGGCGATGTCGT
This sequence comes from Arcuatula senhousia, assembly GCA_963971305.1. NCBI lineage: Eukaryota > Metazoa > Mollusca > Bivalvia > Mytilida > Mytilidae > Arcuatula > Arcuatula senhousia. The sequence goes on along the minus strand of OZ020309.1, from coordinate 48,280,834 downwards.
TGTCGTTGTCTGTAGACACTTTGGTTTCCGTGCGATAACTTTAGTTGTAGCTAATCAATTGTTATAAATTTTTTATATGATGTTTATAACCACTTAAGGAAGGTTGGTATTGCATTTGGGGTTTCTGGCCCCTATTGTTTTAGAAAAAAGGGCCAAAAGGGGCTAAAACGGGTGTATTGACAAAATGTCTGTAGAATGTTTAATTTTCATCCGATTTTGATCTTTTTCTTTTTAAAGTATTCCTCAATAAATTCTGTCAACAAAATGTACCAACACCTTTGATGTATCTTGTACCGTTACATTGCTATAAGGGGTCAAAAAGGGGCCACACCCAGAAAATTGACTTTTTTATTTGTGGTCCGATTTTCAAAATCTTTTTTACATTGGAATCCTTGTAAAAATCCCTGCCTGCATTTTTCAATCAGATTTGCAATATCTCATACCGGTTTCGAGAAATTAGGGGTCAAAGGGGCCAAAAACGCCATTTATAAAAGTTTGTCCAGGCAAATAGTTTTTTACCAATATTAAGTTGTAGTGGGCCAGCCAATTGTTATGAAGTTTAAATATGATGATTATATCCACTAAAGGAATGTTGGTTTTGTATTTGGGGTTTGTGGCCCCTACTGTTTTAGAAAAAAAGGGCCAAAGGGGTTTAAACGGGTGTATTGACAAAACTGTTGTAGAATGTTTATTATTCATTCAAATTTGAAAATTCTTTTTTTGTTGAAGTGCTCAAAAAATTCTGTCTATTAAATGTGTCAATGATTTTGATATGTATTTCACCATTACATTGCTACAGGAGGCTTAGTACAGGCCACGCCCATAAAATCAACTTTTTTATTTTGGTCCGATTTTCAAAATCTTTTTTTCATTTGAATCCTTATGAAAATTCTTGGCTGCTTTTAATCAGATTTGCAATATCTCTTACCGTTTTTTCGAGAAATTAGGGGTTAAAGGGGCCAAAAACACCAATTTTAAAAGTTTGCCAAGGCAAATAGTTTTATACTTATAATTAATTTGTAGTGGGCCAGCCAAATGTTAAGAAGTTTTAATATGATGATTATATCCACTAAAGGAATGTTGATTTGAATTTAGGGTTTGTGGCCCCTACTGTTTTAGAAAAAAAAGGGCCAAAACGGGATTTGCAATATCTTTTACTGATTTTGAGAAATTAGGGGTCAAAGGGCCAAAATAGTAAATTATTACATGTATATAAATAAGGCTTTTTGTATTAGATGTTGATGTAAATATATGTGTCAAAAATGCATTTTTAAGTCCACCACAGGATGCATGTGTCAAAAAGCTTTGTAAGTCCACCATGGGCTTCATATGATCAAATCAATGGACTATCCATATTAGGCCTCCAACGTACAGGGTTAAACTTGTTGAGGTTGTATCATGCTGCGCTCGGCGTAGCTTTTTATTGGCCAATAGAATGAAAACTATTACAGATAGAGAAAAGTTGTTGCTTGCTTTAACATTCAGCTCATTTAGCTCTACAAAAGTCTCCATAGGGTCGAAGTTGTCAGATAACCCCTTATAGGGGTTACAGCAACTAAAATAACGTTTTTTCATATTAGCATGTGAGCTTATGCCATCACTATGCGTCTGTCGTCGTCAATTTAAAAAATCTTCTACTCTGAAATCACTGAACTAATTTAACTGAAACTTTGCAGGAATGGTATATGACATGTTGGCAACAAACGATCCTCATTTTGAAATGATTCGATAAAAAACATGGCTGCTGTTACTAAAAATAAAACATAGGGTAAAACCACTTAAAATGGCTTATAGCCATGTGATAACTCAGCAACCATAACAGATAGAAAAAATCCAAAGGATCTTAGGCTCTTCAGAATCAAAAGCTCTACCAAAGAATCCATTGGGTCGAAGTTTGTCGAAGTTGTCAGATGACCCCTTATAGGGGTTATGGCCCTTAAAAGGTCAAAAATAGCCTTTTTTCATGTTTTTGCCCTATAGAATGAAAATTATTGCAGATAGAGAAAAGTTGTTGCTTGCTTGAATGTTCAGCTCATTTAGCTCTACAAAAGTCTCCATAGCTTTGAAGTTGTCAGATGACCCCTTAAAGGGTTACAGCCCCTTAAAGGCGAAAAATAGTGTTTTTGGCCTATAGAATGAAAACTATTGCAGATACTAAATGTTCAGCTCATTTACCTCTACAAAAGTCTTCATAGGGTCGAAGTTGTCAGATGACCCCTTATAGGGGTTACAGCCTCTTAAAGGTGAAAAATAGTGGGGGTTTTTTAAACTACGAAAGTGATTGCTTTGAAACTTTGCACGCTTGATTTTCAGGGAGTGGTCTACCAAGTTGGGTAAATTTATGTCAGACACCAGCCAACATAGAAAAATAAAACTCAAAAAGTATTTAGTAAAAGTTGTCCAACAACTTCTTTTAGGAGTTATGTCCCCTTTAATTGCAAAAATTGACCAGTTTTAGGATTTTTTTTTGTGTATATCTTGAAAATTTTAAATGCTAGAAAAATATTTAGCTTTGCTGAAATGTTCTGCTCATTGAGGTCTACAAAAATGTTATTAGGGTAAAAATTTCCTGTTTCACCATCAAAGAGATTCATCCATTTAACACTGTTTTGTTTTCTCAATTTAAACTGAATTATAAAATTCTCTTTTAAAATAAAAAATGGGGGTCACAGACCTTGCTTTTCAAATAAAAGTCCCACCTAGGCCCTTTTGGAGTCACTAGTTTATTTACAATCAGTACATTTGTGTCTTATTTTGTATACATATATAGTAAACACTGTGTTCTGACATGATTAGATCATTATCCTGAGATAGCCTTTTCACCTAAGGTATGGCGGCAAAAGAACGATAACTTATTTTACTTCCGGAATTGTATCCTATGACGGGGAAATTCCGTGCAGTGTTACCTTCATTACACGTGTTGACATTGAAGAGGTTACAGGTATTTCACTTTGTAATACACCTAAACATAATATCAGCCTAAACGACGGAGAGTTTATTTTAAATAATGGTACTTGTAACAGAGCCCCAAAACAAAGAATCAACGAACTGTCATTCATTTTCCAACACCACCTTGATATCCAGCGTAAAAAATTGAAAATTGAATATTGTTGCCGACCCGGCAACACGACGCAACACCCAGAAAACAAATCATTTGTATATAAGCTAGCAATGGGACAAATATTATATTTTTCATTAAACCTGCTTTTTACTGACGATTTTATAATTGTCTTTGACACTTTTGCAGACGAAATGTATATTAGAGTTACCGTTCTTAGGCTAAAGTCTATTCAAAACTTCATTTAGTGTCTATCCTATATATGATTATCATATATTAAAATTTAACATTTCTCTCAGTATTTTATATAAAAACAACCATTCCCATGGATATGTACTATCTTAGTTGAACAGTTTTCTTCACAATGGTGTTTGACCCCCCCCCCCCCCCCCCCAAACCTAAAATGGCTAAATAACTAAGCGGATGGATAATGTGTTCCCTAGGATTTTTTTTATTTGCCTAACTAGGCACGGCTTATGAAACATCATCTGTGTTTTTTCTTGAAATATGTCATAGTAGTTTCTTTTTATACATATGACTTAAACTTTGTATATGCTTCACCCTATAGCCATGATACATTTTTGTACCTAATAAAAAAGATTTGTATTTATAATATTAAATTATGTCGAATGGGCTTCACATGGTAAATTAATTTCTTTTCTATAATTTGAGAGAATAAAATTAAGTTTAAATATGAAGCGTTAATGAATGTTGTAGATAAACAATATTTTAGTGTTATTTTTCATGGTATTTGTAAAGTAAACAGTAAATGCTTTAGGCAAATAATGTGGCATTTGCTTCAAAGCGCCATGAGTCCACCTAGTTGTGTTTAAAATACATGATGTGGTATCTGAGGCTCTGCACCATGGTATCTGTTTGTTTTTCAAATAAATGCATGCACATATTATCATTGTAAACCATGAAAAATGATTTTTTTTTAAATTTTAGAATATGGTTGAAAATATCTACAATAATCATTCTGTCGTTTCATAAGTTTTTTAATTCTTAATTATTAAAATCATCTAATGAACAAATTTCACATATTAAAAATTTTCTTTTTGAAATCCTGGTTGTTTGGTTATTTTTGATATCTTGGACTTGTAAGTTGTTTAGTTTATGATTCCTAATCCTGGAAATAATAATTAGAAACCTGTAATTGTACCTTATGCAGGAATATATTATTATGATTTAAATGATTTTTTTTTTTTCAGATTAATTGACAAAAGTGAAAACTGAAATTTTTTCCAGTTAAATTATTTGATTGTAAGTACTGAACTTTTCATTTGTATAAACATATGTTATAAGGGCCCTGCCACTTAGTGGCGGGCATGCTAAAGTAATCAGTCTGTCCATTCCAAAACCAGTTTTCCATATTTTTGTCTATACCTTTGCAGATATTGGGCTGTTATTTTGTATGGAAGTCAAGTATTATAAGTACAAAGAAGTTTGAGTTTATTCTGCTCCAACTTTTTTAAGTTATGACCTTTGGACTTGGATCATATAAATTTTTTACAAAAATAATGAGACTATAATGTGAAAGTAAACTTACTACATGTATGACATTAAATACTTGTATACATGTAGCTATCTTGTTTATTTCATCATTACTGAACAGAAAAAAATATTAATTTGACAACAAATTTTTTGGTATAATATACAATGAATATTTTTGACATTTGTCTATGTAATTTCCAACATATTTTAGCCAAAGATGTCAAGATGTACATATTGGAATAGATCTTCATTTGGATATGATGAAAATCCAAATGGAATAATTCAACTACACAGTGCAAAAGATGCACTCTTATTTAGATGTATTTTTAACCAATACTATTCAGTTGCACAGGATGAAAACCTCATTGCCAGTTTACCACATGCAATATCAGACAAAGAAAGTAGTGTTGAGACAATCGTGGATCATATCTACTATCAGTATGATGTATCTACGATTGTCGATTCAAACTGCACCACAATTCAGTTTGACAATTCTGCTGACCTATTCGATAAAAGTTCAAGCTGTATTGATACATGTAGTACTAAATCTTGTGACATTGATTCTACATGCAATGTAAATGTTGACATTGATACAATTTCCGCAGATGAAAATCATGTGTATGATGTTTGTGATGTAAATTGTAGTGATGAGAATGAATTTTCTCAAAGTATTTTGAAAAAAAAATAAATATGAAAACAAAATGAATATTTTTGTATGTACATTGAAACATGTCTAAACATACCTAAACTTCTTTGGGGCTGAAGGATTTGTTCGGTAAACATTTGTAGTCTTATGGTTTAGACAGGTTTTCAGTTAATTCAGGGATCAGTTTATGTACAGGTTCCATTGTATTAGTTATCATGTCTTTATTAGTTTATCTCTTTCAAATTTACATATTAAATCTGTAAATACAATCACTGCCCTGTGAAGAACTTTGTATGTATTTTTATACCCCCCGCAAACAAAGTTTGGGGGGGTATATAGGAAACACCCTGTCTGTCCGTCTGTCTGTCTGTCCGTCTGTCCGTCTGTCCGTCTGTCCACATAACTCGTAAGCGCTTCTCCTCCTAAACCGCTTGAAGGATTTTGATGAAACTTTACCTAAAGGAAGTACATCATATGTAGATGTGCATGAAGAATTTTCATTGCTCTTGGATATCATTCAGGGGAGATAATTGGACTTAGACTTTTTAAATACATTATTCAATGGGAGATCTCGTAAGCGCAACTTCTCCTAAACACCCCCCGCAAACAAAGTTTGGGGGGGTATATAGGAAACACCCTGTCTGTCCGTCTGTCTGTCTGTCCGTCTGTCCGTCTGTCCGTCTGTCCACATAACTCGTAAGCGCTTCTCCTCCTAAACCGCTTGAAGGATTTTGATGAAACTTTACCTAAAGGAAGTACATCATATGTAGATGTGCATGAAGAATTTTCATTGCTCTTGGATATCATTCAGGGGAGATAATTGGACTTAGACTTTTTAAATACATTATTCAATGGGAGATCTCGTAAGCGCAACTTCTCCTAAACCGCTAAAAGGATTTTGATGAAACTTTACATGAAGGAAGTACATCATATGTAGATGTACATGAAGAATTTTCATCGCAATCAGACATCATTCAGGGGAGATAATTGGACTTAGACTTTTTAAATACATTATAGTGATAATACAATGGGAAACCTCGTAAGCGCTTCTCCTCCTAAAAGGCTTGAAGGATTTTGATGAAACTTTACCTAAAGGAAGAACATCATATGCAGATGTGCATGAAGAATTTTCATTGCAATCAGACATCATTCAGGGGAGATAATTGGACTTAGACTTTTTAAATGCATTATTCAATGGGAAACCTCGTAAGCGCAACTCCTCTTAAAATGTTGGATGGATTTTGTTGAAACTTTACATGAAGATAGTACATCATCTGTACATGTGCATGAGGAATTTGTATTGCTTTCGGTTATCATCGAGGGGAGATAACTGGACTTGAGATTTTTCTTTTACAGTACAGAGTCCAATATGAAGCGGGGGGTATCCTTTTGTGAGCTCGCTCACAGTATTACTTGTTTTTTTTTGTTTAAGAAAGGGGTTTTTCTCTGTCTATTCAGGACTGTACTTGAATTGTATGCATCTTTTGGTAACCTTTGGCCAAGTGCCAATGACTGACCAAATTCGATTTCTATGATTATTTATTGGTTTAAACTTCAAAACTGTCTAAACCCAAAGTTAATTGCTCTATGCTCTTCATATATGTGTATATATAGATGTATATACATGTATATTTGTGAAATTGCAATGTACTTTGGTACTCAATGAACATTTTCTTGCCATTAAATTAATGTAGATGAAGAAATATATGTTCTCATGAAAACCATTTAGGGGTAGATAAACACAAAACTTGATTTTAAACCATTCAGGGGGAGATAAACACAAACTTATTTTTCTGTATGATAAACTCAATAAAGTTTGAGAAATTGAACAATGTTTTTCACATTCTTTTTTACAATGAAGCAATGAGGCATCAATGGGGCATTCTGAAGTCAAATGTCCAAAAGATCGAAGGTGAAATAGGTTTACACAGATCGGAACAAACATGAACAAACAAGAAACACAAAAAAAATGTTATGTATAATATTATACCACCACTTGTAAGGGACTGGGATATATTGAAATCACTTTGTCTGTCTGTCTGTCATAAACCTCATATTCTTTATTTCAAATTTGATATACAGCTTCGCCTGATGCATTTGAATGGATAAAAGCTGAGAATCCCAAAAATATTCAATTTCTGAGGCTTGTACTCCCTTAACATAAATACTAACACTTTTGACATCATTACCTCACGTGTACACTTGAATGATCTTGTGCAATTGTGTAGTATAATTGTATATCCTAATTGAGATTTAATTTCCAATTTGTATACAACCTTGACCATCTTCAATTTCTTCATAAAAGGTAAGAGTAATTATTTACTATCCCATTATATCAGCACAACAGTAACATTATTGAGATTAAAACATGTTGTTTCCCATACAGACTAACTAAGCTTGCATTGTTACACATTACAATTTAATTATTTAGCAAGAAAGCCTTGTTACAAATATTTTAACTGAGATTATTTTTTTTAAGGTTTCTATTGGTGAAACTTATTGCCAAGGCCAGTTTCAAGAACATTTATTAAGGTAAGAAATAGTCATACATCATTATTTTATTGAAGACAATTTGATGTATATGCGCAAGCAGCAATGAGGTATACGTACCAAAGGAGCATCCGGAAATGTTGAAGTCAAAACCAGTAAAAACGATCGCCAATAACATATGAAAGACTCAAAATATTTCAGCAACGCAAACTCAGGTGGTAAAAACATAATATATGGATGCAACACAATTTTAAGATTCGGTTGCTGGATAAGCAGATGTGAGCAATATTTTACAACAATTTTCTCAAAAACTACTAGTCAAATCCTCTTTATGAATTCATCATCATGACCCTCAATATATCAAAAACATGTGATGTGATTTGAGGTTTGTGGCTCATCTACTTCTGTTGAAACAAATTCAGTCTTTGTCTTTGAAAAGATACATGCATACTTTTGTAAACAAATCTGCTGCAAACATTTCTTTAATGATTTAATTAACATTATTAGCATGCTATGTTTTAGGTCACAATTATCTAACAGTCTATGCACCTCTTGGTCCTTAATCACTCTATGCTTAATGCTAGCTGGCACTGTAACATATAAGCAAGGTGAACGGTTTGACACATGTCCGTGTGGGCCATTAATCAGGCAATGCAAGTGCACTGCAACCTGAGGGTTCCAGCTAGGACTAATGTAAATTCCAAATGTCCTGACATTGCAAACAAAATTTATTTTATGTTGTTCAAGAAAGCCTATTAAAGGTGATTTAAGGTTTGTGCTCTTCTGAATACTTGTACAGTTGCTAAGTAGAATGTCATGATTTGCACATTAAAAATTTAAGCATGCATTTTATCCAATAATCTCATTCACGTAGTTAATTTGTAACAATCTGATGCATGCATTTACATTTTATCTATTCTTAAGCCTAAAATAAGATATAATACAGCATGCATTTACACGTGTCTGTTTATATCCATAAATAAATATTTAAGTTTTTGTATGTTTTATATTGTTTATTTTGCAGACAATTTGGAAAACAAATCAAAAGTTGTGGTTACTGTGTATACCTTTTCTTAAGACGGTAAGTAGACATGATCTAGTGCCATCATAAGGCATTTTGATATTAATACTACCACAAAGTTTGGAGGCAAAACACTATCACCATGATAGTCTGTCATCATTCAAGGGAGATAATTGAAGCTGAATTTCTAACATAAACCTTAATTCTAAGCAAAGGTTTATTCACTTGTGTGCTTGAAATCCTTGTTCTAAATCTGTTAATGTCCTGTCATCTGTTTCTTTACTTTTGTATGTGTACTTCTTTTCTTGTTATGTATATTATAAACCCCTTTTTACTTATTTAGGAATAAGATAACTTTATGATTTAATCTTTAGGAAGAAGAATTATTTAAAATTATCTTTATTTGTTAAAACAGCTTAAGATAAAGGGTAAAAAATACTTTGAATTGTCAAATCATGCCGCTTACTAACAAAATAGTAATAGAAGCCTATGAAAAAGTACAGGGAAATGGAAAAAAACTTCACAACCTTCTTTGTGACATGGCAGGAAAAAAGTGTGAAATTGTTCAAGCAAAAGTTCTGCAAATGACAGTTAAACGGCTCTGTAAAAATGCCAAACGGTTAAAATATGCCAGGAACAAAAACTACACCCTTTTCATGAACAAAGAATTTAGATTTCCAGAATCTCAGATGAGTAAACAAAACCCCATGGATGACAGCAAAAAAGATATAGTTATAAAGCACTTGAACCATCAGATTTATCAGATGAAGATAAAAAATACCAGTAATTCAAAGCAGTTGAGCGGTCTCAAATTAAAGATAAAAAGACAAAATCAAGTAATAAACAAACTAAAGGGAAAGCTTAAAGAGTTAAATAAAAATGATAAAGTTGATAGATATGAATTAGACAAAAAATGCAATGATGCAGGAACTCAATGCAACACATTAAAGAAAATCGTTAATGAATTGAAAATCGAAATTGACCAAATGAGAATAGAGCTGGAGGAGAGAGATGAGATAAATGAGACAGAAACTGAAAAAAACTGTAATTTTGCAATCAAATACTAAAGGTAAAAGGTATTCTGAATCAATTCGAAAAGTAATTTATGAATTTCTAAGCAGAAAAATTGGGCTACAACATATCAACCCGTTAATAAAATCAGTTCTGTCAATGGTAAATATTGAAGTGGAGAATCTTCCATCAATAACAACAGAAAATAAAATGGTTCATGAACTTGGCACAATATCAAAGCTTCATGTTGCAGAATCAATATCCAATAATGAATGCATTACAATGCATAGAGATGCAACAACTAAAAAGGGGAGACATTTTTATGGCGTTGAATTAAAAACTAATGCAACAACTTATACTGCTGGTTTAAGGGAAGTACCTAATGGTAAAGCTGAAACTTATGTGCAGTGCACAAAGGACATTTTAAATGACATTACAAATAACAACTACACCAGTATTTTGGACAAAACAAAGTCTTTTATGACTGACCGCAGTGCCACAGAGTCAAAGACTAATCGACTTTTGATTGACCAACAAAATACCCAAAACAATGAAACACTTGAGTTTAAATGTGCTGTTCATCCGCTATTACAATTTGCTGATGTATGTAATAAATATATGTCATCTATTGAAGGCACCAAAGATGATATAAAAGCTTCAAATTTACTTAAGTTTATTGGTAAACTTTTTTATAAAGATGGTTCAGGAGATCCTTTATATGCAAAGACCTATTTACAAGAAAAAGGTATTAAAAATATTCCAATTATGAACAACAGAGGATCACGTTTTAATACTTTATTTTACAATGCAGCTGGAACTTTTTATCTTAAACCTTTCCTGGATAATTATTTTAAAAATGTTAAATCTACATTGAATTATACTCAAAACTATATATTTCAGTCTTTAAAATGTGATGATGTACTGTCAATCTGCCGGGCTTTAGGAATTATTTTCAAAATCATAACTGAACCATATTTGCAAGCATCGTCTAATGAAAATATTAATGCTCTGGACATGGGAAGTGTTTACAACAGATTGATTGAAATTTTAGGATCAGGATCAGAAAACCCAACACTTTTTTCTAAAAATCAAATATCACTCTTTTTTGGACCATTTTTACCAGAACAGACTGTTACAAAGGCTTTATTCGAACCATCCCAACTTGATGAAAAAACACAGCACCACCTTTCTAAAATTTGTTCTCTGTTAAAAGATAAATGTCAGGTACTTTTTAAAGATTTTTTGATTGATGGACAATTTCATAAACCATCTGAAACAGTAGCTGAGAATGCTAGAACATGTCCTCCTAACAATATTACTGTAGAAAGGCTTATGGCAAGATTAGACTCCCAATTAAAGTCAGGTCCAACATCAAATACTCAATCCATAGAAAACCGTATCATGTTTAAGACTAACAACACAGGAGAATGGTTACGATCAAAATCCAATGAAGAACAAGCCAAAATAATACAATCAGCAGTCAGAATAAATAATGAATCAATAGACAAATGTAAAGAAAGAAAGAGAAAACTTCACGAAGATCATGTTATTGAATTACAGAGGAGGGAGAGTGATAAAAAAAGAAAAGTTGAAAAAAAAGAATCTGAAAAGCTTAAATTGCTAGAAATTCTCAACAACATTGGAATTTGGGAGAGTGAAGAAAAGATTAGAGAGGAAATAGGAAAACTTAGAACGAAATCAGAAAAAACAAAAGCTCTTAAGAAACAAATAAATCTTTTAAAAGAATTTACTAAACTGACAGCCAGCGAGAAACATTTAACACAGTTTAGCTCGAAAGGAAAGCAACATAGTGATGAAAAACTTATTGAAAATATTATTACACTATTAGATATTAAGAAAAGTCAAGAAAAAATTGAAATTGAAACAAATGCACTTTTGCTTGTTGGAAAAAAGATAAAACATACCTGGGATGTAAATGGCAAAGAGGAAATTTGGAATGGAGAAATCTTGAAATATGAAACCGGTTACTTTGAGGTTAATATTGATTTGACAATTCACAAAAAGTACTTTTGCATCACTTGTTTTCCCATTATTTGTCACAATCAAGGGTTATAGGTATTTACAAACAGCATGATTTTGTTTTAAATAAACCTAACAGATAACTAACATTTTTGTTACTAAAAAGGATAAAAATATACATTTACAAGGTCATTTTAAACTTTTTAAATGAGCAAACATAATAATACAAAACATGAATGAAAGGATTAGTTTTCATTATTCTCATTCATTATGCAATTGTTTCTTCATCTTATAAAATAATGCCACCCTCATAAAAATGCATTGTAATTGCAGAACTAAAGTTACATCACTAACTATTTAAAATACAAGTAAATACAGTATAAGCAATAAAATAATCTGGCAATAGAGGGCCTAAAGATGAGTACCTATCAGTGATATCTAGTTTACTTTAACATTTGATGTTTTTGATCATCAAAACTGAAGTTAATATTGAATAACTAACCTAAACAATAATGACTTATTTGAAATACAGTGGTGGATCCAGGATGGGACAGGTTTCCTGTGCCCCCTTTTTAAAAAAAAAAATATAATACTGTAATAGGAAATCACCCATCCATGTCATCTGTTGGCACTCTCCTTACCAGTCATTGCCCCACCGTATTGAAAGTCCTGGAACCACCACTAAACTGTCCCAAATTTTCTGCTAATTTTATTTCTTACAGTCAATCAGTTTTTTATAATAAACAACTTTATAACCACTCCATCCCTTTCTTTACCTATCCTGCACATCAGTATAAATGCTCTTTCTTTATGTTGTCTTGATTGTTCTGTCTTTGTTATTACTGTTTATTTTCTGTCTTCTCTGTAACATTTGTAAACATATTAGTTTTAACAATTGTCATTTTTGCCATTTCTTTCTGTATGAAGTGTTATGGGGTTTGAAATTACACTTTTCCAATGTTTTGTAACACATTTGTACATTGTATTTTCTGGGTTTTTTTGTCATAAGACTTGACAAAGAACTACTATATGTTTACAGTATCTGTTGCATTTTAACATGTTGAAATAATATAGTTAAAAATCAAGACCAGAGGTTTATGATTTTATTTAAGTTATTATATAAAAAAAGGAGGAAAATATATGAAACATTTGAACAAATGAAAATAAACTCTAAGACAGTTTAAATATTGGATTTGAACAGTGATTTTTTTAAATATCAAAAAACTGCAAAACAGAGCAAGCTAGACCCTAGGATCATATGATGGTGACTGACTGATTTCCATTGTTAATTTAAAAATTGTTGTTTGTTTCGTTAAAGTTTAATTATGTCTAGTACATAATTCTATGTTTAACATACATGAAGCTACCAATGTCAGCCATTTAAGAATATGTCATGCACTTCATACTGTATAATTTTTTATATTTATATCATTAATTTTATAGATCAAATATTGGAATTTGGAAAAATCAAATAGCTCAAACTACTGGTTAGAGGTTGGAGAAATAAACCATGATATCAAGGAAAACACATTAACAATTAAAATGTATTGGTAAGTGTTATGTATTATTTCATTAAGTCTAAATACTGCACATTTGCATTGCTTTAATTGACATGTATAAATAAAGGTTAAAAGATTTTATAACGACATTATCATATTTGATTATGTAATCTCAAATTTAAAAACATATGTAAGAAATTAGAGATCACTATATAAAATGACACGGTGTAGGCATTACAAATGAAATATTTCATTGAACAGGATTTTTTAGGGTACAATACTATCTGATAACCTATTTGTTTCATTATTATCTTAGGGTTATAATATATTATAACTTGTTTAAACCCTTTCTTACAATTAATACAAATCATGATCTGCACAACCTGATAGACAAAAAAGTCTAAAACATGTTTATAATACATGTAATAATTAAGTTATCATTTTTTTTTCAGAATACACTGCGAATTAAAAAAAAAGATTATTACAAACTCATTCAAAACATGCTGATACAATGTATAAAGAATTTCTGACTTGGTATGTATCTATTTATTTTTTTTATCTATAATACACTACAGTTAGTGACTTTTATTACATTCCCACTTGTCCGCTTTAATATTTGGGGGAAATATTTTAAAGTATTTCTATGTAATACTTATGTAAAAAGTCTTTCTGGTCAAATTTAGATTTGATGTAATTAAATCCCAATCAATGTCCACCCTTTACCCACTCAAACAATCTCAAACAATAATATGAAACTGCACATGCATGTGAAAGTCACTGCATGTAGTGTACTTGCATATGTATCTAACAAGTGTCAATTTTTAATACATTTTATTCAAAATTCAACAAATGGGTAATTGGTATGTAATTAGGAGATTCTACATTTTTTTTAGAATGAACTATAGATAAAAGAGTTATCCTTAGAAAAGTAATTGTTATGTCCCTTTTCAAAAATTTCTAAAACTTGTATGTTGGTGTTGTCTCCCCTTAGTGACAATGAGTTTTTGACATAAAAAGATATAAAGTTGAATTTTATAGGTTAATAGACAGATTAAAATTAAAAAATGACAAGAAATTATTAATTGATACACTTCTTAACCCACTTAGATAAAAATTATCCATACTTTTATCAATATCCAAATTAAGGTGAAAAGGCTACCTGAGACATCACATTGTGTAAAACTTAATGTTAAAAGTTAGAATCATATCCAATATCTTTTAATATGGGTTTACAATTGATAGAACTTGCACATACATGATTTAATTGAGTATCTTGCCGAAATATAATGTAAAGATGATCAGAGATAGGATGGTATAAAGTCAACTTATTTGGCTTCTTAGAAATAATTGAAAAACAGATAACAAAGATACATAATAATTAAGGTTTGGCGCCATAAAACCTGGTTTAACCCACCATTTCGTTTGAAATGCCTGTACCAAGTCAGGACCATTGTGATCCGCCAATTCTCCGGTATGACTGATTCGTTTTTGTCATTTTCTCTGGACTATGAGATTGATCATTCAAGTTCAGTAGTTTTTTTATTACCTTTATTTTGTAGTTGTAAATATTCAATTAAACTATAAATTAAGGATTTAGAATTTTACAGAATTTGTATTCTTTTTTATAGCATGCTGTTTTAACATTCGTCTGTACTTTCAAATTCATGTTTATTCTCTTATTTTAAAGAACAATCAAATGCCAAAGATTCAATCTCAAATAAAAATTTCTGTTTTTAGGAAACTCCCATCCATTGTATGTAAGAATGCCACATAACAATTTTAGTTCAGGTGCAATATATAGATCATTGAGTGATGGCATTACAAGTGTATCTTTTAAGTTGTCTGCATTAAAAAAGTTTTTTTTATCTTTATTCCAGTATGAGAGATATAAAAGATTTGGTACAGAGGAATATGTATTGAAGAATGGTGGAGTGTTGTGTCCTTACCCTGGTTGTGGGGCTGGAATTTTAATAGAGGATGAGAGTAAACAAGTCATATGCCAAAATTGTAGGGTAGGTGTATTTCACAATGCTCTGGAGAATAGAAAATATGAGATGTAGAATAAATGTATATGACACAACCTCCATAAATCTCTGGCATTTTAAAAATCTGCAATGGAAAACAGCAAGGAGCCTCTATTGAGATTGTAGTTGGTGCTTGCCAATTTACAAATGGACCCATTTCAGAAAACGAATAGATGATATTCAAAACCAATCCTAAATTTATCAACAAAAAACCCTCTGGACATAAAATAACTAACATTTGAAAAAATAAGAACAAACATTATCTTTGACAAAGATTCCTAGCTTGAGACAGGCAAATATGAAATGTGACAAAGTTTAACTAGTTTTGCAGGTTAATCCTTCTCCCTTAATTGATAAACTCTAATTGCATATCATAGAGGTGAAAAAGAAAAAAAAAATAAACAAAGTACTTAGATAGACATTGAAAAAAAAAAGAACTGACACCACAACTTCAATATAATCAGCAATGTGAGCGTGTGTTAATCAGGATTCCAGAAAGGTATATACTATTAATGTTATATTCGTTGGAGGACAACTCAGTATCTGCTTCAAAATTCTTATTAACCTTTTATTTTCAGTTTGAATTTTGTAAAAACTGCCTAGAAAAATACCATGGGTCTTCTGAATGTATTCCACAGCATGTAGAAGACAACAACCCTGTGAGTATGGAAGTAGTAAATCAAGCAACTTAATTGTTTCATTGTTTCACAATCCAAATATATTTTAGAATGGATGTTGTATGTTCATCCTATTCAAAAAAGTTAAACTAAAACAGCTTTATTTGAACATTAAATTTTTCGTTGGGGTTATTCACAGTATTTGATGTTTTGAATGACAACTTAATAATGAGATCCCACATCATGAGATTTGATTTCAGGTCTGTTACTTCCTGTTTAATGAAAACTGGCCTTTTTGACTGACAGATGTTTTCTACTTTATTAGGGCTATACAGTTGATGTGGACCAGGAAATGAGAGCTCGATGGAACATGGAATCATTAGCTACAATAGAAGAGATCTCTAAACCATGTCCTGGTTGTCGGACAAAAACTGAAAGAGATGGCAAGTTCAATCTTTGTTTTTAGTTGCAGGTTTAGAAATTGCTTCTGATTTATGTTGGTTGCCTTGTGTACTCTTACTTCACAACTCATTATGTTCTTATGTTTTTAAGATACTTTTAGTACCTTATTTTACAATCAATTTAATTTACCATAGTTTTAATTTATTTTTGTGGGTACCAATTTCTTGGTTTGATGAATGAGGATCAGTTTGTTTATTCTTAAATTCGTGCTTCTGATATATCAATGTTAAATTTTATTTTGGTAGGGTAACAAATTTCGTGGGTCAAAGGCATATCCATGAAAACCATGAAAATTGATACCCCACTAATTATGATGAAACCACAGTATATCAAAGATAAAAATTCTGATGGATGTTTTGTCATTATATATACAATTAGTATATGCCAATCACTCTCATGTCCTCAACTGAATGAAATGTTTACAAACTGGATGGTCAGATTTTTTGGGTCGAATTTTAGAAGAGTGCAACAATTGCCTCTGGTACCTACAATGTATCTCACATTTGTCCAACATATCAAGCCTTGTCATGCTACTGCAGAAAATACTGAGGAAATATTATAGATAACACACTTTGTTTTGCAATTAATTTCACCTTTGACATTAAAAATTATGTATATAAATATATATATCATTTTCAGGTGGCTGTATGCATATGACTTGTTCAAGGTGTCCCATGGAATGGTGTTGGTTATGTGAGCAGGAATGGAACCGTGATTGTCAAGGCAACCACTGGTTTGGATAGTCACCATGGAAACAATAATTTGTGTTGAATGTTATGTGTACCCCATATTAACTTAAACAACCTAGTACTAGCTTCCTGATTTTATATTTATAAGGATTGTTGTTCATAGACTAACTCTGTAATTATATGTGAGTTAGGTATCTGTTCCTTCACCATGTCTATCTGTTCATATTCATCATAGATGAACACGTCTTAAATCGTTTATCTGTTCATATTTATCATAGATGAACTCCTCTTAAATCATTTGATGGAATCTGATGGACCTCTATATGAAGAAAGTATGCAGAAAAGCATGTAAACTGTGCTTAAATATCATTCAGGGGAGATAAGAAAATTTTGGATTTTTTTTTTTCAATATAAATTGAGTCTAATAGGGATTGGGGAATCCTTAGTGACTTTTAGTTTTTGTCTTGCCTGCGACTTTAGTCGCTGAAGGCGAGACATAGGTATTACTTTCCGACGACGTAAACTTTTTTGTAAGACTTTTGTGGAAAATGAATTACAAGAAAAGTATAATAGCTAGGCATGTGATATTTGGTATACAGACAGTTGGGGTTATGGTCTACGCAACTGGCACCAATGGTGTTTAACCTGACCCCAATATCATGGTTCAGCAACTCTGTGAACTTAGATGGATTTTTTTCTGGCAAAAAAAAACCCTTTGTAAGACCTTTGTGGAAAATGAATTACAAGTAAAGTACAATAGCTAGGCATCTGATATTTTGTATATGGACAGTTGGGGTTATGGTCTACGCAACTGGCACCATGCCATTTGACCCTGACCCCAATTTTATGGTTCAGCGACTCTGTTAACTTAGATGTTTTTTCGGGCCAAAAAACCCCTTTGTAAGACTTTTTAAGACTTTGTGGATCGTGTCTTTCTGGCACATATTCCATATTCTTTCGTTTTTAATATTATTTCAGAGTTTGGCTTTAGTGCCGTGTGGAGGTCGTAGAAAGCTTCCCCGTGCTTCAGTTGTATGCTCTTATATATTTTCGAGTAGTGGAATATGTGTTGGAAAGGCACATTTTACATATTTCCCAATTTTGACAACGTTTTGGCTATTTCTTTAAAATTTAATAAATTTATCTGTTTGGTCATTGTTGTAATATTTTTGGCTTCTGTTTTGTTTCATCAAATCTAATATTCTACCGGTTTTCCAAGTTTTTTACTCTTAGCGTGTCTGATGAAGGTTAATCCAGAAAAGCGCTTCACACGCAGTGAAATTTTGCTTTTGTATATTTATCAAAATCATATCAATATGTGGATCGTGTCTTTCTGGCACATATTCCATATTCTTTCGTTTTTAATATTATTTCAGAGTTTGGCTTTAGTGCCGTGTGGAGGTCGTAGAAAGCTTCCCCGTGCTTCAGTTGTATGCTCTTATATATTTTCGAGTAGTGGAATATGTGTTGGAAAGGCACATTTTACATATTTCCCAATTTTGACAACGTTTTGGCTATTTCTTTAAAATTTAATAAATTTATCTGTTTGGTCATTGTTGTAATATTTTTGGCTTCTGTTTTGTTTCATCAAATCTAATATTCTACCGGTTTTCCAAGTTTTTTACTCTTAGCGTGTCTGATGAAGGTTAATCCAGAAAAGCGCTTCACACGCAGTGAAATTTTGCTTTTGTATATTTATCAAAATCATATCAATATGTGGATCGTGTCTTTCTGGCACATATTCCATATTCTTTCGTTTTTAATAATTTTGTGGAAAATAAATTAAGTGAAAAGTATAATAGCTAGGCATCTGATATCTGGTATACAGACCCTTCCGGTTATGGTCGATGGAACTGGCGCCATGCCATTTGACCCTGACCCCATTTTCATGGTTCAGTGACTCTATGGACTTGGATGATTTTTGGGACCAAAAAAACTCTTTGTAAGACTTTTGTGGAAAATGAATTAAGTGAAAAATATAATAGCTAGACATCTGATATATGGTATACAGACACCTGGAGGTATGGTCTATGCAACTGACACCATGTCCTGTGACCTTGACACAATTTTCATGGTCCAGTGACTATATGGACTTAGATGGTTTTTAGGAAAATTAAAACTTTTTGTCGAAAATAAATTAAGTTAAAAGTATAATAGCTAGGCATCTGATATTTGGCATACAGACATTTAGGGTTTCAGTCTACACAACTGACACCATGTTGTGTGACCCTGACCCCATTTTCACAGTTCAATGACCTAGTGAATGTTGGTCTTTTTTCATTGTTTCTCAATAACTATGGTATCTATAGCAAACTTCAGACATTTTTGTGATGGTTAAATGGAATTCTGTCATCTGTCACATGACCTTGACCTTAACTTTTCTGAAGGCCCAGCTCTAGACCTTCAATGAGTTCTGTGATGGTGCCGACAGGCGAGATATACTTTAGTGTCAACTCTAGATCTTGTTTTACAAGTTAAAGGTCTATGATTTTGTATTTTAAATCATTTTTCGATAGGTGAATATTTACTTTCTTTGCATTTCATTAGCAATTTTCGTTATCTTTTTTTTTTATATAAATGAATGGAAGGCATTCATGCATTTTTGGAGGCAATTGCCTACCTTTTAATTGTATTTTACTATTTATGCAATTTAATAGTTTTTTTCTTCAATCCACTGCAGGCACATTGGACCAAATTAAAGTGCTTTCAATTGTTAATTAACAATATTTTTTACATAATAAAATTTATATATTCATTTCTTTTATTTGTATTTGAGTCTCTCTGAATTGAAACAGCCATGTTGTAGGAATGGGTAAATATCAAGTGATGACAGCATCCTATGTCACCTTTTGGGTCAGCTAATCAGGCTTCAATCAAAATCACTTGTACAATCAAAAACATAAAGCAAAGCAAACTAGAAAACTGATGTCTCCCCTTCGTTTTGTGTATTTTACGTAATAACCAAAGGTATGAGGTCAAAGGTCAAGGTCAACCATTTACTGTGGACACATGTCTTGTAGCAACCTTCCTGCATACTAAATATCTAAGGCCTATGTCAAAAGACAAAAAAAAGTTATGGCCAGGAAAAGAATATGGTCCCAAATATCAACTAGAGGCTCCCAGGAGCCTGAATAGCTCACCCGATCTCTTATGCTAAAGCCTCTTACCAAGTGTGCAACATGGTCTACATGTACTTGGTAAGTAACATTAAAGAAACTAATTAGGATAGAAAACACTTTTAAAGTTACAAGGCTTTCCATTTGGATTTGGTACATCGCTTCGTATAAAATCCAACAGTTTACATGTTGCTAAAAATAGGTACAGGGCCCCCCCCTTGTTATTTATGGTAATTCTGATTAAAACTTGAATATTTTTTGCATCAATCATAAAATTAAGAATTTCTTTTTGAAGGTAAAGTAAGTTTTTGTGTGATTATAATTTTTTTAAATGAAATAAGTGAATGTATACAAAGGGGGATAATCACTGAATTTCCTGTTTTGAAAAGATTTTACACGAAGTAAAATGCTGTTTTTAAAAAACGGTGATCATACCCTAAGAGTGGACTTAAAAAATAAAAGAAACCTAGCTCTACAAGTTTCACTAAAAAAATAAAATGATATCTTGTCCATTCTATATTTTTCAGTACCTCAAAAATGCAATGGCTGTTCATATTTTCCCATAAAATTGTCATAAAAAGGACAATATTCAATTGATTGATTAGCTTTAATGATAATTAATTTGTTACATGTACAACTGTCTGTATCTTTGAAAAGCTGATGAATTTGGCTTTCTATTGATGTATAATAAGGTATGCTTAAAATTTGACACTCAAAGCTTTCCATGTTTGAGGTCGCCTACCCCCTTGTGACGTCATGTCATAACTATAGTCCACATCCTTTGAAAAAAAAAACAAGTTAGAATTGATTGAAAACAGTTAAAGGTGGATAAATCTTAAACGGTTGATCTGACAATTTTGGCCTTGAAATCATTTTTGTAGCTCTCAATAAGCTGAACAATTTTGCAATGCTAACTTTTCCTCTAGCATTTACAGTTTTCAAGATAAAGTCCAAAAACTGTGAAAATGGTAAATTTTGATGATTTAAGGGAAATAACTCCTATAAGGAGTCATCCCACAACTTTGACTCAATGGAGAGTTGTGGAGAGCTTTTGATGCTGAAGAAGGTAGGTTGTTTCGGATTTTCTCTATCTCTTATACTTATTGAGCTATAAGTTAAAAACTATGGTCTGACCCCCCTGTTCTATTTTTAGTAACGCGGCCATGTTGGTTGGTTGACGTTCACAAATTTCAAAATTTGGTAGAGGACATCCTAAAGGTCAAGTGTACAAAGTTTCAAAGCAATCCAATCAGTGGTTTCAGAGAAGAAGTGTTTGAAGAAAAGTTAATGGACCGATGGACGATGGACGCTTAACGATGACAATAGCTCACATGACCCTTCTGTCAGGTGAGCTAAAAAAGTTGTGGCCCAGACAAGGCTTTGCTGAGAAGAAGAAGATGAAGAACTCATGGTAAAACAATATGTCTCCCTTCAGTGAAGGGGAGACATAACAATGCACAATCAGTTAATCTGAAGTAGGTTTATGAAGAAGACATTTGAATAATTGTTTTTGCTCTATATTTGAACACTTGTATGTCTTATGTTGGAAGTAGTCATGAAAAGTCTAAATTTATACCTAATATATATTGTCAAACAACACATAAATTGTAAAGAATTAATAATTAAGCATAACGCACCTCACATGACTTGATGACAATATTTTAATGATTTCTTATTAATTTTCCTTTGCGTGCATTCTTAGTTTTTTAATAACTGCAAAAAAATTAACATTAACATTGGCCAAATCAGTTTTAAATCTCAGTCAGTAGAACGTGACTGCAGGAGCATACAATGTATCAATAAATTGCTCTTTAAATTGATCTGCACTGATGATAATGCAACTGCATACTGGGCATAAATGGTGTACCTTAACTTGTTCGCATAAAACATACTTAATGCAACTGCCGTCAGTATCACCATACTGAAGTCTCACCTTTCGCAACATTTTCCAACAAAAATTAAAGGATAATATCCTAATCACATGTTCTACTACATATGCTGTTCTAGCTACATACCAAGTTTCATAAAATTCTGTAGTTTCAGAGGATTTGTGCTGACTTTATGATCAAAAAGGATTTCTGCAAATTTGTAAGTTCAAAGGGCCATAACTTCCACAAAAATTTGAATTCAAAATTCCCTTAAGTAATATATGCACAACTACTTATTTTGTACTTACTATATCCCACAAAAAAATTTGAAGATGAAATTCGCTGGTATTATGCACAACAACATATGGTGCTCTTCCTACATACCAAGTTTTGTAAAATTCCATACAGTAGTTTAACAGAAGACACAACTTGCCAAAGACACAAAGGAGAAATTGAAGATGGCAATGATCCTCAGATTGTACATTCATTTCAAAAGAAATGGTGGGTTTATATAGTTTACACCCCTCTTCCATCAGCACCAGAAACAAAGGCTTTTCAGATGCAGGCAAGACAAAATATAGGAAGGAAGGACATCAAAATTAGCTCATAGAGGATCAAAATTAGCTCATAGAGGACAGTCAACACAAACTAAGATCTGAATGTATGATATTTATTGACTAGTTGTGATGTGACATGTATATTAAAGTTATATTGGATGGCTATGAGAATATTATGCATAAATAATTAAAACCAATACATGCATTTAACATTTGTTTTCTTTGAGCTCTTAAAATGTCATGATCATTTTATAGCTGCTGTTTGGCAAAAATAATTATCCAACTAGAAAGTTGCAAAAATACATGTACATTTAGTACAAATTTCCCCAAAAAATTAAATTTGACCAAAACAATAAAAGTCTCAATATTATTTAAAATAAGTACTTTGCCATAATAAAAAAAATACAGAAATGGAACATTTTGATATTAAAGGATTCTTCATTTAACAAGATAAAAATACAATAGCTACAATGTATACATGTAGTAGTCAAACTTGTACTTTCATGCCAAACTAGTCCCTGAGTTCTAAATTTTGACATTTTCTATAATTTTAACTCAATGCACGATGGAATGATAAACTACAAATACAAATATATTGCAATAGAAATTAATTATTCAAAATAAGGTTAACAGAAAACCATAACAAATGATTCTATCATTAACAATTAACAAACTTATGTACAAATACAAACATTAATATGATTTTAAAACCAATCAATATGAACAAGAGGCTCCATCGAGCCTGAATCGGCTCACCTGGTCCTTAAGCTATAAGGGCTCTTCTTTGACAACTTTGACCCAACAAAGACTTTTGTAAATCTTAATTGGCTGAAGTTTTTGATATAAGCAACAGCTAATTTATATCTGCAACAGTTTATATTCACACTATTTTTTACCTTTGAAGGGCCATAATGCCTATAAGGGGTCCTTTGACATCTTCAACCCAATGGTGACTTTAGTAAAGCTCAATGCGCTGAAGGTTGAAGCAAGTGACAGCTTTTCTCTATCTGCATTAGTTTTCACTCTATGTAGCGCAAAATCATGAACAAATGCTATTTTTGACCTTTAAAAGGTCCATAACCCCTATAAGGGCTCATCTGACAGCTTTGGAGACCAAACGGAGACATTAGTAGAGCTTTTGATGCTGATGTGGGAATGTTACATCAGATTTCTCTATCTCTTATACTTTTTTTTTACCAGCCAAAAACAGTAGTCTGACCTCTACGGTCAATTTTTAGGAACAACAGCCATGTTTTTTGACAGATCAAAAATCGAAACACAACTTTAGTGCAAGACACCCTAAGGATCAATCAAACTAAGTTTCATTAAATTCTGTTTAGTAGTTTCAGAGGAGACGATTTTGAAAAAATTGTTAACGGACAACGACTACAATGATGACGCCAACGACGACAGACGCCAAGTGATGGCAATAGCTCACATGGACCTTTGGACCAAGTGAGCTAAAAATGCATTACCGAGTAAACCTGTGTTGGTGCTCATATACATTTTTTTAAATTTCAACATTATCCTAGGATATGCATTTATTTATTCTTTTATAAGCAAACCATTTTGATTCTTTGTAGTACTTTATAAAAAAATTGTCACATGCGTTACAATTCAATATTTTTGATTTTATTAATATTTATGAATTAAGTGGACAAGAAGTTGCAGTGTTTTCTAAAAATGCTTTATCTTGAATAAAATATAACACAAAAAACAAATGAAAAATGCTTTACAGAACATAAGAAATGAAATGTTTGACACTGAAGAAAAACATAAGAAACTAGTGCTGATTGTGTTGGGATGCCAACACATAAGTCGCCCAAAATCGCCATGGATAGTATTCCATTCAAATCAGTGTATCAATATAAGTCTAGAAATCAAATTTCGTTGAAATCGGACAAAGTTTACGTTTTTTGGGGGCGGGTGTGGTAAAACGGCCGCCATTTTAAAATGGCGGCGTTCGCGTCAATTTTTTTTCCGCCAAGTTGCTCAAGATGGATCACTCTACCAGTGTACCAATTTTCATTAAAATCCATCCAGCCATCTCTGAGATCTGAGATCGGGCCAAAAATCTTTAACGGCGGCCATTTTGAAAATGGCGGCCATCTTGAAAATTTCGAAAGTGGATTGCACACCTTAAAGTAACCCCCTACCATCTCCAATAAGTTTTATTTCAATTGGTCAAAGCGTTTTCCCACAATACGTCGGACAAGTTCACTATTAAGAAAGGAAAAAAATAAAAAAAATAATAATAAGAAACGGTGCAAAAACAATAAGTCTCCCAAACTTTGTTTTGGGCGACTTAATAAAATGTTTGACGTTGATCAAAAACATAAGAAATAAAATGTTTGACATTGATCAAAAACATAAGAATTAAATGTTTGACTTTTGAAGAAAAACATAAGAAACCAAATGTTTGAGGCTGAACAAAAACATAAGAAACATGTTTGATGTTGAATTTGTATAAAAAAATATCATGATTCCTAAATGAGATGAATAAATAACTACAGTTTGATAATTATAAATACAAATGAAAGCATATATACAAAAGTATAAAATGTATGTACAATATCTCAAAGAAAGAAAGAAGGAGAATTATATTTTAAATTGGATTTCAATAATAAGAACATGCTAAACACTGATTAACAATTCGATAAATCATTGAATTTTAAATGCATTGTGAAAAATATTTGTAACAACAAATTACTGAAAGGTAATAATAATCTCAAATATCTACAAAGAAAAGACAAAACAAGATTTTTTATCCAATGCTCAAGAGTGATACCCCTGCTATTGGAACTATGCCTTAAAAAGTGTTACTATGGAATCATAGATCTATGATTGGACAAATATAAAACACTATACCCCTCATCTTTGAAGCGCACGGGTATAATAGACATGTATATGCTTGGTAAATTGAAGACTGCAATAATGCTGACTCAGTACAAACATTCGAAAAGAAGCAGCAGTAAAAGACATTTCACTTTAATTAGCCTGACAATTGAAAACATACTTTAACAACAGTTTTGTTGTTGTTTTTTTTCTGTGAATGATGGAAAAAGAGTTTCACAAGTAACCATTTGATAAAATCTCCATCAAATCTACAGGCAAGCAAATGTCCTTGTTTCTACAGAAGAAAATTTCTTAAAAATGAACTGTCTAAGCTTTATGAATTATGAAGAATCATGGCATTAACAATATCCTCCACATTATCTGGTTGTCCCAAATCTTCATCAGGTACAATCATTTTTAACAACTTATGTACATTATTCTGAAAAGTCGTCAGTCTTTTTCTCAACTTATTCATCTCTACATTATCACGGCTAGAACCTTCAGTCTGTGTTGCAAAACTCACTACATTAACCAGCTTCAATTTACTTAGGTGCTTTGTATCTTCAGACTTTACGTTATTGGTTGAGGTCTCGGAACCTGGTTCTATCTTGATCTTAGAAATGTCTGGTTTTATATCTTCGTCTTGTTTGGCCTTTTTAGCTGGAGTTGGCCCTTCCTCCTCGTCATCTGAGTCTAATGTTAAATCAACAATTTTTTCTTCACTAGTTTTGCTTGCCTTCTTTGCACTAGTAATACTTTTGTTAGATGTCCCAGATGTACTTGCTTCACCTTCTTCCATAGGTATTATATCAATAAGGTCACCTTCTTCAGTCTTGATTTGTATAGTTTCACTGAAAAATATACTTTAAATCAAAATAGGGAATAATTTTATCTTTATACATTGTATGAAAATCTAACAGTTTAATATCCCCCCAAAATTACATTTCTGTTCCTATCTTGCTTTGTGTTGTTAGTCTTGTCGGCAAAGTCACAATACTGCATGTGCCTAGTTTTTGGTTGTTATTTTTTTTTACTTTGAAATTGTTTGTTTTTTCTTTAAAAAGGTATTAAAGACCAGTCTTAAAAATTATGCAGATGGTGATTCATGGTAAATATAACACATGTGTTTGAACATGGTTTCTAATACAGAATGGTCACCTATTAACAAAATCAACAGCCATTTGTTTTTATGATGTTGGTCATGAGAAATAAAATTTACCAAGAATGCATTATAAATACTGTAAACAAGGGATATAACTCTTTTCTTGCTATGGTCTCATTAACCCCTTCTGAGTCAATTGGTCCCTCCTTTAAATAGTCCATTAAAATTGAAGAATGCAGTGTTATTGTTTGTAATTGTCAAAGTTTTATTGGATTAATAATGGAATCATTTGTACAATCAATTGAAACCTAAAGATTCATTCATTTTAAATATCCTTGATTCATTTTTTGACAAGTGTATGAATTTTGTTTACATGAGTGTGTGAAAAGGCTCCAAGTGGAAGACAGGAAAGCATGGTGAAGAAGGTATTTTGAGCATTTTGTAAACAGTCCAACTTTGCGAAAAAAGTAATCCTTGATGGTGGATGTTTTATACCAGCATTAGACACAAAACTTTATTAGCTTCGCAATGATATATAACATGTGAACCGTCTTACCCCTTTTTGGTCAAGCAAAAATTTCAAAAATGCAGATTTTAAGCTGAAAAATGAGTGTGAACGTCAAAAGGGGTAGTTAAGACCTTTTCATTTCATTACAATTCAAAATACTGATTTTTTCAATGTTTGTGGAAAACGGACTTGATTTTCAACAATATCACTATGTCTTGATTCAGAAAATGTAAAGAAACCCATGTGTTATTTTCTCTATAAATAACCATTATCATAAACCGAGCATGATTCTTAGAAAGACAAATACTTAATAAAACTCAGAATTATTTTGATATCCAGAAAAATTACTTTTCCACTTGCAATAACAGCAAAATATATGTAGTAATGTAACAACTGCTAGTTATGTTCTCGAAATATTTAACATTTATATAAATTTACCTTGTAGATGAAACACTTTTAGACTCTTCCTCTACCTGTACAGAGAAAAAAAACAAATATTTTTATTCATAGGTGTTTTTATTTGATCTAAATATTAGATACATAATGAATACTGTGGATTCATTTATTTTTTGGGGTATCCATTTTTGAGGTTTCTGGAAAAAAAGCTTTTTGGTAGACTTTTCATTTTATGGTTTTGCACATTTTGCATATTGTAATCAATTTAAAAATAACACTTCGTTGGATTTTATCTTTATAGTTAACTGACACCTATGAAAACCACGAAAACAGACACCCTGAAAAAAATGATAAAACCACAGTAGACAACTGAATTTCTGGAATTAAAAAATGTTAAGATGAAGAAATACAGTAGAATTGATGGTAATATAATAAGTCATGGTAATAGATGTAAAAGTTGTTTATTATAAGCTACAGACATGTCTTATGCAAAAAGGCAAGTTGACCCTCGAAGCTTTGCTTCTGAATCCCCTTTTATAAATGTATTTCATGGTAAAATTAATATTTACTTTAATATATATTGACACATGCAAATTTAGAATAAAATTTGTCATCACAACATCAAGGCACTTAGGGTTGTTCCAATTAAATTGACTTGGGACAAGGGGGAGGGGAATGCAGTTTTTTTATTTTTCTGTTTGTGGATGTGTAATGATTGGCTAGTAATTACAGGTATTTACTGATTTGCTTAGTAATTACAGGTAATTCCTGATTTCAACTATTTACTATAACATATACATGTATTTATACTGTAACTATTTTAAAATAGTCATTTAAATCATGTACATGTCAATGAATGAGTGTTTAAACTTTTGGTTCAATAACCTTCATGAAGCATGTTGCCTATACAGTGGTGGTCAGTTAAAGTGATTACTTAGAGGAAACTACTGACATTTGGCAGGTTACTGGTGATCATAATTACATAAAGGTATACAAAGCAGGACTCTATCACCTGAGAGGTAATAGTGTGGTATTCAAACCAGCACCTTGGACCACTGAGCCATCTAGGCCCCTGCACATGTCAATGATTATTTACCTGTTTGTTGACACTATCGATCAGGTTATTAAGATTGAGCTCCCTGGCCACTTTTTGAGTGAGTCTACTAATCCTGTCGCTCATAGTTTTCTGTCTTTTTAACTCCGACATTTCTTTTTGAAAAAGTTTTTCCTTTTCCTGTTCTTCTTTCTTCAATCTGTCGAGTTCTTTCCTCATCTGACGGATTTGAATGGGTGTCATCGAGGCTGAGTTGGGTGTACTATTATCTGAGCTGGAAACCTACCACAGATTTTGTTAAATAAATATCATACGCTAATGCTATACTCGTAACATTGCTGATACATGTAGATATTGAGCATTTATGTAACAGGTTGAACAAGTGCAAAGCTTGTTTGGTATTAATTTTTTTGTAGGAAAAATACAGGATAAAGTCTGTGAGAGTCAAAATTGACAGGATTACATTATACAGGAAGCCAAGGGAAAACAGACCTAAAATGGAATCCCAGGAAATGGGACCCAATGCTGATTCTGCATACCAAATATCAAAAGTTCATGCCTGCCAGGACATTCACAATTTTAACTTCTTGTACATGTAAAAACATAGGCCATAGATTTACAACGATATTTCAGATAAAATTGTATATCAACTTGATACTTATTACCCAACACTTTCCAATAAATGACCACAGACTTATTATAATACTTTTTTTTATCAAACACCTATATGAAATACCTCCATGATAATTTGGTAACATTTTAGAAAGTCAAAACTGACAATTTGGTCAACAGATTTTTCATCAGGAAAACCCCAAAACACTTCACAAGCTGTAGAAACCCACCTCCCCACTACCACTCTGGCTAGCCCTCCTTCTGATTTCTTGTTCCTTTCTGGCAAGCTCTTTTTCTTTGGCAGCTAAAACCATTTCTCTGGCAGTATTCTTTTGTTCCTAAGATAAAAACAAGTTAGTTTAATAAATATTTTTTTATTCATTTTCTTCCTTTTTATGGGTAGGGGTGTGACTACATAGGCACATAGGACCAAGGGTTTATTGAATCAAAAGAAAGAATCAAAGCATCTAATTAGATAAAAAAAAATCTGACAAAGTCAAAAATGGCTGGATTTCATTGAACAAGAAGTAGGTGATCAACAGACCTGAAATCAAATCCCATGATATAGGATGCCATGTTGGTGCTGTCTACATCAATATGCAGTTAAGAGGCTGTGATAGGTAGTCGCTGAGAAACCTGTAATCAAAATATTTTTTCCAGCCCTCACTACATTTACCATCTTCAAACTCGGGTGCGAATTCCGTATTATCTGGCCAAAAGCACAAAAAACATTTACCAAAATATATATTTAAAGTTGCCAATCTTAGTAAAGCATTTATTGGATTTAAATGAACATCTTTGCCAAATTTATATAAATCCTGTTGAGGGGTTATCAAGTTATCAACAACCAATCATAAAATACCCTGCAATATCTTGTGGCAGTATATTAACAATCCAAAATGCATTTAATATGATTTTTCAGGCAAATCTTTGTGCAAATATGTTTTAATACGCCTATGTTAATTGTTCTTATGGTATTCTTTCATTCTAAATTTCTTAAATATTGACAAACTTATATTTTAACAAAATTACCTCCATAAACTTGATCCTGATTTTCTTTTCTTGTCTGAAAAATAGTGTTAAACAAATATTAGTTTACATGTACATGGCAAAAGCAATCATGAGTTACAACACATACTTTAAGGGCTATTCCAGAAAAAGAAGTTCCACATTGGCAGAATTCCTGCAAATTATAAGTGTGTTAATTTTAATGAGTTTGTGTTGCCACTAAAAATGATGTGGGTTCTGCCCCCAGGAAACATTTTTAAATGGAAAAGCCCTATGCATCAGTATACAAAGTCTTAAACTCCCACTGAAAATTGTTATGATATAAATATTTATAGACACAAGATTTGACATACTAGATTTGACACTTTTGTCCTGCAGCTGATTTGATACCTCAATGTGATGCAAAGTTTTAAGCATACTTTTTAGCACGCATGTAGTTTTTAAAATGAAATTTCTTGCATTTATTTTGGTTATCAATTTTATATGAAATATTTCTAAATTATATATCTGTATTATTACATCGTAATAAACTTACTGTTGCTTTTTGAAAGTTTTTTTGTAGGTTGCCCCTGACAATGCTTCATCTTCATCTTCTGGTTCTTCAGGAATATCACAACGACTGAAAAATAAAAGTATAAAGATAAGACTTGGAAAAAGTAAAACCTAGTGCAAATTGCAAATAAATTCCTACGAAATAGATATGCCAAAATGAATCAATGTGCAATGTTATATACTTCTAAAACACCACTTTACACTCACTTTGTGATTTCTTGAACATTGAATTGTTGTTTATAATGTTGGATTGTTCAATTATAAAATGGTCTCTTAATTTAGTACAAAAAAGGTGGGGTTTTTCTTCATAGATTAAAAATAGTTTCCTATTAAGTTTAAGTATTTACATCAAACCTGGATTAAAAGCCAACTTTATAAAACAGGTGCCTGATTATAACAGGCATGCTGATTTCCTTTCAATGCATTTTTTCTATTTAAGGATGGTAACACTTTATTTTTCAGAATTTCGGCCTGATTTCAGAACTCCTCTAGATTATACTTTTAGATACATGTACTACATGTTTTTTGAGTATGGACCCCTTTTTTTATAACAATTTTTAAAATACCAAGTGAATAAAATTCTTGATACAATTTCATGGTTTTTAAGGAAAATATGACACAATGTTAAGGATATGTAACATCTAGAGGAGTCTTATTTCTTGCCAAATTTTTGACATCTTATATCTCGGAAACGAGCACACAGACCTATAGTTTTCTTTTTGTCATATGATTTAGTGGACAATTACCTATCATTTCCATCATAAATCATAAAATCGTTGATATAAACAAGAGTTAACACTAAAGTATGTCTCACCTGCCGGCACCATCAGAAACAATTATTCTTTCTTACTTCCACTATATTTTGAATTTACATGGATTTTCAGTTTCTGAGATCAAAAGATGTTTATAGAACTTAAACATTGCAAATACATGCAATAAAAATAATCAAAGTCACTCAACCAAGGTCAAGGTCAAAAGATGGGGATGTAACTGTGCTAAGCTACTACTGGGGCATATGCATACCAAGTTTCATCAACCTAGGACCTATAGTTCTTGAGATATGGAGGTGCTCGCAAAACTTTTCCATTGCTATTATAAGTATTGAAAATTGTCAAAGTCACTCAACCGGAAAATCAAGGTCAAGGTCAAGAGATGGGGATGCAACTGGGCAAAGCTACTACTGGGGCATATGCATACCAAGTTTCATCAACCCAGGACCTATAGTTCTTGAGATATGGAGGTGCTTGCAAAACTTTTCCTTTTTTTTTTTTTTTTTTAACACATAAAACCATTTTATTGCACTAAAGCTGTTATAACTGATACATAGTGTACAGCTTTCCACTATGCACCCCTGTGATGTTAGTTATTAGACTTCCAGGGTTCGTCTAATAAGAAATTAATTAATATCATATAATTAAATTACATATTATACTTATAATTTTCATATTTCATATCTAATATACAGTAGTAGAGATATACCAGATTATTTAAAACGATACTCCAATAATCGAATACTGATCCGGGATACTGACTCCGGTTATTTTCGTTATTGTATAAATATCAAGGGTCGATAATTATATTATAACTGGAAAAAACATGTGCCCAGTTTAATTGCCGATTGATTTATTTTGACTTATGGTAAGAATTATAGGTTATTTTTTTCACGCATTTATTCCCAATATTACAAATGAGAAAAGAAAAAAAAAAAACATCTTCTCTCTTTTTTAAACAAAACAGAAAGGTTTTTCCTTAAAAACTAATAAAAAAAGTTTACAATCTGGTCTATCTCTCAGTTTTCCCCACAAACACAATGTTTAAATATATGCTTTACAAGTAAGACTTATTACATATACTTAAAGAGAAATAATTAAAGCAAATCTATAATAAACATAACCAAAACTTGGCTAAAGAAATAACGGTATATTTCTGTCTACGTCATTGATCTATAAATAGATCACATGACTTGTACATCTACAGATCTCTTTCTGTCAAATAATACTTAGCTTTTGATATTAATCTATTTTCTGTTTTGTTGACTAAAAGAAATGAAATGATTTCGGATCTAAATGTTGATAAAATTTTGATTTTCTTTGTTCTTTTTTCTGACTGAAAATATGACTTATAAATAGAAAAGTACATGATAGTTAAAAAATCATTGATGTCATAATAAGCTTGATCACAAATTTTGTATCCAAAAACCAAAGACTTAATGTTTAATAAATGTTTATCATATCCAAGATATAGCAATAAATCTCTCATTACCACTAAAAAGTCATTAACTGGTTTACAATTAAAAAAGAAATGATAATAATCTTCTTTTAAATGACAATGGCAACACAAATCATTTGTTGTAATTTTCCACCTTGCTAACAAAAAGTTGCATGGTAGAATAAAATGAAGTAACTTCCATCTAAACATTTTCATTTTATTTTCTTTTAAATGTTTAAAAATATACGCAAGTGTTTTTTCAAAAGTAGACATACTTATATTTTCCTGTAATAATCTCTCCCAAGTTGTGAAACCAGTTGGCTTTGCATTGATATTTTGGATATCTATTAAGATTTTGTAAATATCTTTTGTACGCGTGGAGTTGTTAAGTGGTTTATCATACATTATTTTTATAGATGTTTTTTTTGCTATGTTAACTTGAGTTTTACATGATTTTTCAGTTTTTAAAACATTTATCCACTGTTTAGGTATGGCTTTTTTTAGCATTGTAAATTCACTAATCCAATTGGTTTTATTTTCTAATTTTGAACATATTACTTTATCTGAGATTTTCCCACTTCTGTCCAAAATGTCATTGACATATAGTATTTTACTGTTAATCCATGAATTAAAAAAAAGACATTTACCCTCAAATTTTATCAAGTTATTTCCCCATATCAATTGTTTTCTTATATCCATAAAATTTGATGGTGTTTTAGTCGCGCCTCCTTTTGCTCTTATCCACGATTTTAAAAGTTCTTGATAGAATTTTGGCATATTTTGAAAACCTTGTTTATTTAAATCATTTACCGTGTTGAGATTCATTTGAAAAACTAAAGATGTTCCACCAAATACTCTCATATAAAAATTTGGAATTATTTTCCAATTTTCATTATCATTGCAGCATAATTTATTAATCCAGCCTATATGTATTGATTGAATATATGTATCAATATCAATCATTTTTAGTCCCCCTTCTAGATATTCTCTGGATAACACTGTTCTTTTGACACGATCTCTATTTGATTTCCAAATGAAATTGTATATGAGAGTTTTAAACTTTTGTAAACATTCTGAGGTAATGACAATATTTGAAGCTATGTATGTCAAGTTAGGTAAAATTAGTGACTTAACAACTGTTATTCTTCCTATAAGACTTAGGTTTCTTTTTCTCCAGTCTTCCAATATTTTCTCACATTTATTATATTGTTTATTAAAATTAAGATTTTGACATTCTAGACTATTATAACCAAAATATATTCCAAGACATTTTACTGGTTCACTTGACCAATTTATATTTTCAAAATGTTTCTCTTTACAATGTTTAAGTCTTCCCAACCAGATACCATCAGTTTTCGTACGATTTAATTTTAATCCAGAATAGTTACCAAAGATTTCTATTATGTTTAGTGCTAGGCTAATATCTTCCTTTGAGCTTAAAAACAGTGTTGTATCATCGGCAAGTTGACATATTTTTATTGTATTTGTCTTTCCATCTATTTTAATTTCTAATCCTTTCAGGTTAGTATATTCCCTTAGCTTAATTGCCATAATTTCAACTGATAAGACAAATAACAGGGCTGATAGAGGACATCCTTGACGAATACCTCTGAATATGTTAAATTTATCGGATATCCAACCGTTATTTGATACACATCCTTTTATGTCTGTATACATTAATTTGACCCATTTAATAAAGTTTTCTTTAAATCCAAATTTTTTCAAAGTTTGTATCATAAACGGCCACTCTAAAGAATCAAAAGCTTTTGTAAAATCAAGAAATAATATAGCTCCATTTACTTGAAATTTTTCTGAGTAATCAATAATGTCTTGAATCTGCCTAATATTAAACCCAATATATCTATTTTTGATATATCCTTTTTGGTCGGAATGTACAATATTAGGTAAAATAGGTTTTAACCTTTGTGCAAGTGTATATGCTAATAACTTTATGTCATAATTCAATAGGGTAATAGGTCTATAATTGTTTAAGGATAGAGGATCGTTCTTTTTGTATATGAGAGATATTAATCCGATCTTTTGAGTGTTTGTTAGTTGACCTTTTTTGAAGCAATAGTTAAAAACTTTTACTATAAACATTTTTAAGTCTTCCCAAAAGGTACGATAAAATTCTACATTTAGTCCGTCTGTCCCAGGTGCTCGGTTCAATTTCATTTTAAATATAGCTTCAGTGCACTCTTCAATTGTTATCTCTCCTTCACATTTATGGGCGTCATCTATAGTTACATTTTTACAGTCCTCAATATTGTTGAGATAAGTTTGTATTTCATCTTCGTTTGGGTTAGATGTACTATACAATTGTTTATAAAATTCAACTTCTAATTGAAGAATCTTATCTTGATCAGTAGTAATTTTTCCATCGTTATCATATAATTGGGTGATTGTCTTTTTACTTTGCCTTGTTTTTTCTAAACCTAGAAAATATGATGAATTCTTTTCTCCCTCTTCAATCCATTTAATTCTTGACCTTATTTGCTGACCCCTTATTTTTTCTGTATACAAATTCGCTAGTTGTGATTCAACTTTTTCAATTTCTTTTACTAGATTCATTGAATTACTTAAAGCTACCTTTTCATTTAGTTCATATAATGATTTTTCCAGAATATTAATTTTATCTTTTTTTAATTTTGCCTTTGACTTGCAATATTTGATAGTTAGATCTCTAACTTCAATTTTGAAATTGTCCCATAAAAGATCTAAATTTGAATCCATATTTGTTTTTATATTGTATTCTTTAATAAGATTTTTTATTAATAATTTATATTCATCTTGTTCAAGAATACTTCCATTTAACTTCCAATAACTTGGACCTTTAACGCCTCTTTTTAAATTTAACTTTATGGAAATACAGTTATGGTCAGTATATTTCAATATGACAGGTCTTATGTCGCTTGATGTACAGTTTTTATATATTTCTGAACTCACAAGAAAATAATCTATTCTGGTAGATTCTGTCCTGTTCTTGTTACACCATGTGTATTGAATCTTACCAGGGTTTTTCTCTCGCCATGCATCAATAAGGTGTAGGGACTTGATAAGAAGTTTTAGATTTGAAACAGGTTTTTTGTTGATTTTTTTAACTTTATTATTTTTGGAATCCTTCAATGAAAGGATATCATTATGGTCACCTCCAACAATTAGTGAACCAATACAATAAGTTTCTATATGTGACTTTACATTCTTATAAAAGTTATTTCTGTTTTTGGGATCATTGGGAGCATAGACATTTACTATTGAAAGAATAGAATCTTCTATTTCAATATTTAGAATTTTTAGTCTACCTTCATTGTCGCTATGCTGATCAATAAGCTTATAATTTGTATTTTTCTTAATCCATATAGCTACTCCTCGTGAGTTGCTAGTTCCATTACTGGTAAACATATCTCCATTATTAAATTCTATTTGTAATTTTGATTTCAAATTTTCAGTGAAATGTGTCTCTTGTATCATTAATACATCAATTTTTTGTTGTTTAGACCATTCAATAAGCCTATTTCTCTTTTCAGACTGTTGAAGACCTTTACAGTTAATACTGCAAATGTGGAGATTATTTTTGTATGAAGATGTCATATTTAAGGTGAGTTTAAAATATTAGAAATAGAGTTATCTTTCTTTGGATTCTTTTTACAAACTTTACACCAATTTACTTCAAGTTTATCATCTTTATATGTTATGAATCTTATAGTCATTATTATCATTTTAGTATCACAATATTTATATATTACCACCTCATTTAGGTTTTTTAGGGTCATCATAGTGACTTCTTGATCATATTCTGACATGTACCATATACATTCAGAGATAGATCTTTCAAAAAACATATACATACATGACATAAAACAAAATATGCTAAATATTAGCGAAATACAGAAGTAACAATACACAATTTTATACAAAGAGCGTACAAAATACAAGTACAAGACACACATATATACAGATATACATAATATATTTTTGGAATATAAGTTGTACCTTGAATGCCAAAGCATATTAGATATTTTTTGTAAATTTTGATAATTGTAACAAGTTATCAAAGGGAGGTAACTGCAAAAGTTGGAAAGTATTAATATTGTTGAATATTTATATTTTAGGTAAATCTGAAGATTGAAAGGAATAGAATAAAGACACTTGAATTTCAAAGGACAGAAAAATTGTGGTGTATTTCTATGGAAAAGTTCTACCAAAAGATAAATAACTACATTGAGATATAATTTCAGAATTACAATCATAAACCAAAATATTTTGTTTTGTTTTTTTTTAATGTACATTTTGAGTCATAAATTTTTAATAAAATAAAAGAAATTGTTCTTTTGATTTACATCATATTACTTCTTTGTGAATGTTAACCAGTGTTTTTGCAAAACTTTTCCATTGCTATTATATGTATTGAAAATTGTCAAAGTCACTCAACCGGAAAATCAAGGTCAAGGTCAACAGATGGGGATGCAACTGTGCTAAGGTATTACTGGGGCATATGTATACCAAGTTTCATCAACCCAAGACCTATAGTTCTTGAGATATGGAGGTGCTCACAAAACTTTTCCATTGCTATTATATGTATTGAAAATTGTCAAAGTCACTCAACCGGAAAATCAAGGTCAAGGTCAAAAGATGGGGATGCAACTGTGCT
Organism: Arcuatula senhousia; assembly: GCA_963971305.1. Lineage (NCBI taxonomy): Eukaryota > Metazoa > Mollusca > Bivalvia > Mytilida > Mytilidae > Arcuatula > Arcuatula senhousia. Next base: position 48,243,376 of record OZ020309.1, on the reverse strand, counting down.
TAGCTACTACTGGGGCATATGCATACCAAGTTTCATCAACCCAGGACCTTTAGTTCTTGAGATATGGAGGTGCTCATAAAACTTTTCCAAAAAGTTAACGCCGCCGGTAAAGTAACACCTATGTCCTGCTCTGCTTCGCAGGCGAGACAAAAAATCAGGTGTGACCATCCTTAATAGGTCTTTATATAACAGCCACTGTTTAATGTGGGTAGTGAAATTTTCTACACACTGGCTTAACAACCTATGTATACATATGGCATTGATTAGGGGTAATTGTGTAAATAGATAAACAAGTGTGGCCACTAAAAGTATGTCTCGCCTGCCGGCACCATCACTTAATTCAACTACCTGAGCTTTAATTTTTTGATATAAACACAAAAAGTGTCTGTATACCCAATATCAGATGCCTAGCTATTATACTTTTCCAGCAAATCATCGTCCACAAAAGTCTTACAAAAAAGTTTACGGCCTGAAAAAAGACCTAAGTTCACAGAGTCACTGGAGCGTGAAAATGGGGTCAGGGCCACAAGGCATGGTGACAGTTGCGTAGACCATAATCTGAACTGTCTGTATACCAAATATCAGATGCCTAGCTATTATAATTTTCAAGCAATTCATTGTCCATAAAAGTCTTACAAAAAAGTTTACGCCGCCACGGGAAAGTAATACATGAACCCATGTCTCGCCTTCCGTGACTTGCGACGAGACAAAAATGTACGTACTTGAACTGAGCATCAGCATTCATATGACAGAACCATTTCTCTGGCAGAACTTCTGGAGTCATTCCTGTTGTCAATCTTCGCCACTTTAAACAGTTATCACACTGGGCCCAGGTCCAATCAGGAGCTGATACCTCCCTAAAATAGAATGAACATTTATTATACTAGAATGATAAAATAAAAAAAATAAAAAAAACATAATGGTGGATGAACAACAAATTTTAATTAAATTTTGTAAACTTTTATGATATTGATGAAGGCCTCATCAAATGGTTTGTTTATACAATTGGATATGAGTATAATTCCCTAGAGTTTAAAAGAAATTGCACCTATACAATATAGCCTAACAAATAAAACATATTACATAAAGGTATCAAAGGAAGACACCTTAACATGTTTTCTGTGAAAAAAGTGATAAAAATACTCTTATCTTTTAACATAATTATTTGACAGAATTAGGAAATGCTAATATGAACTAAATATTTACTAGAATATTACACTCGCAAAAGGTTACAATGAAGAAACAACTTACTCTGCAGGTTGGTTTTGTTTTTCTTCCGTCCCTCTCTTTTCATTCCAGTAATCATTCAACTTCTGACCAGCATTTGTCATAAATGCACTAAAATTAGAAAAAAAAATATAGTACTGAACAAATGCACAGAGAGCATCTTTTTTTTTACCTCTTGCAAATTAATTTTAAATTCAATTTGCTTATTATATATACATGTACATGATTTTAAATTGGGTTCTATATTTCATTTTATTTATGTCTGCTTCATTTTGTTTTAATATGATTCTTTGTTTAATTTATCTAAACCCATGGTGGGGCTTATAAAATGACTTAAAATGACCACAATTGTGGTTTACATTCCTAGCTCATGATTGGTAGTTTATTCAAGTATGTTGGTAAAATTTTAATGAGGATTTGAATATTTAATAGAAAAGTATCCTTTCATCCAATGAAAAAGTGAGAGACACCAAACAAAACTCTACAAGCTACAATGTATGATATTGATAATACATTTCTATTACTAACCTGTATTTGTCATCTCTTTGAAAATCCTGTTTGTTGTGTATAGGTGTCAAAAAGTAGGCATCTACAACTCCAACTACTCCTACACCCAGTTCATTTGGCTGAAAATATATAAAAAACGACTGTGTCATTTATAACTGTGCTGGAGTTATAAGGAACTTTTTCAGACCCACCATGAACAATATCTTTTTATCTATTGCATTTTATGCAGCATTGTAAATTCATTAGAAAATATCCTTACCCATTGAATAGATTTAAAGTGCCTTCTGGTACCCCCAATGCAGACATTTTTTGATAGCCCTTAGCTAAATAATGTAAAGGTTTGAATAGTTTCTGTCTTATTCCAGTTGTTTGTGATCAAAAGATAATCCTTCTGTAATATCACTAAGTTTAATAAAGAATAACTTTTTGAGGTCATCATACAATAATTTCTATTTTTTCATATATATATATATCTAGAAACTATAGACCTGGTTGGTGGCACATCGTTTTTTTTTTCCATTTTGATCAAACGTTTTGCCAATTTTGAGTAAACTGACCCCAAAAAATTTTTTATTTTTTTTTCAGGCTGCTGTAAAAAATTATACATGGTATGAGATTTTTTATATTGGTCTTAGCAAAGACATGCACACGCCAAGACAATTTTACAGAAATGTATTACTAAATAAAACTCTCATTTTATATATAATTTAAGGCATGTACCTGTTTTTGATATCCGATCTTCTCGTATGCTCTGATGAGTCTGTTCTTATGATACATCATTATACCATAATCTTCATGGTTCTTTCTGGAGGTGAAGCCAAACCTTATAGGTATAGGTCGTTCCTGATTTATTGGTCAAGGATAAAGCTATAATTTCATTTAAAAAAGTATTTTCTTAAATTCAAAACTTTACATCTTAGATTCTAAAAGCTTATTTTAACGTTGTGACTATACCTACATATAGGTCTATAGCGACATGATGTAATATAATGTCAAAGTGATTAAGTTACTTAATTATTTTTAATTTTCTAACATGGATATTTCATTTCAATACTGACAAACCCTAGAAAAAGATTAGTTTAAATGATTTTACATGATAACGTCAAATAATTAGATATGAAGGTATAAATTCCTCTAAAACTAATATTGTAACAGCAATGGTTGATTGATTGATTGTTGTATGCTTAATGTCCCGTCAGCCATATTTCAGCTATAATCGGGGCATAAACAAGTTGTGATATATAACTAAAAGTAACAGCAGTGGTATAGAGAGCATAAGACCATGTATATAAATGTCCATCAAAACAGGAAACAACTGAAACTACTTAGTTGTACTAATATCCACTAATGGTTTTAATTGATGATATAATACTAAATCATTTGTTGTTTGAAGTGTTATGTTTGATTTAGAATCGATATGTTTGATTTTTTTACATCAATCGATAAATGCTTCTTAGCTAGCTGTCAGTAACTGCGAGTGTTCTCAAGAAAGTTCCTTTACATTTCTTTGTTCTCGTATAGTACTCTTGTCTCAGGTTCTCTCTTGGTGAATTGAACTTTTATCGATTTGATTTTTAAAGTGTGTTATTTTTTGTGCTTTGTACAAGATAAACAATAGGGGGAAGGTTGGGCCCAAAAAACTAGTTTAACCCCGCCACATTTTATATGTGCCTGTCCTAAGCCAGGAATCCTTGTCAAAGCTTTTGTTTGTCCTTGTCTACTATCTGTTTTTTTGTTTTATGTCCAGAAATTGGTCTTTCTTTGATATTCTAGGGATTTGTTTGAATCTTATGTATTGTATTTTTAGTCTTGGGCCAATGCAAGACGTTGAGCAGTGACCTCTGGTCATGTTGAAGACTGCTGGCTGATTTTTTAAATTGCCGTTTCCTTAATGTTGGTTGTGTCGCGTACACTTATTCCACATCTCTTTATCGTCTATTAGATAAGGATACAGCCCATGTTGGTTTATATGTATCTGTTTCTGTCTGTGACAGGCTTTTCTGTATCAGCTTGGTCTTTACTTTACTGTTCCGTAACACAATCTTCATCCTGGGTTTCAAGTACAGTATACTACAGTATTCCTACAAATATATGTATATCAAGATCGCTAAACTTGTATAAAGATTCATGCTGCTATTTTCATATCAATTTATAGTTAGTTATTGCCTTACTCCCAAGCAGAGCGATTTTGGTAATTTCCGGGAGATTTTATAAATTTAGAAATAATTTGTAAACACAAATGTAACAAGTAAGATGTTATCAAAGAGAAATCTTCTATAATTTTCTATTATAAAATAAATATTCCTGGATCTCCCGCTGAGTGGCAAAAATTCTAAGTCAACCTGCTTAACAAGAGGTAGATAAGCAACAGACCTGAAAACCCATCCCACCACAAGAGACCCCTACATATGCATACCAAATATCAAAAGTCTAATGATAGTAATAGCTGAGAAATCCATTACGAAAAATTTCAACTTTAGACCCCTAAAAAATTCTAAGTCAGCTTGTTTAACAGGAAGTAGGTACACAACCCACCTTGAAACGCATTCCACCATATGGGGCCTCTACCTTAAGCTGCATACCAAATATCAAAAGCCTAGGAATAGTAATAGCTGAGAAATCTGTTACATTTGACCCTTAAACCTAAAGCTGCATGCCAAATATCAAAAGCCTACAATTAATAGTTTATGAGAAATCTGTTACCAAAAAAGTTTGACGGATGGACAGACAGATGGAAGGACGAAATGCCACTGACATCCCTATGCCCACTCTCTGGGTTGCAGTGGGGGACAAAAATTTAATTACAAAGAGATGTAATTTAATTACAAAAAGAAAAGGGACATAAAGTGTTTTGGTCTGAACATTATTGTTCAACCTTTTAGCTAAAAGCCTCTGATAAGTCATTAATAGTCCAAACATATGTCAAGCAGAGCAAAAATTTATTGTTAAAACTTTGATGTAATTACTTACTTTTATGTATACTCTAATATTCATCAAAGTATGAACTGACATCAGTTATAAAAAAGATTTTTAATAAAAAAACTACGACGAGCGCAGCATGATACGACTGCTACATGTTGAACCCTGTACGTTGGAGGCCCAATAATGAATATGGAAAGTCTATTGCTTTGGTCACATGCACCCCATGGGGGACTCATAAAACTTTTTGACACATGCACCCTGTGGTTGACTTCAAAATTCATATTTGACACATATTTTTTACTTTAACATCTAATAGAAAAAGTCTAATATTAATTGACATGTTTGGTTCTTTTTGAACCCTATTTTTTCCACACAAAAAAAGTAATATTATTGCAAATCTGATTGAACTAGAAAAGGTATCTATGAGCCACAGGATGGCCCTCCCGTTCTTGAAATATCATTGACCCTCAATGTGTATTACCTGGGATATGGACCTTTACCAAGAAATTGATCAAAAGTGTTCATGTGTAAAATATAGGTCGCTGTGACCTTATTTCTGGTGGGTAGTGCCATGTTACCAAGACTCAACGAGTAGTGAAATATTATTGACCCCTAACATGTAGTATTCAAGATATGGACCTAAACGAAGAACTTAACCAAAGTCATTCATGTGTAAAATATAGGTCACAGTGACCTCATTTCTAGTGGATGGTGTCACCTTACCCAAGACACATCTATTGGTGAAATATCATTGACCCCCAACATCTAGTATCCAAGTTATGGACTTTGACCAAGAACTTAACCGAAGTCGTTCATGCATAAAATATAGATCACAGTGACCTAATTTTTATTGGGTGGTGTCATGTTACCCAAGACACATCTAGTGGTGAAATACCATTGACCATCAACATGAAGTATCTAAGATATGGACCTTAACCAAAAACTTAACCAAAGTCATTCATGCATAAAATATAGGTCACAGTGACCTAATTTCTAGTGGGTGGTGTAGCCCTACCCATGACCCATCTGGTGATGAAATATCATTGACCCCCCAACATCTAGTATCCGAGTAATGGACCTTAACCAAGAACTTAACCAAAGTGTTAACTGACGGACAGACGTTCATACGTGGTTGGGCCATAAAAATACTAGTAGGGATTTTCACATGGATTCCAATGAAAAAAGATTTTGAAAATCGTACCCAAAATAAAAAGTTGATCTCATAAATGTGACATGTCTTTGGCCCCCTGCAGCAATGTAAAAGTGCAATATATTTTCAATCCATGGACACATTTAGGTGACAGAATTTAATGAGCATTTCAACAAAAAAAGAATTTTCAAAATCGAATGAATAATAAACATTCTAGAACAGTTTTGTAAATGCACCAGTTTTAGCCCCTTTTGGCCTTTTTTCTAAAACGGTAGGGGCCACAATCTCCAAATAAAGTACCAACCTTCCTTGAGTGGATATAACCATCACATTAATACTTCATAAAACTTGGCTGGTCCACTACAGCTAAATTTATTTACCTAGACAAACTTTAAATAAAAATGGTGTTTTTTGCCCCTCCAACCCCTAATTTCTTGAAAATAGTTAGAGATATTGCAAATCTGATTGAAAAACGCAGGCAGGAATTTTCACAAGGATTCCAATGAAAAAAAGATTTTCAAAATCGGACCGCAATTAAAAAGTCAATTTTTGGGGTGTGGCCCCTTTTTGGCCCCCTGTAGCAATGTAACAGTGCAATATATATCAAAACCAATGACACATTCAGTTGACAGAATGAGGAATTCAATAAAAAAGAATTTTATAAATCGAATGTATAATAAACATTTTACAACACCCGTTTTAGTCCCTTTTGGCCCTTTTTTCGAAAATGGTAGGGGCCACAAACCTAAATACAATACCAACCCTCCTTTAATGGTAACAAACATCATATCAAAATTTCATAACAATCGGTCAATATTCACTCAAGTTATTGCACGGAAACCAAATGTCTACAGACGACAACGACATCGCCATAACATTATACGATCGCAAAAAATTTGCGGTCGTATGAAAAATATACAATATTTTCTGACCCTTAGATGTATATCTTACTCTAAGAGAAACCATATATCTAGGTTTTGATTCAGCCTGTATTCTGTTGATTGTTGAGTAATCTTTTACATGAGTTTCTGGATTTCTGACATCCAATGGATCACTTTCAAAATCTAACTCTAGACTCCCATTAGCATTTCTATTAAGAAAAACATCATTATGAACAAATCATAAAAAGATATAATGCATATTCCTGCTTTGTAAAATGAAATAAGTTTTACGTAACATTGGTATGGATTATAAAATAACTTTATCGAAGTTTGTCTTCTCTCTATTGAAGTACACATGTGATCTTGTGCCATTGGCTTATTCACTTAAAAATATAGATTAAATATTGAGAATTAGAAATGTAATTTTTGTAACATTAATCACAGTTGAAAGATGATTAACCAATAATATGTTTTTATTCCTGTAAAAGGCTCAAATACAAAAAGAACATGTAAGTAATAAATATTTCAGTTAAATATAGATATATTTTTTTTTATTTACATCTAATTTTTTTCAGAATCCTTTTAAAAAAACTATAGAAAGCACATACTTGGCCAAATTATACAGCATGATCTTTGTCCCAGTGCCAAGTTTGGCCATACCATCTAATTCAGTCAACAATTCCTTTTCAGTCTTGAGGATGGAATGCTGCAGAATTGCCTGCAGGTTACTCTTAACATCACCTGAATTAGCTCGCATTTCTTATCATGGTTAAGAAATATACATATGCAATATGAACAATAGAATAATTATCTTATGTATGAATGGAATTATCATATGTGATAAGGAATAAATAAATGCTCAATTCTTTTAAAAAAAAATGGAAATTCATTTGCTGAGAACGGTATTCAGTTTTGTTCTATAAGGCTAGGGGACACCTGAGGTTTGTACATGTAAGTAAATAATATCTATGGTCTTCATAAAATCAGGGGTTCAAATTAACATTTGAAAACAAAAGGTCCCGGACTTTTTGGAGTTATAGGTTATCAAAAATTCCTCTGTATGAGTTACTGTCAATATATACTGCTCCAGGACTTTTGTAAATTAACTTCAAAGGTCCTGGGCCAAACATTGAAGGACTTAGGTCCTGGACCTTGGACTAGTGCTAATTTGAAACCCTGAGAATATCATATTTATTATTACAAAAGAATTATTTGATTTCTAATCTTCAAATACATGTATAATTAACTTAAAGAGTAAAAACCATCATTTGATATTAAAAAAAATATTAAAACTGATGCTTTATCATAAGATTGAACAACAGTTTGACACAGACTGTGAGCAGAAGAGTGAATTGAACCTAGCTCTTCTCTCAATATGGTTCACCACTATATCATGTATATGTCTATTAGAGTGCACATGTATCAACATTTAAAGGATACTATCAGGTAAGGCCCATGAAACAATAGGAACCAGAACTGTCTCTGCTTTGATGTTTTTAAGATATGTCTGGGACAGCATGCCAACACTCATGGTTTCCTTTTGTCGAGTGAACACAAGAGCATCCTTGCCAAGTTTCATGGATCCAGATTTAAAACCGTTACCATAGTGACCTATAGGTTTGTGACTGCCAACTGCTTCTTTTTCACAATAACCAAAGCTGAAAAGATAATACATGTACATTTAAGGCATATTGTCTACCGCAAACTTATTTTTTTTCACCCCAATTTTTTGGTGTCAATTAGACCGAAATGCACTAAAATGAATATTGAAAAACAAATTTGCCTCAAAAGTAGTTTATTTTGATCAAAATAGCTCGACAATATTGTTTGATATTTTATTTACCTGCATTACGTGACATTGACACAGATTTAGACTGAGTAGTTTAAACACGGACACTTATCCATGTATTTGGAATCTCGGGATTTGTCCCCGAATACATTGATATGTTGAAAAAATACCAATATTTTTTCGTGTTTACCTTTTAAATCACATTCAAAACTCAATACAGGCAAAAATTGTCAGTTTTATTTATTAAGTAGCTTAAATATTCGGTTGCCGTTTTAATTTTCTTCCGAGCTAAATTTTCAAGAAACAGATTATGCACCACGTGCAAGAACTATGGAAGTTTTCAATCAAAGAAAGTATAGTGCACATGCTTACAGCTCATCTACATCTCATGAATATGAATTTTTGTATAAAGCTTTACAAATATTACATGTATATATTTTTTAATTTTTGAAGTAATAAGGTACCCTAGTGGTATTTTGAACGTTTGTATCTTCCTAAATATACAAAACGAATAGTCTGACGACAATATTTTGGTTTTACAAAATAATAATTTTTCGTAGACAATATGCCTTTAAGATGAATAGACTAACAAAATTACAGTATTTTTTTCAGCAAAAGTTGTGTGTTGTAAACATTCATTTTCTTTTCAGTGTTAAGTTTGTATATATAATATTTGGGTTTTGATTTGGTACATGTATTTCATACCCACACCAGGTGTTCAAGACAGATAGAACCAATATCCAAAACTTTTTCAATTGATAAATAAGGTCTTTCGTATCTTAAAAGTTCAATATATTATGTAATAGGGTAGCTATGTGTGAAATTATTGTATAACATTTTTGGGTTAAATTTTATGATATTTTTCAAATATTTTTGATATTTTTATTTTTCATTTTAATCAAAACACTATAAGTTTTCCAGTCAGTTTCTTGTGTCACAAATCTTTTGAGCAATACTTGTTTGAACCAACTGTCAAATTAATTAGTAGCACATAGTTTTAATTAGCAGTTTAATTAGTAATAATCTTATTGTACAATTAACTTAATATTTCCACTCAATTTGTTAATTATTGAAATGTGTCACTCAAGCCATTTTGAGTACTTTTTACATTTGGCTTAAATACTGTAACATCACATCATTAGGATAGTCAGTCAGATAGTTTTTACAATAGACAGTACATCATGTAGTGCAGACCACCAGCACATGCTGAACAGGGCACAGCCCTGGTGCCAACAGCTAACAGCCATTTAAAGAAGTAATGCACTTAATCTGCAAAGCAGACGCGACTTCAGGCCGAGCCAAGGTAACCAGGACTCAGCTACATCCGCCCATGTAACATCAGATCAGCACCACAGCAGTAAGTTCGTACACATGACACCGTGAGGATTCCACACGTGCTATACGGGGCAGCGGTCACAGTCAGACGTTCTGGCTGCTGACAAAGAGTGAGCATCAAACTGAACAAGTCGCCACTTCAGGACATGAACAAGACTGGACCAACCCGCCACCGCAGCAGCATACAACTCAAATTCATTGGACTTTCGAAACTGTGCTAACTTTTATTCTTTGGACTTTTAAATATTTCATTTGGACTTTGAATCAAATTTAATTGTGAAATTCTAAACTTTGGACTTTGGGAAATCTTTTACTTTGAATTATTTTTGTTATTGTTTTTAATATTGAATTTTGTTTATATAAATTGTTAAAACTTGTTGTTGTGTCTGATATTAGAATGCCACGCCATGCCCGCATTGTCCCGGGGGTCTTTGCACTGCTAAACCTAGCTTCCCCCTAGGGTGGTGCACGGACCACGCGGTGACAGATTGTTTATCATCAGCTGACAAATCTGAAACTCTAACCTAATTGTTTATCAAAAGCACGGAGTAATCAGAATTTAATGTGTTAGAATACTCAGTTGGGGTGCATTAAATTATTCTAATTTTTTTATAACAATGTATGGGGACTAAGGCGTGTCATCACTAGTTAATTTTCAACTGTTTATACAACCATCAGGTCAATTACAGCAATAAACCTTTTGTTAACACGTTCACCTGTGAAATTTACATCCTATCCAATTACCAAGGCCCTAAAACCCAAAAATGTTTAATTACTGAAAAAATTTCTAATTAGATGTCTATAAAATTACAAATTTGTCATATCTTGAAAAAGCGGAGATCAAATAGAATTCTGTAAGGACAGGAGATGGGTAAAAGTCAGAAGATTTGACTCACAACAGGATAATCACATGTGTGCATCATATGATACAATATTTTTGTTCTACATGTATCATACTAACTTATCTTTACCATTTCTATACTAGGGAATTTCTTACTTTCATGAGATTTATCAATATACCTTAACATTTTATGCAGTTTCTCTGGATTCATACCATTCCCATTGTCCACAAAGACAAGACATGTCATACCATTCACAGTTTTCTTGTCTATCCATATTTCAGATGCATTAACATCAGGATCATATGCATTGTCTAAAACATATTAAAAGGTTTTTTATATTCAAGGAACAAAATTATTAACGTTATTATTGTATCATAATGTGAATGTGTGAATGCTTGAATATGATATAAGTATTGTAATGTTTACGTAATAATACAAAGTGCAGTTTTTTTTCCTTAAGACAACATAATTCTTTTCGTAGATTCTAATCCACCAGCAACAAAAAATTGGAGTGGGATGGGCATGATGGGGGAGATTCTATTTTCTTTAAAAGCAAAATTTAAAACATCTTTGATTCCACTTACAAATTGTGACAATGTGACAAACGAACACTATGTTGACTTTGTTTATACCAGAAGTATGAATTACAGAAACTTGACTGAAAGAGACCAAAAAGCTCGAATTTTCTACTATCTATAAATATTTGAAATTTGTTTAAAAATTTTGGTGCATCATTTTGTAAAGGGGCGAGCGGAGATGAGAATTAAAAATTAACTTGATGTGACCTAACTCATAAATCTTTTTAACAAAATTACAACAATTTTTCTTAAATATTTTCTATGATCACAATCATGACAATAGATTTCAAAAAGAAATGTGACATACGCTGAACCATCTAAATTTGGACAAGAACCATACACATATTCTAATTCTTTTATTGTTCACTTTATACATGCTGTAACACACAGGGTGTATTTTCTTTCCTTACTACCTACAGGTATATTTCTACCATTCTAGTAAGATTTTTAAGTGTGAAATTCCTCGAGCCAATAAAAATCATCTTCGCTAACCAAGGGTTAAGATCCGCTATCTCTCATCTTCATAAAAATAATTGTCACTAAATTATGCTTATATCAACAGTTAATGATTATATATTATGGTCCAATAAAATCTCATTATTTATTTATTAATAGCAATTACAATAAACTGTCAACAACAACTTTTCGCTTTATTTTCTATATTCATTATTCAACATTAGATGTTGATATAATTTACTAATATTTTCTGATTGAGACATTCAATAATCCAATTAAATCTGCCACTAAACAAAGTGTGTAAATATGTGTTCGCATACTTTTACAATAACATTAAATATGTAAAAATATAACGTACATGTATGACACCCTCTGGCCCTTTACTTTAAGACAACATATACAATTTTTATGAGCTGTTATAATTAAAACTAAACAAAATTAAAATTGTATTTGGACATTTATGTGAAAAGAACATTTGTATGGAGATTGAAATAACAATTTAACCAGAATGAAATGAGCCCATACAACAAAGAATGCTTTTTGGGGGGCTTGGTTCTTTTTTAAATATTTTCATGCTTGCAATACAATAAAGTCTTACAGCATGTTATGAATGGTTATCAGTCATAACAAAGCTGAAGAATTCATTTTTTTACGGGCAAATGGACAAAAAGCAGGAGCTTTCATTGTATTTCAAAGTTTTATTAATGTTCTATTAAAGTATAGCGACATGTCTGTGTCTGCTGAACAAGAGAAAATTGTAAAATGCTTATCAGTCAAAATAATTAATTGTAAACAATCTTTTCCACAAGCACTTATTTCTATCAACAAGAGGCTCCCAGGAGCCAAAATCACTCACCTAGTCTCTTATGCTAAAGCCTCTTACCTAGTGTGCAACATATTCTACATGTACTTGGTAAGTATCATTAAAGAAACTAGTAAGAATAGACAAGCAACAGCTTTTCCCTATCTGCAATACTTTTCATTCTATAGGCCAATAACACTATTTTTCACCTTTAAGGGGCTGTAACCTCTAAAAGAGGTCATCTGACAACTTCTACCCTACGATGACTTTTGTAGAGCTAAATGAGATGAACATTTAAGCAGACAACAGCTTTTCTCTATCTGCAAAAAGTTTCACTCTATAGGCCAAAACCACTATTTTTGGCCTTTAAGGGGCTGTCATGCCTATAAGGAGTCATCTGACAACTTAGACCCTAACTGACAGGGGTCACCACACTTCAGGATGACAGGGAGAAGTGACTTCTCCCTCTGAGCCAAGTAGGGAGAAGTGACAACAAATAAGGGAGAAGTGAGAGGCGTGTGACACTACCGTTGAAACAAATTAACTAAATAATCTACAATAATACTTTGTATTTATAAAGTGCTTTATATTTCCTACACATGAAATCTCTATAAGTTTTATTATAAGTAAATTAAAAGTGGTATTCTTTAGTCATGGTTAGGTTATTCCTTATGGCATAACTATAAAGATTTCTGATGCTACATGTATTTATTTTATTAGTCTTATTTTTACAGATTTATTACTTATTTTTTTATATTGAGAAAATTTCAAAATCAGGAAAAGGTATATAAACCCAGCTGAGGTTCTGAAAATAATCAGAAAGGTGATTTTCTAAATGAAAAAAAAAATATTGCAATAATCATTAAGCTCAAATTCTTTGTTGGTGTTTATTTTTATTTAATTATATCATTATTTGAACTAATGGTAAAAGAACACAAAAGTATGTGTAGAAAGATTAAGATTTTAGAAATTTATTAATTTTAAAGGGGCATAACTCTGTTCAATATATTTTTTTTTAACTTCAGAAATTTAACTTCCAAAATGAATAATTAGGATTAATTTCAGTTAATTGGTCAATTATATGTGAACAAATCACATTAATATTAAATTTTTATCAATCCTGGAAGTTAATAAATGACTGGGAGTTGGATCCATCTAATTAACAAGTTTGGTGTACAAGCCGACTATCGCCGTCGGGCTTGGGCGCTAATTGGTTTATTAACAAGATAATAAACTTTTGAATTTGGTAATTAACAGTGACAGGACATCATGACAGGTTGTTAATTAGCTCTGGGAGAGGTAAAATGACCAAATAAACAGGTAGCTTTGTTTAATCTTTTAAAGAAACGGGAAATGACGGCGATTACCGCGATTTTAGAAGGCGACTTCAACTTCTCCCTGTGACATTACAAAGGCGAAATTTAACTTTTCAGGGCGACTTTTTCGCCCACTTCGCCTGGTTTGGTGAGCCTTGGGCCTAAGGAGACTTTTGTAGAGCTAAATGAGCTAAACATTTAAGCAAGCAACAGCTTTCTCTATCTGCAATAGTTTTCATTCTATAGGCCAAAAACACGAAAAGTCACTATTTTAATTTTTACCTTTAAAGGGCCATGTTCCTCTGACAACATTGACCCAATGGAGACTTTTGTAAAGCTCAATGAGCTGAATATTTAGGCAAGCAACAGCTTTTCTCTAACTGCAATCATTTTCAATCAATAGGCCAAAAACATGAAAAATCACTATTTTAATTTTTACCTTTAAAGGGCAATAACCCCCCTAAAGGGTCATCTGACAACTTCGACCCAATGGGGACTTTTGTAGAGCTTTTGATTCTGAAGAGCCCAAGATCCTTTTGATTTTTTCTATCTGTTCTAGTTTTCAAGTTAAAAGCCTTTGAATGTGATTTTACCCCATGTTCTATTTTTAGTCACAGCTGCCATGTTTTTTGACAAATCAAAAAGCCAAACTGAAACACAATTTTTAAACATCATGCCCTGATAAATACTTTGACCAAGTTTTGAAAAATTCCCTTTAGTAGTTTCAGAGAAGAAGATTTTTGAAAAAATAACAGACGGACACATGGCGATGACAATAGCTCACTTGACCCTTTGGGCCAGGTGAGCTAAAAAGGGGAGGGGTGGACTATATACTCTCTTTTTTTTTAAGAGGCTGTCCATGTAGAAATCAAGTAAAAGCCTTCGGAATCTGAATTCGTTTGAAAGCAACATGGATGACTTGTGATTCAGCCTTTAAGTTCATGAACAAAGCAACCAAATTTTGCAAATATGCAAGAGTTATCTCCCTCTTTCTGCATATTTTCAATGCATTCTAAATAAATTATATCTAAGTTATCACTAACAATAAATCAAAAATCTGCATTTGTTTTGGGGAACAGATGTTAACCTGGTGTGAAATCAATGAAAATTTTTGAAAAACAAAATTTGTCATGTGCCATCTATTGTCTGGGTTTGCTTGGACGCCTCTTAAATGTAAATACTTGAAGAGTACAACTTATTGACCAGAAAAAAGTCTTTCAATTGTCATGAAGTCCAAATATGATAGGCTAAAACCTCCCTCTAATTTACTCGAATTTGTCTTTAGTTTTTATAAAAGTCTGCACATTGTGCACAACCTAAAATTGGCGGGAAATACAAGCACATCCCTAGTTCAGTCTTCGAAATTGGCCACAGTCCACAAGCCATGGCTAGTGAAAATGCTTGAGGGCCTGTAGAAATGGCAACAACAAGCCAATGTTGTCTATGCAAAAGTTTTCAATAATAAGTTGTCAGGCCTGGCTGTGGACCAAAATTTATAGCGCGAAGACTGCTAGTTATATCTTGTCCGGTTGATCCAAATTATTCCTAGATTACTTTATAATTGTATCTATGAGAGCTTTAAGGGCAATACTTTTCAATGTTACAAAAGAAAAGGTACATGTACTGTGACATGTGATTGTGAAACTGAAAGTGAAACTAAACAAACTTTCAAAAACTGCAGGTCTTAGTTCTGACTCATTTACAACAATTTAAAATCAATTTCTAAAATGATTTCTACCATAGATTAAACTAATATTGCCTGAAATCCTTTTACATAAACAAATGTGTGTATCCATCTGTAATTTGTATACAGTATATTTTTAAATCAAACTTTATTAAACTTACCAAGAAGTTCAGCAACTGCACTAAAAGCAAATGTGTGGCTTGTACTGTTTCCATGTAAATAAGCAGGTGACACCTGAAAGAAAATATAATTTGATAAATGTAATATTCTTGGAACAAAACCAGTTTTTCAATTTCTCTAGGAATTAAACAGTCATTCTATTTTTACCTTGGAAGTTTGTACTCCTTTGAAAGCCATTTTTATGCTATGATAACCGTAAGTATGTGCAGAAATCATTTTCGAAGCACAATAAATTAGTATTATTTCGCCATTAAAAACATAAGAAAATTTGGTTCTACTTTAAAATTTTAATCGGCAAATATTAAGACATAATCATTTGTATAAGTATTTGTTAGCGACAGATGAAAGCCAGTTTCATTAAATTCACATTTCGGAAACGATATTTCTTAGATGTTATTTTGGTTCTCTTTGGAAATCCCCTAGAGGTCGCACCTGCCCATTTGTTTATACTGAACATGTGCCTGTTCATAAAATTATGGGAAGAACATTTAGAAGAAGAAAACAAAAAAGACACAACCAAGCAGATATTTGTCGCTCTATTGTCGATTTTATTGAAATTTGTAAACTATTGAAAATGAAATTTAAACATGGATTGACACCAAAGCTTTTTCCTGGTGGGTTTCAATTTTTTTAGGGATGTCAAGTCTATCATGTCACTCAAATTAAAGAGCTAGAAAAAGGGAGTCATTGGTGCACAAAATTTCAAAATCAGTCAAGGGGTTCAAAAGTTATGGCCATTTAAGGTTACAAAAATGGTCCAGTTTTGTTGCAAGGGCAAATTTACCATTTTAGGGTAGCTGGGCCTCAATAAGAAGAAGATACTTTATTAGCCATAAAAATGGGCCCTTTTGGGGCATAGTTGACATATCACAATGGAACCCTTATAGCTAATTCTTAGTATATGGCATTAAAGTGCACCTTTAAATGTTAACTTTTTGTAATAACTTTGAAATTTTTTGTATAATAATAAGAATAATGATTTTATTAGCTCAAACTGAACTACAATAGATGGTTAAGGCCTATATAAAGTAACTTTGTTCTTCTGTTGTTGCTGTTTCTTTTTTACATCGATCCACAGAATCATGATAAGACCAGCATTAGAAATTTTAAAACGTCTTTCAAGACGGTAGGGTGGGTCTTTTTGCCACAGAACACAACAGAACTTTATGAAACCACTAACTACATGTAAGTTAAGGTTTGAAGCATACATGAAATATTACTTAATCATAACTTTTAATTATTGTTTTGTCCTTATTCAACCTTATTTTAATTATCAAGTGTAAATTTTGTTATTCTAAACTGTCCACTCCTCTACATATAAGTTATTCTGGAACAGAGTGGTCTATCATTTTAGACAGTGTTCTGTATACTATATAGATGTAGATGAAGATTATATAAGTTTAGGACTTAGTTCCTTTTTGTTTAATTTGATATTCATTTATAACTGTTTTGTAGTGTATTGATATAGTGTTCTGTGGTAAAAAGACCCACCCAAGCATCATAATTTGAACTAAACCATATCTATTATCTATCTGACTTGGCACTACTTAGTGATACATTAAAACAATACAAACACCTAAAAATGAGAAAAAAAACAGTATTAAAGGTTTTGATGACTTTGCAAAGGACAATAAAGGTAAGTGTTAGTTATTCCCCTGAGGGCGGATGCCCGATGGGGGATAACTGATTTATACCACGGGACTGTAGAGGGTGCTAAATGAAAGATTATGATAATTAATGAGGGGGGTCTTTCAGGAATTTAGCCTTATCTACTGATAAAGCATGATTAGTGCAGGTATCTCGTTACATTTTATGACATAGTGGTATAATAACAAAACTACCTAATTTGAAGGATCAAATACAAAACTAGCTATAGACACAACAGAGAAATTGATAATCACAATTATAAATGGTCCTGCATGACTTGGTACAGGCATTTCATAAGAAATAATGGGTTAAACCAGGTTGTATGCATTGTGCAAAACCTCCCCTTTCTACTGTGATCAAAGATTGAAGATCTAGAGGAACTAATGAAAATACAGCATACCATACATATTAGCCAAATTATCAGTTATCATTCATTTGATCAATTGTTTTATGTAATAAATACATGTCTATCTTATGAATTTTCTAATTATATAATAGGTTTTTATATTGTTTATGCCCTGTCTACGAAAAACAAGGTATTAATTTAACTCGGAATTATTTTAATATCCGGCAAAATCACTTTACCACTTGCAATAACATCTAACCCAACTAAGGGGTTAATTCATACATGCATGGACTAATCTTTAGTTAGTTTCTATATAAAAACTTAATGATCACTAACCTAAGGTTAGTCCTTACACACATGGACTAACCCTTACTAGGGTTAATTAATGTTATTGCAAGTAAAAAAAAGATTTTTCCGGATATCAAAATAATTCCGAGTTTAATTAATACCTTGTTGAAAGTAGAGGGGCATAAAGTGTTCAGGTCTGTTCATCTATCCATTTGTCCACCCTTTAGTTTAGATTGAAGTTGCTTGGACCATGAAGGAAGTATGACATAATCATGAAACTTTATACATAGATGTATATCATGTTATGAACATATGAAAATCAGTGTAATATGCATGGCATCCTATTCATGATCCTTCATGGTTCAGTAATTGTGTATGTGAGACAGGGCATTATATTTTTTTTTTAAATTCTTGTTTTGCTTTAACACAATGTCACAATAAACCTGCACCTTAATTCTGAGGTATTGTATCATTGTATATTTTCAAGATTTTCAGAAGATGTTATTAACACATATTGTAGTACCATTAGGTTGTTGTATTGAAAAAGTCACACGTTTTCAATCAATTCCACTTTAGCCAAATTTCTTTCTTTTTTCATTATCAGAAACTGGAAGAGGATTGATGACAAAACATCCAATTAAACCAGGAGAGTTAATTATCCAAATACCTGGGCAATATCTCATCACCATGGAGACAATACTTTATAGCTGTATTGGTGACGTTATAAGAAGGTACAATATCAATGTTTTGGTAACATTTTTTGGTTTATGGTCCACTGTGTTTATTTGTGTTTGTCCTTCACTACACTGAACTAATGTGCAAGTCCCAGCAGTTAATTGAAGAATAAGTCAAGACCATTTCAACGCTACTAACTATCAAACATTCAAAGAATGGCAAAAGGTGATGTAAAGACTGAATTTTATTCCTTGATTTGATCTTTAATCTACATGTGTATATAAGGGTTTTCCAAATAAACAATACCATAATTTCTTTTGTCAGGACAGCTTTTGAATCAAGATTTAGCAAAAAGAACAATACATTTTTGTATAAACTGAACAGTAAGTTATATATGAATGTTTAGTATTAAGGTGTACATCAAATAATACTGGGTCAAACGTGTAGTGCATGATAACAATGGATGAGTAAACTGTTTAGTCTGTTGTTCCAGTCAACAAATGTTCTTACGAGAATGTAATTATGTAATTTTGTTCACCCTTTGTACATGAAGTATCATGAATATCAATCTAATTAGATTTATCACTGCTCTGCTTCTTCCACTCGACATATCAGAAATGAGAGTAGTGATAGATTAATTTTAAATAGATTGCATGAACATCATAGTACAAATGTACACATGTTTTTTTTTCTAAACATTCAATAATGCTATATAATGTATTTATTTACTTTCAGATGTCAAGCAAAGTTGAAACTCCAGCAAGCCATGAGCGTTTTTTTAGTTACAGAAACAAGGAAGGGACATAACTCTAAATGGTGGCCCTATTTGAATGTGTTACCTAAGACATCTGACACACCTGCATTTTGGGCCACTAGTGACCTTGTTTTATTTTCAAAAAATGTCTACAGAAAAATCTTATTTGCATTGAATGATTTACAAATAATTTATGAACAAACTGTTGATTTTTTAGAAAGTAGTAAAATTGATATTAATCTGAATTATAAGGAATTTCGCTGGGCTTGGTATTGTATTAATTCTAGATCTGTGTACTATGTCAATGACAATTTTCCATTCTTTGAGGACACAAATAAAAACATTGCATTGGCTCCTTATTTGGATCTACTGAACCACTCAACCTGGGCAAAAGTAAGTACAGTAATAATTACCTGTGCTTTTTTTCAGGCTTCATACAAAAAATGCAGATTTAAACGATTAAAGCATACAAGCATTTCTGGAACAGCTCAAACTTTTACCAGGCTTTAACAACCTGTGTGTTCTACTTTTTGCTCTATTGCTACATTTTGTAAAAGTTTCATAAAATAGAACAATTTATTGGTGATGCTCACTTAGATTTATGCGAAGTTGTATAACTTTTGATTACCGGACAAATATTGTTAATTCCACAAATGATGTTAGTTTAATATTGATCTGAACAAAATATTTTATTTGTATGCTCATTGAATATGTTTATTTTTTAAGGTGGATGCAGGTTTCAACAAACATACTAACTGCTATGAAATAAGGACATATAACTCATACAAGAAATATGACCAGGTTTTCATATCATATGGACCTCATAATAATCTACACTTGTTGATGGAGTATGGCTTTATCTTACCAAATAACCCACATGATGTTTATGAAATAAATTATAGTAAGTAATAAGTTTTGAAACAAGGTTAATGTACTTGTCTTTGATTTCAGGTTTATATCTATTGCATGATCGATGATTTTGTCTGAAGTTCAACTGTTTTTAAGGGGCATATAGGAATTACCATGCCTGTTCTTCTGTTCACATATGTTTAATGGAATTTGATGAAACTCTACATGTATGAAGATGTAAATGTCTGTTTGTCTGCTTGTTCATCTGTCTACATATTTAGTAAACTCCTCCTTAAGTATATGGTGGATTTCTATAAAATTTTACATAAGTAGAGTTTTTCATATGAATATGTGCATTGTTTTTGGAGATTTAACTATTATTTTTCTCCTAGAACAAAGCCCATTATATGTGTAATGCAGGGGCACCATCATTTAGCTTGCTGGTATTTCAAGTGTCATTTGTTAGTGTGTGTGTTTTTACTGCAGGTGATGTCTTAAAGTGTACACAAAATTTGAATATTGAGAATATTGATAAGAAGAAAACTATTATAGGGGAAAACGAATTAAACAAGTAAGTATGGGTCTAATATTTAACCTTTATTTTACTCATTATAATGATGTTGTTAAGATAAGATGTTGCATCTTTTCAGAGATTGTATACTTTGAAGATTAATTGACTAAATGCAATATTTTACAAAATTTAAAAATTTATGCAAGAAAATAAGCTATATATCTAGTATGTTTTACAATAGACTAGAAGATAATGAGATGAGGTGTATGCCACATTACCTACAATATTTCAATAGCTTTTATTATATATCCACAGAAAATTAGTATGTAGTGTAGAAGGATTATCATGGAGTATGGTCACACTGTTAAAAGTCTTAGCCATGGATTTCAATGAACTGTAAGTAAAATGTATTTTGATAAGATCTAGTTTTTTTAACTCTAAACTTTTGGCTAGAACATATCAGTATGTCTTCAAATCATTCATGACATGACTTAAGGGAAATGCCCCTCTGGAATTATTAAAGACTAGCTATGTGCAATGGATTGTCCAGATAAACCACCACTAGAGTTATCTTCCCCAGTATGATGACCTTGGTTTTTTTTAGTGAGTGAGTGAGTTGGTGTTTCACGCCCGTGCAACACTATATAGGTTATTTACAGGCGAGGGTTTTTTTTTAGAGACAAGAACCCATAACAAGGAGACTCTGGTCGGATTTTTGGGGGACTGATTTATTATAGACACTTTTATGTCATGAGTTGAATAGCAAATGATTTTAATGTTTTATGATTTAACCTAGTTTTGTGTGGTGTATTATCTATAATGACCTACTCTGGATCTTTGTATAGTGTCCATTCATCTGTCAGTTTTATAACCACCAATCTTTGCATGTGAACATGGGCTTCCAATTTCCAGGGGTTCCAAACAGTCTGACAGAAAACAACTCAGTTAACACAGAATAAAGTCATGTAGTGGGTTTGTGAACTAAGTGTCAATGTATGCCTGACATTATAAAGTAAAATATTGGCATCATGCAATATTTGTATCTGTCATTTGATGTTAAAGGTTAACAATTTTTGTCAATGTCATGGGTATATCATGTTTACCTTTGAATAAGATTGACATATTATTAAATGAAAAATTATGGAGACTGAATGTTTACTGTCCTGAGGTGGAAGTATTACCAGAAATAGACTTCCTTACAAAACAGAATTCATATGTAATATGTTTTCTTGTTTAAAATGTAAATAGAAATAATTCATTTTAAAAGAATTGAAAAATTAAATGTGATGGATAATAAACCAAAAACAGTAAAGGAGACACAACTTCCAAACTATAACTTATACTTTCAATCAGAACAAATATATAGTATACCATATTGCATGTTTAAGACATGCACTAAAAAAACTTCTCTTTCTTTCAGGAAATCATGGAAGTTAGTTTATACTGGAGATGTTATATCAGTAAAAAATCAGCAGACTGTTGGTCTTATAGCTCAGAGGGTTTTACAAGATGAGCTTACACAGCTAAGATCCGTATTTCAGAAGGTAATAAATGTCACAAAACTTAAGAATATTAATAACACAAGCAATATACAAAGGAATTTTTGTTCCTAAGTCTAGTCAAGTAAGGTATCAGAGAATTTCTTTGTTTTGTATGAACAAAAAAAATAGATTCTTCTTTTAATTTAAAATTTGTAAACGAGGATAAACATGAAAATATGATAATAATACTTCATAGGTGTCTCAACTATGTAACACTATACATGTACTTCTGAATCTGCTCTATAGAATCATAGATTTTTCTGAAATTTTGGTTTTGCAAAGCCTTGAAGGAATTCATATATGTGTAAATCATATTAGGGCACTGTTCAAATGTTTGAAAAATTGGGAAAAAGATTGTTTATATTTTTTGTTTCCAGTCAAATTACATGTATCTTCCCTTAAAATGTCTTGTATTTTGTTGTTGTTATCAATTTGAACTTGGCAAATTCCAATATAAAACAATGAGAATAATAAAAAGAATAGAATTTAAAGTTATGCTGGATGAGCAAAACAATTAAATGAACACATTTGTAGTTTTCCCTCCTCAAACATAGAAATTGGTAGAAAATAAGGTGATATTAAAGTGAATTGATTTGGTTTCATTACAGTTTCCGTCCTTGGATGTTACTACTTTAACCTACCACCAGAAGATGGCCTGGGATTTACTGAAGATAGAGGAAAACATTTTACTTCAATCAATAAAATTGATATAATTCCAAGTTGCATTATTATAACCAGCATTAGAAGGTTAATATTCCTCCTAAATTTCAAGATGGAATTTCATGAAACTTCTACAGAACCATTGCAACACATTGTTGATATGATTTTTTAATCATCTTGCATTGACATCAGCAGTTTCATGTGCCAAAACATGGAATAAGTATCTCATCTATGTGGAGTTTTGCATACATATCCTCTTCTCCATTACTACTGTCAGGAATTTAATGAATCTTACACAAAACCAGTTTCCTTTTTGACTTATTTTACCAATGAACCGTAAATGTTGCATGATGAGTGTGCTATATAAGCTGCTTACTCTTCCAGAGAACCTGTGATTCCTCTGGTTTCCATTGCAGATTGTGGTTTGATTGCATTAATTGTTTTTTAAATGTTGTGTAGTTTGTTTTGTGATGATTTTTGTCTAGGCCTTTTCAGACCCATGACATTCAATTACCCCTTTGGCATTCCTTGCTTTATTCACCTCCTATCTTATGTTTTTTTATGCCCAATCAACATACAGTGTTCAGGTCCATTTGTCTGTCTGTCCATCCATCTGTTGGTCTGTCCTTCCTAAATGTTGCAAGAAGGGGCATTTAATCTTTGGGACACATTCTTGTTTTTTCTTCAGATTGATATCTGAAGGTTCCTGTACCAAAACAGGTACATAGGATTTATCTACTCAATCAACAAAACTATTTAATGATATGGATAAGTGGTTTTCCATAAGTTCATTGATGCATATGTATGCAATGATTTTACATTGAAGATTACTTTTTCATTAATTATTGGCAACAATATAGAATGGTTCATACAAGAATTATTTATTCTCCAGATAAATTACACAGTCATTAATCTTTTACATCAGTGTATTTTCCATTTGTACATCAATAAAAAACAGTAACAAATCAAGCAAACAACAACTATCAAAAACTACCATTATCTTTGTAAAATATCAACTGCCATATACATTAATTATTGACAAACATGATTTAAAAACAACATATTTTTTTACTTTGCTATAAAAATAGTAGAAAAACATTTTCATCATATCTACTATTAGAGAACATATGTAAATTAGCAAAAGAAAAACCAAGCCAATTATGAGTTCAATATAATAGAAACAAATTTGAGACCCTATACAAGTAAATCACAGCAAAAATACAGGTTAACATTTGCTCAAAAATAAGGAATGCCCCCCACCCCCCTTCCCCCAAAAAATCTACGATATGGATATTCAGAAGAAACCTCATTTTTCTTGTTATACTCTATCATTAAAACAATTCTGAGCTATTATGCCAAAGGAAGGAACTTTCTTATATGTCAAAAATGTTTAAATATCTTCAACTCAATTTAAGTTAGGGAATTGGTAGCCATAAATTGCCACACAACAGTATTAAAAGTTTTTATTAAAGGGACAAAAAAGTTTCTAGGCCTTCTTTATCTAGAAACCAAAATTATCTACCATTTATGCTAAAATCTTGCATAAAAAATAAACTCATACAATTCAACATCACTTCTAACCTTTCACATACAAAGTATGAAGCAAGTATTCAATTTGGCACAATTTAAATAAGTTAGCACATTTTGTGGCCAAAAAATAGGCACTATCAATATTAATGTACAGTATACACCTGAGGATGTCCATGATTGGTGCATTTAAAAAATACTAGGAATAAAATACCAATGACAACATTTCAGCATATGATGTAAATGAACCTAAAAATAGGACTTCCTTGTTAGAGAAGTTAAATCTAGAACATGACCAGCACTCTTAATGCAACAATGTATGTGCTCAAAAGATCACAAATAAGCTAACTCATTAATTGCTTTTCTTAAAGCATCAGGATATTTACATCATAAAACATGATTAGATAATGAAACCACAGTAATTCATTGAATGGTTTCACATGTAAATGATGAATTTAGATACTGAACAATATCAATATGTGCACATTAAGTCTATTTATTGCTAAAGAACAACATCAACAAATAAAACAAACTAAAAACAACAGTTTCTTCAGCAGCAAAACAATATCTTATAAAACAAAAACAATGAGCTTGTAAAAAGAACCTACTCTATACTACAGGTTATGCCATGTAAATGTTTGACTTGATACACAACAATATAAAATTTAGAATTCAGAATTGACAGTTATGTATTTTTCTCGAGAAGAGGAAAAAAGTATTTATAAAAAAAAATAATTGCCAGAATCAAATTTTATTCACAATCAATCAAATTATAAACTTTTATTTTAATTTCTCAAAAAAATACAAGATATCCATTCCCTTTTAAGTTTTTCAAATTGAACTTAAATATTACACCCATTTATCTAATTTTGAAACATCAATTTTGTCACACTGTCCTAATAATACATTTGGGTAAACTTGAAATATGCATTTGTATAATAAAAAAAATTCAAAGGTTTTTCCCAAAAATTTGTTTCTATCAAGAATTGGATTTTTGCATACATTTGTGCACAGCTGAATTCCTGCTTGAAAAAAAGGGTCAAACATTTTTGGATAAGAAAACAATTATTTCTATAACAAAGAATAATTACATATCTACAATGAGCCAAACAAAATGACCAGGGTGAAATATAACAACAATTAAAACATATACACAAAACAGTTACCATAACAACTTATAAACATTTACAATGAGCAAATATAACAAAGATCCCTGAAGTCAACTGATATGTAACAAAAACAAAGTTATACTAAGCAGTTATTTATCCTTCTACAAATATTGTAATATCATAATGCCCAAAATTTAGTCAAATATGATGTCAATTACCTGGTAGGTAATACTCCCCTTGGACAATATTGTAAACCCAGAAATTTTCGAGGCAGTTCTAATTTCCTGATTTTCATGTTGACATAACTTTAACAAAGAAAGGAGTCACAAAAATTACTTGGTTTACAGTATTTTGAATGATATATGCTTTCGTCCTATTAAAATGATGTTGTAAGCAGCACCCTTTTATAATCATAAATCATGTACAATGCCCACACTATGATAAAGTGTAAAAATAAATACATCAACATCCTTATCTACCCTTGTCAGGTTTTTTTTCTGATGAATGAATAATATATTGGGTCTTTAAAAAGTTTTATGCCTATATTATCGTTTGATTTAATGATGATTTGAAAAGAAAATGATACAAATTTATTTTGTTTTTAACCTTAAAAAATATGAACACATGATTTTTACATTACTAATAAATGGAATTGTAAATATAGAAAAATCTAAAAACTTAACAAACTATGATGTGAATACAAAAAATGTGAAAATATTGCACTTGAACTACTTTTTAAGAAATCTATTTTTATAAAAGAGACTTTTTCACTTATTCACTGTACAAAACATACTCAAGCACATCTGCTACTGAAATAAAACAGTTTCATAAAACTCTTGTCGGTAAAACCATTTATCACAACTAGGAACTACCAAAACTACAAAATTGGGGTTACCAGGATAAATATTGGTGGGTTTTTAATATTTCCCAATAGTCATGAAAAGAATATTGGAAGTGTCATTCTTACACTTAAAATCTCAACATAATGTTAACTTTAGAAAAGAATTATGAAAAAGATAAGACCCTAATTAATAACATTGCAATAGGCATCCTACCTATGCATCTTTTAACCATATGATTTCTAATCTGTAATAAGTTTTTGTACAGACCTAAAGTAGTTATATAATTATACATGATTTAAAAAAACAAACTACATGTATATTCGATATCTAACACAATTTGTGATCAAAACATAATTATAGTCATCTTGTTTTCTATAATATGAAATTAGTTTGTAAAATTACCTATTCTATCAAGTTTTAAAGATAAATATCTATTATCATATCCTAACATTCTTCTATCTGTATCAAGATAACAGAAGTCTACACAATTAAGACAAGCCTCTAATAATCTTTCAATTAATAGCAGCCATTTATTTAATGTAAATAAAAAATAATTGTGTCTTGCAAAGAATTAGCCATCAACAAGTACATTCATCATGTATAAATGCCATAGTGTATATCAAATGCAGTCTTTTTATATGAATATTTTTTTTTTCAGTTACAATATCAATTTTTCAATTATCTTTTACAGAAAATTTAACATCAAAATATTCTCAGTCATATTAGTAATATCAGTGTGAAATTTGAATGTCTTTCAACAACTTGATGGTTGTAAAAAAAATCTAAACAATACTGATTTATAGTTGGTACCAAGGTTAAGTAAGCATTTATAGAATTGTGCATATACGATGTACTAGTATGTCCCTTATCTGTCTTTAATGCATTAAGAAGAACAAGTATTAAAATATCTTAACATTTGTGAATTGTGTGTCTTAATAGTGCTTTATGCATTGATAAGCTGGGTATCTCAAAATCCAAGCGTTTGTGAACTAAGTCTTATATTGTGATTTATTCATTGATAAGTTAAGGTATCTTGAAACTCCAAGCATTTCTGTATTATGTCGCTATCTGTTCAAATATGAGGTAATCTTGGTGAGCCAAACTCCATGGATATAAGATTGGACAGTCAAAGATTGTACAAGCATCTAAAAATCCAAGCATTTCTGTATAACGTCTCGTATCTGCTCTGATTTGACGTTATCTTGATGAGCCAGACTCCGTCGATACAGGATAGGGCAGTCTAATGATGTACAGGGTTGTTGTTCATCTAGAGCCCCCATACAACTGTTACAAATCTGTGAAAAGGTAGATAAAAGAGAAATAGTTAATGGAAGCAAATACTAACACTGATATGCCAATAATGGAATAGGTTGAATCTATTTAAGCCTTTAGCTTGCATTTAATTGTATAATAACCATGAGTTTATGGTCTTGAATGGGGGGCTGCATTAAAACAGAGTGTTAAACTTGTTGTAGACTTGAAATATTCTCTCTTTTTTCAGGAGGGGGGGGGGTCATAAGTCAGTGCAAATGTGGCCTACACTTTAAAGGTCTTATGAAAACTTGAATTGTTCCTATACATTTTATTACAAATGCCTGATGTGGTAATTGTTAGTGCATCTGTAACTACCTTTTTTATTTCATTCTTATCATTTATTGAATATGAGAAGAACTGTAATTATTGATTGATTTTTTTTAAAGAATTTCAGAATAATTGAATCAATTTACCAAATGGTTTAGTTTAAACCATATTTCCATTTTGAATGCTTGACATTCCTTCTTATGTTTACATGTTTATATGTTCTGTCTTGTTCCTACCTCTATCAGTCTATGATATACTGTCTCCCATTTCTTAATCCTGCCATTCAATACTATAGCAACCATCTGTGGGTCCTTCAGGCAGTTGTTACAGATGTTCTGATTGGTTGCTTTATCACAAACAGGACAATTAGAGGTAGAGAAATACTGAGATATTGTTCCCTGTAAAAGATGTTTACATGTACTTCTACACAATTCATTGCTGTATCAGTTGTATCCTTATTAGGAACAAAATCAGATTCATATGCGTTACAAAACCTGCTATGCCTAAAAGATGACAGGAAATTAGCATGTGAATGCATAGGACCTACACTAAACTGTATTCTTAAATTTTCTTTAATTTGAAAAATACTGGAAATATAAAGAATCTGTGCATGACATTTTTTTTCTGCAAACACTGATTCTTTAAGTTGATACATGTATGCATCTATGTAATTAATTCTGTTTGTTGTTGTTAATGTAGAGGTGTATTATGTTTCACATTGATATCATATTTTTTTCATCTTTTATTATCCTTAAGCATGTACATAAGACTAACTTGCAATTACAGTTATGTTATAGCAGGGAAAGAGTGCTGCAAGAAAAAATACCTTTTTATTTTCATTTGACATCAGTGAGTGTGGAACTACCCTGACAACCTTAGGCATATCGTTGTACCTGAAATAAATACTTATCTTATATTTACATTGTTTTCTTGGAATAAAACAAATTATTATGAAACAATATTCTTGGGCTAACAAGAAGGCTGGTAATGTCTCACTTTTGCTTTTTAATTCACATGGATATCAATATACCCAATATTAACAAGAATATGCCTGTAACATATGATCAGGGGCGTAGCTTGCTCCTGGAAATAGGGGAGGCAGGGGGTCTGGGGGGCGGCAGCCCCCCAGAAGCTGACGACCTTTAGGAAAATGTACGTGCACTTTCCACATGAAATATCAGACCTATCCTTGATTTGCAAGACTGAACTTTTACAGGCATACCAATTTAATTAACATGAAGAAACTACCTAACTATTTGCTATGAACTTTGTTATGTAACCACTTTTGTATTTTTGTCTTCAAATTTTATTTTGAAAATTTGATACTTATTAAAAAACAGAGACTATTCAAGTAGTGAAATATTTTATTAATTTAGAAAAGCAAGGCACCGATCCTTCTTGTCCCGCTTGAATCAAATCTGTCTAAGACATGTTCCCTGCTGATATCTTTGTCTCTATGTATGTGAAGCATAGCTTGCCCACATAGCCTGTCTTCTTTCATGGTTGTTCTGTTCCATTGCTTAAGTCTTCGTATCCTGAGAATGACCGTTCACAAGGCACTGACCCAACTGGCATAGTTAGCAATAATTTGAAAATCTCGTAGATACGGTTAAACCAGCCTGTTTACTGAGAATTGCCCACAAAAAAGAGTAACATACAGACGAACGCACGGGACGGGTGCACGAATGGGTTATATTATACTACGTCACTTCAAAACGAGGGAAATTAGATGGAGACTCTAGACATTTATATGCCTCCACTTCACATTGCTGTGGGTACAACTTAGACTAGAAATTCGACAAGTCGGGAAGGGCCCGGGCGGTCGTAAAAATTTTTTAAAACAAATATGTGACGGATTTACATAAAATTTTGATACGCAAATCTTCAAATGGTACATGGAAATTTCAGAACTCTACTTCATATGTTTTGTTTTAGTTTTAGTGTTCACAAAAAATGTTGACGAAGGGTACAGACAGACGGACAAGGTGAAAACTATGTGAAGCTATGTGGCGCCGCGTTTTCAATGCAGACCCTATTACAATGTAATTACAACTTTGAAAATAGACTTCGGAATCGACAAATATTACTACATACATGTCTCTAGAAATCCAGAGGAGACCTGTTTTATCAAATTATGTACTCTGAACATTTTTCAAGAGGGGGTTTGAAAATGTTAAGGGGGGTCGATTTTCAATTTTTTTTCTTACTTTAAACGTGCTTAACAGAATTTTTCAACTGATTTTTCCCTTTTTTGACCAATTTTTATTTCCAAGTGGGGTTTGTCCTTACCCTTCGAACTCTCTCCTGGCTACGGGTATGTACTCTGTATAATATACATGTAGTTATTGTTTTAGTGTTCCCACAGAAATTGAAGTTGACTTGGTGCCAGTCGGAAGGACGCCATATATTTTTAATTTCCGGCCCTAAACATGCTCCCACGATTTACCTAGTCATTTCAAATTCTAGTACATTTGTAGTTATATGACATATAATGTAAACATTCATGAAAAATTTTTTAACAATTTGAAGATCTATGCTACCTTTTAGACGATGTGCATGAGTGTCTCTGACGAAATATCTTGATCATCTACATTAACTGGTGACGTCGGTTCCTCTGCATTCTGCGTGTTAGTTCTAACTATCTTTTTAGCAGTAGAAAATAGCTCAGTTATTTTTTTTCTGTCGTTTTGACATTGTTAAAAAATGCCGGGATACAAACTTTTAAAATAACAAAATTTCAAACTAAATTTAATACCGATACGGCGAGGTAAATTAAAGATTTCAGGAATTTGGGTTAACGGTAAAGAAGTTTGGGTCAGTGTTAGACACGTATTACTGGACTATTAATTTATTTCCATTTACAGAGCCGACAATTTTTTTATTATTCCAAAAAAGATACATGCATGTACCATACTTGCCAAAAAGTTTGGCGAGGCAGTTGCCTCGCTTGCCTCAATGGAAGCTACGCCGATGATGATGCCTTGTTTTGATTTTTTTCTGCAATCACTGAAGTTAATGTCACGGGTATAATTTCATGATATTTTTATTATGCCATTTCATATGTGTATTTAGTTTCATGATGAGGTCATACTTCTTCAACCTGTGAACCTTACTTGAGTCGGTGAAGGGATGAATGAAAAACCAACCAGACCCAAATACTAAATGCCTAAACTACTTTTGTAGACGGGGCATAAAAACTTAAAGTGCAATACCAATATTTATCATGTTCAAACCTTCTTTATAATTCATATGTCTCAACTTTCATATAAGTGTGAATCATGTAGAAAACTTACCAGCCTAGAACATCCACACCTAACAATGACAACATCCTTTCTAACGGTGGCAGGATCTGTTTGGTGATGTAGTATGTAGCATTGATCCTGAGGGACGGGTCAGCTAGCAGTTCCCATGGCTGACGTACCAGTTGTATGAGTGGTAGACCAGGGCTTCCATACACTATGACATAGGGTACTCGGGCTCCAACACAGGGCTCAGATCTTCTGTCCTGTCTCAGACATTTCCTGTAATGGATAACAATATTGTTTCATAAAAATTAATAAATGCTTCAAGCCCAAATTGTAAAGGAAGTAAAGAAAAGAACTTTTTGAAAAAAGTTGATATATTAGACTAAATATTGATTAATAATTTGTCCTAACTATACAAATGGTTGTAAACTTGATATTTTTAAAATTGATGCACCTGTCATATACATGTATAAACTTGCTCCTATTGTAAAACTTAAATTTCTAATGGCCAAGGTAATTTTCAATTATCAAACGTCTTAAACATGCAGGTTCCTTTATTTTCTATCTAACTTTGATTTGGCCATTTGCACTCCACAGTGACTTTTTTCAGACCTCATGTAAAAGGGAGATACAACATTTGAACCCAACAAACCATTTTTTTTTTCTTCTCCCAAATCTCAACTTACTTGGCTATTTCCAGAGCAGGTACACATGCCCCTGGTTTATACCCTGGCATTCCTCTGTACTCCTTAGCAAATGTTAGGTCCTGCATGCTGACTTTACCTTCCATTAGCTTCCTACACTGATTCTGGACATACTGTTTCACCTGGGAGACATCTTTGGTAGTAAATAGCACCTTGATGGATCTTTCTAGGATCTGAAAACAAAGTTTAACTGATTAAATCAAAATTACAATTGATTATTAATACATGTATCCATATCTCAAGGGAAGTTAAGAAGATTGATTGTTTATACATGTACATGTATCAATATCTCAAGGGAAGTAAAGAAGAAAAGGTCATGGTCAAGTTTTAATGCTATTTTAATGCATAACTTGATGAAAACATATAAAGCAGAAATCAACGTATAAACAGAAATCAACGTATAAAATGTGAAGCCTGATGCTTATAACTTAATGTAAAACCAATATCTGGGTCAGCAATTTTCTCTGTAAGCAAAATAAATAATCTTTAGATTTCGCTATATTTTCTATTGATTCAAAACAAATTTCTTTACCTTAGCCACAGCTGGACAAGCATCTCTTCTAACAGTCTCTATACCCTTGGCATCAAACACTGGCTCCTTCTGGTCTGGTGTCTCATAACTAAACCCTACATATCTCTTCTTTGTTTGAAGAACACAGGGGAGGTACACCTATCATAGAGAAAAACATGTCAGATACAAAAACATTCAAAATACATCAACAAGACTATGTCCAAAAGATGTAATGCCCCTTTATGCAACATTTGGGAATACGGATGGACAGACCTGAACATTATATGCCTCTCTTCTTTCATAGATGGGGCTTAAAATTGAAAAGGCTAGAACATTTTAACTCCTTCAATTGATAATATGTATACGAAAATAAAGGTTGATAAAATGTTAAAATAGCAAGTATCAATTTATCTTAATGACATTCTGAAGTACTTTGAAAGATTGAGTTAGGAACAAATGATTTTGTGGTTATTAAGGAATGTAAATTCCTTGTTTGGGATTCTTACTTCATGATTTGCCTGTCAGACACAAAAAAACACATGGTATGGTTCCTGTAGAAAATTCATTCTTTCGCAGTACTTATGGCAAAGACTTTACCTTTTCAAACTTGAGTTTGATGGGACTAGGATGCATGGCTGTTACAGCATCACAGATTTCATAGCCAATCTTGAAGGCATCATCCTTACTTCGACCTTTCAGGAGAATGAACATACTGAAAAACAAGCAAATCTGTTGTAAAAAAATTGTTATTCATCATGTGTCATGTATGAAGTATTTTTCATACTTGTTTGTATAAGACTAACAGCAAGCACAGCTTGTTTCCGTAGGCACAAAGTGCCCACGGAAACAGAAAGCTCTATGGCATCTTCTAGCGAAAAATCTGCCTAATGCAGGGAAAAAAATTTCATGGTCCAAAGTGCAAATCAAATTCACAGAACCAGCATGAATCTTAAATAAAATTGTTTCCAAAAATATATTATATAATGTATGTGTTTGAACCAAAGAAGGAAATATCAGAATGATCCAATTTTAGAATCAACCACTGGGTTTACAATGTCATTTGCAAAAATTAAATTTGAGGCATTTATAGGAAGTTTCTATAATTATCCAATGTTACTTTTTCTTTGTTTTTTTCTGTCTGTTGTCTTTCAAATAATGCCAATAGATTTATTATGCTGTGCTCACAGTTAGGCAATGCCTTAATCTTATGAATATGTGCTGAAAAATACTTTCACCATCATTTTTATAAATTGGATATTCACTTTGTGAGAACAAACCAATAAAACTTGTACAAACTTTAGATAGTCTTCTCATTACCTGTCAGTATCCCCATAGACCACCTTGGCTCCCCATCTTGGTGTATCCTCCACTAGTTTTATAGATCTCTCTAAATTACCTGTCAGTATCCCCATAGACCACCTTGGCTCCCCATCTTGGTGTATCCTCCACTAGTTTTATAGATCTCTCTAAAGTCTCCCTGGCTTTCCGTACAATACTGTCTCCCACCTAAAATTGTACATTGTATTTGATATTATTGTATGGTCTAATGGTATCCATGTAATTATAAATATCTTATAACAAAACCAAGTCTGATTTTTATATAAATCAAACCAAATTATTGAAGTCCAATAAACTCTAAGCAAAAATGCAAATGGGTTCATTTCATGATATTCAAGATTCAAATTAAAATGAAACATTTAGCATTAGGGAGAAGATACCAACTATACTAAAGTATCTGCATTCATTTCATATCGAGATGAAGTCATTTTCATGATTGCATGTTTATTTGTGTTATATGTGTTTTTAATTGTGATGTGTTGCTATTGTTTGCTGGTTTTTATTTTGTCTGTTTTTTTTCTCACTTTTTACATTCAAATGCACTGTTGGTGGTTCTTTGCAAGCAGCTGAACCCTTAAAATTAATACCTCAATGCAGGGCATCCTTCCAGAGAAATTTGCTCCAGTGTAACCATAAGTTACATTGGCAATCAGCTTCAGACCCAACTGTCTGGCATCCAACATTCTATGTAATGTCTGTAAGGAGATTTAGTGTGTAATATTGTGTTATTAATTATGAAATAAATCAATTGTACAGATAAAATACCTGTCTTATGGAATTTTGGGTTCATAAGAAATTTTTCTTGAAGATTTTGTATGATTAAATAAAATCAATATAATTACTTCTTGAGTAGCATTTTGCAAAACAAAATAAAAGATAGCCAAAAGATCTTTTGAAAAGTGAGTGAAGTTTCAATAACTGTGATGATGATCAGGGTCACATTGAAAGCTGCTGACTGTTTTCTGCTGTGAAATTTGGAATATCCATTAATTTGTGCAGGCAGTAATGCATACACTTATTATTATCTTCTGTAAGGGTTATGATTGCTCATGAAAATGATAATATAGTTTGTGCTACATTTTAATGACAAAAAGGATTCATTCAAAAGATGTTACTGAAAACCAACCTTATCTTTCTTGTAGTCCTTCATGGCCTTCTTCACCATTATCCTGGTGTTCAGAATGTCTTCCACCATACTGAAAATATGAAGCAAGAATCCTTAGTTTTCTTAATACATTTTTTTCAGGGGTCATATTATTGAAAACTGCAGGCTGTTTCCATAACATTTTTTAAAACTCATTTATCTATGGATACTACACAAGTGATGTACATTTATTCCAATTGTGTTGTTGTTGCTATCTTTGTGAAATATCAATAGTTAATGTTTGAAATGAATTGAAGATTAATAAAATCTTATGACAAGAATATGTCAAAAACATGATGCCTCATTTTGTAACATGGAAAAGTAACATAAACCTGATTTGGGATTGTTGGACAGATACACCAACACAAACACTATATTCCCTCATCTTTCTTATGTTCAGATAAGCTACAACTTACGCTGATATGACACCTTTTCTGACATGCTGTTTGACAAATACCACACCATTAGGGGAGACTGTTATATCATCTTTGATTTTCTATAACAATGCAAAACAAGTATCCGTATTACAATATCACAATATTTTAAAGTCAAAGGTATATGCATATAAAATTTACAAATGCTTTAGAATCATATGTATTTTATTCTTCAATTTAGGGACAATTTCGAGACAGCAAGCAATAACCACTGGTCACATTGAAAGCTGCTGTCTGTTTTCCAGTGTGTATTTTAAAATTGTCACTGATTTATGTAGGTTGTTACCCATGTGGTACATCTCATTGTGCTGAAGCTGTGTATCTAATTTGAAATTTGAAAAACGAGATATCTGTTAAGAAAGTTTGTACTGGGTATAATTATATTTCATATGAGCCTTTTTAAAACCATTGCTGTAAGATAGGTAAATGTCCTTTCCCAAAATGTTTATAAGGGGTATTACTAACCTTTAAAACTGAAGGTGGTATCTTAAGATTTGTACAACCAAATTCTATTGCTCCTTCACTGAAAAATAATTTTAAAATAAATTGCAAAACATTTAAAAATTTGTAGGTATACACAGATAAGGTTGAAGAAATGGATTTATCTTCCCATGAGGGAAATATTTAAAGCTGATTTCATGAGTGTCATGAGCATACATGTGTTTATTCATTTTCAACATTTCTTCAAATATAAAGTATTATGAGTTAATAAACCTCTCAATTGTTTATCCAAATATCATGAATACCCTAAGCTCCGGAAAACTAGAAAAATGAAAAGTCATAAGAAAGACTCTTAACATATCTTGTATAATGTCTAATATACATGTACATACTGTGCCTTCTCCAGCAGATTTATTCTGCCCACACAGGTCGAGAAGCAGTAATTGTATGCTATCATGATAGATGGGTATAGAGACTGGAAATCTACCACTACCACAGGATCATGGTAAAACCTGGACTCTGGTTCTAATGTCAGGGCAATGCATTCTGGGGCTCTCATTCTAGCTCTCTGATGGACACTTGGTGAAGCAGGAATGAAATTCATAGGCTTGGCAAGTCGTAACATCATGGACTCTACTCTATACTGTTAAACAGGAAGGCAAATTAGTTGAATATTTGATAGGTTCTAATAATTTCAAATTACAATTTTTTTTTTATCACTGTTTATATATGTAGGCTGTGCCATATACACTTATTCCACATCTCATTATCTTCTACGATACATAATGTTTTTGTAGTAAGGTTAGTTGGTGTTAAAGAAATCCAAATTGAAATATATTTTACTGTGATGTATGTGGTGTTGTTATTGCACATTTACTTTTAAGACAAGTGTGGCCACTAAAAGTATGTCTCGCCTGCCGGCACCATCACTAAAATCAACTACCTAAGTTTTCATTTCTTGATATAAACACAAAAAGTGTCTGTATACCTAATAACAGATGCCTAGTTGTCAATCCATTGTCCACACAAGTATTACAAAAAGCTTTGTCTGAAAAAAAAAGACCTAAGTTCACTGAGTCACTGGAGCGTAAAAATGGGGTCATGGTCACATGGCATGGTGACAGTTGCATTGTCCATAACCGCAACTGTCTGTTAACCCAATATCAGATGCCTAGCTATTATAACTTTCCAGCAATTCATCGTCCACAAAAGTCTTACAAAAAAGTTTTTCAGCCTGAAAAAGACCTAAGTTCACAGAGTCACTAGAGCGTGAAAATGGGGTCAGGTTCACGCAGCATGGTAACAGTTGCGTAGACCATAACTTAAACTGTCTGTATACCTAATATCAGATGCCTAGCTAATATACTTTTCCAGCAATTCATTGTCCACAAAAGTCTTACAAAAAAGTTTACGGCCTGAAAAAAGTCCTAAGTTCACAGAGTCACTGGAGCGTGAAAATGGGTTCAGGGTCACATGGTATGGTGACAGTTGCATAGACCATAACCTGAACTGTCTGTATACCAAATATCAGATGCCTAGCTAATATACTTTTCCAGCAATTCATCGTCCACAAAAGTCTCACAAAAAAGTTTACGGCCTGAAAAAAGACCTAAGTTCACAGAGTCACTGGAGCGTGAAAATGGGGTCAGGGTTACACGACATGGTGACAGTTGGGTAGACCATAACCTGAACTGTCTGTATACCAAATATCAGCTGCCTAGCTAATATACTTTTCCAGCAATTCATCGTCCACAAAAGTCTTACAAAAAAGTTTACGGCCTGAAAAAAGACCTAAGTTTACAGAGTCACTGGAGCGTGAAAATGGGGTCAGGGTCACACGGCATGGTGACAGTTGTGTAGGCCATAACCAGATCTGTCTGTATACTAAATATCAGATGCCTAGCTATTATACTTTTCAAGCAATTCATCGTCCACAAAAGTCTTACAAAAAAGTTTACGACGCCGCCGCCGGAAAGTAATACCTATGTCTCGCCTTCCGCGACTTTTCGTCGCAGGCGAGACAAAAAGTAAATGGATTTTAATTTCTAAATTTCACACATGTTATACTTTAACAGAATTAACTGAAAATACCTTCTTTCATTCTATAGTTTTTTAAATATTTGAGAATAGAGTTACCTGGGAGCCTCTAGACAACACATGGTAGAACTCTATACCAAACACTCTGGCAAATTCACTGGTCCTTCCTATCAGATCAACCTGGTTCATGATGTCTAAGTTCGCTTTCACTCTCAGTGTGAAATAGTCTATAACTCGCCATCTAAAATTCAACATACAATACATGTTATCACATTTCTTTTCTTTATAGTTATAAAAAGTTTACCAGTCATGAATATCTGACTTGCAGTTTCTGATAAATAAGCCTTGTCCTAAACAAATTACTTTCTCACATAACTTTCAATGACAGACATATAAAGTCAAGGTGTGGAACAAAACCGGAGCCTCTGACGTTCAATATTGAACCCGGTTCATGATCGGAAAGAAGAAGAAGAAGAAAAGTTTGACAAATAAATAGCTTAAATAAATTCTTTCTTTTTAATATTTGATGTTCTAGATGTTGTTAACATACAAATTGTTAACAAGTCTCTAGACAAAATATCTAATTCTTTTGAATCATAGGAATTTATTATAATTATTAACAGCTAAAAATGTATCTGCAGAGGTAAACATAAATTGAGGGTCTTGAAGGAATAACATACCTGTAAAGATGTGCCCTATTCCTAAACCATGAATTGAGGGTCTTGAAGGAATAACACGGGGTTCTCTGGTGAAGAACATGGTACATCACATTCTCAAAGGTGTAAATGTTTAATGTAACCTGGAATGAGAGATTTTCTCTATAATAATTCAAAGAGGGATAACAAGCTATCATATTATTTCAATTAAACATGTGCAATGTATTCGGTTTTATAACAGATTTCTGTGTTCCTGATGCATGAATAATGATTATCTAGACTTTATGTATGATAAAACAGCAATACCTTTAAGTTGACTTATAATTACATGTAAATATCTTTATACTAAGTGTTTTTAAACCCTTAAAAATAGTAGATATACAATTAAAGCCTAAATATTTTATACAAATCACAAATTTTGTCACAGTTACATGGTGCATGCAATAAGAACTGCATCCTGATATCTTTTATACATTTACAAAAGTAATTTTTTAAACTGTTGCATAACATTAACTCTAAAGTGTATAAATGATGATTTTAAACAGTATCACATTTCAACAACATATATAGCACCATATTGCAAGGATACTATGAGACCTGAGATATCACTGCTATATCTAAAATATTTCTGTAGTTAGTTTTTTCTGGTTTTCTTTAGACCAAAGTAAAAATTTTCTGCAGTAAGGTTTTTTGGACCATACAAGTATAAATATACCTCATGTCTTATGATCCTCCACAGGTTTATGACTATCCGCCCTACCACATGGATCTCAGACATGTGATCTGCTCCGTACTCGTCCTTCTGGGCAGAAAAATGACTCGCTCTTTTATCCTCTG
This sequence comes from Arcuatula senhousia, assembly GCA_963971305.1. Classification (NCBI taxonomy): domain Eukaryota; kingdom Metazoa; phylum Mollusca; class Bivalvia; order Mytilida; family Mytilidae; genus Arcuatula; species Arcuatula senhousia. The sequence continues at coordinate 48,204,030 of OZ020309.1, read as the reverse complement.
TAATCAAATAATACTTATTTAAAGGGAATGCAAAATTAAGAAAGAAAATAATAGACATTTGCGCACTAAAAAAAAAGACACAATTTAAGACATTAAAAGTGCTTGTACTATTTATTTTAATCAAAATTTTTTTTTTTTATTTAAGCCTATAAATATAAATCATTCTATTCCTATTCATGCCCAGTACAATTTTGAACATAAAAGTGCTTTAAGTATGCATTAAATCAAGTATTTTTTATCATCTAAATCTGTAAATGTTAATACTGCGGATTCATTTATTTTCATGATTTGATGAAAAAGGACCATTCCATGGATTCTTAAATTCCTGGTTCTGATGTCTGCAGCATACAGAACAATGTATTTTTTTTTCTTTGGGTATAAGATTTCATGGGACAAGACTGCCCACTAAAACCACGAAAATTGATACAACATGAATAATAACAAAACTACAGTATTTCTTGAGGTTTGAAGTTTAAAATGATTTACAATACACATCTTGTTTATTGATGTGGACTACATAATATGAGTAAAATATCAATATATTGATAAGAACTGCTAATAATGAAAGAACCTTAGTGAGCATACTCACATACTCTACTCGTCCACATTATGGACAGAGATTATGTATTTTGAGTTAGGAATAAAAAGTCAGAGTTGTTGTCTTTCCCAGTCGGCTCGTTAAACAGGAAGTAAAGAGTGACAGACCTGAAAATGTATCCCACCATATGGAACTCCTACCTGAAGCTACGTACAAAATATTAAAAGCCTATGAATAATAGTTGCTGAGAAATCTGTGACGATTTCAACCCTGAAAATTTAGTGAAAAAAGTCTAAGTCAGCTCGTTTAACAGGAAGTAGATGATCGACATACCTGAAAATGAATCACACCATATGGACCCTACCTGAAGCTACATACCAAATATTAAAACCCGACAATTAATTATAGCTGAGATATCTCTTACGAAAATTTTGATCACGGACAGACTGACGGACTGACGGATGTACCAGTCAAAACATTATACCCTTTGCAACTTCATTGCTTGGGGTATAATTAGAAAATCCATATAAAGTTTGAAAATTAACAACCTACCTGGTATTCTAGAGATCTGTGAACACAGGTTGATACCAACTTGGGCAGCCCTTTGTAACAAGAATCCCCAGGAAACTTTCTGTATCTCATATCCTACCAGAATTTCTGGGTCCCACCTGCAATTTCAATTTCAAACAATGCTTAGTTTTTAACAAAACATAAAAGCCAAACAAATATATTATTCTGAAAGGATCTTGAACAAAAATCTTAAAACATTGAACAACTTATACTAGTTGTCCCATTAGAAAGCTTTGCCAAATATATCAAAATACAATCAAACTTACTTGAAACAATTGAAATTTAAACTTTACTTTTTTTCTTTAAATTTAGTTAGATATTTCATGTAAAAAAATAGTTCATTACCTTCTGACTAAGTCAATGAAAGTCTGGAACAAATCCTTTTCTGTTTCAACATAAGTTATTTCTAACTTTCCATCCACCCCTGACTTCTGTAAGATGGTCTGATCAATCTTAGCATCTGGTTTAAATTGACAAGGACTAGGCTGTGCTTTCTTGTCTGTCTGGTTCTTAGACCTTCCCTTTGAACTTGATGCATTCTGGGTATCTGGAGTTGAAGGTGCTGCATTAGAAGAGTATCTTGTGTCTTTTGAGGTTGATGGTTTTTGAGATCCTGGAGTTGATGATGGTGATTTTTGAGACCCAGTTCCTGCTTGAGAGGTTGATGGCTGTGGAGATCCTGGTGTTGATTGAGGAGTTGTATCTGCATCAGATTTGACCTCTTTGACCTTTTCCTGTTCCTTCTGGGCCCTGGCTGATACAGGGTCTATTAAAATTACTCCAGTTATCTCCCTTGTTCCTCTCTCTGGTGGGACATCATTCAGTATGGAGTAAAACACTACCTCAATGGCATCAACCTCTGGGTCAGGTAGGTGGTCTCCCCTTGAAGCTGCTAAAAGCTCCATGCTAAGGATTGTTATATTTTGGTTCTGAAGCAAAAGAATAGATATCTCATGCATTTCACTTTATTTTATTTCATTTTCACTTTTGTTTTAGCCCAGTATATACATTTGATTTTAACTTTAAGATTTGACTTTTTCGTTTTTTTAATCACACAATTCACAGGACAATAATTCACCAATCAAATACGGTTATTGCAATTTATCAATTTTGTTGGATTTTGTATTTACAGAAAATGCAGCTAACAAATATAAAACAACCTTTATAAGATTCAATGGAATTGACGTAGAACATGTCAGACTAAAGTTTACCTCATGTAAAGCCTTGGCATCATTGAAGTTCTGCTGGCTAACTTGAAATCCAAAAGAATTCTTGGGAGTTGGTCCATCAATCTGAGAAATATGTCCTCTCTGGTCAGGTGTGGCAAATTGCTGGAAAAGGAAGGACAAAAATATACTATGACAGATCAAAATCTAAACTGAACAAGAAAAAAATCTTAATTCTAGCAAGTAAATTTCAAACGTCAAAATACCAAGTCTGACAATAGGAAACATTCAATAGGTTCAATTTATCTGCTCTACTGAAATTTTTTCTTTCAATTCTAATTTTTTGGGATGATTAATTAAAATTTTTTGGCCTTGTCCATATTGCTGAATGATCTGGGTTAGTACAGTAGTGGTTTTATGTTTGTATTTTATATTTGTTCATGTCTCCCCCCTTCCATTGCTTTTTTTAATATCAAAAATGTCTCATTGGTACTTCTTTTCTTTTTAAATACATCTTCAACAGTATTGGATGATACACTATACATTTGTAGAGAAAGGATGGCAATTTATTTCTTTCTTGTCATAAGGTTTTTGAACCTCAAATCTACAAACAGATACATGATGAATTACCTGTAATTGAGAGGAAGACATTGAGTCACCCGAGAGCCTACGTCCTCCAAGTGACAATCTCTTGGACAAAGGAACACGCCTGGGAGCTTCTCTCTTAAGATGGTTTATAGGTGTACAGGCTGGCATAATGAAATCCCATCGACTCGACTTCCTCAAGGGAGTGCTTTGCAGTTGTTCTTGGCTGTTGCACAGAGATCGAGACAAATTTGGGCTTGAATTTATCCTTGAACTTATCAATGGAGATACATGTATTTGCTGGGATGAAAACTGGGATGAAATATCTGACTTTATCCTTGCACTTATTAATGGAGATATTTGCTGGGATGAAAACTGTGATGAAACAAGCTGAGATGAGAATTGAGATGAAAACAGTCTAACCTTTTTCAAAGGTTTATGAATTGGCACTTGAGAACATTGACTTGATGAATCTGGGGGTGATGGACCGATGACATCATCTTCTATATCGATGTCGCTTTGGTTTGCGTCTTTTACACTTTTATCAACCATGTCAACATTGTTATTATTCAGTACTGCTTCAGATATCTTTGGTGGGTTTTGATTGACAGTGTTCTCTTTATCACAGATAGAAAATGTCAGCTTCTTATCACAAGGTTCAGTAAAACTAACACTTTTCACATTGACATTCATTTTCACAACTTGGATATTTTTATCATTCATACATTCTACATTTTCAACATTACATTTATTTTCTACACTTTTATTGGCATTTTCACTTTTGTCAGACACATTTTTTTCATTATTTTTCACTTTTTCCAATTGTAATTTTTTATATTTTTGACGACCAATCATCCAATCAGTAACTAATTTATAATTTGGAGCAGGATTACAGGGTGTTATAATAACAGATTTGTCACCAATCAAAGCATGTAAGAGTTGTGGTTCTTTGTTTAATTTGTCACTAATATCACAATTTTCTACAATCTGGTCCCCTGCTAATAAAAGCTGTCTCCAGGTATCCAGTTTATCACAACGAATATCACTCTCAAACTCTACTAAATCTGACATCTGCAAAAAAAATCATAAGACTTTTATATAAACACATCTGTATGTGTTAGCTTTGATAATTATAATCTTCATTTCTGTAGTTTCAATGCATTGATCCTACTGTAAGATATAGAATCTTTTTATTCTGAAGATCCACAAGTACAAGTTGTGCTTTTTACATTATCAACTTAGAAAAAATGTTAAATAGATGATTGTAAATAATAATGAAATGTGGAATACATTTACATGACACAACACCCATAAATCTAAGTTTTTAAAAACATGTATTGGTACCTAGTGAGACCCCTAAAAAAACTTTTAAGCTGTTGCAGTGTAAAAAAAGGGTCACAGTCACATGACAGGGTGACAATTACATAAACCACAAACCCAGTGTCTGTATTCCAAATATCTGAAGCCTAGGTATTGAACTGTGAAAGTTATTCATATTCTGCACAAGTTATACAAAATAGTTTATGCCCGTGGTGCCGGAAAGTAATACCTATGTCTCACGCCTTCTGCGACAATTAGATGTAGGCAGGACAAAAACAAAGTACAAATATCTATAACTTTCTTTCAATAAATCCAAAATTAGAAGAGGATTAAATTGTTACATGTATGTTAGTAATGCATAAATATTCTAATGGATGATACATTATACTGTACTATTCATATGCAATAGCCCTATTGCTCTTTATATTGAACAGGGGCAGTTCCACAGACATGACAAAATGTGTCAGTGGTCAGACAGAAAATTTGGAAAATTTTTGCTGAACATAAAGAGAAACAAGAGTTAACACTAAAGTATGTCTCGCCTCCCGGCACCATCAGAAACAATTATTCTTTCTTACTTCCACTATATTTTGAATTTACATGGATTTTAAGTTTCTGAGATCAAAAGATGTTTATAGAACTTAAACATTGCAAATATATGCAATAAAAATAATCAAAGTCACTCAACCCGAAAATCAAGGTCAAGGTCAAAAGATTGGGATGCAACTGAGCTAAGCTACTACTGGGGCATATGTATACCAAGTTTCATCAACCTAGGACCTATAGTTCTTGAGATATGGAGGTGCTCGCAAAACTTTTCCATTGCTATTATATGTATTGAAAATTGTCAAAGTCACTCAACCGAAAAATCAAGGTCGAGGTCAAAAGATGGGGATGCAAATGTGGTAAGCTAATACTTGGGCATATGCATACCAAGTTTCATCAACCTAGGACCTATAGTTCTTGAGATATGGAGGTGCTCGCAAAACTTTTCCATTGCTATTATATGTATTGAAAATTGTCAAAGTCACTCAACGGAAAAATCAAGGTCAAGGTCAAAAGATGGGGATGCAACTGAGCTAAGCTACTACTGGGGCATATGCATACCAAGTTTCATCAACCTAGGACCTATAGTTCTTGAGATATGGAGGTGCTCGCAAAACTTTTCCATTGCTATTATATGTATTGAAAATTGTCAAAGTCACTCAACCGGAAAATCAAGGTCAAGGTCAAAAGATGGGGATGCAACTGTGCTAAGCTACTACTGGGGCATATGCATACCAAGTTTCATCAACCTAGGACCTATAGTTCTTGAGATATGGAGGTGCTCGCAAAACTTTTCCATTGCTATTATATGTATTGAAAATTGTCAAAGTCACTCAACCGGAAAATCAAGGTCAAGGTCAAAAGATGGGGATGCAACTGTGCTAAGCTACTACTGGGGCATATGCATACCAAGTTTCATCAACCCAGGACCTATAGTTCTTGAGATATGGAGGTGCTCATAAAACTTTTCCAATAAGTTAACGCCGCCGCCGGTAAAGTAACACCTATGTCCCGCTCTGCTTCGCAGGCGAGACAAAAAAAACCAAACAAGTGTGGCCACTAAAAGTATGTCTCGCCTGCCGGCACCATCACTAAAATCAACTACCTAAGCTTTCATTTCTTGATATAAACGCAAAAAGTGTCTGTATACCCAATATCAGATGCCTAGCTATTATACTATTCAAGCAATCCATTGTCCACACAAGTCTTACAAAAAAAGTTTTCTGCCTGAAAAAGACCTAAGTTCACAGAGTCACTGGAGCATAAAAATGGGGTCATGGTCACATGGCATGGTGACAGTTGCGTTAACCATGTATACCTAATATCAGATGCCTAGCTATTATAATTTTCCAGCAATTCATATCGTCCACAAAAGTCTTACAAAAAAGTTTTTTGGCCTGAAAAAAGACCTAAGTTCACAGAGTCACTGGAGCATGAAAATGGGGTCAGGGTCATGCGGCATGGTGACAGTTGCGTAGACCATAACCTGAACTGTCTGTATACCAAATATCAGATGCCTAGCTAATATACTTTTCCAGCAAGTCATCGTTCACAAAAGTCTTACAAAAAAGTTTACAGCCTGAAAAAAGACCTAAGTTCACAGAGTCACTGGAGCGTGAAAATGGGGTCAGGGTCAAACGGCATGGTGACAGTTGCATAGACCATAACCTGAACTGTCTGTATACCAAATATCAGATGCCTAGCTATTACTACTTTTCAAGCAATTCATTGTCCACAAAAGTCTTACAAAAAAGTTTACGCCGCCGCCGCCAGAAAGTAATACCTATGTCTTGCCTTCTGCGACTATTCGTCGCAGGCGAGACAAAATGACATTCCGTCAGACAGACCGTACATTAATTTGAACATGTCTGGTTCCAGAGGAGAGAGTCATCCGGAAATTTTACAATTTTCTTGCAGATTTTCAGTAAATTCAGCCTCATTACATTAAATATATGGAACACCCCCCTTTCAAAAATTTCTAAATCCACCTCCCTGTTTAATGAACTTTGAGAGAAAAAAAAAATTCTAAGCATATTTCAGAATACCAAACATTACATACATATAATAATCATTTTATTTCTTGATAAACAACTTTGATTTTGCTAAACAATTCAACAAAGTTTTACTTAGAACATCTTGAAATATTTATATTAGAAAAAAAACTCATTTTTTTTGTTAAAATATATGCAGCATACCATAGGTACTAATCAAAAATTTGAATGCTAATTTTTTCACTACACCATATGATGATGGGAAGGAATCTTTTATGTGGCTTCTGTGAAAACAAAGGTAATATAACAAAACTTAGTGACTACTAAGGCATTAGCTTATTAAAAAAAAACAGGAGCAAAAATCTAAATCTACACCCAAGAGATGAGAGAAAACAGGTAGACAACTACCAGCTTCATAATAAAGCTTTGCCTTAAACTTATTTTTTTAAATGAGAGAAACACCCAAGGTTACTGTAATGCAAAGATTAAAAGCATTAGTATTATAGCTAAAAAAATACTACTTTTAATTTAATTCCTCAAATAAAAGAAAAACAACATTAAAGGAACAGAAACTATAATGCTTATAAGATTTAACTAACCCTTAATTCTAAGTAAGTACAATAAGTTTAAATCTCAAGGTAAAAAAAATCATACAACTTGTTGCATGCACACAGAACTAGTATAAGTTATAGAAAGAAGCAATAGTGAAGCACACAGCTAAGTAACAGCATTCCAAGTCTAAATTTGTGAAAAGTTAACTAAAACAAACGGAGGTATAAACCTAAAATTCATGCTCACCCTAAAAGACTCTATCTTTATAACTCTCCCTCCCAGTTCCCTAAAAACACACAAATATCTAATGAAAATGCTGTTAATATAGAACTTTATAGTTTAACCCTCTTTTATTTAACTATATGACTTTTTCAGTGTTTCTATCTATTCACAAGAATAACTTTTAAAGTGAAGGAAAAGAACCACCAACCCACCATTCTATTCATACGGTGGTTTTACTGGTTAAAGTGAAAAGGGAAGTAATTTAACAATCTATTGTATGTTCCTAAAAAATAATGTCTCAAATAACAAAACTTGTTCATTTCTATTTATGAAAATAAAGATTCATGAAAAGAAACAAAGAGACAACAAAAAGCATGTCAAAAATCAAAAATAACTATTCAAAACTTTACACAAGTGTGGCCACTAAAAGTATGTCTCACCTGCCGGCACCATCACTAAAATCAACCATCTAAGCTTTCATTTCTTGATATAAGCACAAATTGTGTCTGTATAACCAGTATCAGATGCCTAGCTATTATACTTTTCAAGCAATTTATTGTCCACACAAGTATTGCAAAAAGTTTTCTGCCTGAAAAAAGACCTAAGTTCACTGAGTCACTGGACCCTAAAAATGGGGTCATGGTCACATGACATGGAGACTGTTACGTTAACTATAACCTCAACTGTCTGTATACCCAATACCAGAAGCCTAACTATTATACTTTTCCAGCAATTCATCGTCCACAAAAGTCTTACAAAAAAGTTTTCTACCTGAAAAAGACCTAAGTTCACAGAGTCACTGGAGCGTGAAAATGGGGTCAGGGTCACACAGCATGGTAACAGCTGCGTAGACCATAACCTGAACTGTCTGTATACCAAATATCAGATGCCTAGCTATTATACTTTTCCAGCAATTCATCGTCCACAAAAGTCTAACAAAAAAGTTTACGGCCTTAAAAAAGACCTAAGTTCACAGAGTCACTGGAGCGTGAAAATGGGGTCAGGGTCACATGGCATGGTGACAATTGCATAGACCATTACCAGAACTGTCTGTATATCAAATATCAGATGCCTAGCTATTATGCTTTTCCAGCAATTCATCGTCCACAAAAGTCTTACAAAAAAGTTTACAGCCTGAAAAAAGAACTAAGTTCACAGAGTCACTGGAGCGTGAAAATGGGGTTAGGGTCACACGGCATGGTGACAGTTGCGTAGACCATAACCTGATCTGTCTGTATACCAAATATTAGATGCCTAGCTATTATACTTTTCAAGCAATTCATTGTCCACAAAAGTCTTACAAAAAAGTTTACGACGCCGACGCCGCCGCCGGAAAGTAATACCTATGTCTCGCCTTCCGCGACTTTTTGTCAAAAAAACTATATATAATATGTCAATAACTTCTTCTTGGACTACGTCAATGCAAGTTTGTCCTTAATAGATCTTACTATAAAAGGCAATAATTGAAAAAAATATTGCTGAAAATTTATCAACTAGCATGACTAGGCACAATTTTTTCAGTATTAAATGACTTTTTTTAAGTATTCTGTCTAAATTTATAATTTGGTTTGTTTTTTTCCTTAGTTAATTAAAGGTCAAACAACAAAGAACTCAGAATGCAAGCACTAATAATTCAAAATACAAAATACAATACAGAATTCTTACCTGGGCTTTTCAGGAAGGTCATCAGGGTTACCACAAAATGCTGCTTGATTATTGGCCAGATTCAGACCATGTGACAGGGCTGTTTTTGTGACATGTTTTCTGGATGGAGGTGCAATCTTTGGCTTGATGACATGGACACTACAACTATGTCCTGCTCTCATAATGTCATTTTCATTGTCAGATGGACATTGCTGATTGGAATCTTTACTTTCATCTGAATTTTGACTAGATTGTGATTCATTTGACAAGTTTTCATTTTGATTTTGACTGGTATCTTCTGAATTTTGACAGTTTTCAAATTGTTCAACTTCCTTTTCATTAACATCAGAAGGTATCATATTTTGACAATTATCAAATTCTTCTCCTGTTATTAAAGGCATTTCTTCAGAGCTACTATCCCCGAATGACCTTGGACTAGATTTTAATCTGTTTTGAGGTCGAGGATGCAATGCACTATCTGTTTCATTGTCAAGCATAGGGTAGACTGGAGAATTTTCTGGTCCTGACGATAAAGAAATGAGTTCCTGGTCAGACAGTCTAGGTGGAGATGCAGACTCATCACCCGAAGCTAAACTGTTTTGATATTTTAGAATATTTGGGGGTCCAAGGTCAGGAGGTGATGAAGATATAGAATCATCTCTGAATTTTTTCCTCCTTAGCTTATTGATCTCATCAGTGCTTAAACGTTTCAATTTCACCACAACTTTTTTGGCCAATTTCTCTTTCAAATATTGTGATGCTTCACTAATGTTTAGAGTTTCTTCATTTTCAGATGATTCTAGTTCAAACTTTTGCTGATGTCTATTGCAACTTTCTGAGTTGATTCTAAATGTATTAGGATAGACAGGGGACTTTTTGGTAATGCTAGAACTACTGGAATAAACAGGTGATACACTACTGTCGCTGCCTAGAGCTGGACTGTGAGAATCTGATGTTGAACGACTGATACCCAGCTTGTCTCCTGCTAACTCTTCTGGTGATAATGGAAGTGGCAATGATCCGTCCAAGCTATCTGTTTCTGGAGAGGAATACAGGGCTAACTTATACATTACATCCTCATAGCTTGAATCATGGTCGGTACAATCTTGACTTGAAGACTTAATATCAGACAGATTTGCTAGAGTTGCCTCATGAAGCAAGGAAAGTCCTGAGATCAAATTTGATTTCTTTTTATACTGATCAAGTTTCTTCACTGGCTTCTTCCTCTTTCTAGATTTAGTCAAGAAAGCAACCTGAAGTTTATTATTCAAACTGAGCTTTTTCTTCAGTTTCACAGGTGGTAGCTTATCTAACATGGATATTCTAAATCCTCGAAAATAACCACCAGATTTATCCCCCTTAGTTTCCTTCTCACTTAAAGAGTCTATGAGATCAGACTGAAATTTGAAAAATGAGGAGTCTTGTGATGATTCCGATGACAAGTCTGATGACCCCTGAGATTTGACCTTTGTCCAACTATTCTTGCCATATTTAAAGGTCAAAGAGTTTTGACTGCTACGTGATGAATTGCTAATTGTAGATTCATTGCCACTTTCTCCATTTACATATAGTTGCTCATCACTTTTCAGTCCATTCAATTTTATTCCAGGGTTTTTAAACTCAGAACCATTCCCTTCTAACTTTGATGCCTTTGTTGCCATCAATTCTTCTTCATTAGAAGATTCACTAATTGTCTTTCTTTTTCTTCCTATCACAGATGCCTTTTGATTGTCTTCCAAACTAGATGATGCATTCAGTGCCTTCTGATACATTTCTTTATGTCCCTGTGACTCATTCTTCCCATCTTGGGAAGTGACAATAATACCTGGCACTGACAAAGCCTTTGTTACATGTTCTTCCTCCTCTGTGGTTTGTGATAGTTCCCTGACCTTGTCACTAATGTTAGGAGAAATTGATGGATTATTTTCTTTAATAGGCTCTGATTCCTTATGGTCATTATTCTGCTCACTGACCATACTCTCAGAAGAATTTTTCCTAGAGCTTGTTCTGGATGAGCTCTCAGGGGAGTCGGCAGTTTCTGTTGTACTCCCACTTTCCTTTTCAGACATTATATTGCCAAATATCTTATTCCCAGTTTCAACATCTTGCCCTAGTTCTTTTAATTTACTTTCAATGTCATCTTGCAAATCTCCATCAAACAGCTTATAGTTTTCTCCAACATGAGCACAGATGGGACTCCTTCCTGCAACTGGTGTCCTGGATTTGATGGGAGTTAGTGTCCCCTCTGAGGCCTCAGTTAGACTGACATCCTTCAATATCACACTTCTGTCCTCTAAATCTGGGTCTATAACAAAAGGAGAAGTTGTTAACATTTTGTTCATGCTACGCTTTCTACACAACATCAAATTTTTTCTCCGCGGCTGTTTTTCAACCTTTCTACATACCTGTCCACCACTGGAAGGCGCCTCATTGGTCACTGGACTGGAGATCTTGATGGACGGAGTTGGCATTTCTGTTCTCGGTGGAAACATAATATTTGCACTGAAGCTGCCAGAATATGAGCTGGATGACATGTCACTAGGATTATTCATGGGTTTGTTTGTAATGGTTGACGGTTTGGATTCTAAAACTGTGTATGATTTTTCATCTTCCATTCTCTTAGGTTCAGTAATATCTCCTACACTGTATGACCTATTTCTTACAGCACTTGACATAGCTTTCTGTTCACTATTTTCCAAATGATTGTTTGGAAAATAATTATTAACCATCTTTGGATGAACTTGTCCCCGATTTATAGCATCCATGTTTCCCTGATGATTAAAACCTCCATTGTTATTTTGAAGATGTTGATATTGTTGGTGAATTAGCATTCTCTGATAGTTTCTCACTTGTTCTTCATCATATGAATTTCTTTGTGGAATATTTTGATGATTGAAAGTTGAAACCTGATTCTGTACATGTTGAGGAGTTTGAAAAATATCTCTACCAAGGCAAGTATATTCCTTTCCATTTTCACCCATGACAGAAGATTGATCCATTTGCATTTCCACATCAAACCTCTCTCCTTGAGGGTTATCCACTTTTTCAACTGAATTTTCATTGTTAATAGAAGACATTAACACATTTTCAATTATGGATGTCAATGTTACTTTCTTAATTGCATGACAATCACCTGAAAGTTCATCTAGAGTTTGTGCTGGTGGAACAATCATTTTAATAGGGTACTCTTTTGGAAGCTGGGATTCCTTTTCTGACTTTTTACGAATCCTCTTCTTCTTTTCATTCAAACCACCAAATTCAGAGTTGAGCCTGATATCAGATGTTTTCACTTCATAAGGTGATTTCATTCCACTGCTGTAACCATGTGATCGAGAAAGATTTTGCTTTTGGATTGCTAAATCCTTTTCATCTGACAGAAGTTCATCTAAAGTTCCACATAAACTAAGTCCTGTTTTATCAATGTCCTTCTGTGTAAGTTTCTTTATTTTTACAGTTTCTCTTCCTATCTTTAACAGGCTGTATCTTCTAGCGTCCATTGGATGCATTCTGACAACTTTAACATTGTCCGTCTGTTTAGTCTGTTTGAACTTTAGCCTTTTATAAACAGGTGTAGGGACATGAAAGGTAAAGGAGTAAGCTGGATTTGGTGGTAACATAGGTCTCTTATTGGCAGCATGACTTTCAGCATTGGCGTTTCTTCTCTCATTAACTTGCTGTTCTAATGTGAAACTCTGAGACCTGTGGAAAGGTTTCTGCTTCTGCTCAACAGTACCAGTACTTTCTACAGTAGACCATGAACGATTCAAATTTTGTCGTATTATATTATTGTCATTTTCACAATAAGTTTCCTTACTGTTGGTACAGTTGTTAAATGTCATGGAATCCTTTCCAATGTTTTGACTTCCATCGTATGAAAAACTTCTGTGAAAACTTTGGCCTGATGCCCTCATTCCTTGATGACTGGGTGACTTGCTGCTAGAATGACTTGGTGACTTAGTCACTCCATGAAAACCAGGTGACTTTCTGTCAGAACTTCCTTGGCTTGATATAGACACATTATCAACAGATGGAGGTCTGAACAGGTTTAATTCTGTGCCTTTAATAGGGCTTTTGAAATGGTAACCATAATTTGCCCCTTCCTGGACATTTCCAACCAGACTTTCCAAACTTAACAAACTGGATTTGGTTGGCATGCCTGTTATTAAGGGATTTTGTATCTCAGATTTTCCTGGTGTGAAAACTGATTGTTTTGAACTAGTTGATGTCTGAGAAATGTCTGAAAATAGATCGGCACTTTCATTCATAGATGATGTATGACTAGACTGTCTGTCTATGCCTCCAGATGTTGATAACTTTTCTGGACTGTTCTTCACGTCTGTAGCTCTACTTTCATCATAGTTTTCGTCTCCATACAGCAGCAGCTTTTCTAAGGTTGAATGAGTTTTATTTGAGTTATCATCATTATCTTTAACCTGATATGCTGAATTTGATTTTACTTCCACTGAAGATCCTTTTTCTCCCATTACCATGGAAGCAGATGGAATTCTCAAAGGAAGATTATTAGCTTCAGTAAGACTGGAAGAGGCAGCTGAGAACTTTGGGTGGTGTTGACTGCTTATTTCCATCGAATGGCTTGGTCCACAGAAGTTTGATGTACCAGGAAAGTCTTGTCCTTGACCTGAATTATAACCTTGTAACTGGTTTCTGAAATCTTGTTCACTGGTACCAAAATCTCTCCTCTCTTGACTTGATATCTCCTGCTTCTCTAATGAATCCTTTTTAGACTTTCTCTTCTTTTGAAGATGCCTCTGAACAGCCAATTGTGAATTAACCAATGGGTTTTGTGATAAATATTTAGGTGGTCTCCCCCTTCTTGAGACTTTGCCTTTAATTTGCTTTCTAATATCTTGTCCAGGATTATTTGGCATGCTATACTGCATTGCATAATTGTCCATGTTTCCTTGAGGATTTGTGAACCTATAGTTATGTTGTGGATCTTGAAAATTCATATTTTGACTGTTTCCTTGTGAAGCGGGCATTATATCATCTTCCATTAACAGCTGGTGGAAAGACTTTTGAGAAAATGGCTGATTATCCATAATACTAACTTGACCATTTTGACTTCCATCATATGGTGGCATGGAACTTTGCCTTCCAAATGATTCTGGCTGAGAATATGGTATGGACGACATGGATTGTAATTGCTGACCCTGATAAGTTTCTGATGATGGAATCAGTGGATACTGTGGTTGTCCTGAATGTTGACCTCCCTGTGAATTCGAGATGGGTGGATTACTATGGTGTCCTAATTGTTGACCTTGAGAGTAATTTGGCACTTGATAGTTTTGAGCTGGTTCCTTATTTTGATGACTTCCATCTGCTTGTTTGTATGGCACATTGGATGATGGAACTTGTGATGAAACAATAGTGTTAGATGAGTGAAGTATATTGGCTTCTGTAATGGCCCCATCTGACAAAGTCTTGTTTACCATTTGTTGACCTTGATTTAACACCTGGAGGTTATTTGGTGATTGGAGTTGTCCACCTTGACTAGGTTGGGGGTAACTTGATGGTTTTGTATATGAAGGTGAGCTCAATGGCGATTGCTGAGATGAAACTTGAACCATTTCTTGACTACTTGTAATTGCTTGCAGTCTTAAACTTTCTTCCCCAGGTCTGTCTAATGGTACTTGCTGATGTTGCATAGTGCTCAACTGTAATGAATGAGTTTGTTGTCCTGGATTATTTATTGTTGATGGTTCAGTGGGTGATGGATATGATGATAGTATCTCAATGTTTGACTCAGATATTGGCAACCTTCTATCTGTTTGGGGCATCCCTTGACCAGAAACAGGTAAGTTTGGTTTCATCTGAACATCTGGACTGTTCATTGAAGTAGTTGATGGATTACTGGGACTGTGTAACTCTGGTCTCATCAAAGAATCTGGATTTGTAAAATTCCTCATTGAATGTTGATGTTTATTTGGCATGTTTGGGCTAATTTGTGAAGTAGGACTATGGAAGTGCCCCATTGGTTGATGCTCAAGACCTTGCATTGATGGTCTCATCTGTCTCATTTGACCATGACTGGGTATATTTGTGTTACCTTGTTGACCAGGAGCAGGCAATCTAGGACTAAGCTCAATACCTAAAAAGTTTTGCATGTTGTTTTGACTTGGACTAATTTGCTTTGTAACTGGCTGGGGTCCTGGTTTTTGAAGCCTTGGACGTGGCTGTCTGGTCCCAGTTCTTGGCATTCTTGGTCTTCCTCTAGGCTTCCTCTCTGGTATTGGCATTCTGGGCTGTTGACCTGGGCTTATTTGCTGGTTCAATGGTCCCTGAGGTCTAAACTGACCAGGGTTTAACTGGAGACCTTGGGATATAGTAAGACCTTGTGGTGTTTGAAGTCCTGGTCTTACCATGTGTCCATCAGAAGTTATAGGGCCATGAAATTGTTGATGTCCAGATGTTACCATATGACCAGGGGGTCCAGAGACATTTTGTTGATTAAATGGTATCCTTGGACCCTGGGGTCTATGCTGGCCTGGACTTATCTGCTGACCTGGTGAAACTACTGGTCCAGAAGGTCCAGGGATATTTTGTTGATTCTGCAGGCTCCTTGGTATTTGCTGTCCAGGGCTAACCTGTTGACCTGGTGTATCTATTTGACTAGAAGATCCAAGAGTATTATGCTGACTGGAGATCATTTGACTCTGAGGTCTATACTGTCCAGGGCTTGTTTGTTGACCTGATGTTACTATTGGACCAGCAGATCCAGTGGTATTTTGCTGACTGGATATCATTTGACTCTGAGGTCTATACTGTCCTGGGCTTATTTGTTGACCTGATGTTACTACTGGACCAGCAGATCCAGGAATATTTTGTTGACTTGGTGATACCATTTGACCCTTGGGTCTTTGTAGACCTGGGCTAACCTGTTGACCTAATGTCAATGGTCTTTGCCACACTTTCTGAGATTGCTGGAAATTGGGACTAGTTGAACTGCCTTTAAAATTCACTTGCATTCTTTGATGACCACCTTGATGCATAGGTTGAACGTTCTGATAAGGTTGCTGGTTTTGGTAGCTTCCATACTTTCCATACTGAGTCTGATGAAATTGAGCATTCCATTGTCTCTGTCTATCTTGTTGGGAAGGTAAATGCATGTTGCTGCTTGGATGGTGTGGGGATTTTTGTTGTTGATTTTGATGCCATCTTTCTGATTGAGGTGTGTTTGAGTTGTCTTGAGAAAAATGATGCACTGTAAAATCATCATTCTCAGGTGAAGGAGTCATTCTATAGGGGGACTGTAAGCTTGAGTTTCTCTGCATTATAGTTGGTTTTACTATGCTGTCTTGACTGTCTTCATTCATAGGTACACTGCCTGTTGGTGATTGGATACTGGTATGACTACTTTGTGCTGGTGAATGCAGACTTCCTTGGCTACTATCATGTGAAGGTGACCGAATGTTACTACGCGATGAGGCAGGTGATGAACTAAGGTTACCATTATGGGATGGCATGGATGTCATATTAGGTGGTATTTGATACTGATGATTACATGTTGATGACTGTAGATTGTTATATCCTTGTTGATTTCCATCCTGAGTTTGAAAGTTTGGTGGTAGTGAATTGATGTGGAACTGATGTCCCTTTTCAGTATTTATCCTCTGATCAGCTGTTCTTCTGGAATCATGTGACATGGGATTGCTATGGTAATTTTGCTGACCTACTTGTTGATGATTCTGATTGGTAGAAACTTGGATTGTTTGGTTGTAACCATGGAAGCTATGGCTAGACTTTGTTACCACTGGTCCTCTTATATCAAGTCTTTTTGTTGTCTTTTTATCGTCTCCTAAAAAATATAATTTTATTGAAACTCTTTTGATGTCATACAATGAAATCACTTCATTTTTTGCAAAACAGAACAAGATCTGTGCTCTAATGTTTAAATTGCTTGACTGAATAGTGACAAGAGGTATTCAGATCGATAGGTTATAATACATGTTAAGATGTAGAATAAGTGTGCGTGAAACAACATGCATCTAACAGCTTTAAAAACTGAATCTCAAAATTGTCAAAAAAGGTCACTTTCTGAAAAAGAGCAATTACAAACATATGCCTTAACAAATGATATTCTTAATTCATAACCATTATATTAGGGGGGGGGGGGGTAGGTGGAGGTAATGTAGTTCAGAAATAAACCACTACATGTATTTTTTGATGTCATGAATTTGGATATTTCAAGTTAAACTTCAAACACCAATTTAATCAAACAGGCAAACAATAGTTATGCTTTAATATCTTCTTATTATGCAGTCTTCAATTGTTTGAAAATCTGAACAACTATTTTATATCAATGTATCAATTTTATCAGTAATGTTTAAAACTTGCTTCACTTTTTAATATTGATTCAGTGTTTCAAGTTTAGTTTTGTCCCAGTAAAAGGTCTTACTGAAAACATACCTGAGTCATCACCAGCACCATCAAACTGAGGTATAACATCATCGTCATCATCATCATCATCTTTATCATCTCCCCTGAGGAACTGTGAAACATTCCAGGAATCATCTAATCCAGCAACATCATATTCAGCACTACTGTGGGATAAAGGAAACATGTATATGGTTACCAGAGAGGAAATAAAAGAGATCAACATGAGAGATAAAAGAAGCTCATCAGTCGATAGCTGCTTCTAATCTAGCTGTCAGGAATAGGGGAAGTAAGTTGGGCCAAGTATACTAGTTTAACCCCTACACATTTTATATGTGCCTGTTCTGAGCCAGGAATCTCTGTCAAAGCTTAATTTTTTAACCTGTCATCCCAAAGAAGAGGGTTTATGTAGTTGGTTCTGAGTCAAAAAGGGGGTCTTTCTTTGACATTTTTATGATTGGCTTTGAATAGTTTACATTTTTATCTTTGGCCAATTGCAAAATGCAAGCAGCGACCACTGGTAATGTTAAAGGATGCTGGCTGTTTTCAGTTGTGGATGTTTAAATTGTGGTTTATATATGTAGATTGTGTCACATACACTTATTCCACATCTCATTACCTTTCTTAAATTGCTGTGGGCATTTTGTACATAAACATCTTTGCTTTGCATCATGCTCTTAGTACTATCACTTTCCACAGTATTTCAAGAAAGGACTCATTAGCGATAAGAACTATAAGGTAAAAAAAATTTAAATAAAATGAAAATATGTATGCAGACATTGAAAGAAAACCTACCTGGGTCCTGGTTTTTCCTCGTCCTGTTGTCCACTGTCCCACACTACTTGTGACATCTCTAATGTTTCTTCCTCCTGTAGTTGGGCCACCTCTTCATCTACAGGCTGTGCCTTGTCCAGCAGTATGCTGTCCCTCTCCTCCAGGGCTGTTATCTGCTCAGAGACCTCTTGTGAGGAAGCTGGGGAACTGTCGTCTGCTAATGAAGCTAAAATCTCTGCCAAGGATTTATCCTGACTGTCAGCTAAAAGGAAATTATCCATATTTAGGTGACATTTTTTAATGCAATTAAATGTTAAGTTTCTGATTTTTGTCTAGAACTAGTGAGTCATTGTTTTGTAAATCGATTTCACAAGAAACTAGAATCTCTTTGATCAGAAGAGTTTATGAATAGTGGTACTTGTTTATTTGAGAAATTATTCAATCATTCTACAAAATTAAAGTAGAAAAGTGACATATTGTCCTTCATTTTATGAATACCCAGCATAGAAATATATTTATATCATATCTATACTTTAGTTTATTTGTGAATTTGTAACTATAGCAGCACATCTTTGATCACTGTTATTCAAACAATCTAAGTATCAAGAAACCTACCTAATGGCTGTGAACCTGTAAAGCTCTGACTCATAGAGACAACTCTTTTGATGGAATCTACAGAGATAATTGGTTTCATTCCCTCTTCTTCTTCATCCCCTTCAACTATTACTGTGTCTTGAGAGGCATTAGATATACATGTATCTAAAATAAAAACAAACAAGAAATCTGTAAGCCAGTGCTCCCTAGTGTTACCACTGCTTTCTCAACTATGCCATGTGTCTAAATATAAGTTTACAGCAAACAGGAAATAAATGTATGTTGAATCCAAAAATGTATCCCACAATACCTCATGTCCATATCAAGCTTGTTACCAAATATCAGCAATCTAGGAATAATAGTTGCTGAGTTATGAGATAATGAAAAGTGGGACAGAATTAAAATGTGACAGAACATTTTTACACTTCGTTCAAATCTTCTTTTAAAATATACTTAATATACATTTTTGTACCTATTTTTTTATATAAGACATTGACTTGATCTGCACATACATGTTGTGATTGAAATTCTTTTTTTCTCTATTGTGTTTTTCCTGTTAAGATTAATATAGGTGCACTATGTGTACAAAACTTCACCCAAATTCAACATCCAGTTTCCAAGACATCAGCTTTAATGTAAAGGTAAACCTTAAGGTAGTAGACCTGGGGTAAGGGACATAACTCTTTGAAAAACATCAGAGGTCATTTGAATGTTTTATATTCAAGTTATTTTCCAAACATTTTGTTGATGCTGATCAGGCTTTGTTTTCACAGCATTTCTGTGTATAATGTTTCCTTGCATTTCCATAATAAAACAAAATCATAACATTTTGTAAACAAGTCTTTGTAAATTTTAAATTCTAATCTAATATTAAAAGTGAATGAAATTCAATGATTGAATAATAAAAAAGTCCTACCTGAACATAAGCACAACACAAATGAATATCCATGCTTATTTCTGCCAGGTTTCTAAAGCAACTTTCTCATGTCAATAGTCAGAACATTACATTGAGATGCAGAAAATCACAAAAACCTGACAGATAAAACGTTTACACATGTCAAATTTTGTTGTCTGCTGCTGGGGAAAATTTTGTATGGGGAAGGAAATGATTTGGTATGGTCCAAGTTGCATATGGTTATCTCGCCCCGAAGAAATGATGTCCCTAATATTATTAAAATACCAAAATTGTTTCAAATATTTTGTAAATTGAACAAATAAGTCATAATTAATGGTAATGTGTATTAAAAGACAGTTTTTAATTCATTCTTTTTGAATTTGAGAGCATTTCACCCCTATTCTCTTGATTTTTGGTATGCCTATGATACCTTTAAAATGAAATATCTTTACAAATTGACGGTGAAGTTGTCTAATTTTTGGTGTAATGTTGCATTTTCATGATACTAACAAAGTGTTTAATTTTCCTAAAAAACGACTGATAGGCTTTTAAGAAAAAATGCTTTATTTTGTCCCACCAGCTGTTCTTTTGAGTTCCATTTTTTCAAAAAATTAATATGATTTATATTGTATTGGTAATTACAAATGAAAAATCATTAACAAAGCGTTGCATTTATATTGCCTCACCCAATAACTTTTCATATTCGCCAAAGATTGATTATTCTAAGACCTATTTTTGAAAATAAACCCCTAAATTCAAAATAGGGCATTTAGGTCCGCAAAGGTCTTTAATGGTCATATGTATAAGACTTTACAGTGCCCTAGCGGAGAAACTAGACGGTAAAATCTCTTGAAACTTGTTTATTTTATGCATCTGTACTAGTAAATAACAGCATATAACTTTTAGAAAAATTGACTGTTTGGAAAATTTTGGGGTCACCCAGGCCTACTACCTTAAGTGTGAGGCATGTACAGGCAGATGAACTATATATGTTTCTCAAAAGTTTAGCTGCTCAGGCCTTTCCTTATCTGTTCTGAGGCTGCTAAGGCAGCCTCAATGGTCTCTTTTTATTGCTGTTTGCATTGAAAAACACCTGCCTCATTACTTGTTTTTAGTGTTTACAAATATAAAAAGTCGTCACATCTACTTTTTGGACCAATATGAAATAAAGTAGAGGCCTCCCTCATCTTTTTTTTTAAAAAAAAGCCTTGGGAAGTTAAAAATTAATTTTGTATGGCCCTAAGAAGAAATACATACCATCCTGTGATAGTTGACTTTCCAAAGCTGAGGCTGGAGTGACATCAGGTATTGTCTCTTGTGAAAAATCATCGTCCTCTTGCTGGCTATCCCTGATTAAAGAAATTATAAGAGATATATAGCAGCCTACCATGTGGACCTGTGATTATACCTATCAAGATTTCTTTCAAACTTTTCTAATGCTGTTTTTTTTTAATTAATCAGAAACAAGAATATGTCCAAAAGACATAATGCCCCATCTCATAACATTTGGGACAGATGGAGAGAGGGACCCGAACACTTTATGCTCCCTACTATCATAGATTGGGCATAAAAATCATTTAAGCACCTAGTGAAAACCTTCACATTCTTCTTTGCTATCACTTTCATTTAACAATTTTCAAATTCACATATCCTCAAAGGAGCATGTAATTAATCTACTTGCAAATCTCTGGCAGCCATGTTATTTCCAGTGTTAATTTCAACAGCATAATCTCCTATCAACTTGAATGACAGACCTAAGATTTACTTACATATAAGGCTGATGACTGTGGACGATTTGTTCAAACTTTAATCTAAACATTTCATCACTTTCACTGATTTCCACATCCGTCCTCTCTATAATACAAACATCAGAAGAGTTTATCAAGTCTACAATATCCTAATTTCTTACACCAGCAAGGCAAAAGTCCAAATTTAAAATACCCTACTCTGAAAGCACTAAAATTCTTTAGTATCAATTTTCGAGGATTGGAAGTAAATTGCATATTTGCGGATTCATGACTTGATGGTTTTTAAAATATTCTATCAAAGCAATGTTTTATCCTCTGTTCGCTGGGAATTTTAATTTTATGGTTTTGGTTTTGGCTGACTTCAAACATTAATACTTTCACAGTATTGTTACTGTTGAACAGCTAATTTTCTTCTTTGACAGATATCAGGAAGGCATGATAGATGTACAAAGATTTTAAAATGCAATTTTCAAATAACTCTCAAATAAAATCCACAATTTTTTTTTAAATCAAAGTGATTTTTGCATTTAAAAAAAACAAATAAGTTTATGTTTTAACAGGTTGGGCAGTACAACTTGCAACCTGTGGATGATTGGAAACATAAAAAAAAATAATCTGAATGAAGTGAGTGCATAAATGTTTGTATTGTTAACTGATTGCTTTCTCATATTTTAAGTTTCGCTGGTATATTTGTTGTGAGTTTTACCTTGAGAAGCTGGAGGTTCAATCTGAGAAGATTCTCCCATATTTCTTTTTCTCTGTTTCTCATCTTCCCATAAAGCAGCAAGTCCTGGGTTTGTACCAATATTTGCTGAAACAAACATAATCATTGTCCAACCATTTTATGAAGTCTTTTTGTGCAAATAGTTGACATGCAAAATTGTGTTAGCGTGAATCTTTTTTCATCTCATTTTACACAAATTTCAGATTAAAAGAGCAATGTAACATGAAGTTTATGGAAAATGCTCAAGATCATTTAATGTGAAAATTATATGGAATTTTATCATTAGGGTTTTTGCAGGCTTTCCACATATGGGTGTTAGTTTCCCAAATTTGGCTAGGGTTGAAAATATAGAAAATTTTACAAAACCTGTTGCTATGGTTACCTAATATTATATCATATATTTTTATTTGAAAAAATGTGGTATTTGGCACTTCACCAAAATTTTGATACATAATTTAGTGTTGCTAGCTTTATATGTAAACA
Organism: Arcuatula senhousia; assembly: GCA_963971305.1. Lineage (NCBI taxonomy): Eukaryota > Metazoa > Mollusca > Bivalvia > Mytilida > Mytilidae > Arcuatula > Arcuatula senhousia. The sequence goes on along the minus strand of OZ020309.1, from coordinate 48,181,284 downwards.
ACATGGTGGATGCAAAGGGAAACTAGGATGGTGTATTTTTAGGTAATTTTCTATGCATTAAAATAAAAACTTTTTATGGCCACTAAGATAGCGCAAAATCAAAACGGCGATGACCCAGGTTGAGGCTATTTTTCTGAAAATTAAACATCTGCTCTACAGGAAAGTGAAATAAAATGTCAACATATTTGGGAAGAACAGTGTTCAAATTTCATGCAAAAAAAGTGTGTTGACACTGTTTTTTTAGGTTTTTTGAAGCAAATTATTGCTGTTTCCATGGCAACAGTGTAATGCAAAATCCCTTGTTTCATACATTATGACCCCTTTTTCTCAAAGTATGTTTATTTATGAACCACTTGATGTATACATGTAGCTATGCCAGAAAAACAGTTGAATCCCTACAGATATTTAAGTAAAGGGGGGTCCTGCCCCTTAGAAAAAAAAGGGCCATCTGCGGAGCGCTGGCTTTATGAAACTTGATTGCACATGAACAAAATAATAACCTAGGTAATGGGAAGAATAACACCCATGAATATATGTTTAACACAATAAAGGCACAAGGCATCAATGAAAATCATCCTATTTCCAGACATGAAGATGAATATGTAAATAGAATTTCAAACTATTGAAATGAAATGGAAATTGATAGTGTTTTACTGTCAAGTCAACTTGTTTTACGATTCTATCATGTTCTTAAATATCATACCATCAACTTCCAGTCTGTTTAAGATATCTGGTGCCACAATATCACATTCTAGCTCACATGTACTTTGTCTAGTAACACTGTCATCTAAATACATATCCCTAAAATTGAAAGTCAAAAAAGAGTAAGATGGAGACATCAATATTTTTGTTCAACAGTATCATTTAATAATTACATTTACCATGCATATAATTAAAATGGGGTTATTCCATTGGTTAATTGACACCTGCAATGGTCTTTCATACCTCAATAATGTCACTTGTTTCATGTGGCCGCAACCGGGTCATGACCTTACTATACACGCAACTGAAATTTGTTCTTATCCAGGATAATTCTCACAACTTGAATTTGCATTTGGATATTAATGCACAAATAGAAAATACACAAACAAACACCATAAAACAAAGCAAAAATCAGAAACAAATAAAATACAGAAGGAATAAGTCCATGGGACATGGACGCCCCCACTAGGCCCTAAACAGGAAGTAGATGTCCGACATACCTCAACGTAGCTTAGGACATATAGTTTGTCATACTGATTCATTCTACCAAGTTTCAAATCATACCCATATACGGTTTCTGAGAAAAGCTTGACGGAAATTTTCAACTTGATTTTCATATTGGCCAAGTCCCAAACAGGAAGTAAATGTCCAACAGACCTGAAAGTCGCTTACGGCGTACTGTTTGTCATACTGAACTATCCTACCAAGTTTCAAATCATTCCCTTTAACGGTTTCTGAGAAAAGCTTAACGGAAATTTTCAAGTTGATTTTTATATCGGCCTAGTCCCAAACAGGAAGTAGATGTCTGACAGACCTAAAAATCGCTTAGGACGTACAGTTTGCCATACTGAACAATCCCACCAAGTTTCAAATCATTCCCATGTATGGTTTCAGAGAAAAACTTGACGGATGGACATGAGTAAAACTTAATGCCCCCCGACATGTCGTTGCGGGGGGATATAAACATAAAATGTAATTAAAAGAATTGAATGTTTGTATTTCAATGTTTTATAGGCGTGTAAAACCGTTGACATGTTGCACATCTTTAACATGAAGCGCTAGCTATTATTGACATCCCATGTTTTCCTAGCAGGAGAAAGAGGTCATACATACTCTAGTATATTGTTGACATCCCATGTTTTTCTAGCAGGAGTAAGAGATCATACATACTCTGGTATATTATTGACATCCCATGTTTTCCTAGCGGGGGTAAGAGGTTGTGATTTATCCAGCAGTGAGGTAGGGGTCCTAGGACATGAGGTATCTGATCCCTGGCTACTTTGTTTCTCTTTCTTCTGGTGAGGGTCTGGGCTTTCCTCATCTACAAAACATAGTAAAAATCTGTTTAAGTCAAAAATAGCAAAAAGATGAGCAACAGACCTGAAATCAAATCTAAAGGTATGGGATGCCAGTCTGCATTTCAAATATCAAGAAGCTGTGATTAGTAGATGCTAAGAAAATTGTAAAAAAAAAAAATTAAGGGCTTGCCTGCCTGGCCGTCGCAACCATTCACCACTTTATGACCTGATTTTTCATCCCCGGATATAAGACCAATAAATATAGCACAAGTAACATCAATAAGTGATCAACTATAACATGTATAAATGATGCTGCATTCCAAATATTAAGAAGCTGTGATAAGTAGTTGCTGAGAAAACTGTAACAAAACTTATTTCAAGGGCTCGCTTGCTGCCTGCCTGCCACCACTCACCATTTTGTTACTTGATTTTTTATCCCCTGACATCTGACAAACAAATATAGCACAAGTATAAACATCAATAAGTGATCAACTATAAAGTTAAAACAAGGCAGAAAGTTGGAAAATTGTAATTCAGAATGTACAAGAATGTTAAGTATAAAAGAATACTAAAACATACAGGTGTTCAAGCTTTGTGTAAATTAGAAATCTGGACTGAAACCTGAAAAGGCAATTGACTAATGATTGATAATGTGGTATTAAACCACTTGTACAGCCATGATAACAATTTGTTTTGTTTACCATTATACATTTTTTTTGTACATACCTTTCTTTTCTTTCCTGAACTTGACTGCCGCAACATTGATCATATTCATCCCATACAAGTTATAGTCTATAAACATCTGTAAAACAGATAAAATACAATTGGAATTGTTCACAATATATTTTTGTTTAGGGCTGTTCCAGAATTAAATGTGTGTGTGGGGGGGGGGGGGTCGGGAGGCACTTTTTTCTTTATCCCACCACCCATAAAAAAATTATTAATTTGTATCATTGTTTCTTCACAAAATATTTCTAAAACACCCACCACCCACCATATATGTAATAGAAATTCCTCCCGACACCCCCCTCCCCCGGGATTAATTCTGGAACAGCCCTTTAACAAAAATCAGCATAATATTCCATTTTGTTTTAATATATTAATTATCTAATCCATTGCATTTTTTTCCTATTCTCTTCATAAACTTCTATATAGAAATAAGAATGATTTTATATTATTATTTAAGCATAATTTTCCTTAGTCTATTGTAAGTTATGATTTGAAAGTGTGTTTGAATTTTATAATTTTATATTATTTTAACTATGTAGCATGATATTTCTGCTGTTATAGCAGTGCTATTTGAACTGTGTAGAATAATTTTTCTTCATCTACTACCTGTAATACATAGGGTATATGAGCTTCATGTGGCTGGAAAGCTTTATTCATTACAGCACCACCAAGTAATAAGTCTGCAGCCCTACAACAAAAATAGAATCAAAAGTGATCCCACAAATATAACATTGGGGGAAGGGGTGAATTTTTGTTTGCGTGTTCTTGAATTTTTTTTAAGTCTGGGAGTTAGCATTTCAAAATTTATGAAACATAACTTATCTCAAATCAGGAAAAGCTCCCCCAGAAATCACCAAACCATTTTTCAATGAATATTTCACATTTCCATTGTTAAAAAAAAATTGAGTACTTGGTAGTCACTATGTGATACTATATTAAAAATCTTTTCAATGCATCTGGGCTATGCAGGGCAGTCAGTTTTTTTAAGTTATGATGGAGAAAACCAAAGAACTTGGAGGAAACCACCAAGCTTGGGCAGATAACTGACAAATCTAGCAGGACTGGATCCACTACCTGCATAGGTAAAAATGACAAGTGATCAATAGTGTGGTATTTAATCAGCCCTTTCGACCTTTGGACCACCTAACCCCGAAAGAGTTTGTCATAAAATTGATTTCAGTTCAATTATTGATCATTAATTTGTTTACAGTAATTCATGTTATGTAAATAATTACATAAGTCTTAACAACGATTCCTGTATTAAGCATGTTTATTTGTTATTTATTCAAGATTTCCTCAAGACCTAAACCTTACTTTTTAATAAACCCTGGATTATACAGAAAAATCTTAAGGAACTGCTCTTCTTTGTCGTGGTATCCATACATCGGTCTGAAAAAAAATCAACAATGACAAATCATTTATTTGTACATTAAAAATTTGGTCCTTTTAAATGAATCCCTTTATTCATAGAAAAAAAGGTTAAATCTTTACTGGTGGAATTAGTATGTATCAAATAACCACCCTCCATTATATACTTGTTTACATATTATAATGACAAGTCTACACATATAAAATCACTAAAGCGTTCATCGAAAAATTCTATTGATTAGTTAAACTGCTTTAAAAAGGTTGAATAACTGTATCCAGGAAGTAAAATCCTATGAAAATATGGCGTCCTCGAAGTCACTTCATAAAGGACAAATTCCTTTGACTTGTCAATATTGTGAGGCTGGAGTAATTAAATACAAATGTATTGAGTGTATTCTACTACTCTGTACTAGTTGCAAGAACAATCACTATAAGATCAAAGCTGCGAAGGACCATACCCTTATGGACGTAAAAGATGTGGGACAGTATATTCCTTCTATCAATCTGGCTAACATGGCTTGCACTGACCACCCTGGACAGATGTCCTGCATGTACTGCAAGACTTGTGATACCTTAGTGTGTCCATCTTGCATAGCTAAAGTCCACAAAAAACATGACTTGATCGAAACTGAAGAGGCTTATAACTTAAAGAAAGAAAATCTTTTGCAAAAGAGTGAGAATGCTGATAAAATAATGGAACAGATCCAAACCAAAGAAAGCTTTATCAAAGATTTAAAAGAAAGAAAAACAAATAAGTTTGAGGAGGCTAGACAGGAAATTTTAAACCACGAGAAATTCTTGAAAACTGAGGTTGAGAAATTTACTAGTGCACTTCTAAAAGAGCTAGACATGCTGGATACAGAACTGGAAAAGAAAATCCAGCAAGATGAAGTTGCCCTCAACAAAAGTAAATCAGATATGGAGGGAAACTGTAAGGTCAAAGATATCTTAATCTCTACCACAGATGGAACAGAATTCTTCCAGAAAATAAATAAGTTGATTCAATTTTTTGATCAGATACCAAGCCCAAAGATATCTTCAAGCTTCAACCTTGATGTTAAGTTTACACCGAAAGGAATCAAACATGTGGGAAAGTTGAAGACAGGAGAAACGGAAGTTTCTCATCAGGCAAGTTTTGTGCTGAAAAGCATTGAGGCATACAAAACAGGTTTAAAAAACATTACAACTATTGTATCAATGCCACGTGGAACAGACAATTTATTGGTATTTTCTAAATATAATGAAGTATTACAGAAATCTCAACTATCTGGTAATAGTATCAAAACCAAAACCATAATGAAGTCAATAATTATCTGGGGGATGGCCTTATTCAATGGAAATTTCTTAGTTGCAGCTGAACCTTCCAGGTTAAAGCTTTATGATGAAAGAAACAATGGAAAATTTGTTGACTCTTCTTTTGATGTCAAACCCCTACGTCCATATGGTCTTCACATCACGAAAGAAAACAAAGTCCTTGTCGGAGCAGTACATCAAGACTTTCCTGAACCAGGAAGGAAAGCACTCATCATCATGCACCAGCAAGGAGAAAGAGAAGCTCTTTATGAACATGATAATAGCCACCAGCCAATATTTGCTGCTCCTAGGTTCATAACCACTACAGAAAGTGGTTATATCCATGTATCAGACTGGGATTTTTATCATGACCAAGGTGGAAGAGTTATTGTCCTTAACAAGCAAGGTCAAGTCATGACACGGTACACAGGCCATCCAAATGTCAACAGAGACATCCAATTTAAACCTCGAGGGATAATTACCCTACCAAATGACACTGTCATGGTTGCTGATTGTTACACTCACCATCTACACTTACTTGACCACCATGGAAACCTACTCACAATGATCAACACAGCGCTCCAAAATATTGAATATCCGATTGCACTTACACTCTCTGCTGCTAAATATCTTTACATTGGATGTGCAGATTTACATGACAAAGACCCTTGCAATCTACACAAAGTAGAAATTTCAGAACTATAATCAACTGATGTGAAACTCCATGATAAACATGGTGCACCTACATGTAAACTTGAAATGGACAATGTCTAACAAACTTTTTAGTCCTATTTGATAAAATAAATGTAAATATGAAGGATATCAACAGAGTTTAGTAGTCAATCACTATTTTTTTCTCTAAGATACTTTCAAAACTTAAAATTATGTCATCTATATATGTTCAACAAATGTTGCTTTTTAAGTGTGTCTAGTATTGTGATATTGTGAAAAATCTGTCAAAGTCAAAAATGGCCGGATTTCATTAAACAGGAAGTAGGTGAGCAACAGACCTGAAATCGAATCCCACCCTATGGGACCCCATCTTAGTGTTGCATACCAAATATCAAGAAGCTGTGATTAGTAGTTGCTGAGAAAACTGCTATGAAAGTTTTTTCCCCCGCCCGCCTGACATTCACCATTTTATAACCCGGATTTTCATTAGTGAAATCCGGCCAAAAATACTATAGAGCTATAAATTTACTATTTTATTGCTACATTTTTAAATTCAGTACTTCGAAAGTAAAATGGTCCATATAAGTGGCAGTGTTCTCCCCAGAAATTTTGGATAGCATCACATTTTGCGTAAACAAGATTCAGCTGAAGGAAAATGAATCACGTCGATCGACATCTGGCTCATGTTTTATTTATAATTTAATTTTAAATGTATCAACCCCCCCCCCTTTAGTATATAAAAACATGATTCAGAAATACTTTTTAAAATAATATAGGGAGTTTTATGCACGACTGGAAAATAACAGTCAAGGCATTGTAAAATATGACTATGTTTAATTCTCTTTGGTGGGAAAAGATAATAAGTCTAGTTATAAGAATATTGTGTTGTATGTGATGACTCACAACCCTTAATTAAAATGGGAGAGAAAGGGACAGAAAGTTTCCTGAAATAGTAATAATAAAACCTTATATTGATATCATGAATATATTTCATTACTAATCTGCTTTGAATAAATAACTCTGCTGAAATGTACCATATAAAAAATATATAAGGTACATGTAATTTGTATACAGTAGCCACTGCCTTTAAGTTATCTCCCTTTTGACCGTAAGTTGTCTTGCTTTGTTTATGAAATTTACTGCCAAAATCAAATGTGTGAAATCAATGTTTTGGACTACGGTATATAATCGTAAATAGGGATGTTTAAGGATTCCAATATTCATTCTTTAAGGTAAAAAATCATTCTTTTATCTTGATCAGTCTTCTAGTTTTGGTTTTCATTTATTTCTCATGCAAGTTCAAAAACCCACGTGTATCAAACACATGGCTTGTGTTTGTTTTTATTTTGGTCAATTCTGATTGGTTGTCCAACCAAAAGGCAGGTGCCTACTGTCGGCAAATCACCTGTAATCAAGTCTAATTAGTAAAAAATCGATATCTTTCAATTTATTGACAACAGACCAATCATTTATTTGATAATTGGCTTTGGGTTGTAAAGGTGTCAATTACCCAATGCTCCTGAATGGCTTCATTGTAAAAATTTTTAAGCAAATTTATAGCGTCTCGGTAAAATCTGATAGCGTCTCGGTACCGAGATGCTATATGGGCCTGGGGAGAACACTGAGTGGGGGTATATGTGCTAGAAATGTCCTTCTAACCCTCCTTCTGTTACATCCAGGGTACCCATCTCTTATCCACTCCTCCTCCTAAAACCCTTAATGGATTTTCATGAAACTTTCACACAATCTTTGTGACATAATGTAGATGTGCACCTCCATTTTTAAAAGAACATATCAGATTAATTTTTGTGGTTTCCCATAGCAAAACAGGGTCTTAGCCATTAGATGACAAGGGGCTTCCCATCTCTTATATACTTCAACAAGAGTTAACACTAAAGTATGTCTTGCCTGCCGGCACCATCAGAAACAATTATTCTTTCTTACTTCCACTATATTTTGAATTTACACGGATTTTCAGTTTCTGAGATCAAAAGATGTTTATAAAACTTAAACATTGCAAATATATGCAATTGAAATAATCAAAGTCACTCAACCAGAAAATCAAGGTCAAGGTCAAAAGATGGGGATTCAACTGTGCTAAGCTACTACTGGGGCATATGCATACCAAGTTTCATCAACCTAGGACCTATAGTTCTTGAGATATGGAAGTGCTCGCTAAACTTTTCCATTGCTATTATATGTATTGAAAATTGTCAAAGTCACTCAACCGGAAAATCAAGGTCAAGGTCAAAAGATGGGGACGCAATTGTGCTAAGCTACTACTGGGGCATATGCATACCAAGTTGCATCAACCTAGGACCTATAGTTCTTGAGATATGGAGGTGCTTGCAAAACTTCTCCATTGCTATTATATGTATTGAATATTGTCAAAGTCATTCAACCGAAAAATCAAGGTCAAGGTCAGAAGATGGGGATGCAACTGTGCTAAGCTACTACTGGGGCATATGCATACCAAGTTTCATCAACCTAGGACCTATAGTTCTTGAGATATGGAGGTGCTCCTAAAACTTTTCCATTGCTATTATATGTATTGAAAATTGTCAAAGTCACTCAACCGGAAAATCAAGGTCAAGGTCAAAAGATGGGGATGCAACTGTGCTAAGCTACTACTCGGGCATATGCATACCAAGATTCATCAACCTAGGACCTATAGTTCTTGAGATATGGAGGTGCTCGCAAAACTTTTCCATTGCTATTATATGTATTGAAAATTGTCAAAGTCATTCAACCGAAAAATCAAGGTCAAGGTCAGAAGATGGGGATGCAACTGTGCTAAGCTACTACTGGGGCATATGCATACAAAGTTTCATCAACCTAGGACTTATAGTTCTTGAGATATGGAGTTGCTCATAAAACTTTTCCAAAAAGTTAACGGCGCCATCGCCGCGCCGGTAAAGTAACACCTATGTCCCGCTCTGCTTCGCAGGCGAAACAAAAAAGAGGCAAACACTAACTCCTGTTAGTTCATTATGTTGTCACTTACATTCCTGCTACCAAGTTGATTTTGTATACATGCTGAGTCTTGGCATTGGCATTGTTCAGACTGACATTCAGGGCCTTGTCCAAACTGTTGGCAAAAAGTCTGAGGTAGCGATCCCAGGGTTGGGTGCCATCATATGGCACATAAAGATATGGAAACACTCCATGGACATGCATACATGCCTTCTGTCCTGAAATAGAAACATAGAAAAATATTGCTAATTAGTTAGTTAGAAATTGCTTTACTCACAAGAAGCGTGATTTCGGCTATATCCCGGAGATGAGCATGAAAGGGGTGATACAATGAACATGATATGATGATGAAGTAGAAGAAACAGGGACACAAGGCCAATTGAGGAATGCCACTTGAAAAGTCAACCATGATAATAATCATTTTTTCTTCAAGTTATAATTTATTTTATAGCAAACGTGTTATTGTTCAAAGGGCCAAAACTCACACAATAGTTGGAAAATCAGGACTTCCTGGTAATAGACACACTATATATGGTGTACTTTCGGCATACTGAGTTTCATTAAAAATCTGCTAGGTGGTTAGTTAAATAACATTGTGTAGACAAATGGGAAAGCAGACGAACAGGGGGACAGGAAATAAACAGTTTGTCTGGAATATCTTGAATGAAGTTACATTGAAACTCTTTCTCCATAATCTAACATGTTGTGAATATTATATCATGCATGATCAAGTTTGTCAATCAAAATTCTTTTTGACACTTAAAACTTAGTCCACTAAATATCTTAATTTCCTAATCATAGGGCCCATCATTGGGCATATAAATCAGTCTACAAACATATAAGTCATACAAGTACAGAACAATGATTTAGAATGATTGGAACACAAATAGGCAAAATTATGAGAATTATGAAACTAAAGAATGGCACAATCATATGACAATGGCAGTACTGACACACTCTAAATATAGAACTTGTCAATGTAAGACACATGTCTGTCAATGGATCATAATCATGCCATTTTCACAGCTTTTTTCATTAATTTTCCAAAATCAAATATATAGATTCAAAAAGAACAACTCATTCTAATTTGTAAAATGGTTCATGTATGATGTTGGACATTTACCATGGGCCTTAACTACCTCCTGGTATATCAAATTAACAAGACTTAAACCTACTGTCAACTCAAATGACTAAGTTATCCAAAAATGCAATTTTTTTTATTAATTTACAATAAATTTCTATATAAATTAGCTTTTTTTTCAAAAATATTTTAATTGTGTAAATGACAATAAATTTTTGTCAGATATCAATAAAATCACAACAGGAATCTTGGAATAGTGATAAGTTTCAGTCAAAGATCAATACTCTAACACTAGGTTAGCATTCATGACCTGGACATTCCCTAGAGGGGTCTAGATCTAACAGGAATACATCTCTGACACATTTATATCATAAAATTTACCCTGTTCTAATAAGAAAATAGCATCAAAGCCTTGTATATGGTTTTAACTAAGAAAATCAGAAAAATCATGGATAGCAAGAAATTATTTGAGAAAAAAATTATTTGTGTAAAATAATTTATTTGTGATATATATGTTATACAAATCCCTCTACAATGTATCAAATTGAACATAATCTGACCATGTCCATTATAAAGTAAAAGATCTTGTTGCCACCCCCCCCCCCCCCCTTATGCACTGAACACTTTAAATCAGGAACAAGTTTTGAACAAGTTGATTTTTGCCTCTTATATTATGTGTTTTTTACTCTAATTTTTCATTACAATAATGCAGACTACTTATACAAAATCTGAAATTATAACTTGTATGGACCAGAATTACTAGTGCAGGATCGTAAGTCTGAATGGTAGAGTAAAATCAATACTCCTAACAATGTCATAAACAAAGAATGAACAAGACCATTCCATTTAGCTTATGATTTCTTCACTATTGACCTTATTATTCACTGCTTGTAACCTGATTTTTCCTGAAAATGATATCACTATTGCAAGAATTAGTAAAACATTTATGATGGATATAAAAATATAGGATTTAAAAAATCGAGTTCAATCTTGAAAAAAAATTTGTATTCAAAGGCATCTTTATCTGCACAATATATATTTAGAAATACTTGCACAGTGGAGTTCTGGGTAACTTCATTTATATAACTTCATTTGTACATGTAAATTGTTGTTCATGCTCATAAATGTATTTATTTTCATGGAATAACATTAATAAAAGTATTTTATGCTTTAATTCCTTCACATCTTGTTTTATATAAGTAAAGAAAATTTTGGTCACATGTTGAAAGTGGCAAATTGATTTCCATACACGATGTAATGTGATAAGGTTAACCCCGAAATGTGTCCACTACCACGCATATATTTGTTATTCTAATACAATATTTTTGTAAGACGCTTTTCCATTGGACGACGACCTGCGTAAAACCGACGATTTACCTGCCATAACTAAGGAAAGTCGCCATATTGGAAAATGCATATTTTGAGAAGAAGAATATCTGGAGAAAGGGGCAAAATGTATACCAGATCTGTATGTGAAACACCCTTTCTTTAAAATTTATTAGGAATTGAAGCGTACAGTTTTCTCAAAAACGTCTGGAATTTCAGATTTCAGATGGATCTTTCCCGTGACGTCTGGTCACGAATTGTATTGTACAAAAAGGGGACCTGCTTTTTCACGGAATTTCTAATAAACAGCTTTTTTCCAAAATATTTTTTTTTATCAATTTTTCTGATCGATTGCATTAGAATGGAAATAACCATACTGTATTTCAAGCTTTGGCCGCGTAAAACTTGATTTTTCTGTCCGAATACTCGTTTACCTGTCTCCGCTACGCGTCCCCAGGGAAACTAAATTTGCAATAGTAAAATCTACGTTTTACGCTGCCAAAGCTTGAAATACAATACAGTTATTCCCTAAATGCAATCTGTTGAATTTTTTAATGATGATATGGTAAATTAGTGTAAGAAACTGCCTGTAGATCCTGACTTGCATTTTTTTCAATCAGTCAAACTTCAACCTTAAGCCAAAAGGGAAAGACATGTACACAGACTGAATAACTATATTTCCCGAATATTTGTTGGCCAGCCATGGAACATGTTATAAATACAAACCTCCTGGGGTAGTCCCATATATTCTGACCACTGGCACCTTCCAAACATTGGATCCCCTCAAATCTGAGTACTGTACATCTAATCCAGGTATTGGAGTCGTCTGATAGTGGTCAGTGGTTACTATTCTCAAAGAGAACATCACAAACTAAACATACATCATGAATCTGAAAGTAGAAAGTTCATAACTGATTTTATAATTATAATCAATGTTATATAAAGGACTAAAGCCACGAACCCTTATATTAGGCCCTAAATTGGGTCATTTTTTCAAATTCATTTGTTAGATAAGATTTTTGTGGCCAAGTAAAATAGAATGATTACTTGTTACAAAACAAAATCAATTTTAAAGTTTTCTGTACTTTTGAAGTTGTAATGACGTCATAAAGAGACGGTAAAATTGAAAATATTCTAATTTCAGCTAAATTTCACAATTTTCCAACTAGTTTTTGGTGAAAATGACATGGGCACCACCCCTCGCCCATAAATATTTTTGCTTAAATTTTATAAATACATTATTTTCTTCATATTTCAACAAAAATTTTGATGGACGAGGGGTGGCGCCACATAGAAAATCACAAAATTGTGACTGAAAACAAGTCATTTTGGCCAAAAAGTGACAAATCACTGATTTAGGCTATTTTTTAAGGGTTAGGGTACTTGAAAATTCATTTATACACCATAATCAAATCTTTTCTCTTTTAACACAGACATCCAGCTATACATTCACAAATTTTGGTGTAAAACAAACCAATTTTGATATTTGAGTATTAACAGGGCTAATTATGGGGGTTCGTGACTCTAGTCCTTCACTACTGTTCTACATTGGACCATCAAATTGTACATTAAATGCACATTTTATGGTGTTATCTGCATATCTTATATACAGTCTCATTAAAATCAGACCTTCAATGTCACTCACCCCTATCTTGCTATGTCCGTGAAAACGAGCCGAAAAAGGGGAGAGTGACGTTGAAGGTCTGATTTTAATGAGACTGATCTTATGTACCCATTTTTTTTTTTTTCACAAAAGAGCCCTCTTAAATGTTAAGAATAAATTTTTAACATCTTCTTAGTACGAACATTTAGTTACAACCCTAATGACCTTGCATAGTTTCATTGTTTTTTAATCTGTTAAGAATTTCAAGAGTTACATCTGCATTTCATCTTTCCATCATTTTAATTTCTACATGATTTCTTATCAAATACTTTCATCAATTACTGTACAATGTATATGTATTTTAAGAGTCTATAAAATGTATAATTTATGCATTAAGTAAACTGAGCTGTTGTGTCAAGTCCATTTGCATTAAGCATGCAAAAAGCACTTGAAAACCAGTGTGAGATTCTTTTCTATAATCCAGTCATTCATTGGTAAACAGAGACCATCTGAGTCACATTGATCATACAACATTGATATTTCTTTGTCAGTGATCTGTGGAAGATTCCACAGAAAAAAATGCCTGCAGTTCAATAATTATCTTGTCTGTTGTGTATAGCTGAAGTATTAGTACATGATGATGGATAGTTTAACAATCTACAGATGCCAGATGATTTTTTTACCTAGGAAAGGTTTCCTATTTTTATCACAAAAATACTGGTAATATTTTCATAAATTACACATCAGCAGTATGCATGTATTTTGATTAGTGAAGAATTTTCTATGTAGTATGTTGACTTGGGACTTGAGGTGTCTTCAATCACAAATTCCTTACTCCTCTACCCTTCTGACCTGCCTTTCTTTCCATTAACACCTTCTTTACACCAATTAAATCTTGATATACATGTTACATGCATGTGACCCTGCTTTATGTGATTTTTTTACTGGGCTGCTTCCCACCCTTTTCATCCCCTCATCCCAATTAGCCAGGATAACTTGAGATGGCTGAAAAATTGGACAGGACAGGAATAGGATATTTTTTTATATTGGCCTTATTGCAAAAAGGCATTGTGATTGCACTCAATGAACCCCCTTTCTGATAGCCATGGGCAACTCCATGCTATGGATATTTTTTTTTTGTATTCTTTACATTACAAACTCATATTTAGACAAGCTACATGTATGTACAGTGACAGGTCACCAGTAAATTTATAAATGTACATCTTTCCATATGTAGATATTCACATATTTATCTTATCACCTTTAATCTTTTAGAGGAATCAACAAGTATGTATTCAATGTTGTTGTGTATCACATGTCTCCCCTCTTGTCTATCTTAATGCACCTGACTAAATGAGGATAATCCTATTACACCTGTGTCTATCTTTATACATATGAATGCTTGTAAAACATGTACACTTCTAATTCTGTACATGTAAAATGTTTATGTACATGTACATGTATACATATGTTTGCATGACATACCTTTAAATACATGTATGCATCAAAATTTTTCAATTGTCAGGAGCAGATTCAGAGTTCAAGTTAGATATTTATAAGGAATGTTTTGTGCTCAGCAAATCGAAGTTAAGTGTGAGATTCTTTTAAGTTTTTTTTCATGGATTTTATGTAAAAACATAATTTTTGTCAGTTTTAGGGGTGGGGTACATAGAGTACGCCTTTCCCTGAATCTGCACCTATAAATTCAAATCTATAAAACAAATACTTTTCTTTCTTCCTATGCTTTTGGTTTTCTACCAACTAAATATTTGAAACATTCCTGATGTTCATCAGCACTCAAATTAATGATGCTGATGAGAGGTTTCTCCTCAAAATATGCATATAAACTGGGTACATGTACAGCATAACAATGTTGGCTGTTTACATGCATGAGCACATAAAAGAACCTAGCTGAATGTTTACACAACCATCCACATATATGTTACAAGACCATGTACATAAATTTATACATTAAAATGGTAGGAGGTGCTTGTCTTAATCATTCTTTCGTTAGTAAAATCATGATTTTACCAGGAAATGAGCTGAATACCTTACAGCTCTCTCATTAATATCTAATGCATTAAGATGTTCTTTGATCTCTAATCATAATTTGATCAAGGAAATTTTTCTTTGAAGGGGAACCATTAACAAATTTGTAGTATATTTGAGGCCCAAAGACTTTTTAAATTCTTTCTACGGTATATCTTTAAATAGTTTATTCATTAAAATGAAATTTTCATGAATGCATCTGACAACTCTGGTACCTTAACTTTCCAGACCTGTCAAGTGTCACGCAACTTGCGTGAGACTCACGCATCTAGTCGGCAATTTGGCGGCAAATTTCTTTGATCTTTTATTTTTTTCCTTTGATCTTTAAATTTTTCGTCAAATCTCACGCATGCAGCTTATAAAAACTTGACAGCCCTGACTTTCATATCCACTGCAACTGAATATCAAAATTCCAATGGTATACAGAGCAGGTGTCTTGAGAATTCATGAATACAATAGAGGTTCAAATACTCTGCATACATGCTTGCTTGCTTTGCACATATGCAGCATGCTAAACACCATAATTTGTTACAAACAAGCCATAAACTTAACATGCTTAAGCTCTTTAATAGCCTTACAATTCAAAATCTTCTCTTGTCTAAAAATAAAAGTTACTTTCACAAAGTTTCAATACTTCAAACAAAAACATTTTTACCCATACAAAATTCTACAAGTACATGTATGTATAAGTATAGATGCATATTGGTTGTAATAGTTTTGTTGTCTCTTCTTGTGTGTCATTGTACATGTAAAAGTATCGTTAGTATATTCTATCCTTAAACTAGGTTAGTGTCCTTCAACTGGAGCAGTTCAAGTGAAATTTAAAATAGTTAAATTTACTATAGTGTCTAGATGGTGTATGGCTACATTGTATGGCACCCATCAGGTTTAAACACTTCAAGTGTCTATAACATTCATTGCACTTGTCAATTTCCATAAAATGTCCTTTATTTAGTTCATGCTATTAACAAATCATAAAAAAGACATTACCTTTTTTTACTTGAGAGGATATGAATTTCTATTCAATTTCATGACTTTTTTCAACCTACAATTTTTTTCAGAGTACAGATCAGACATCTTTACAAATTCACTTTTTTCCATGTATTTGTACAAATGATGATGTACATGTATACAGACATACATGTATCTGATTGGGCAAGATCTAGACATAAAATGATTCTACCAAAATGTTCACTTCATTCATGTACATGTACACTGTAACATAGAAAATAATTGACATGCTTCAACAGACACATGTGTACTACTAACCTCCTTGGCTTTATAAAAGGCTGAATATAAAGCAAATAAAAATCGAAATATTAAGGCTTTGATACCACTCAGGTATAAACATTATCTTTCAATATAAGGTTAGAGGGATCCTTATTATTCCTTGCAGTAGCTGTATTTGGATATCTATTATTTACAATGTACATTCAACCAGGAAAATCTGAAAGAAGTTATTAAAGCTAATGGCAAAGAAAGATGTTTGTACAGAGATAATTTACGTGAAACACCTTTGTAGTAAAAGCAAATATTCATTATCAAGTGTTCTTTTTTTAGTTCATACATGTACATGTATTGCATATTTATTTCTATTGTTTATACATGTATATAATTTTATTGTACATGTACCTTATATACTTTTACAAAACACATCAATTTATAATATTTATGCATACATACATAGACGATAAAGAGATGAGGAATAAGTGTACATGACACAACCAACATTAAAGAAATTTAATCAAATCATTTAATATATACACCTGGTTATTTCCATAAGGGCTAGAGTTTTTGGCTATTTATATTGACTTTTAAAAATGACCCTGTACTCTGTGGGACCAGTGTGAGTACATGTACCCGGTACTATAGAGTAGGAGGTCAATTTTTTTTATGCTGGTATCAATTACCAAAATTTAACCCCTGTGGTTATTTCAGCATCATACCACAGAAGTTTTTCCATATGCCGCATGATGTGTCTTAAATAATATCAATTTTTTTATCTTAAATTGTGTTGATTTGTAGGCTGAAAATCATGTACATCAATAATGTCTGCATTTGAGAACAGAGATTTGTAAAAGAACCAAATTAATATGTAAACATGTCTACGTATGTCTTTTGTCCGTAATGTTTTTATTGAAAGTACAAATGTATATACCATACATGTACATGTATTTCTACAATCAACATTTTTGTACCTACATGTACATGTAATGTACATGTCAGATTTATATAATACAATGTATATGTGTGTTTTATATACACAGACATTGTTTTTTTTTTCAATGCTGATTCCCTCAACACATGTTTATTTACTTTCAAATAGATAAAACTGATCTATAGAAGAAAACTGTGCCAAATTTTTATGCACTCACTGCACATTGCCTTCTAGTCATTAGCTGTAAGTTAAAGAAATATACACATAACATACCTGATTATGATAGTACATTAGCTACTTATGAAGTGTGTAAATAATGTAGACTTTTCTAAGTTTTTAATCAAGGTAAACATTACAATAGGAAGTTGTCTAAGGGAGATAAAAAGTTTAACTTGTGACACACACAGGTTACAATAGCGTATTGATTTACAATGCATTTTCCATAGGGGGGTACCCTGGTTTTCGATTTTTTTAAAAATAGATCTTACCCGAATTTCAATTTCTTTGACACAGAACCTTTGTGTTGACATGCATATGTTTATTTTTAGCCAATAAAAAATTGGTGTTCGTGCGGCGTTTATGGGCGTAATTTTTGGTCGAAAAAAGGGGGGTGGTTTTTTAACGTTATTTCAAGTGCACATTTTTACATTATTATGAGCGCATAGGTGACTTCAGAATTTCTTTGCCAGTATTACCCAAAAGCTTGCTTGGTGCTATGTTTAGAAACAACAAATATATCAACCAATGGAAATCATTTATGTATTTTCTCCTACGCTTTATGTTGGGTTCAAAAACTTACCGGTGACCGGGATTTGCTAATGCGCAATTGTAACCTATACGCTGGACATATGAATTAGGGAAAATCTTTTACTTCATTAAAAGATACCTTATTATAATTTGAGTTTATATTACAAATGGCAGATTATTATCTTTTCTTTTATGCCAAGGGGAGCTGATCAAAGAGAGGTACCCCCTTCTTGAAAAGGTCGAAAAAATTTGGAGGGTTGTTTGAGGAAATACCGTATTTCACAAAGATGTTTTAACTTGCCGTAAAAATTGTTGCTGATTTTTTGGAAGATGTATATGTACTCATAAGAACGGGCATAGTTTGAATTCTGCTTTTGAGTGTTTACTTCAAAACACTGGTTTGAATAAAAAAATAAATATCATTTTTTCGCAATTTGAAAAATGGCATATTTTGAAACAGACTATAACGTAGTAAAATCACCCAAAATCCGACTAATTTTGGCATTTATAATTACTTCTCTATCTAAACAAGACCTTGGTTACAGTTTGTGATACTTTACAGCATGATTAATATTTTTGCTTGCATTCTTTGTGTTACACCCATTTTTCGTAAAAATGACAATTTTCACGAACCAAAATTTCAGTCATGTTCTTACTTCAAATCCCATTTTAAATTTTTAAAAGTGTTTAAAAGTTTGGTATTTGTATATGCAAAATAAAACAAAAAACAGTTCCGACATTTATTGAAGCAATAATGATTTATCAAATATTCTTAGTGTCCATCCGATTTTCTCTTCATTTTCATTAATGTAGAAAAAAGAAACAGACTATAGTCTGGTTTTTTGTGTCTAAATTTAGATCGAGTGTCATAATACTTGTTTTTATATAGAACTTTCACTTTCAAAACGATTAAAGTTTCAAACCAAAGGGTGCATTGTAAAAAATCATTTTTCGTCTAGGTTACAATAGCGTATTGATTTACAATGCATTTTCCATAGGGGGGTACCCTGGTTTTCGATTTTTTAAAAAATAGATCATACCCGAATTTCAATTTCTTTGACACAGAACCTTTATGTTGACATGCATATGTTTATTTTTAGCCAATAAAAAATTGGGGTTCGTGCGGCGTTTATGGGCGTAATTTTTGGTCGAAAAAAGGGGGTGGTTTTTTAACGTTATTTCAAGTGCACATTTTTACATTATTATGAGCGCATAGGTGACTTCAGAATTTCTTTGCCAGTATTACCCAAAAGCTTGCTTGGTGCTATGTTTAGAAACAACAAATATATCAACCAATGGAAATCATTTCTGTATTTTCTCCTACGCTTTATGTTGGGTTCAATAACTTACCGGTGACCGGGATTTGCTAATGCGCAATTGTAACCTATAGTGACACACATGAAAATGTTATATATTTATGTACATGCATGACCCAATAGAAACAAAACGATGTTTTAAATGAAAAAAGTTGATCATAATTCATACAGGCACTGATACATTGTATATGATCATGCTTAAGTCCATACCTGTTAGACCAGTTACTTCAACTACCTTTCTTGAGTATCTAATTTTACAAAAAAAAAGAGCAATATAAAACTCTTGCATTTTTGTCCCACATGGCACTGGACCCTATATGCTGCCTGCTACCTCAACAAGCAAGTAATGTTTACTTTATTACTTTGCTTGCAGAATTTCCATGAAATTCCCTTGGAAACACTAGTAAACCTAAAAGGCTAAAACCCCCGGATTTTGGCCAAAACATTGAAGACAGTCGAACATCTAGACTTTTTCCGTTTCCTTTAGCCGTTGCCGATGTTTTTATCCCCGTCGTAATAACTTTTTCCCAATCCGATCTATTTTGCCGTGTCGTGAGATTTTTCGCCGTCCTAATAGCCACGCCTATCGGTGACAGCCGAGATCGACGATCTGATTGGACAGTCATTTATCGGGTGAAATTCGTGCACGTGGTCTAATTAACAGTTCGATACGGTCGATCGACGTATTTTACAATTCTAATTATGCAGTGGTTGAAATTTATTATTGTCGAATTACTAATTATTGGGTTATATGTCTATGGTTTGATTAGTAATAATTTATGAAAATATCTTTTTTTAATTTGAAAAGAAAGTATAATTAGATTTACGTAATTTTATCATAGAAACATACAGGTCTATGGTTTGCAGAACGGAAACGTAAGAAATAATTATTTGTTTATATTTCGGGACTCAAATATATTAAAGAAATATATTTTTTTCATATTGTCTTGGGCCAAGGCGGTGTGCAGAAGATTCTGTTCACCGGGATGGGCTGGTCATGTTGATGGCCGCTGGCGGTTCTCAATTGTGATTTATTCAATTGTCGCTTGTTTGTGTTAGTTGTGTAACGTTAACGTATTTTTATAAGTAACATAGGTTTCTTTACTGATACTGCTTAGCAGGCCGATGGGTTTCGATTAAAATTTTACAGACAAGTGTAATAATGTTCACGATTTAATGCTTATCTTTTTTTGTAGACATCTGGAGTAAGTATTATTTTAAGTTTTATGTTGTTTCGTTTAATGAATTTAATGACAGGACGTCATGTTTCATACTTAAGGGGATACATTACTTTGGTCTTCCATCTTACTTTTTAAAACAAATTTGCATAGTGAATGGTAATACCATGATACATCGAAATATTGATTTGAAATAGGGGGTCATGGGTCGATTTTTCAAGTTATTTCACTTTGCAATTATCGTTTTTGGCGGGAAATTTGTATAGAAGTAATGAGAAAAGATCAAATATTTTCAAACTTTTGTTATTCTCCATTGATTAAAACAAAATTGTTTCATTACATTTCAACCAAAAACTAACGCAAGGAAGTCAATCTCTTTCTCTAAACAATGATATATATTTTGTCAGAGGTCATGGACCATCTTTTTTCATGAATTTACATCAAAGATAGACATTAGCGTTAAAGTTCAACGCTGTTCAAGTAAAATTGACGTTGCGTTCAAATCGAAAAGGGACGTTTTTTCTGTTTCACAGGTAAATTTTATCGATAACGTCGTTTTTAACGTAACGTATCCCCTTATTATTGTTTTTGTTATTAATTTTAATATCTTTTTTTGTGTATTTATTACTGTTCCAACTAACATGTTCATGATGTTTATTCTAACAACCTATACATTCGCGGTTATCAAATTTTGAAGAAATTATTTTTAAATGTTTTTCGAACGGAAATTGGTGAAAAATGACTTTTTCGTAATTCAAGAGATCCATGCACGTTCTTCATCAATTAAAGCAGAGTTAATGAGGCAACAACATAGCTCATATTTTTTTTCGTACCACACATTAACTATATAACAAAATATTGATAGGGGATAAGTCGCCGACTTTTTATCACCCACTTGGTATTCGTATGTCCTTGTGCAACACGACGTTAATTGTCCGATAAAGCCGAAAAATAAAGTAAATTTTAATGATAAAGAAAAAAAGAAGTAGCTGTTATTCTTTCCTGTAAAACATCACATTATTTTTTTTTTGAGAGATTGGAAGATGCACTATTTATTTTTATATTATCTTCTATGGAAATATTTTCCCAGTGTTAACACCGGCTCGCCCGACTATTTTGTTATTTTCAGAATTTGTGGTATAATCTTTTTATACCCCATCCACGAAAGAAAGGGGGCATATAGTGTTCGGGTTCGTTTGTCCGCTCGTCCCAAATGTTGCGAGATGGAGCATTATGGTTTTTGGACGTATTCTTGTTTAAAGAGCTTTACATCTTTTTATAGTTCCAGTCTGCTCCTGGGCAGGGGTTTACCAACTGAAACTTAGGGATCGTGGCTTTACTTTATTTCTAATTCTTTGTTGCCATCTATTCATTGTGTCTTTTTAATTAATTCTTTGTGAGTTATTGAGTGGGAAAAGTAACATCAGTACTGGATGTCAATGTATATATATGTGAAAGTAAAAGTTTAAGTCGTGAAGTTAACGTTTCATTCGACGTCTTTACGTATCAAAACTGGTTTGTTCTTCCATAGCTTCTGGGAATATGGAAACCTAAATGTTGTCGTAGCTTTAGAAATTTTACGGAGGACATCCATGATTTGTCATATCATGGAGCTATGATATAGAAGGAGCTATTATATAGAAGGAGCTATTATACTTGAAAATAGTCTTGTTAATATCACGTTGGTCCTCCGCTGATCTATTAGCCCCTTATCGATAAACCTATTTGTGTTGGGGTTTTTTAAAGACAGCGCAAAGAAGAGACTATATTTGATTATGTCCAGTTAAGAAGCCATCAAACAACAATAAAGAGAATTGATAAAAAAAATCATTATATAAAATATTGTTATCATCTGCATATACAGATTCTGTATAACGCTGGATATCAAAGACATGAACCCTGCCGAGGTGTTAAAATTATAGACTATAATCAATTAATAGCTGCGTCGCTGTCTAAACGTAAGATGTCCCTGTTGTAGGAGCTTCTTCTATATATCATAACTCCATGGTCGTATATAGACGCACAAAAAAGGAAATTCTACATCGATACCTCTGACATGCATGGTTTAGTCAAGTATTGCCGCCCTTTACGTTAAAATCTATATCATTGGCAATACATGTATCACTGCAGGTTTTTTTTTGTAACAAACAGGAACTGCTCGTCCGGAGCATCGGAGTTCACTTGATTATAGTATGATAGTAAGGGCCGATCCCCAGTGACAGCTTCTGCCTGGCAGTTTTTGTAAAAAAAAAAACCTTCTTACCCACAAATTAAGAAAAATGATCTTGGCTTATTTTGATACCTAAATTTGTCGTGGCCTTTTCGGACTTTCGACAATTATCGAATGCCCCATATGTACACCCATATTCTGCACTTTATATAGGAGAGAAGTGTCTTAGTTTTAAGTAAGTTTAACATGTTCTTGTTAATATAAATTAATAAGGCACAAGAAAGTGATTGCACGTGGTTCCTGAATTTTGAAGGCCGTTTTTGAGTTTATTTTCAAAGAGGGCTACTCTGCAAATGAAACATGACGTTGTCTCTAATTTTGAAAAGTATTATATGTTTTTAATATCGATACCAAAGCGGTATAAAAAGGACTATGCTGTCTATGCATACTCCATGAGGTAAATATACACTTGGAAAAAATTTAAGCACCCCCGTAATTTTTTAAAATCATAAATTTTCAAAACACTTTTTAACCGATACTTAACTGAAAGTCTTTGTAAAGTTGTGTTGCAAACAAAAAAATGCACTGTTAAGTACACTTTAACATGTTTTCAACAAACCAAAAGACATTTTTATTTAGATAACATGACATGGCAAAAATAATGGTTTTTGTACTTAAAAATGGTCTTCGAAAAGTATGGTCGCATGAAGCTTCAAACTGTAATTTAAATGTGAAATCGCACTCGAAAACAAAGATTGATACTGTATCGTCAAAGAGTCATTTTCGAGTATGTCCACCATTAGCACGAATGACTGCTTGAATCCTTGGTTTCATACTACCAGTTTATCGTCTAATAACTTGGCCTGAAGTATTATCTTTCGCTTTTCAAGGCGAAAATGTGCTTTTAACCGACCGCTTACACCCTTTAAATCATATTTTGAAGAATTAAAGCTGACGAAAATCATGAAAGCTAAAAATTATTTCAAATCATCGAAAAGCACAAAAAGTCTAGGGGTGCTTAATTTTTTTCCAGGTGTATTTAAAGGTAATAACAAAACTACCGAACGTTGACCTATCTCAAGTGTCCAAGAGAAACGACAATACAAGGAAGAAATACCGGGAAAATGAAAAACCGCAATGATCCTGACCTGGTATAGGCATTAAGAAATTGTGGTTGAAACTGGGTTTGATGGGCTTTGTGTCACCCCCTCTTCATTGTGGGGTCAGATAGCAACACAACACGCGGTTGTGGGATCTTGAGGTGATTATCATAGTACAACCACAGACAGGGAGCAAGATTGTTCCATTTATTTTTTAAGGGGCGCAATGGATATATTCTTCGTTATGGCATTTTATTTTTAGAAAAAAAAAGCTATGCTTGTATGGATTTTTTATTTGTAAAGCTTCTATAAATTTCAGCCAAAAATACCATCCTGCCTTTAATTATATCTCCCAAACACGATGTTTGGGAGATATATTGTTTTTACTCTGTTTCTTATTATTATTATTATTATTATTCTTTTTTTTTCTTCTTCCGACCATGAACGTGTCTGCACCACATCTCATAGAAGGACTTGATGAATCTTCATGAAATTGTGTATGGTGGAAAGGTGGGTCCCAAAGTTGGTAATAGGCTATTCGGAATTTTCAAAATGGCCACCGTTTCTATGGAAACAGCAAAAGGTCATAATATGGGACATTGATATATCTCGGTTACCTAGGTGCTCAGGGTTCTGAAATTTTGTAGGATAATAGAGCAAAAGGAGCTCTTTAATAATACGAAAAAAAATTTTGAAGCGATATTTACGGTTTTCGAGTTATTCACGAAAATGTGATTTTTCGGTCCCAAAAATGGGAAAATTGTCAAAATACTACGATTTCCACAAAATTTGGTATCTAGAGGTTTCAAATGATAGCGAGTTTGGGTGCGATGTCAAAATTAATGCAAGAGTGACAATATGCGTACGTTTGGGAGATATTTTTGTGTTGGGCATCCCCAACACAGTCAACACTAGTTTTATTTAAATCCTTTTTATTTTGCATTTTCACCATAGCCCCCCTCCCCTATAAATCAAATAGTCGGTCCCTGACCTCTCATCAGCAGCATCTGAATCAGAGCACCAAAAGTATTAAAGGAAGAGCACTCAAATAAAGAAAGTCAAATTCAACACCAATTAAGGATAATCGACCATGTGCGTTACAAGAAAAGAAACCTGAAGGTGTTTTCAACAGTTTTGAATTAAAAAAAAGATTGTAAAGTTGGCATTCGAATGCCCCTGGTTCATCTCCCTGTTAGTCCAGAGAAAGGTGCGCATTTAAATTGTCTAAAATAGTATTTTGAACTGAAATGTAAACCAACTCTAAAGCCAAGACGGCATAGTATCATTGCATCAGCAACATCAACCGTGTTTTCATCAACAATAAATCACGTGAATAAATCCAAAACTTCTTATCAACATTTTATTTATTACCTTTTATTCCACCAAACATATTAAAAAACTTTGTTACATATTTTTCTTTCTGTAAGTTGCTATTCTACTGTGACTGTGTAAATTCACCTTTACACAGAATACACACGCTACAGGTGTAGACGGTTAATCGAGGGGCGCCTTGGGGATAATTTGACCAAATACTAAATTGGCGATTTTAGTTGAGTATACCCAAATTAAATCGAGTGTTCTATTAAATATTAAATGCAGTAATAAATTCAAATTCGAATTATTCTATTTGAAGGAATCCAAAAAAGGATTGTGCTCAAACAACAGACATTACAAACATGTACAATGCAGTATGCACTTTCTGTGAGGGGCATGCTAGTATCCTGCAAAAATTGTCATTTGCAACGCATTTTCCCATCTTCTTTCCTGTGTGTTAATTAATTAATGATAAATCATAGCATATACACATGTATTAACACTCGGCGTTCCTCACTTCATTATTTTATGACAGGATGTTATTTGTCTCCAGTGTCGTGGTTACTCCCCGCTGACAAAACACTGACACGGCCCTTAGATGATTTGCAAGTTTCAAGTAGGTTTTTAGCGACGTGCTTGCAATTCTGCATTATTTTTTTCATGTTGCGTTTAAAAAAAATAAATAATTGATATTAACATTGACAAAATATTTTGAAATAAAATTAACCATTTAGAAAAATATAAATCAGTGTCAAAGAATAGGAAGAGAAGCTAGGAGCTAACTTTTTAAATTAAAATTTGAGGTCGAAGTCGACGCAAAACATTAAAGAAAATAATGGGATGTTCCTGAATATAAAATAAATGGTTTAATGGCCTTGTATGGAAAGACGGATGCATGCAGTGACCCGACTTCAACATCGGCAACACGTACAACTACAAAGAAATTGGAACAAAAATGTCTTCAAACTTTGAAATTAAATGATTGGTAGTACTTCACGTCGGGAATATTAGGACACATAGGATTTTCTAAGCATTTTTGATTCACTCTACATGAAAAGCATTTGTACATAGTTTCCATAAAAAAATATTTTATTCCTATTGCACACATAGAAAGGAAAAGAAATGGTTTAAACCAAAACTATAAGCATTTTCGCCCGGTTCATTGTTATATATTTATTTGACTTTTTTTACCTGCGTCTGTCCGAAGTTCCGTCACACTTTGTATGTATATAATTATAAGGCATGGTTGTGAAAGCAAGTTGGGGGGGTCATAAGTAAGTATTGGTGAGCATTGGATTACAAATTTCTTGTTTGCCCAGTTAAATATAGTTCTCGAACTTCTTATATTTTTTTTTTCAATCAATGATCTATAGAGTATTAAAGTTTACATTCTACGTCGCATCGCAACATATTAGCCCTGTACAAATTAAGGCGGATCTAGGACCGACGTACCGGGCACCCTCCTCCCGTTTGGTTAGGAACTGTATGAAACAAGAGGTCCCAGAAGGTTTTTTATAATTGCCCCATCGTTTGAAAAATCCCTGGATCCGCCACAGGAGACTAAAATTGAATAGTCAGTTGTCAGAGGAGCTACATCTGATGCGATGTGGACATTGACAAAGATAACAAACAGGAACAAGAAAAACAATGAATCTGTGAGCCACTGCATGCTGACGCAAAATAGGAAACAGATATCCGACAGACAATACTGATTTGGTACTCGCAATATAGGACCTGATGTAAAATATCAAGCCGATGTGACAGACGGAAGAATGGACCATAGATCTGTATATTAATATACCCAGTTTTATATCATAACTCTATGGATAGACGGACTGTTGTTAACTTATATAGATGTTATGTTATGCCCCCTCTTCCTCGAACTTCTGCTGCAGATGACCAATAATTTACAATATCTGACGCACATTTCGTCAACCATGCAGGACTCATCAGAGATATATAAGCTTTATGGTCGATTTTAACAATGAAGAACAGAGAGTATAAACACCTGAAAGTATATATATGCACTCCAAGGAGTATGAATGTCTAGTATATAATCAAACAATGTTACTGTAATTTCAACCCTGAAAATCATCTATATATATTTGCACTCCAAGGAACACGCGAATCGAGCCAGGTAATTGTGTCTAAAGATTTCTTCTAACATGTTAAGAATTTTTCATAACCCTAATTTTATGTCGTATGGAAAGTCGTAGTGGATCTCCGCATTAACAATTTATTTACAATTTGTGTCAATGGGGAAATGTTTAAGT
The DNA here is from genome assembly GCA_963971305.1 of Arcuatula senhousia. Classification (NCBI taxonomy): domain Eukaryota; kingdom Metazoa; phylum Mollusca; class Bivalvia; order Mytilida; family Mytilidae; genus Arcuatula; species Arcuatula senhousia. Next base: position 48,153,934 of record OZ020309.1, on the reverse strand, counting down.
TCCATGAGTTCGACAATTCAATAATTTGACGAACTTCAACGTACAATTTATATTTCTAACGAGCGCAGCCTTAATGGTTTTTAATAAAAGTTATTTCATTCGATTTGCTTTGATAAGTATAAAGTTAATGCAGTTGATTGTAAGAGAAATCTTTTGCGGACTTTAGTAAAAAATACCTGGATCGATTCGTGCGTTCCTAGGAGTGATATGGAAAATCTACTCTAGATGCGCTACTTGTGATTTCGTAATCCTTAGTCCACCATATATGTTCCTGCATGTGATTTCGTAACCCTTAGTCCACCATATACGTTCCTGCATGTGAATACATTCCTGCATGTGAGTGAGAGTTACGATATGGTCTCATTCAAAGTAACAAAGCAAGCCTTAAATTAAACGTGAGTGAATCCTTTTGCAGACAAAGTAAGTATTGACCATCTGCTACGGTAATATATCTGTATATCTGGGAAAAGATTAATTTCTCTATACAAGTTTTTCTCACATCGAATCAGAAATAACACTTTAATTTGTATGGAGACTCTTAGCCTTATTTGACTTTATTAAATTTAGCATCAGTATAATTTTTTTTCCAAAAAAATTGTTAACTTATTTCGGGGTATGATTAATTTATATTTTTGAAAATTTACCTCTTAGTTCCAAAAACGAAATTTAAGTTTTCAAATCAATCTGTCAAGAGTTCTGTACACGTACGATGTGCCGTATAGACTAAAATGCTTCTTCAATATACACTTTCGAAACTGTCATGCACTGAGAGAACACTCATATTGTTACGACTGATAGTCCGCTAGGGAGTAACAATTTCTTTTAAAATTACTAGAGTATTTATAAATTTCTAGATAATTTAACTTTTTTGCTTATTTTTACCACAAACGTGTTACTATGCATAGACCTGTATATAAATATATAAACAGAAGTACAAATATAGTTGGGTTTGCACCCGTGGCGCTCAAATGATGGTTTTCAACAAAGTCAATAAAATCGGCCAATTAAAATAAATGTTGATTGAAGGACTAAACCTCTTGGTCATTCCACATTTAAGCCGGCAATATTGAAAACAATTTTGCCGAAAATCTACACGAAAATAGTAATTTCAAAGAATTAGTTCAAAACCCTCAGAACATCCATTCCCCACTCTTGAAACCGCTACATTATGGATCATATTAAAAGTCTCGGACTACAAATATATTTGCTGTTAATAAACATGCTAAGTTGTGTTAGTCATAGAACAATAACATAAAACAAAACATTGAAACAAAATAAAATGACTTCCCGTCATCTAACATTCTAACGAATTAATGTTAACAGAACAGAAAAATACTTACTCCAGAATTATATCTAAAAATAAACTATAAACCATAAACAAATATACATGTTCATGAGTTCGAAATTACATTTTCTTCTATCTCTCTTTTCATTAATAAAGCTATATGAATAATAATTGTTAACTATCATTTTATTCAATCAACGATGCTACATTAAATTACCCAAATTTAATCAATTATAATACATCGATCGTATCGAACTGTTAATTAGACCACGTGCACGAATTTCACCCGATAAATGACTGTCCAATCAGATCGTCGATCTCGGCTGTCACCGATAGGCGTGGCTATTAGGACGGCGAAAAATCTCACGACACGGCAAAATAGATCGGATTAGGAAAAAGTTATTACGACGGGGATAAAAACATCGGCGACGGCTAAAGGAAACGGAAAAAGTCTAGATGTTCGACTGTCTTCAATGTTTTGGCCAAAATCCGGGGTTTTTAGCCTTTTAGGTTTACTAGTGAAAGTTCACCATTTAAATGAGTGTATTAAAATATGCCTAGAAATCAAATTCCATAGAAATTAGGTGGATAAGGTTTAGTTTAAACATATTTTATTTGTAACGATGGTACAAAAATTACAAAAAGGATAGGACACAAGTCAAACAGACTTATGAAGTCTTCTCCAAGAAAATACAATATTAGAAATAACACAAAATATTTGCATGCATAATAGGCAAGAAAATGGTTTAAACTTTTATATATGTAAGTTCACTATTAGCTTAAGCGGGTGAAGTAAAAAGGATGCAATTATCAAACTAGAAGTCTGATCAAATTTCTGATTGCACATTTGAACTCACCATAACTGATTCACCTGGATTATACATTTTAATTACGATTTGACAACTTGAAATTTTGTCTTTTCTTAATAAAGGTCAGCAGTCAGAGAAAAAATCAGTCAACCCTCATCTACCTGTACATCAATTTTTTTTTTAAATCGACCAATGTTTAAACTTTTGTGTTTTTTGGAGGGTAAAGTTTGGAAGGCTACCATCTTGAAAATTCTTGTATTACTTTGGAACTCAAGTTTTCACTATACATTTGTTTACATGTACCAAGTATCAGAATACTTGTACAAAACTTTGATGGTGAAAAGTTCCAAACTTTTATTATCAATGAAAAAACCATTAAGCTATCGAACTGAATATCAAATCCTCCCAAAAAAAAACAGAAATGAATTATACCTAAACAAATTTTGAAGAAAAATTTCCATAAAATTATGTTTTTATCATTCAAGTCTCAAAATCAAAATTAAGGCAAACATTATCCCATTTACAAATGGGTGTCGAATGATGAAATTATTTTAGAAGTAAAAGATGATGGCTGAATGATGTCTGCTTGTTCAACTTTGAACAACAAAGTCAACCAAGTAAACAATAACATTTCTAACCATATTTTAGAAGCAAAGAAGTGTCAATGGGGCAATTGAATGTCAAAAGTTGGAAAAGGTCAAGACAAAATTGTTAGACATACATTTTGTAAAAACACTACGAATTATACAAAATGCATGACGTACATTCATAAAAATATGTGTTTCTATGAGCCATTAATGGCCTGTCCATTGACCTCCAACATGTAGTACCTGAGACATGGACCTTAACAAAGATATAAACTCAGTCCCCTATGCGTTTAGTATAGTTTTCAGTGACTAAATTCTATAAGTGGTATCATCCTTCTTAAGACACATCTAGAGGTGAAATGTTTTTGACCCCCAACATGCAGAGTCTGATATATGGATCTTAACTAAGAAATTAACCAAAGTCTTTGCGTGTAAATAGATAACATTGACCTTATTTCTAGTGGGTGGTGTTTTTCTACCCAAGACCCATCTACTTTGTAGTACATGTAATTGAAATATCATTGACCCCCAACATGTACATGTGTATTACCTGAAGAAATGCACCTTAACCAAGTACTTAATAAAAGTCGTTCATGCTTAAAATATAGGTCACAGTACTACAACAGTGATTCCGAAGGTCCATCGGACCGAACCAAATGTCCGGTAAAAATGGGTTTGGTCCAGTAATAATTTGTAATTTTTTATACTGGAATGTTAGTAAAAAATTTGTATAACTGATGTTTGGTCCAGTAATGACCGAAATACCTTTGGAATCACTGCTACAAATGTAGTAGCTACATCTAGTGGTAAAATATCCTTGACCTTTGTACATGTAATACATGTACATGAGATATGGACCTTAACCAGGAAATTAATCAAAGACATTCATGCATAAATTGAGCTAGTTTCTATTGGGAGGTGTCATGCTACTCCAGACATCAACACATCTAGTGCCATAGCAGTGTAATATCATTAACCCCTATGGCCCTAACATGTAAAATGTTAGTAAACTCAGGTGTTCTGTAAAAGTGAGCAGGTCCTGCTTGCTACATGCATGTAATAAGTCATATAGTATATGGTCACAGAGTAGATCTCGCCATCCGATTTTCAAACATTTATAGCAATACTGAACAATATAGAGACTCTTTATTCGTTTGCACCACTATAGACTGGAACCATCTGGAAGACACAGTGGTGCAGACCAATAAAACACTCGCCTCTGTTTGCACCACTAGACCTGCGCAGACCATCCCTGTCACACAGTAGCCCTAAGGGAATTCTGTAACATACCAATACAGATACAGAACTGCTTTTGAGAAAGAGTGGCATGATCTATTCTGTGACCAGTATAATTCTAGACATAAAAATTGTGTGCACCCAATTGAGATCCTCCTGATTTGTAACCCCCCCATTATGCCAATGCCAATGATTACATTGGTTATGTCAGTATTTGTATCTAGAAATCACGTAGTTTATTACACTGATAATAAGTAGTAAGCATAACGAACGTTAGAAAAATCCGGTGGCGGTCCGAGATAAGTACATCGATGTAAACAAAGGATTTTTGTTACATTGCGTTAAGTTATTGTCATTTATTGCGCGTGCATATAAGTATTTTGAACGGGTAAGTTTAGTCTGAAGACAAGAGCATTGCATTTAAGGTAAAATAAGCTGATTAATTTCATAAAACTTACAATAAATTGGAAAAAGAGCTGTGTGTGTGCATTAACCATAAATTGCAGCGCCGTCTGGTGTTAAATTAGAGGACATGATAATTACCAAATAAACATGAAAACAACAGCGCACTATAACGCGTGTCAAGAATCCCTGACTTATCGGCCCATTGCGGAATCGGCCCATACCAGATTTCGGCACATTACGTGATGGACCGATTTTGTGATGGGCCGATATCTCCAGACACCAGTGTCAAGAGTATAAGTGCTTGTCTGACCTTTTTTCATAACCTTGTTATTCATACAAGAACTAATTTGATTTTTTCTCTCCAACAGGTTTTTATTTAACAATTTGTGAGAGATACTGTTTGAACAAAAAAAAATCGAAACTGAGATGTCTTAGCTCGAAAGCACCTTCTCCTAATTAAATTCTGCCTATCTAGGCAAACCTCCTGTGTGCCGGAGTACGCATCGCGATTTTATTTAGGCAGTGGTTCCTAGTACAAACATTTTGTACGATTAGCCGTGCTGCTATTCGTACAAACTTTTTCATCCAATCAAATTGCAGTTAATTATCGTGGACCGTTAGAATTATTACATTAAGCAGAAGCATTGAAAAACAAGTTTATTTAAAATTCCTGCGTGAAGGGTACCTGCTATTCTTAGAATGTGTTTGAATTTTAATTTTTTAACAATCGTCAAAATAGGGGACATACAACTCTGTATAAATTATCTTCCATAAATGAAGAATGGTCCTCTTTTATAGATAATTATTTAATTTCCTTTTTGAGAATTTAATAATATTAAGTTTTAATAATATATTTTGGTTAACATCTTTTTTTCATATATTTTTTTTTTCTTTCTTGTTTTTTCCAATCATTTCCCAAAAAGCTGAAAAGGTTCGTATCGGGAGACAGTGGATTAGATTAAGATTGTACAAAATCTATTTAATATTTCAAAATTTGATCAAATGGATCTTTAATTTAAAATAAACCTTAAGTAATAACTGTTTAATATAAATTGTACCCAAAGTATATATTCAAAATAATACCGAAATTGAAATCATTAGTTTTCATTAAAAAATGGTTCAGAAACAATACGAAATTAGTACCTGTGCATTTTGATTGGAGGAAAAAAGTTTGTACGAATAAATCGAACAAACTGTTTGTACTAAGAACAACTGCCTTTTATTTATCCACTGACTAATAGGATGGTAGCATATGTGTTCATACAATATTTTATTATTCATTTATTTATTTTATATATACTCGCGATTACCAAAATCATAGACCTGTATATTATTTAATATACAGGTCTATGCCAAAATCAGACAAACAAGCAAACAAAAAGGGTTAGATCATGTATTACGATTTTTTTAAAAGGTAAAATGTGTGTATGTAACGTATTTACAATTCACTGTAAATTCTCAAATTCAAAAGCGTACGATACAGATTTTTGAAAATAAAAGGTAAACAAAAAATTATAAAAAAAAAAATAAGTTCAGTTTCAAATAAAACAATAAAATAACTGTAAGAATAGCCAATCTGTTAACCCTATAAGATACTGAGGTCTTGATTTTACAATCCTTCATTTTCTAATTTTATTACAGATATCTATCCTTCTGAATTATGATGTTTGTGAGTTTCTGTTATTGGAATTTGTTGGTCATTGAAAAGGAAGTTTAACATTGGAGCATGTGTGTTAGAAAAGATCATAATTTCAGTTTTATCAGGGTTAAATGACATCAGCCATTTGTTAGACCATTCCGAAAGCTCTTTAATATCATGTTCAATAACATTTTGTATTTGGACTACATGTGTACTAATTGCAAAAAAAGGGAAGGTTCTCACACAGAAATATTCAGACATTGGCAAATTTTAGGCAGTAGAGTGACTCTAGCTAGAGTCCAATAAATAATAAAAGACACAAAACATGTATATTGTAAAGATCATCCATGAAAGTGATAGTTTCAATTAAGTCTTGATAAGATTGCCATGTGCATTTTTTTCATGCATGTAAGCTAGGCAAGCCGTTTTTACATTTATTCCTCTTTATAGATATCTCATAAACTTTATAAGATATCTCATATACTTTAAAAGATATCTCATAAAGTTTATAAGATATCTTATAAACTTTATAAGATATCTTATAAACTTTATGAGATATCTTATAAAAAATAATTTATAAGATATCTCATATACTTTATAAGATATCTTATAAACTTTATGAGATATCTTATAAATTTTATAAGATATCTTATTTACTATATAAGATATCTTTAAAAGAAAATGAGATATCTACTAAACACAATGTTTATAAGATATCTGATAAAGTTTATAAGATATCTCATAATGTTTATGGGATATCTTATAAAGTATATGAGATATCTTATAAATTATTTTTTATAAGATATCTTATAAAGTTTATAAGATATCTTATAAAGTTTATAAGATATCTTATAAAGTTTATCAGATATCTTATAAACTTTATGAGATATCTTATAAAGTATATGAGATATCTTATAAATTTTATGAGATATCTTTAAAGAAGCCTTAATAAAAATATAAGATATCTTATAAAGTTTATAAGATATCTCATATACTTAATAAGATATCTTATTAAATATATAAGATATGTCATATAAATGGGAGTTTATAAGATATCTTATAAAACATATGAGATATCTTATAAAACATATAAGATATCTCATAAAACATATAAGATATCTTATAAAACATATAAGATATCTCATAAAGTTTATTAGATATCTTATAAAGATTATGAAATATCTTATATAAAATAATTTATAAGATATCTAATAAAAGTTATAAGATATCTTATAAAGTTTATAAGATATCTCGTAAACTTTATGAGATATCTTATAAAAAATAACTTATAAGATATCTCATAAAATATATAAGATATCTAATAAACTTTATGAGATATCTTATAAACTTTATAAGATATCTTATTAGTTTTATAAGATATCTTATAAGTTTTATAAGATATCTTATAAATTATTTTATATGAGATATCTAATAATCTTTATAAGATATCTTATAAACTTTATGAGATATCTTATATGTTTTATAAGATATCTTATTTGTTTTATAAGATATCTTATATGTTTTATAAGATATCTCATATGTTTTATAAGATATCTTATAAACTACCATTTATATGAGATATCTTATATATTTAATAAGATATCTTATAAAGTATACGAGATATCTTATAAATTTTATGAGATATCTTTAAAGAGGAATAAATATAAATATGGCGTGCCATAGTAAGCCATGACAGAAACTTAGTACTTTGTTCATTAGAATGCTTCACATCTTTTTATTTTCTATTTAAATGGATAAAATAAGGACAAAAATTGCCGAAATTTAAAAATAAAAATAAAAAGCACAATTTTAAAAAAATAAAAAACAGGTACGAAGCTTGAGATAAATATCAGGATTAATCGATTCCTCATTTTCCAATGATTAAACAATTTCGATGGTTGGCTTTTTATATCGAAAATTGAAAGAAAGTATTCAAATTTAAGGGATTCCGTTAGTTTTGTCTAACTTGAAATGGGGTTTTTTTTTTGTATTTAATTGTGCTATTATAATGATCTTATCATAGACCTGTATGATAGAATATACAGGTCTATGGTCTTATATTGCTTTGAAAAGATAGCAAGAAAAGAGACTGCTCCCGAATTTGTTTTCCATATAAACACCGTCAAAAATGTGCCCAAAAGAGGTCGGATCAAACATAATTGTAAAATTTACTCATATATAATTGTCTCCATTTATAGCTATGGGATAAGTAATGGTGCTTTTTTCTAAAAAAGAATGCATGTTTTGTTGTGCTATATCTGAGAAAATCAAAACTAAATTTAGTTTAATTATCTCAGACTATATGTTGTTGTATGTTTAGTCTGAGACAATAATTCGATATGATTTTCTCAGGCATTTTTGTTATGCTATTTCTTATTTGACGATAAACCTTGTAATGATCACATGCGTTTGGGTCCAGGATATTTTTATTATCAATAACGTGTATAAATTGAAGTCTCTAGGACTCCGTACGGCAACCCCGCCTAGCATATAATGCATGCCGCTTATAGCGTGACGCTACGGTGACTCCCTAAAAAAGGAGTTCCTATAACGTCCTTATAAACGTCATGCATTACACACCCCGGAATCTACTATTTTTGAGTATAGTATAATCGCTAATGCTATAGGGTCGTTCCGAAGTGTATATGTATAACGTGTATATATATAAAAAAAAGCATACTAGTCTTTATACTAATAATAAATAGACGAGTGAGAACATTTTATTATACACGTTATTCATAATAATAATATTAAAAAATCCTGGACCCAAACGCCTGTGGTGTTGTGTTGTATTATGTGACATATTTTCTAATGCAATTGTGTTTTGTCATGTATTATTGTGTTGTCATTTATTCTTATGCTGGGATTTTTGTTAGCTGTTATATATTTTATTATGCTATAATTCATTTATTTTTGTTATACTGTGACATGTTATTTTTTTTCTTTCAGAAATGTTATTTTTTACGCAGCAGTATGTTATTTTTGTCATGATATATGTTGCCATGCGAAGTTTGTCATGCTTTGTTGATATGCATTTTGTCTATACTTTGTAGTTTTGTGATGCTTTGCATTGTTCTATTATGCGGTTTTTCTCTTTTGTTGTGCTATGTATTTTTTTATACTATGTTGTTATGCTTTTGTTTGTACTTGTCTTTTTGATGTTTTCTGTTCCTTGTTTAAGAAAGGGGTCAATCTCTGACTATTCCAAGACTGGATTTGAATTACTGATATGCATTTTATTTAGACCATGGGCCAATGGCAGAACGGCTAGCAGCGCCTACTGGCATTGCTGAAGGCTGCTGGCGGTTGTCCATTGTGGTTTTTGGCTCGCCTGCGAAGCAGAGCTGCTTTATCGGCGGGGGTAAAGTTTTATGAGTACCTCTATACCTCAAGAACTAAAGGTCCTAGGTTGATGAAACTTGGTATGCATATCCCCCAGTAGTAGCTTAGCACAGTTGCATCCCCATCTTTTTATCTTGACCTTGGTTTTCTGGTTGAGTGACTTAGCAATGGTAAGGTTTTGCGAGCACCACCATATCTTAAGAACTATAAGTCCTAGGTTGATGAGACTTGGTATGCATATGCCCTAGTAGTAGCTTAGCACATTTCATCCAGATTCCCTTCCCATCTTTTGATCTTGACCTTGATTTTCCAGTTGAGTGACTTTGACAATTTTCAATACATATAATAGTAATGGTAAGGTTTTGCGTGCACCTCCATATCTCAAGAACTATAAGTCCTAGGTAGATGAAACTTGGTATGCATATGCTCCAGTAGTAGCTTAGCACAGTTGAATCCCCATCTTTTCGTGATTCTATGTTTTGTTTTGACATATTTTGTAATTCTGTGTTTTGTTTTGACATATTTTGCGATTCTGTGTTATGTTATGTTTTGCCTTGCTATGATATGATGTTGTGTTATGTTTGCAATGTGCTTTTTTTTTATTTCATGTTGTGTTTTGTGATACTAAATTATATTTGATTTAATATGCTTTGTAATGTTTTGTCATAATATGCTATGTTTTTTATGTTGCCTTTTTCTACGTTACATGTTTTGCTATACTATGCTGTTTTAATTGTTACGTTTTCTTATGCCATGTTACATGTTTTGTTCGTATTCAAAGCTTTGCTATGTTTTATCATGTTTTCTTGTGTAATGGTTATATGTTTTGTCATGTTTTGTCATGCTATGCTATGTTTTGCCATGTTATGTGTTTTTTTTTCATTTGCCATACTTACCCCACACTTACACAAACAGAATTAAGTCCAAACTCCGTTTGCAAGGTTAGTGGTATGTTTTAAATCCTGTGGATAAAGCAGCAAACAATTTTGTTGTGATATGACGGGAGTATTTCCTTGACGTTTTAAACTATGAAATTTAAGGCTCATACACCTTCATTTCCGTTTAATCTACGGAAACCAGTATTTTTTACGATCATATCATAGCAACCACAGCACTGCGAGCAGCCCCTACACACAATAAACTACCCTCTATGTACTGGATACCTAAATTACACACACACACAAAACATATAAATCCCGTTTGATTTCTGCTTCTGCTTCTGCTTCTGACCGACATTTCTAAAGTTATTTCTCTTACTTTGACTACAATGAAAGAAATTTGAGGATTCTTTAATTCTCTAAAATCAAGAGAATTTTTGACACTCCAGAAATGATTTACGCCACTATTTCCAAACAAGTTATGTCTCTCCTGCCGGCATCATCACTAAATTCAACTACCTAAGATTTCATTTCTTGATATAAACACAAAAAGTGTCTGTAAACCCAATATCAGATGCCTAGCTATTATACTTTTCAAGCAATTCATTGTCCACACAAGTACTAGTATTACAAAAAGTTTTCTGTCTGAAAAAAAGACCTTATAGGTTCAAATAGTCTTGGAGAGTAAAAATGGGGTCATGGTCACATGGCATGGTGACAGTTGCCTAAAACATAACCTCAACTGTTTGTATACTAAAATATATGATGCCTAGCTATTATACTTTTCAAGCAATTCATCGTCCATAAAAGTCTTACAAAAAAGTTTACGGCCTGAAAAATGATCTAAGTTCAAAGAGTCACTGGAGCCTGACAATGGGATCAGGGTCACACGGCATGGTGACAGTTGCGTAGACCATAACCTGAACTGACTGTAATCAGATGCCTAACTATAATACTTTTCCAGCAATTCATCGTCCACAAAAGTCTTACAAAAAAGTTTACGCCGCCGCCGTCGCCGCCGCCGGAATGTAATACCTATGTCTCGCCTTACGCGACTATTCGTCGCAGGTGGGACAAAAAATTGTCACGGTTCTTTCATTGTAGTCAAAGCAAGAGAAAAAAAGAGTCACTGGAGCCTGACAATGGGATCAGGGTCACACGGCATGGTGACAGTTGCGTAGACCATAACCTGAACTGACTGTAATCAGATGCCTAACTATAATACTTTTCCAGCAATTCATCGTCCACAAAAGTCTTACAAAAAAGTTTACGCCGCCGCCGTCGCCGCCGCCGGAATGTAATACCTATGTCTCGCCTTACGCGACTATTCGTCGCAGGTGGGACAAAAAATTGTCACGGTTCTTTCATTGTAGTCAAAGCAAGAGAAAAAAAGAGTCACTGGAGCCTGACAATGGGATCAGGGTCACACGGCATGGTGACAGTTGCGTAGACCATAACCTGAACTGACTGTAATCAGATGCCTAACTATAATACTTTTCCAGCAATTCATCGTCCACAAAAGTCTTACAAAAAAGTTTACGCCGCCGCCGTCGCCGCCGCCGGAATGTAATACCTATGTCTCGCCTTACGCGACTATTCGTCGCAGGTGGGACAAAAAATTGTCACGGTTCTTTCATTGTAGTCAAAGCAAGAGAAAAAACTTTATAAATGTTGGTCAGAGAACACTTACTAGAAGCACAGTCGTTTTAGACAAATTTCGGGCATTTGAACACACTCCAGACCGTTGACAGCTATGATTTTTCTTCTTTGGTTACCTACATCATGATCTTATTAAAAAGAAATTTGAATATTTAGTTAAATTGTGCTTTGATAAATCTTAAAGTGACTACATCCTTTCTAAAGTTTCAAGAGTATTAAGTAAATCGTTTTTAGAAACGAAACCCATATGTTTACTGGACTGACGTGGAAAATATTACTGCACTAAACTTTCTTTTAGATAATATTTACATACGTTTTGGAAAACAAATATATCACCAAGTCATTGATATTCCCATGGGAACCAATTGCGCTCCACTTATCGCAGATCGTTTCTTATATTGGTATGATACAAAATTTATGGCCAAACTACAAGACACAAACAAACACCACCTTATTGATACTTTAAATAATACTTACAGATACTTATACGACATTCTTGCTCTTAACAACCCCACTTTCTCAAACTTTATAAATGATATCTATCCTAAAGAATTAACCCTTAATAAATCTAACTCGAGTAGCAATAAATGTCCATTTTAAGACTTCGATTTAAGCATTTTCAATGGAAACTTAAGTATATGATAAACGTAATGACTTTTCTTTCCCAATTGTATTTTTTTTTCTTTTCTTGAAAGCGATTTACCTCTAGATCCCTCTGATGGAGTGTACATTTCACAGTTAGTCAGATATGCTCGATTTTGCAGTGTTGTTTCTCGTTCGTAACAATTTGCTTGTCAGCCGTGTAGCTCTATCAAGGAAGTCGTTGTACTCCCCACATGCTCTGAAATAACGAATCAATTGTGATACGTAAACTCCATATGCTGGAGCGGAAGGAATGTTGCTACACAGAAAGGGAAAGTTAACTATTGGAAAGTTGAAGTCATCACGTTTGTCATAGAGCTTTGTACAAAGCCTTCCTAGTGTGTCAATTTCGAGAAATAGATCCAAATATGAATGCTTCTTAACTAGCTGTCAGTAACTGCGAGTGTTCTCAATATAGTTCCTCTACGTCTCGTTGTTCTCGTATTTAGTGAATTGAACTTTTATCGATTTGTTTTTAGAGTGTGTTACAAGATAAGGTTTAGGGGAAAAAGAGGGCCGAAAAAAAACTAGTTTAAACCCGCCACATTTTACATGTGCATGTCTTAGGCCAGGAATCCTTGTCAAAGCTTTTGTTTGTCCCTGTCATCTACCTGTTGTTTGTTGGGTCTTTCGGTGAGTAATTTAGGGATTGATTTTAAATCTTATGTATCGTATTTTTAGTCTTGGGGAAATGCAAAACGGCGAGCAGCGACCTCTGGTCACGTTGAAGACTGCTGGCTGTTTTCCGTTGTGTTTTTTTTTATTTTCCGTTTTTTTAATGATGTGCCACGTACACTATTTCCAAATTTCTTTATCGTCTAATTACCTTTTTCGTGTTTTCTTGTGCTATGTTATTTGTTTATGTCATGTTTTGCCATGCTATGCCATGTTTTGTCATGTTTTCTTGTGTAATTTATACGTTTTGTCATATTTTTTTCATGCTGTGCTAAGTATTTTCATGCTTTCTCGTATTATGATATATGTTTTATCTTATATGTTTTGTCATGCTTTGCCACACTATGCTATGTTTTATTATGCTTTCTTGTTCTAAGTTACATATTTTGTCATGTTTTGTTGTGCTTTGTTATGTTTTGATTTTGCCATGCTTTGCTATGTTTTGTTATGCTTTCTCGTGATATGGTATATTCTTGTCGTGTTTTGTCATGCTTATGCTATGTTTTGTCACGTTTCTTGTGCTGTGTTGTATGTTTTGATATGATATGCTATGTTTTGTCATGACACCCCTTTCTAACTTTGCAGCTCACCATTTCCATTCTAAATCATATCAATTATGATTATTTTCGTCTTTTTGCTATGCCATGCTATGTTTTGGTATTTTTTCTCATGGCATGGTAGATTCTTGTCATACTATGCTATGTTTTGTCACGATTCTTGCGCTGTGTAATATTTTTTGTCAAGTTTTGCCTATTATGCTATGTTTTGTCTTGTTTTCTTGTGCTATATATTCACTATGGGTTTTTTATTTTGTCTTTTGCTATTTTAAATGTTTTACCACGCCATTCTGTTTTGGTCATGTTTTCTTGAGCTATGGTATATATTTTTTTATGTTTTGCCATGCTTTTCTATGTTTTGTTATGCTTTCTCGTGATATGGTATATTCCTGTCGTGTTTTGTCATGCTATATGTTATGTTTTGTCACGTTTCTTGTGCTGTGTTGTATGTTTTGATATGATATGCTATGTTTTGTCATGTCTTCTTTTGCTATGTTTTAGCTTTTGTCATTTTTTCCCATGTTATGCTGTGTTTTTTATTTTGCCTTTTGTTATGTTAAATGCTATACCATGCCGTTTTGTCATGTTTTCTTGTGCTATGGTATATTTTTATGGTTTGCCATGTTATGCTATGTGTTGTTATGCTTTTTCGTGCTATGGTACATTTTTGTCGTGTTTTTCCATGCTATGCTATGTCTTGTTATGTTCTCTCGTGCTATGGTATATTCTTGTCGTGTTTTGACAAGCTATGCTATGTCTTGTGCTAATTCATATTCTTGTGGTGTTTTGCCATGCTCTGCTATGTTTTGTTATGTTTTCTTGTGTTATGGTATATTCTTGTGGTGTTTTGCCATGCTATGCTTTGTTTTGTTTTGTTTTCTCGCGCGATGGTATATTCTTGTCGTGTTTGCCATGCTATGCTTTGTTTTGTTATGTTTTCTTGTGCTATGGTATATTCTTGTCGTGTTTGCCATGCTATGCTTTGTTTTGTTTTGTTTTCTTATGCTATGGTATATTCTTGTCGTGTTTTGCCATGCTCTGCTATGTGTTGTTATGTTTTTTTGTGTATGCTATATTCTTGTCGTGTTTGCCATGCTATGCTTTGTTTTGTTATGTTTTCTTGTGCTATGGTATATTCTTGTCGTGTTTGCCATGCTATGCTTTGGTTTGTTTTGTTTTCTCGCGCTATGGTATATTCTTGTCGTGTTTTGCCATGCTCTGCTATGTGTTGTTATGTTTTCTTGTGCTATGCTATATTCTTGTCGTGTTTGCCATGCTATGCTTTGTTTTGTTTTGATTTCTCGCGCTATGGTATATTCTTGTCGTGTTTTGCCATGCTCTGCTATGTGTTGTTATGTTTTCTTGTGCTATGCTATATTCTTGTCGTGTTTGTCATGCTATGCTTTGTTTTTGCTATGTTTTCTTGTGCTATGGTATATTCTTGTCGTGTTTTGCCATGCTCTGCTATGTGTTGTTATGTTTTCTTGTGTATGCTATATTCTTGTCGTGTTTGTCATGCTATGCTTTGTTTTACTATGTTTTCTTGTGCTATGGTATATTCTTGTCGTGTTTGCCATCTTATGCTTTGTTTTGTTATGTTTTCTCTTGCTATTGTATATTCTTGTCGTGTTTTGCCATGCTATGCTTTGTTTTGTTATGTTTTCTCGTGCTATGGTATATTCTTGTCGTGTTTTGCCATGCTATGCTTTGTTTTGTTAATTTATGTTTTCTCGTGCTATGGTATATTCTTATCGTGTTTTGCCATGCTATGCTTTGTTTTGTTATGTTTTCTCGTGCTATGGTATATTCTTGTACTGTATTGCCATGCTTTGCTATGTGTTGTTATGTTTCTCGTGCTATGGTATATTCTTGTCGTGTTTGCCATGCTATGCTTTGTTTTGTTTTGTTTTCTCGTGCTATGGTATATTCTTGTCGTGTTTTGCCATGCTCTGCTATGTGTTGTTATGTTTTCTTGTGCTATGCTATATTCTTGTCGTGTTTGCCATGCTATGCTTTGTTTTGTTATGTTTTCTCGTGCTATGGCATATTCTTGTGGTGTTTTGGCATGCTCTGCTATGTTTTGTTATGTTTTCTTGTGCTATGCTATATTCTTGTCGTGTTTGCCATGCTATGCTTTGTTTTGTTATGTTTTCTCGTGCTATGGCATATTCTTGTGGTGTTTTGCCATGCTCTGCTATGTTTTGTTATGTTTTCTTGTGCTATGGTATATTCTTGTCGTGTTTGCCATGCTATGCTTTGTTTTGTTATGTTTTCTTGTGCTATGGTATATTCTTGTCGTGTTGGTATATTCTTGTCGTGTTTTGCCATGCTCTGCTATGTGTTGTTATGTTTTCTTGTGTATGCTATATTCTTGTCGTGTTTGCCATGCCATGCTTTGTTTTGTTATGTTTTCTCGTGCTATGGTATATTCTTGTACTGTATTGCCATGCTTTGCTATGTGTTGTTATGTTTCTCGTGCTATGGTATATTGTTGTCGTGTTTGCCATGCTATGCTTTGTTTTGTTATGTTTTCTTGTGCTATGGTATATTCTTGTCGTGTTTGCCATGCTCTGCTATGTGTTGTTATGTTTTCTTGTGCTATGCTATATTCTTGTCGTGTTTGCCATGCCATGCTTTGTTTTGTTATGTTTTCTCGTGCTATGGTATATTCTTGTACTGTATTGCCATGCTTTGCTATGTGTTGTTATGTTTTCTCGTGCTATGGTATATTCTTGTCGTGTTTGCCATGCTATGCTTTGTTTTGTTATGTTTTCTCGTGCTATGGCATATTCTTGTGGTGTTTTGCCATGCTCTGCTATGTTTTGTTATGTTTTCTTGTGCTATGGTATATTCTTGTCGTGTTTGCCATGCTATGCTTTGTTTTGTTATGTTTTCTTGTGCTATGGTATATTCTTGTCGTGTTGGTATATTCTTGTCGTGTTTTGCCATGCTCTGCTATGTGTTGTTATGTTTTCTTGTGCTATGCTATATTCTTGTCGTGTTTGCCATGCTATGCTTTGTTTTGTTATGTTTTCTCGTGCTATGGCATATTCTTGTGGTGTTTTGCCATGCTCTGCTATGTTTTGTTATGTTTTCTTGTGCTATGGTAAATTCTTGTCGTGTTTGCCATGCTATGCTTTGTTTTGTTTTGATTTCTCGCGCTATGGTATATTCTTGTCGTGTTTTGCCATGCTCTGCTATGTGTTGTTATGTTTTCTTGTGCTATGCTATATTCTTGTCGTGTTTGTCATGCTATGCTTTGTTTTGCTATGTTTTCTTGTGCTATGGTATATTCTTGTCGTGTTTTGCCATGCTCTGCTATGTTTTGTTATGTTTTCTTGTGCTATGGTAAATTCTTGTCGTGTTTGCCATGCTATGCTTTGTTTTGTTATGTTTTCTCGTGCTATGGCATATTCTTGTGGTGTTTTGCCATGCTCTGCTATGTTTTGTTATGTTTTCTTGTGCTATGGTAAATTCTTGTCGTGTTTGCCATGCTATGCTTTGTTTTGTTTTGATTTCTCGCGCTATGGTATATTCTTGTCGTGTTTTGCCATGCTCTGCTATGTGTTGTTATGTTTTCTTGTGCTATGCTATATTCTTGTCGTGTTTGTCATGCTATGCTTTGTTTTGCTATGTTTTCTTGTGCTATGGTATATTCTTGTCGTGTTTTGCCATGCTCTGCTATGTTTTGTTATGTTTTCTTGTGCTATGGTAAATTCTTGTCGTGTTTGCCATGCTATGCTTTGTTTTGTTATGTTTTCTTGTGCTATGGTATATTCTTGTCGTGTTGGTATATTCTTGTCGTGTTTTACCATGCTCTGCTATGTGTTGTTATGTTTTCTTGTGTATGCTATATTCTTGTCGTGTTTGCCATGCCATGCTTTGTTTTGTTATGTTTTCTTGTGCTATGGCATATTCTTATCGTGTTTTGCCATGCTCTGCTATGTATTGTTATGTTTTCTCATGCTATGGTATATTTTTATCGTTTATTGCCATGTTATGCTATATGTTGTTATGTTTTCTTGTGCTATGTTAAATGTTTTGATATGCTATGTTATGTTTCGTCGTAGTTTCTTGTGCTATGTTATGTTTTGTCATGCTCTACCGTGATATACTATATAATCGTATAGAATGTCTTCCAAAGACAAAATCTTGCAATGGTTTGCTAACAAAGTGACTTTTGAGGTTTGCAAATTTAAAAACTACACCAATTTCAAGCCCCCCCCCAAAAAAAAATCCTTGGAAATTTTTCTGAATTGTGAATTAAAAGTGACTTAGAACTTCCTTTTCGTCTGGGTGAAAGCCTCCCTTTTTCTCACTTTTTCATATAGTTCTGGACTCGCTTAATTATGGCTTATAATGTCCTTGCTACCTGGCTCCCCCATTTTATCACGCTAATGATATTTTACTATTTTCGAATGATATGTGGACATAACACTGCACACATGTGCTTGGGCTTAAAACTTGGTAAAAACTAATAAAATAAAATTGTAAACTTGGAGCAAATATCAAACTCGAGCAATGTTAAAAAATCGAGCTACACTACCAGACAGAAGACTAGGCTACCAATATTACAAATTTTAGTTGCAATATAAGTTCATATGATGCAACTATCATGACCATGCGGACAGTTCTGCAAGACGTATAAATGTCTCAAATTGGTTCATAATATGAATCATATATTTGGGATTGGTATTGAATCTTATGTATTATATTCTTTGTCTTGGACCAGTGCAAGAGAGCGAGCAGCGACCACTGGTCACCTTGAAGACTGCTGGCTGTCTTCCATAGAAAATGTTCAAATTGTCACTTGTTTATGAAGGCTGTGTCGCGTACGCTCATTTCCCATCACATTATAGTCTATCATGTAGAGAAAGAACCCATGTCCTGCAGAACAATTAAACAAAGAATTGTCTATAATTTCAACAACTTTTAATTTCACCACATATTAAATACATTTAACATTAATAAATAAGTATCTATGTATCACAAAGAGGGTAACAGGAAAATTACACAGCAAAAGTAAAAACAGTACAAAATTTGTAATAAACGTTATGATGAATGAATTACAAGTGAACGAGTATTTGCTATAAGTGGTATTAATTACAGGTGAGGTGTGATAATGAGTATGAAAAAAAAAACAGGATGCAAATTTGATCCCTCTAAAAAGTTAAAATGATGTACTTTTATTTAACATTCAAAACAAATTATTGGAACTTAAAAATACTTGAGCAACTTAGCTGTTAATCAAGTTAAAACAAGTTGCCTTGAGTACTATACAGGACTATTTTTTCTCACTTTTGTACAATCTGATTTTTGATACTGAAAAGTATATATCAAAAAGTTGAATGCTAGAATCGACTTTTCATATATAAGTGGGTGGTAAAGGGTTTTATTCGTGCATCGTGTTAAGCATTTTTTATTTCCCGTTCAGCCGTGCATGGAGGTACATCGTGCATCGTGTTTCTCTATTTTATTTTTCGTTCATCGTGATTATCATTTTTTTATTGGCCGTTCATCGTGATTATCATTTTTATTTGGTCGTTCATCCGTGCATGTACCCCCCCCCCACCCTTTACCACCCCCATATAATTATAGGATAGACGATTTATTTTGGTTGTTTGGCATCTTGATTCGAACCCCCTTTTTTTATTCTGAATACTACCGATTTGTTACTTTAAACATTTAGTAATTTTCAAATTTGGAGAAAACCTGTAGTATCCATGGAGTATACCCCACAAATAAAACACATGACCAGAAACAAACCACTGTAATTTATCCTAAAAACTTCTAATATAGTTTTAGTTCTTCTTCCATGTTAATAGATAAAACAAAACTAACTATAATAAAAAAAAGGTAACAACAAACTTTTCGAACAGGAGTGATATTAAAATACTAAAATGTTCAAGAATACAAACAGAAACAGGTAGTTCGGTATCGGAGAAAATGACTTGGTAGTACAGACATAAGAAATACGGTGAGTTAAACAAGGTTTTATGGTGTCAAATCCTCTCTTTCAAAAGTAGCCATTGTAAATTCCGGTAGAAAATTATGTTCAACACAACATTGTGATAATACATTTATATTCCATAATTCAAAGGCTGGAAAGCAAGATCTATCATATTATGTAGGAGTTGCATATTGGATAGGAGTTGCAAATGTGACCTAGAGCAATTAGAGGTTAACACGGGTAGAATACTGTACTAGAAAAGTTACTTAATAGACAAGGGGAGGCTTTACAAGAATAGTTACTTGATACATAAGGCATGTAAGGGTTACAATATCTCTTTATCAAATTAATCCCCCCAAAAATCAGGGAAAAAACAGGAGAATCAATTCATTCATAAAGTCTGTATGTATAAAGAATCTTCTGGAAAAAGACGTACCTGACCAAAACAGATTCATATATCCCAGAGTGGTACAAATCCCAAGAATCATATAAGATCAGATTCATACAATAATTAATTAAACAATAATAAATATATAAAGAAGTTTTCTAAACAATATAATCACAATGAAATCATATCACATTCAAAGAGGGGACAGCAGCACCTAATAATACACAACAATCAACTCAGATAAACTTCTAACAATAACTCATAGTCGAGGTATGTGATATACATAAATCTATACAAAATCAAAAGTTTACACATAATAATTTTGATATTTTCGAATAACTAACTGTTTGGATCATTGACTATCAGTCTCCGTTTAACTATTCTAAAAAGAAAAAAAGAATTTCACAGGCCAAGGGTTTCACGGATCGTCACTATTTGTTTGGTTACGAAGATGTCGACTGCTTATGGTAACAGGAAACTTGCATATCTTTTCTAATTATTTAATCATGCTGTGATCCGACATAAGAAAATTGTCTAGGATTTTGGTTGGTGGAGTATGGCTAGGGGCTGCTCATTTCCGGTTTCGGTATATTTACTGTTCATGGTTTTAAAGGTTGGATTTCAGTTCTTCTAGACATTTATAGTGTTACAAACATACAATTTTGGAAAGTTCACTAAAGACTAATAAGTTTTCTAAATTACATCTAACATAATTCTGCTTGTCAAAAGAGCATGATCTTATTTTTACAGAACATTATAAATTAAGTTAAAATAAAACAATTTTTGTTTCAATTTTTTTGTCCATTGTTTTAAACAACCATTAGATGTTAAAGGCACAAAATAGAAAAAGAAAATAGACATGTTGATCCTGAGTCTGTATGTGTAGACATGGCGGAACTTGATCCTGAGACGTAGATAATATTGGTCCTCGGATTTGACTCGGATTGATATGAGAAGTTTCAGTATATTGGTCATATAAATGATGATGATATATACGTTAGTCGAGGTTGATGAAATCATTATATCATGTACTCTTCGTCTGATAATGGACTAGCCTGAAAGTGAAAGAAAAGCAAAATTTAATTTTTAGGTTTAAAAGATAATCGCAATGACGCAAAAAAAAAAATCACCACCACGCTAAATATACAAATATATATATAACATATAACATAAGCCACAACACAAAAAAAGGAAAATATGTGGTGGGTCAGTGCTCACAGAACGATCAACGAGTGGACCTTAGGCGACCCTCCTGTGCAGGATTGTCATGCCATGATACAGTCAAAAGCTCAAATTCTCTTACCATAAAAGGTCTACGCGTATTGAGAGTACCCCTTATGTGTACCACAATGACTATACAATTTCCACTAACACTCAACTCTTACTCTCGCAGTGGAATTCAAAATTCTTTGTTCCTTTGCTTTTCGCCCAAACCCATAATTTTTATCATCATTTCATGTTCATCTTATCACCCTTTTCAGGCATGATCATCATCGTCATCGTTTCTAAAATTCTTTTTTTTTGTGGTTCTGGTGAATTTTTAAACAACTACAATTATTCATAGAACCCTTGTTTCAAAAAGACGACGGAACGAGTTATTTAATGTGATATCACCCTTTGTTATTTCCTTGGTCATGTTTTTTTTTCATAAATTTAAATACGGATATTTTATACTTTGCAATGCTAAATCTTATTGCTACAAAGTTTCAGTCAAGTTGGTTAAGTGGTTTCCGATGATAGGATTTTTGCGACAGACGACGACGGCATATGCTAACATGGTCTTAAATTTGTTAAATAAACTAAAAAATCAAAAGGGGTTGTATTAAAAAGGGGGATCGAAGTCTTTTAGGTCTAAAATCAGATTTTCAAGCTAAAGGACTGAAAATCCCTTTTGTATCCACGTCAGAGTCGTGAATTTTATGAAACACATACAAAACCTATTGCATAATGAAATTTATGGAACGTGACAACTAGATCTATAAACTGTGAGTTATAGCTCACGAATAGATACTTCCCCGCCCGGCCCCTAAAAAATTGTATCGAGGGGCTCCCGTGAGCCTGAATCGCTAAGCTGACCTGGTGGAAAAAATTGTCGAATGTATTGGTTAGTGAATGTTTTGATTAGTGTTTTGCTGATTGTTGTACTGAGATGATCATCTTGACCGTGTTGCGTTGTGTTACTTCCGGTCCCTAAGATCGCCATGAATGACGGGGGGGGGGGGTTGGCGCGCCATAAAATCTTGTTTAACCTACCATTTCATTTGAAATGACAGTACGAAGTCAGGACCATTGCAATCTATGACTACGGTATTCCAGTGTGTCTTCCATGTTTGTCTTTTCTCTTGGACATTGAAATTGATCCTCCAAGTTCGGTAATTTTGTTACTGACCTGAATGCCTGAAATTTTAGGCTATTAGTTAAATAAAGACCTATAATAATGCAGTACAATGTAGAGTTCCATCAGCTTAACATGTGTACAGTTTGCCAGCTATAAGACACGAACTGTTATTTTTACACTTTAAGGATCATAACTCTAATAATGGGTCTTTGAATGAAAAAATCCATCAAACGGAGTTTTTTGTAGGTCTTAACTAGCTAAGCATTATTGTAGTTTTGAATATAGATTTTACTTAACAGTTTGCAGTTCAATGAGGAAAGGCGGTTTAAACGGTCAATTCTGACGTTTAAAGAGTAATAACTCCTAAAAGGGACGGTTCTAGATCGTTCTACAACATTGATCTTGTTACATATTTTGTAGCTCTTTATGTGCAAAAAAAATATGCAATAAATTTCTTTAAAATCTCATAGTTTTCAAGATATGGAACTTAAAAAGTGCAAAAATTTAAAACAAAAGTAAGTATCGTCTGCCGACACCATCAGAATACTTAGTTATTCCACTTATTCATAGCCAAAATCTTAAGCGTGCATTGTGCTAAGCATCACTAGGTGCGCCTACCATACCAATATGGTTAATCTTGCACTTGTAAGTAAGCAGGAATGGACATTAATCATTCTTCTGTAAGCAGTTTTAAACCGAAAATATAGGTCACCATTCAACATCTAAAGCATACGTTATGCTTTAGCATCACTGTGCTCCTACCATACCAATATACTGGTAGTCAGTATTTAGGAATGAACTTTAACCATGGTCACCTATGCAGAAAATATCGGTCACATCAAGCATCCGAAGCATGCATTGTGCTTAGCATCACTAAGTGCGCCTACCATACCAATATGATTGATATGGCACTCGTCAGTAAGCGGGAATTTGGGACGAACGGACAGATGGAATAAACAACTGATTGCAGTTGCACTTATAATGTCAGAGGAGTAAACCCTTGGATAACAGACGTCCTTTTGGGTCAGATGAGCTAAAAAGGTGTTGCACATCAACATTATATTACAAAGATTGTTTGAAAGTTTCATGAAAATCCACTGAGATGGTTAGGAGTTGTAGATAGGAGATGGATACCCCATTAATAGACATTGGTCTTATTGTAGTGATAGCATTGTCAAATATTGCATGGTCTTCATAAGACTAATTTTTGTCAGATTTACTATTTGTTTTTAAATTTCTGATCGTCTAAATTCAAAATAATTTTAAACACCAAGTTTCTTTCCATTTACTGCACATGTCTATATAATATATTATAACCAAATTATGTTTTTTTTTATTGCTTGCTTTCATACTTGGCCTTTTATTATTATTTTTAGCAGACAAACAGTATTTATAGTATAGAACACCCACAGCCCGTATCACTCACCTGGCTTCAATGACTGATGAAATGAAAATAATTTGGGGTACCTGAGGTGAGAAACTCCAATAAAGGATCATCATACAATTTCTCCTTATAATGAAGGCTTTTGTAGAACACATTTAGCCAAACATTCAAGCAAACAAAAGCTTTTCTTATCTTTTATAGGTTTCATCTGCAAGGCAATAACCCAGATCTTGACAACTAGGAGCCATAACTTTTACATGGGGTCATCTGACAGCTTCAGCCTAATGGATATTTTTGAAAAGCTAATTGAACTGAAGATTTAAGCAAGCAACATTTTTTCTCTATCTGTAACAGCTTTTATTCTATTATAGATCAAATATACAAAACACTATTTTTTCACCTTTAAAGACCATAACCCCTATAAGGAGTCATCTGAAAATTTTGACCCTGAAATAATTTTTGTAGATCTCAATGAGCAGTCTCAAAACTGTGAAAATGGTCAAGTTTGACGATTAAGGGGAAATAACTCCTAAAATGAGTGGTCTCTCAACTTTGACTTAAAGAAAGGGTTTTATAGAACTTTTGATGCTGAAGAAGTAAAGTTGCTTTGAGGTTTTTTTACCTCTTATACTTTTTGAGCTTTAAGCTAAAAAATAGAGTTTGAACTGACTACCGGGTATTCTATTTTTAGTATTGGTGGCC
This sequence comes from Arcuatula senhousia, assembly GCA_963971305.1. Taxonomy (NCBI): domain Eukaryota; kingdom Metazoa; phylum Mollusca; class Bivalvia; order Mytilida; family Mytilidae; genus Arcuatula; species Arcuatula senhousia. The sequence goes on along the minus strand of OZ020309.1, from coordinate 48,129,458 downwards.
ATGTTGGTTGGTGGGCGTGAACAAATTTCACAAACTAGGTAGATGACATCTTAAAGATCAAGTGTACAATATTATATAATATTACCCTGACAAGGAATTTAATTTGAATCAAAATATTGTAGACAATTTCAGAAAATCTGTTCAGCCCAGTAAAAGGCACCTACAAAAGTAGTTCCTAGGGCCTACAATACATTAAGTGGATAAAGTCCTATAAAATCAAATGATGTTGCAATATGATCAACTAAATATGATGACAAACAATCCTACGAAATTTAAGCAAAATCCATTGAACGATCTCTGATGAGTTGTGACCACAAAGTGCTCATATGACTTAAAATGAACCAAGTCAATAAAGTTCCATAACTCCCATAAAACTTGCTATTTCAAATTTGTGATATGATCAACAATATATCATGATAAGCAATCCTACAAAACTGCATAAAATCCACTGAGCAATATCAGAGAAGTTTTGCTCACAAAGTGTTCCTATGACCTAAAATAACCAAGGTCTATAAAGTTCCATAACTCCTATAAAATGTGATGGATCAAAATGATGTTGCAATTTGATAAACTACATATCATGACATATAATTCTACAAAATTTCATTAAAATCAATAGAGCAGTCTCAGAAAAGTTGCTCTCACAAAGTGTTCCTATGACCTAAAATAAACAAAATCAATTAAGTCCCATAACTCCTATAAAATTAGTCTAACTCAAATGGTGTTGCCATATGATCCACTACATATCATGACATACAATCCTTAAAATTTCATCAAAATCAGTTGACTGGTCTTAGAGGAGTTGTGAGCACAAAAGTGTGACAGACAGAAGAAGACCATTATTAAGTCTTTCTGCAGCATTGTGGCATGGGACAAAAACTCTTGAATGTACGTTGCAAAATTTGGCACCCAAGAAAATTGCCGCTATACAATTATTGATAGTTCCCATATTACAACATTCAATGTCTATCTTACTTCTATTACGTAAACTTCTACTGGATAACCATATACTCAGGGTCCTTAAGCAGCAAAAAACACAAAAACATTTCATAGATTTATTTAACATTAACAAAGCCTCCATTCAACAAATTATGATCAAAAGATGAGTGCAGTTTTGTTTTAATTCATAAAACATAATTTATCATAGAAAGTTGGTGTATTCAAATAATTCAATAGAAATCTTTGGGGTATTACAGTAACATGCATGGGTTATGTTAATATTGTACAAACTATTTTATGCTTGTTTATCTATAATTTTTTTTTTTTTCAGAATAAATGTGGAATAAAATTTACTTGAGATATGTGTATTAATTATGGATACTCCCACAACATTAATGTATTTGTATTTTATAATATTTGTGAACAAGTTTTAAGATAGTACATAACAAAACTCTTGATAACATAAAACCTTAGATTTAATCCCCCTTTTTTGTATAAACTAACATGCTACAATAACACTTTACAGAACAGTTTAAGGTGACATATATGATAAACAAAAGAGGCAAAATCAACAAAAATCACAGAAAATTAAATCATAAAAGCACCCAAAGTAAACTAATTAACAGTGAAGCAAGCAAAGACAACTCATCATTAGAAAACACAATAACATCTCAATGATGAATTAAATGTCAGTGGAGAAAAATAATGAAACACAAAAAAAATGTATAAATATGTCAAAAACTTCATCTTGTCAACTAGAACTCATTATCTATTGATGCACAAGCCTTGTGAATATATTTTCAAAATCAAAAATGTTTCTATTTAATAATTCTTTAACAAAATATGGACATGATAGATGACAAACATTCATTTTTTTTCATAAAATTTTGTAAATGTTTATTAAACAAGGCACAAGAATCATATTTTGTTGAGATCATTTTAAGGGCCATAAATAAGTTGAGAATCTTATATAACTAAAACAAAATTTTGGCAATATCTTGTCAACATCAGATCACATGGTTCTTAATATAACATGATGTATTTGGCACTGAAAAAACCTTATACACTCCCGGAGGCAGCATTAATGGTAGAAATGTTGATATTTTAGCTATGAGCTGAATTTTCCTTCAATGTCCTGTTTAACAGGCTTGTTTTCCTGAACTTTCAGCGTTTTTTACGCTTTTTTATTTTTGTTTTTGTTTTATTTTATTATTTTGTTTCAAATCATATCACAAAAATATTTATTTTCACTTGTAAAATATTTATAGATACGTTTTAATTTCAGGAGCGTCACAGGTTTAACCTGCCTCTGACATATTAATTAAACAGAACCAAAAAATTGCTCTATATAATTATTTATTTGTCAAAACTTTCTAATACCTTTTTTCAATTTTGATCAACATAAATTTTTAAGAGGTATTTCTAATGTTGAATACTTTTAAAAAATCTTCCTTTGATGACAGGTATATGATGTTGTACAACACACATTTTGGAACCACATTAAGTTGATACACAGACAAGGGGCAATAACTCAAAATAATCATGCTACAATATCTTAAACTAAGAACCATGGTTAATCCTCAAGGAAAAAAAAAATAAGAAAGGTGTAAAGCAAAATAAACTACATGTACTAATAAATTTAAAAAACCTCCTAATGAAATAAATATTTAAAGCTAAACTATGTTCAATGATCCTTTACTTGGAATATGATGAACTCTTGAGATCTGCATTAGCATGCCAATAATTCTTTAATTTGAAGAAATAATAAATAAAGATCTTATCATTTATATAACAAATAATGAATATCATTAAACAAATTTAAGAACACTGAAAGGATCAAATATTTTTAAAAACTTTACAGACTTTTTTATTGAAATAAAAAATGTTTGTTTCAAACCTACATTTTGGGAAAAAAATCAGGAATACAACTTTCTTTAAGATTTTTTAAATTTCGTTTTGAAAGGTTAGAATGAATGATAGATAACACAATATGATACACACAACAAAATAAATTAAAGCAAAAAAACAACAAATATAGGGATATACCCCAACAACAGTTCATGCTAGGTCAGGATACCTGTATGATCTCCAGGGATCCTTGTAATGAATTATGGCTACTGCTGGACGAGATACTACTGTTTGATTGGTAGGGATCAGACGTCCCACGACATCCATCCATTATACAATGCTTAGCATGCCTTCCAAAAGGAGATCGGCTAGGAGATGGTTGCTCGTCAGAAGAAAGAATGTCATCCATACTTCGAGCTTTCCTACTTGCTTCGTAGACTTTAGTCCGTAACATTGCACTTTCCATAGCGGCAGAGATCTGCTTGTAAATTTCTTTTTCGCTGTAATGACTAATACCTAAATTTGAGTCTGAATGTTTTGATCGTTTACCATTCTGTAAGATGTACATTTCTGATGCATCGTCTTGTGATGTACTGCTGACTGACCCTGGTGAATCTAAACAGTCAGATCCCAGGTCAAATATAGGGTATTTAGAAAATGCAATACTGTTGGGTCTTTCCATTGGACGTTTAGCCCTATTCTCGTGAGATCTACGCACAACCTTAAATGTACTTGACGGAGAGGTTATAGTCTCTGTAGATGAGCTTCCTGAGTGTGAAGTTGGCGATTCATTATCTGGTATGTTATCCTTGATTTCTGATGGCAGACCAAAGTTTGACGAGAGCGTTTTTTTCCTCGATAGTTTGCTGTAAGAGTTTGCAAAACAAGGTGTAAAATTCAACTGATCCAGTGACGTTGAGGGAAAGTTCTGTAGATTTTGATTCTCTATAGATTTGGGTTCTGATGTTGTTGGCGACATAAAATTCAATCTTGCCATAGCTGAAGATGGCGACATTTTTTGTGACATACATAACTTTTTGTTTGGAAATTCTGGTTCTTGAAGAGAAAGAGTCTTTGGAATAATAGGTCTTAAGTGAATGCCTTTGTCAGTGTTAGGAACAAAGAATTTTGATTCAGATATATTGCTAACTGTGCTGTATTGAGGACTAGATACTAAATTCCCATCTAATTTTGTAGATGGTTTGTCATCACAACTAGCTCTACATGACATGGGTGTTGCTTCTGGTGATATCACTGTTGAAAGAGCCAAACTAAATGATGGTCGTTTCAACTGTGACATTCCTTTAGTGGAACATGATGAGATATTTGTATGCGATTTTGATGATGTATGCAGTTCAGACTGTTCAGTATTAAAACTGGAATGACTTACACTAGTTGCCACAGAAGTTTTGTTCATATAATCTGAATGTGAAGTAAAAGTAGTCTCTTTTGAGTAAGAGGTATCGGTGGCACATTCAAATTCCTTCTTAAGAATTTTAGGTGACATGTGAGATATGTTTATTGACGTAGACTGAACACAAGAACTGAACACGGATGAGGTATTTGTGGTAGCACTTTCCATTACCATGTTGGAAACATTTGGGAATGGAATCGGCAGCGGAACTGTTTTTGAGACATTTTCATCCTTCGTCTTAGAATTTAAATCTATTTGATTTTGTCTTTCTTCAATTCTTCCACTTTTAGGGGTTGGAGTCCGTTGAACATGAGTCTCGTTAGCAACTGGTTGACATGTTGATAACGACAAACTAAATGATTTCTTGGACAAAGTTGTGCTAATTGAAGAAGGCGTTGAAGTTGTTTCATTAAATTTTTCTGAAATAGTCAATTCTTTTGAAACAACTGGTGAGTTTCCAGCTGAATTTTCTTCTTCAGGGGAGATAACTGGTGACAAAGGTAAAGTGAATGGTCTATTCAATGCCTGTCTTGGTGATTTTAACCTTGACCTTGAGAAAGACGATTCTAGCGAGAAAGACCGGAGCTCTTTGGTTTCAGAGGAGAGAGGTAAAGTAAAACTTCTGTTGCTAGGAGACTTTGGAGATCTCCTGGATCCATCGAGGGCAGGAGAATGTTCTGGTGGAATGACAAACTGCGGGAATGGCTTAAATTCTTCACAAGGTGTACTTGCCATAGTTTTAGAATTTTTCAATTCTGTAACAACTTCTTTCTGACATTGATCATTATTGTTTGTTTCATTTGATGAAAGCTGAATGTGTTTAGATTTATCCCAAATCTTATCGGCTGTTGTAAAGTCCTCCCACGTGTCACTGTCACGTAGCAATGGTTGACTACTTTTACATTCCTTGGACTCTTGAGAGTCTTTTGTCAGTGAATAAGTATCCCACAAGGAATCAAATGTAAACGATTTTGAGATCTTGGGCGATGAAGGACTAGTCATCTGTAAATCCATTGCTATGATAGATTTAGGTTTAATATCTAGGACATTGTTGTCAAGTTTATGTCTTATTGTATAGTCCTTTCCTTTTCTGATTTGTTTTTCATATTCTAACAGCTGTCCTAAGAAGTTAAAATTGGGTGAAATTGTCGGTCTCTTATCTTTCACATACCTGAAAGATGTCCAAAATTAAATTATTATTTTATTCTTCTATACATTATATAAATACATATTAATTTTATGCATGAGAAAACATTCAAACTGATATGGGAAATCAAAATCCATTTAATTGGTTTTTTGAAAAGCTGTCAATTCTAGGATTTCTATGGCTATCTGTTTACAATTGCAAATTTTGAAAATTTATGTTTTCCTGAAAAGTGTGTCACATGCTTCGATTCCAAATCTCATTGTTATATATTGAATAACAGACTAATTTGTGTGAAAAATGCATTTTATTTGTTGATTTTTTCCAATTATAAGATGTTGTATTGTAGTTTTAGATGAAAAATGCATGTTATGTCATTTTATCATTGAATGTTAAATATCACTACAATAACTGACAAGTGCCAACTGTTAATCACAATAATTATGACATCTTTATTGATGTCAGACCAAATTAAATATTGAACAATTATTTAATATAAATGGATGTTTACAGATGAAAAGTATCATGACAGAATTTCAAAAATTCAAAACAATAAAGGTTTAACATTACAATTAAATAGATAAAGACTAAGGGAAAAATTGTGCTTTCCTCAAGCATTTTTAACATATTTTTGTTAAAAAAAACTGTTTGCAATGGATCGATTCTACAAAAGTTCTACAATTTTATTAGGATTATAAGTAACTATACAGTCTTGAGGTTGACAAAGCTTTCATTACAACAGTCTGGTACATTCTATCAAAAGATATTTTCTATATGATAAAACACACAGTAGAATAAGCCCTATTTCATGTTCCATTTTTGCACATCACATTACTATTTTACACGTGGATATATGCTTAGTATGAGTAATACCACTGTCTTAAATGACATTCTGTGGATTCATTTATTTTCGTGGGTATCAATTTTCGTGGTTTGATAAAAAAGAATCAGTTCGTGGATTCTTGAATTCGTGGTTTTGAAGACAACAGAATACAGATCAATGTAAAATTTCCTTTTCGTGGGGTATCAATTTTCGTGGGTGGAAGCCAACCACGAAAACCACGAAAATTGATACCCCACGAATAATAATGAAACCACAGTAGTGAACAAAACACGAAAATTTTCAATTTGAGTTTCTGTGTTTGTTTTTATATTGTGGTGTGGGTTTCTTAGTGTTCTTCGTTTTTGTGTGAACTGGTTGTGTGTTTCCCGGGTTTGTTCTTTTTTGTGTCATTGGTTTTGTGTGGGCCTTTTCACATTGGAATTCTTAGCCTCTTTCCACTATGCATTTTTGTTCTATGAATGGAGTATTACCTATAAGCATCATCTGATGACATATTAAGATGTCTCATGATGTAGGCTATAGCCAGCGTAGGTGACCTTGAGATTCCTGCCAAACAATGGACCAATACACAACCATTAGCTTCTCTCACTTTGTCTAAAAATAGAAAATGACTTATGATATTCAATATTCTTATCTTTACTAGTGTTTTGTAATAGACCTCATTTCTAAAAGTAAATATAGTATATACATTTTATTATTCCAATTGGTGACACATTACAGTCATGTGCCTGTAGATTGATCTCTCTGGTGAATACAGATGTGGGTTTGTCATAGAATTTTCCATATTGTATTGTGTTTTCCTATACTGGATTTGCCATAAGCTTAATTGATCATTGGCAACATGATAAGTGTGTAGCAACAGGCAGAAACTGCCTACTCTTCCAAAGCACTCAAGTTCACTTGTTTGTATTGCTGGTTACAATTTCGTTCCTTTATGTGTGTTTCTGTGGCATGGTTCACCATATCATTGTTATGTGACAACTTATTTTGTCTGTTCCTTTCCCAACTTCTATCATTTGAATGCGCCTTGGTTCATCTTTGCTTCTTTGTAACACTATTATTAATCTCATTAATTTAAACTTGTATGCATAAATATGTTGATGTATTTTTTTATGTTCTTATGTGCCTCCTATACTATAACTCATTATTTTACAATTATCATAATAAAATTAATGAAACATGACTATTTTTAGATTGTTATGTCATTCTTGTTTATTGGTAAAAACTACTCAAACCAAACTTAACCTCTCCATTTCAACTCAACCTTACCATGAATTTATATCTTCATTACTGTCAATATAATTCAATGAGATGCAATCAGAGGAACAATAACTTGATTCTGACACAAAATGTAACAAAAGACAGCCACTTATTGACAAGTACCACACAATTAGCCATTGGACTTCTATTCATAGGGAGCATCGTTAAAAATTGATTGGAAACCATGAAGTTGTGTTGCAATTCTCAGCATTATTTGACAGAACTGAATTAATATGATAATTTTCATACCTATGAACTGGAATGCTTCTTCGAAGTATGGCAACATTTTAGCGCTATAATTGTCATTGATTGGAATGCGAAAGAAGTGTCCTTCTTGAACAAAAGGCGGCTTTGGACAAGTCGTGCTGACGTTGAGAATAAATGATATGTCATTGACCTGCAAAATAAAATAAACAAAAACATATATATTAAATTATTGGGAAACATAGTTATGATCCATGACCGTCTTCAATCATTGTGACCATATGCAAGACAACAAGTAGCTATCATTGGTCAAATTGATGTTTCATTTGATGTTGGTTGTATGTAAAACATACACTTTTTTATATCCAGTCTTTTATGTTTTGAAATCCTTTTAATAACTTTTAAAGCATCCAGAAACATAAGTCTCGCTTCAAGTTTTGGAAATACATTTGTATTAGGAACAAAAAAATATTGTTTGTTTTTGTTTTACAGTTTTGAATTAATGCACAATAAATAATTTTTTCTCTTAAATATGGATGAAAATAGAGCAATGCTATATATGAAAATCAAATGAAAACTGTAGTCAATAGTAACAATTGGAATAAATATGCAACAGACATGCGACAACCCAACAAATTGTACTAAGACTTCATTTCACATATAAAAAAGCCTTCCCGTCCTCAGTCATGTCTTTAATAGGTGACAGATATTGTTTTAACAATCGATAATCTCATTAGAAGATCCTACTGCTTCAAGCATTTCCATCCTATGACTAATTCTTGTTTCAACAAGATGGAAAAATATTTGTAATATGAATACTCCTGCTCGGAAGATACTTTAAAACAGAAGTTTCCTCCACTTAGGATAAAAAAAAAATTAAACAAGATGACATTCATTTTACTAATTAGACAACTTTCACAAGTAGCTGGTCTTACTGAAAAAGACTGTCAAGTCAAAGTCATCTGGATTAGGTACTTATCAAATACACAGAATTTAACCAGGGAGAGAGCTTCATAATAAGATTTATTTTCTGCTGGTACACACTATAATTTTACAGGACAAGCAAAACTGTTTTATTTTGCTATTCTGTCTATTCTAAACTTCTGCTTCAACATTATGCAAAAAAATCCAGCCAATAAAAGACATAACTGAACTGCAGAAATAAAAAAACAAAACAAAAAATCAGTCAAAGTCAAAGCTGGCCGGATTTCGTTAAACAGGAAGTAGGTGAGCAACAGACCTGAAATTGAATCCCACGTTATGGGACCCCACTCTGATGCTGTATACCAAGTGGCTGTGATAAGTAGTTGCTGAGAAAACTGTTACGAAAATTTTTTCCCCGCCCGACATTCACCATTTTATAACCGGGATTTTTCACTCAGTGAAATCCGGCCAAAAATCATTTTCACCTATCAATCTGATTTACATTTTTTACAAATCCCTTTCTAACCATAATCAACATAAAAAAGAAACCGAACAATTAACAGCAGACTGTCAAATCTTCAAGAGAATGCTCAACAGACAGTAAAATTAAGGAGATGTAAGAAAATATGTAGACAAATGTCAATTCATTACAAATTCAAAACATTATTGACATCCAATAAACATGTTTTCCCATTGCATATTGGAAAGACAAGTATTAATTTATTTTTTCTAAGCCTTTTACATATTTGTTAATTGTATCTACATGTGTAAGTCTTAGCTCTAGTGGTTGTCATAATTATTTTACATCTAAGAGTAAAAGCTTTGTGTAGAACCCAAACCCATTCTCTTTCCCCAATTTACACCATATTTATATGCTATAAAGATAAACTTAAAACCTCTGATGTACTGATGTCCATTAAGAAAATACTGTGGTCTTATTATTATTTGTATCATTTCGTGATTTTCGTGGCTGGCTTTGACCCATGAAATTTTATACCCCAGGATAAGGAAATTTAACATTGATATGTATGCTGCAGACTTTAGAACCATGAATTTAAGAATCCATGAACTGATCCTATTTCATCAAACCAAGAAATTTTTTACTCATGAATATTTATAATGAATCTGCAAAAGAGCCATTTTTTACAAGGTGAAAGTGTAATAAATAACATAAAATACAGCTTACTCCAATGTGTGTTACAGGACTAACGCACTTACACTTTTGTTGGTTTTTTTTAATTACTAAACAGGATCAATTAATTTCAAGATTATAAAACAATTATCATTAACAGTAATTCATTGCCTTGAAAAATTACATTAAGGAATAATTGAAAACATAACATATTGTTTAATAAACTCTTATGCAATTGAAAACAACTATAAAATAATAACTATTACGCAACTGATAAGAGGGCAAAAACATTATAAAGGGCTATAAAATGGAATACAATCAATAGGGATTTATCAAATTTGCTCCAAAGAATAAGCTTGTATCAGTCACTCCACCGCGGAAATAAAATCAACTGGATGCTGTTCTGAATAAAATCCATTGATGAATCACAGAAATGTCAAGGACAAAAACAAAACACAAGGCAATATTGCCTTTTGTTTACACATGACTTAAAAGATGAATATTTGACAGAAGAAATTCTTAGAAATTTGTCTGAATTGTAACTTGATCATCTGATGATCCTACTATCATATTCAGATTATACTAATGGTAAAGACTTCACTACAGAGTTCTATTGTAAAAGTGTTCAAATCGAATCTGAAAATTGAACACTTGAACCCAAATTGATCTTTCTTAACATTTTAAAACTCTATATTAACAAATTAATAATTGGTTTTCATTTTTAACCTTGACCTTTAATTCAATCTACAGGTACTTGTACAGGAAGAAAAGTACAAGGACATTATTACTTTAACCGACATACAGATGCGCTTATAATAAAAATGAGCTAGCTTTATATAAAATAACAGATAATGCATGATTTTTTGGCCACCTTGGTTGAAAACTGCTTGATAACCTTGACCTTTGACCTACCTGAATAGTTTCCTGAGATATGGCATCTCTATGTGACCCGAGGTACAGAAAAGGGAGAATCCGTGTTGGACCAACATTTGACACAGGTAGACACGGCTGAGACAAGAATGTCAGGGCTGTACATTTGTAAGAGTTATCTGTCTTGTTTTCACACAACTGTGGCTGCATGGCTTGAAATGCCAGGAATCCACCTGAAAAAAAGATATTACATTACAGTTAAAAGTTCATAAGCAAGCTCAAATAAGTCATCAAAATGAATAAATAATAAATTTGACTGAAACAAATTACCAGTTCATTACATTGAAACTAAGGTGATTTCATCATCATAAGACTAGGAGTATTGATAATTGACATCTAAAAATAATATTGTCCACTAAAATTATATAATAAATTTTCAGATATTTAATTCATTACTTTCATCAGAATATAAAGAAATAGATATTCAAAACAAGTAAAACCCCATACTTAATATATTAAAAGGCAACACTGACGTAGGTTTTGATACCAAACAAACATCCTGCACTTACAATAAGGAAATTAAGACTACTAGAATCTGTATTCGGGCATTTAAGATTACAAAAGCCATATTAAATCTGTACATGTATTTTGGTATCATGTGGGTGGACAGAATGACATGTAGTGGTAAACAGTTCTAATTGAGGCATGTTGGTTAGTACAGAAGTCTGGGACACAGATGTGTAGCCTTGTTTTGTCTACACATTGGAAGACAGGTGCTTTATTTATACCCCCAACTGTTACCACTGTCATTTCAAGGTCCCATGACAATCAATTATGTAAATAATTTTGCTGAATATACCGGTAGTCTTTTAAGCCATTAACTGAACTTGTTCTAAGAAAAACTAAGATTAACTAAGAAAAAGAACAAATTTACAGAAGACCAAATAATCGACATGCTCAACTTTCTTATTGACAACATATTTGTTGAGTTTGGTGGACGTGTTTTTCAGCAAACAATAGGGATTCCAATGGGCACTAATTGTGCACCTTTGCTTGCTGATTTGTTTCTTCATTCATATGAAGCAGACTTCTTACAATCTCTTCTAGACAAAAAAGACCGTAGACTAGCTCTCTCTTTCAACCTCACGTTCCGTTATATTGATGATGTCCTTTCACTAAACAATTCTCGATTTGGTGACTTTCTCCATCTCATATATCCCCAGGAGCTTGAGATAAAGGACACAACGGATTCTAGGAAGTCTGCTTCATATTTAGATCTACATCTAGAAATTGACTCACAAGGAAGACTTTCAACAAGGCTCTATGACAAACGTGATGACTTCAACTTTCCAATCGTCAACTTTCCCTTCTTGTGTAGCAACATTCCGTCCGCTCCAGCTTATGGAGTTTACGTATCTCAATTGATTCGTTACTCCAGAGCGTGCGGGACTTACATCGATTTCCTTAGCAGAGCGACACGTCTGACGCAAAAATTGTTCACACAGGGTTATGTTGCTCCTCGGTTGCTGTCTTCACTCAAGAAATTTTACGGAAGACATCATGCACTTATAGACAAATATGGGATTTCGATCTCTCAGATGAGTGCAGATGTTGGTTTGTCATAGGGTGTTGTTTTGTCTTCCTTTACCGGATTTGACACACTGAATGGACTATTGGCAACGCGACGGGTGTGCTATAGCAAGCAGGAACTGCTTACTCTTCCGGAGCACCTGAGTTCACTCTTGTTTCGACTGGAGTTCGCGTTGTTGATTGATGTTCAGTTATTTTGTGTTTCCATGTTTTGCATGTTGTCTGTTTTTGTCCCGTTCTTGTTGGTGTTTACTGGTTTTGTCTCTGCCCTTTCGGACTTTTGATATTCGGATACCCCATTGGTACCTCTGCTTCTTGTACTTTACTATTTGATTCAGCTGCTTAAGCATCATGCATAAGTTTTGAATAGGAACCATTAATCCAACATGGACGTTTAAGGCATTGAATGTCAAACCCAGATACGTAGATCTATAAATTTTCAAACAAGGGAGGTTAGATTTTAGGGATTTCATAAGTTTCTAACCATGTTTCACAATCAAATAGTGGAGTGTCAAAATGTACAGTCACATTTGGTAAATCCAAACCCATCATAGACAAGAACTACAAACCGAATGGTCATAACCTCTATCTGGAGGATGATGGTAGAAGCAGAGGTACCAATGGGGTATCTGAATATCAAAAGTTCGAAAGGCCAGAGACAAAACCAGTAAACACCAACAGGAACGGGACAAAAACTGTTGAGTGAGACAACATGTAAAACATGGAAACACAAAATAACTGAAAATCAATCAACAACGCGAACTCCAGTCGAAACAAGAGTTAACTCGGGTGCTCCGGAAGAGTAAGCAGTTCCTGCTTGCTATAGCACACCTGTCGTAAATGGAGTTACCCGCTGGGGCAACCTATATTGCCTGCCACTAGACTTGTAGCCCCATGTATATAGTTTTAATTGTATTAATAGTTCATAGACAACTCTTCTTAGTGTCTGGGTATCAGCAGTCCACAAAACTTACTGCCTGCTCAGACATGACACTAGCTCTTTACCAAGAGTAGAAGAGAAGAAATCAGAAGGTGACCCAGATCATATTTCTGACTACATTTCAAGACATGAGTGAACAGAGACCAAAAGTCCTCTCACCCTCTCTTAAAACAGTCAGTCCATAATATACAGACCAAATAAGGTTCACTACATTGTCCAAATGGAAAAAAAGTTTCACTAGCCTAAATCTATTTTCAATAAATTCAACTTAGGCACTACTGCTTATTGTTCAAGAGATGCAATGTTTGTTAAGATCTTAATCCTGAAAATCTGTTTTTCCAAACCAACATGAATGTACTTGGTGAATCTTATGACACATTTCCTGCACAAGGTCAATAATTTCTTGAGTGCTTTTTCCATGAAAAACAACTTTCTCAAGAAAGCACTTTTACTATCAAATATAAAATGCTAATTCTTTAATTGTAACATCCTTCATAGTCAAGTTGACACTCTTACTAGTATGATGACTCAACTTCTGATGGAATGCTGCTGTACTATGCATTCAAGGAGTTTTATCTTGTGAAAAAGGGGCAAGTCCTAAACTGTTCTTAATGCTCATTTGTATTTAGCAGTTGAATTAGACCAGGCAATTTATCAAACATTAACTTTCAACAACAAATTCATGTCCGAAAGCTAAGACAACTACCCAGTAACCTGTCCCAATAACAATGTAAAGGAACATTTTGAGAAATTTAAATTCTACAGTTAAAATTTCAAACATACGAATATCATTAGTTACAATTACCAGTACATACCAAAGAATGGATTATGTCCTAAATGAAGTTACAGATTGTACATGTCAGAGTGTACACTAATCTATCACATTTTAAAATTTTCATAACAATAGAATTCCAACGTAAATTACTACTAGACCACGTTTCATTCATTAAAATTAAGTATTACACCCTCCATTCATGTGCAGCGTGAGAAATTTAAAAACCACACTATATTTATGGACATGATCCACAAATTGTTGAGAAACCACAAATATTTTCTAAAACCCTCAAATAGATATGACCTAACAAACAAAAATTACTATGATTAAAACTCATATAGGATGAAAAATTCCATTATGCCTGCAAGGATGAGCGAAATAGTTATCAAGATGTTACACAATCTAAAAATAATTTGATCAGACATACTAGAGATGATATAAAGTTGTACTATAATCAGGCAAACAGTTTTGAAGCTATTTTTGATAGCATTCATTTCATACATGTAACAATAAGTTATTGTAGTTTTAATATGGCAGTAACATTCTTTAAAAAGTTAAAACTCTTCTTTAATGTCTTTCCTAAGAGAATGGTTCATAAAAAATCTACCATGAAAAGAAAAAAAGATTCCAGCAATATTATATACTCATATAGAAATCTTAATTGTGATTTGCAGAGAGGACATCACACAGTGGCTGATCCAGGGGGAGTTCAGGGGGTCAGAACCCTCCCTTTGGCCCACAGAACCCAGTATGTGGAAACCCCCTTTCGAAAATTTCTGGATCCGCCCGTGTCAGTAACATGTAGCCTTTCCTTGGGTCAACCAGTAACAATTGGGTCTCATGGTAAGGTCAACCTCTCATGATATTTTCCATGTGAGGTCGTTTTGCTTTTTTTGTGCATCTTATTTAAAATATTTGATGTAAAATTATATAATTATTGTCACCCTAGTTAGTGTGGGACCCAGAGTTTTTTCTCTCAAAAAGAAAGATAACCATCAGGACAAGCCATGGGGTGGACTTACTTTCTCTGGGGGTAAAAAGCATCTAAGTAACAATCCAACTAGGGTGTTTATTGTGTAAGGTCTTTTTATGATGCACTAATAAATCACTATTATATGCCAAAAAACACATTTTAAAAATGTTAAAGTGTTTTATAAAACTGAAACTTGCATAAACAAATTATTTGATGTTGGTTATATGTTGGGTTCTAAAATAAAGTTACCAATGACCAACTAACAATGTACTGTTAATGGATTTTGTACCAATGGATAAATATTAATCATTTATAGCATCATTTTTATATGTTCCTTATTCTACAACAGGGAGTCTTTTAAACTGATAAACCTCCTATAAAACTGTTATCAAGTAAACTGCTCCCAAACAAATGTATTCCCAAAGTATCGTTCTTATAAAGAATGGAAGAACTTAACAAAAGTATAAATATTTTATAAGTTACTTACTTACAGTACTTTTTGTACAGCCCTAATGATTGCAGACCATGTACGTGTAGAAAGAAAACAGATTTTTTTACCAATTTACTCATGTAAACATTAAAGATAAGGATATGTAATGTAATAAATTGGATAATTATATCCTCATTACATATATTACTGATCAAGCATCCTTTTTAGCTCCTGTTACCAGGAAGATGGAAGGATGTGTCATACCCAATCAGAAAAATAAATTAATTTAATTACCACAATATACTAAAACTTTAATTACTATATGTATTGTATACTACAACTTTAATTACCAGAATATAGACATCTCTTTTGCATGATTACAAAATAAAAAATATGACAAAAAAAAAACATTTTTTTACCAGCAATAAAAATATAGCTTTAAAACTTTAAAAGCCTTTTTATGATTCATTCTTATATGTATGACAATTAAATCTAAGGGACATATGTAAAATTTATAAATTAACTCAGATCTTTAGAACAAAAGTTGTAGAATATAAAGAGTGCAACATAAAACCAAAAGAATTTAAAAAGTAAAGAATCCATGACATTTTACATTTTGCTTTCTCTTTTGTGAAAATTTTTTCTTTTATCATTGAACAAAAATTTCAACAAAAAAGGTAGCAACATTGTACAGTAGAATAAGAAACAAAAATTATAAACTGGTCTAATATAATATAATAATAGTTACATATATATAATGCATCATATATACCTGCACTGTTAGAAAGTCTGCTTATCCTTATTATACAAACAAAGCTTATTATCCATTTCTATCTTCTTAAATTTGAAATTATTAAGAAACCATGGCAACATTTTCGTCTTTGTATCATCTCTTAACGCTATGACATCATCAATTTCTTTTTTATTTTTGAAAAAAATCCATCCACAATTTCAACAAGCATACTGCATTGTTAGGACAAAGTTTGTGCAAATAGAGATATTCACTTCCATACAAAACATTTCTATTTTTACGTGTTTCGTTAGTTAAATGACATCATCACCCAATCAATGCATGCATGTAAAAGGTGTAAAACTAAATCCACACATTAAGAAGTTAAAGCAAACAAAGATTTCCAACAACTCTCACTTTCTCCTCAGTTACAAAATAATGCACCGAGAAAAAAAATCACCGATCAAACTGTTGAAAATTATGATTCACTACCAAGCGAGAAAAAAAGTAGGGTTGTTATAATTAATTCTATATTAATGGCCTCGTTTAGACTTTTCCTAATCCTGTAATTATCTACCAACAACATGACAGAGAGACCAAGAGAAATCATCAAAACTATAATTATAAAGCCTCCTGTTAATTAAACAATAACTCCAAAGCATCGTGAGTTTGTGATTGTAAACAAACGTTCACTAGATCAATAGAGTTGAGGAGATATTGAACTTTGTATTACATACATACGGACAGATGATGCATGAGTCATACAGTTTGAGGCCAATAGAAAGGGTGTGATTTTACTGTCAACTTACGATATACGACTTGAAATTAATCTATGTTATTTATTCCTTAGAAATGGTAGCCATTTTATCATAAACCATTTCTTTTTTTAGTTAGCTATTGATATTCAATCAAATATATTTCAAGATAAAATTGTTAAAACAATTAAGTATCTATCATTAATTTTCAGCAAAATAGTTGAACTATGAAAAATTATCTTTCGAAGGAAAATATGGAAGTCATAGACTCCTTAGGCTCACAGACCATGAGACCCTTTTAGGTAATGCATGTCTTCCACTTGTAATTTATGTAGTGCATGTACATGTTTATAACTGTATCAAAAATTGAAAATTATAAAGGCTTTCCAAGTGAGTACTAGTGTGTGCATGTCTTATTTCTATAATTTGTTCAAAAACAGAACATTTGTACTTTATTTTCTGCACTTTCAGTTTTGATAAAACTGTCATATTAATATTTGGATGACTTACAACAAATTGTTGTAACTTTTACCTTAAACTTTTTATAAGCTTCTCTTGTATATTATTCTTGTACTTTTTTTAGCATAAAACCTTCAATAATTGACAGTTAATTAATAATCTATGTTCTTAACCATATGAGAATCAATAATGAACCAAATGTCTGACCATGTGAATTATTGGAGCAAAGTATTAGTTTTTTAGATATATCTAATTTCATTTTCATTGAAACAAATTTAGCTTTCAGATGTTAATCAAAGCAAAACTGATGGCTTTTTGTTGGCATCATTTACACAAAACATGAGTGAATCAGCCTTTATAATCTACAATGAACCAACAACACTTTGAATTCAAATTCCACTGTCAGAAATTCCATTATTTCAAAATGGTTTTAATCATTAAGTTCATCCCCAGATACTGAAAGCTTATGACCAACTTTCAACTTGAAGTTCATCCCCAGATACTGAAAGTTCAACTTGACTGTGTCTATGAAACAATAGGACAGCTTAACTGGAAATTCAAGGACAGACAAACAGACAGGGGCACTAGTTTATGGACATTGGAAAGGTTATCATACATGTAGGCACATGAAAAATTTTCAGACTGAGCAAAACAGTTTTAAAAGAAATTAGAAGTTACTGATGACCAGCTAAGCCCATATAAGTAGGAAATATTTGCTGCAATTTTGTTTTATGTCACTGATAGTTCATGAAGATTGACTTACATCTTTTTAATAGCTTATATAATGCCTGAGGTGCCAGAAAAATTGTTTGTCTTGAAACTATACTTTGCCATCCATATATACATGTATTATTTTGTTAACTTTGAAAAAATAACTCTATTCCAACATCAGTATTGTGATAATACAGATTTAGTACATCATGGTGATGATGCACTTCACAGATAAGATTTAAATGTCTTTTGGAGGGTCTATTAAAATCTCATTAATAGGAAGTCTGATGTCAGAGTGTTTAAAACAAATATTGGTAGACAAAGACTATTTGAAACCACCTCCTTTAAGGGGAAACCCCATAGTCCAAAGGTAAAGTGACTGCAAGATATAAGATTTATTTTTAGAAAGTGATTTTCTCAAACAAAAAGTCACGATTGCATCAATTTTCAATGTTTGAAAATGCAACATTTGTTGAACGATTCAACCCCATTATACCCCATAATGTGCAAGTCCTATCGAAAATTGGTAAATCTTATATAACATAACCAATTTAAAGGAAAAGTACATTGCAAGTCATTTTGCAATGTTTGACTAACACTTAAGGATAAGAAGAGACTAAAGAGATTTTATATGGGGTACTTTTAAATGATTTACAGGTATATGTAATTCTACGTCATGAAAAATGTAAAGTGTTCTACATTTGCATTGATTGCTTTAGGGTTTTTCAATTCCTTGTTTCTGCTTGTTCCCTTTTTTGTTCCAAAATAATTAAGCAGTGTTTACTAATGGACAAAAATTCTACATATTCAATGGACATAAGAACAAGATGGTTGCAGTTTTATATGTGTAATTTGTTAACTTGTGTGTTATTTTATATTATTGTCTTTTGTGTCACCTTGTTGTGTCTTGGCCATTGCTTCTTTTAAACACATTTCATACTTTTTTTTATTTCCCAGAATGTAACTACCATGTGCTATTATTAGCTATTGTTAATGCTGGAAAAAACGAAGAAGAATAATGGTGCATGATTTGATTGTTTTTGGGGTTGTCATGAGATTTCCAGCATTCACATTTGCCAGTAATATTCTTTTGTAATACATTTTGTATTTCCAACAGGAAGGATATATACCCCATCTCCAAGACAAAATTAGGTGTTCCTAAGGCAAATTGCCAATATTTTATCAGTCAGGCACACAGGTCCAATAATTTCCACAGACTGATCGGTAACAAATAAAACATACATGTAAAATACAAACCTTTGAGTAAAGCAACATTGTTGATGGTAGGACTTGATTTGAGTTTTCGGAGCAGTATGACTAGGAAGTTATCATCACTTAGCTGACTGACATCGGCAGTGACTTGGTCATAGACAATTATATCTGAATACTCTTCTATCTCAATGTGACACAGCTGAGCCAACAAGTCTTTGATGCTTATCTATGGAGAAAAATAAAAGATTTAACAATTAAAGTTCAAACAGAACAAAAAAGGGTACGATAAATTTGCATAAATAGACGATAAAGAGATGTGGAATAAGTGTATGCAACACAACCAACACTTAAGAAACGGCAATTTAAACAAGCATTCTGAGAGTATTGCAAAACAATACATAGTCCCCTAACTGGCCTAATATTTCAGTCACTGGTAAAAATTTGTCAAACAAATCAACACCCAAACTTGATCAGTTCATTATCTACAAGGGAAGAAGTGCAGAAAATAAAATTTCAGTAGGTACATGTATTCAAACTTCAAAGGGCCATAATTCCCGCAAAAATTTGTGGACCAGCACGTAACTCAATCTTGATTTGTAACTCATCATGGTAAACTCACATAACAAAAATCAATTCATTATCTAAAAGCGTTTAAAAAACAAGTGTGGAAAACTGAAATTTCAGTGAATTTTCAATGTTTAAAGGGCCATAACTACCGTAAAAATTTGTGGACCGGCACGAAACTTAAACTTGATCTGTAACTCATCATGGTTAACTCACATACCAAAAAATCAGCTCATTATCTGTAAGCGTTTAGAAAAAAGTGTGGAAAACTGAGGCGTGACAAACAGACAGACAGATGGACGAACAGACGGATGGACAGAGCGCAAACCTATAGTCCCCATTGGTTTTCGCCGAAAGTGGACTAAAAATCACAATGGAAATCACCCAGCAGTCATGCAAATGGTGAATCAAAGGACTGTGGGACAAATTAAAAACAATAAGGTTTTTCTAAATTGCCGTTTAATTGTGGGCTGTGTCGCGTACACTTATTCCACATCTCTTTATTTTCTATTCCATACATGTATCTCAATGGGAGGCCCCAATAATAGTCAAATAAAAAAATCAAGACCAATCAATGTCTGGCCCTGCATGATGCATGGCAAAAAGTTCTAGAGATTCAGAACAAAAAAAAGAAAGAAACAAACAACAGAAACCAAATCAACAACCATGGAATTCACAATTTCTATGCAAACTATATATAAATTAAAGTGAAGTCAACACAACAGTGACAAACCTATATACCCTACTACTTTTGAATTATTACCATAGATCTAGATTTAAGATGTGTGACTTTTCCACACCTTCACATCACTAGGTTCATAAAGCATCCAATATTTCTCATTGTCAATTCAGAACCATTAATAATTACAAAAAAAATTTACGGCAAAATATAATTTCATGAATGTTTCTATCGATCAACAATAAATGGGTATCTATAACCATATTGAATTGGCAATAACAGACTTTGATGCATACTATACGATTGATATCT
The DNA here is from genome assembly GCA_963971305.1 of Arcuatula senhousia. Classification (NCBI taxonomy): domain Eukaryota; kingdom Metazoa; phylum Mollusca; class Bivalvia; order Mytilida; family Mytilidae; genus Arcuatula; species Arcuatula senhousia. The sequence continues at coordinate 48,108,749 of OZ020309.1, read as the reverse complement.
AAATCGATAATGGGGAATTCCAGAAATTAACTATAGAAATCAATTAGAATGGTATGATTGAATATAAATACTCAACTTGTACCAATAGGTTACAGTGAGTAAGTGGAAATCCCGTTATTCAGGTGAGGGAGTCGAGTAAATTACACCACGTCTATCATGATCCACTCAATGTCTGTTAATGTATGGTTAGAGAAGAGTTTTTTTGAGTATTGTAAATAGCAACGACAATTCGCTTGTTCACAATTTGTCACTGCATATGAATCATACGACAAAGTCAATGCACTTTATTTAAAATGTCGCAGAATCTAGGCTCATGATTTTACATTTTAAAAAGATAAAACATGTCCAAAAGACATAATGCCCAATCTCGCAATTAAGGAAGGATAAATGGATGAACAGACAAGACAGACAAACAGACCCAAACACTATATGCCCCCCTACATTCGTAGATGGGGCATAAAATTAGGTCAAAATATAATGACAAACTTATTTAATGGGAAACTTCAATAAACAGAACATACATGTATTCATCATCTAATTGCATTAAGTATGAAAATGTTATTATAAAGTATATATACATTTTTTATTCCCTTGGTTTTATTTATTTACAAAAAAGTTTTGTTTGTTTTTTAGATATAAATAATGGATCTTAAGGTGGATATTCACTTTTGCTCAAATCAAATATGGCATTAAAAAGTACTGTCAAATATGGTAAATCTTAAACTAAAAAGCATGACTACATGTAAAAATAATAATCTATTCATCAAGAATAAACCACAAAAATACAAAAGAGATTTCTTATTATGCCATGTAGACATTTACCAAATAAAGTCATGTAAAGGGTCAAAATTAAGAACAATTTCAAATATGATATCATCACAGCACACCAAGACCTCAAAAGGTAATCTAAGGTTACTAGTTTACTAAGTCAATAAATCAACTTAGTGACTTGCTTAGAAGTCAATCATTTTTATTTATAACCTTGACTCAACTTAAACCTATATTGACAGCCAAAAGTATTGATCTCAGAATTCACATCAGGTTTGACAGGACCTAAACTTTATGAACAACAGAAATAAATTATCCTTTTCTTTTACTATAAAAATGTCATTTTTAGGTTTTAATGGGCAAGTAACAGGTGAAATTAACATTGATGCTTTTGTATGACAACGGCTTTGATCAGGACACAGGTAAATGTATCACACCTGTAAGGTATGGGACTGACTCACCACAATGCTATTGATACATAAAAGTAATCAGCTTAATAAAATAAATATATTACTTATATTGCATTATGGCTATACCACTTCAATGAGGGGTGAATCATGCTGTCACATACTTCATGAGTTGGTTGGCCCCTCTAAGCCAGGGTTAACATAGTTGGCCTACTTTGTGGTCAGACCACAAAAGCTTGTGGTTTTAAAGCAAATAAAAATTAATCTTCTTCAGCAGGCAATTATGTCAGGACCAAAACTTTGATTAATATTTCATATAGCCATTGCAGCACTTTATAGAAAGCTATAAGCAACATTATTAAATAAATTGTGATTGTAAAGTAAGCTTATAGGGTCATCTAAGACTTTTACAAACATTTCAAAAACAATTGCATGTTCATATATATTTATAGCAAAACAAGGATCCCAAAGGCATTCAAACAAATTGGACAATAAATTATGAAACACATTTTTCCCTTAGTGCATTAGCATTTAAATCCTATTTTAACAAATATGGAATTTTAGAATAAGTGACGTCTGGCAGTACAGCTTGTGAAGTGTTTAATACGGTAAATCACCAGGGACTTTTGAGAAAATACACCTGATTCTTATTCTTTTTACTTCAATCGTATTAGGTTTACAATCAAAATATAATGTAAATATTGATATTAAAGCTAAGCACCATATGCTCTATAAGGAAAACAAATGATTTACAAATTACACATATGCAAGGACAATATGTATACCACAACACAACGAACAATTATAATGAGCTACGTGGTATAACTAATACACTAAGAGTATACTCCTACTCTCATTTGAAAACCCTTGAAGACTCTAATACTGAAGTGTTCAGTAAAAAAAAAAACACAAAAAAAGACAGTAATGTTACAAGCTGATACTAATTCCCCAAACTCTACACGTACATGTATTCTTAAAGCATGATATACGGTAAGTACATTGAGGAACAACTACATGTATTCAAGAAGTCGTTTGAAACAATGACAAAGAAATTTAATTATATTTCAAGAAAATGCTTGTGTTGTGGAATAAAAGTGGATTAATATCTGCATACATGTAGGTGCATCTGCATGATAAAAAAAACAAGGAAGTCTTACTTTATGTCATTTTTTTTATTAGAAAAAATGAATTAAAAACAGTCCATTGACTAAAAAATACTGGTATCTGTCTTGTCATAAAGGGCCATGATTTCAATACCACTTCATCATCTTTAAATTTAGATATAAATTTTGAATCAGACAATTTCCATCCATCTGTATATAATTAGTCACTATTTATGTTAATGAAGCTATAATTTGTCTAGGAATATGGTTAGTAAACCTTTGTCAATCACCATAATTTGACCACAAAATGTAAACATAGTAGTGTGAAAAGTCATCTTCAAACTTCAAGGAATATAAAAGTGATGAAACCATTCAGTGATCCAACTCTGAGTCAATGTCTCAATAATGAGCTTTACTGAAAGGACAGATAAAGATTCAACGTCTCAATACTAAACTGAACTGAAAATAAAGATATGAAATCAAATTCAGCTTATGGTGTTTGATGTGCCTTTACAACATTGATGCTGACATGGCTGATGGATCACAATCTTATTAAAACAAGATCTTCAATTTTTTTCCACGACATTCCTGCAATTAGGAACACACTATTCAAGAAGAGTGGCACTCTTGAATTTGTTCCCCCCACCCTTGAATTTTGAGCTTCATACTTAAGTTTGAGCTTATTCCTGAAACAATGAAAGTTAATACATGTATTTTGTGACTGGTAGCAAAAACACAAGTGGGAAAACAAAAACACTATTATGAATAAATATAGTCCCTCCAAAAAAAAATTATGAGTAAGGAAAAGGATCATTGTCAGACTTGCACCACCCTTGGATTTTGAACTGTGGTGATCCCTAAAACATGTTGGACAAAAATTCAAGAACTATATTTAATCAGATTGTTTGGATCACTTTCCATTTTCCATTTTAAATGCCTGTACCAAGTCAGGACCATTGCCATCTATAACTATTCCAGTGTGTCTTCCATGTTTTGTCTTTTCTCTTGGACATTGAGATTGATCCTCCAAGTTCTGTAATTTTGTTATTGCCTTTATTTACTGGAGTTTGTTTTGCTGATTGCAGTTGAGTTGCTTTCTTAAGATTTCAATGCTACTTTGGTATTGAAAAGCTTCTGTCCAATAATGGTCCACTTGGTAACCACTATGGCCAATTAGAAACAATTGGATTTTAAAACAACATTAAAAGTGAAATGCTGTAATAATTTAGTCTGTAGCAATACATGCGTACTTTAAACTTTACGATTTGCAAGTTTTGCAAGAACCAAAATGGTCAAAGACTTGCAGAGACCAACCAAATATAAAAGCATTGAGAATAGCATACATTTTCAAAGAGTTGTTGCTTTTGTCATGTTTGTGTTGTAAATGAAAAAAAAACCCACAGAATTATTAAAATACTAAAGTATTTTTTTTGGCAATTTTGAATTGACAATAGGTGGAGCATCAAATTATGACAGTTATGTAAAACCAGACATATTTCATACTATAATCTATGTTATATGTACAATCATTAAAATCATGACAACGGAATTAAAAAATCCAAAAATTTATTCATTAATGTCAAAAATGTGTATACTCAGATGTTATGCATGAAATAGTACACATTGTCGCATGTTACATGCATTTAACGATCAATCATAGTTACTTTTTATATTAATATATTGACAGAATGACTCAGTCTGTGTACTCACGAAACATGGAGAAAACAAGGAAATAAAAAGATCTTAAGTTCAAAAGTTTATCATGTACCGGTAGCTCTAGAGGCAATGGAAGTTACAGTTTTTCAACTCAATGTTTATGATATAGAAATTTGGGTGTCTTTTTTTCAAAAGTAATTGATAGAAAAAAATCAGTGATAAAAATTAAAAGATATTTCAAGGACTAGAAATACTTGTTTCAACATGTCCAATAAAAGTAAGAAGCAAGCTTGTTCCACGTGGCTTGTTCATATAGCATGTATCATGTGAATTGAGGGAAAAACACAGGAACATTTTCTCATATACTGAAAATTTTAAAGTTATACAAATGTTATTTGCTTGCAGTATAAATTGTAAAAAGCAAAATTAAAAATGTCTAGAGCAATCTGTTTTAGTGTGTGCTAATTTCAAGCTCTGGAACATATCCATGCAAGCATTCACCATAAATAGTACCATATATGTCAAGTTTGTGAAACATTGCCATTTTTTATTACTAAAATTAATTAATGCTATTACTCATAGTGCATTGATGCATTAATAATACATGTCTATGATGTTGTGTTAGTCAGTTGTTTAAATGATGCTTGAATTTAAACATCTGAGTGTTATGCTCACAAACAAAGTTCGAAGCAGGATAGACCAAAAACAAGTAACAAGAGCAATGACATAAAGAAAGAATTCACAATATGTCAATGATTGCTTTGGGCCCTAACATATACTTAAGACAGTGCATATTTTTTTCATTTCATTTTAATGTTGATGTTGTATTCTGACATAAAAATTATTTTCAGCTCCAAAATATATATTGTGTGTAACTCAACATGTATATCTCAATTCTGATGTTGTATTTTCAAGCTTTAACTAAATCAACTTCTAAAGTCCACACACTACTGAAGACCTTGTACTGACCTTGTCCTCCTGTAGATGGTGTTTGGCCAGCTTGGAACAGCAAATGTTGACAGACTGCTGTATTCTGGATGTATTATATTCCAAAAAGGATCTACTGTCTATCAGCAAAACCTACAATGAAGTATAAAGTGAAGGATCAATCAAAATTGTTGTTCATCATAAGCATCACCTATATGAAAGCTAAGGATATACATAAATTTAAAGTTAAAAGGAAAAGCAAGGACTGGAGGGAATATAGGAACTAATTGGAAATGCAAGATTGGCAACATGATGGAACTTGAAAACAAGCATTTGGCTGTTTTCTTTAAGTTTAAAAGTTAAAACTGAACATGGAAAACAGATGCTCTATTCTTTTTAAGGAGTGAAGCCTCTGCTCATTTGAAATCATGGCACTTAGATCATGTAGATAACAATAATTGTATTGTTTGCATTTCTAGCATTTGACTGAAACTATAAGCTACACAACTTTATTAAACAAGAAAAGATTCTAGATCCCACCTGTTAAGTGGGAAAAAATATAAGTCGGCTCGTTTAACAGAAAGTAGATGAGCCACAGATCTGAAAATGCATCCCACCATATGGGACCCCTACCTGAAGCTGAATATCAAATATTAAAAAATAAAGGTAATAACAAAACTACCGAACTTGAATGATCAATCTCATAGTCCAGAGAAAATGACAAAAAGGAATCAGTCATACCGGAGAACTGGTGGATCGCAATGGTCCTGACTTGGTACAGGCATTTCAAACGAAATGGTGGGTTAAACCAGGTTTTATGGCGCCAAACCTCCCTCTTAAAATATTAAAAGCCTAAGATTAATAGTTGCTACAAAGACTGTTACTAACAAGAGGCTCCCAGGAGCCTTAATCGCTCACCTGACATATGTGCCTGAAATAAAGGTTATAAGGCAAAATCTATTTAACGTTGAAAGGGTCATAAGATTAATAAGGGGGTCATCTGACAATATGGTGGATCTAAAGGTGCTGATCACTTTTGTTCTCAATCAAAATCTAAAAATCTGTCACCCTTTTTGAGTTATTTGCAAAAAAATGCAGTTTAACCTAATGTTCTATTTTTAGCCACAGCGGCCATGTTTTACAACCAGTCAAAAATCCCCACAACAGTTCTATACACCTAATAATAATAAACAATAATACCAAGCTTGGTTCCATTTGGACTTAAAGTGTCAGAGGAGTTAACATTTTCAATATAAGGAAATGCAGTTAAAATGCTCAATTTTGATGTTCCAAGGGCAATAACTCCTCAAAGGAAAGGTCCTACAACGTTGACCCTGTTACAAATTTTGTAGATCTTGATGCGCTTAACAATATGCAATTAAAATTTTTCAAATATCTTGTATAGTTTTCAAGATATTGAGCTAAACAGGTGCAAAATTTGCAAAAAGTCCACAAAAAGGGCAATAACTCCTACATGGGTTGTTGGATTTTCTTCAAAATTTCAGAGCTGGTAGATCTTGAGGTGCTGATCACTTTTGTTCCCAATCAAAATTTTAAAATCTGTCACCGTTTTAGAGTTATTTGCAAAAAAATGCCATTTACCCCTATGTTCTATTTTTAGCCACAGCAGCCATGTTTTACGACCAATCAAAAATCCCCACATCAGTTCTATACACCTAATGCTAATAAACAACTATACCAAGTTTGGTTCCATTTGGACTTTAAGTGTCAGAGGAGTTAACGTTTTCAATGTAATGAGGAAATGCTGTTAAAATGCTCAATTTTGATCTTCTAAGGGCAATAACTCCTAAAAGGAAAGGTCCTACAACGTTGACCCTATTACATATTTTGTAGATCTTGATGTGCTTAACAATATGCAATTTAAATTTCTCAAATATCTAGTATAGTTTTCAAGATATTGAGCTAAACAGGTGCAAAATTTGCAAAAAATCCACAAAAAGGGCAATAACTCCTACATGGGTTGTTGGATTTTCTTCAAAATTTCAGAGCTGGTAGATCTTGAGGTACTGATCACTTTTGTTCCCAGTCAAAATTTTTAAATCTGTCACCGTTTTAGAGTTATTTGCAAAAAACTGCCATTTACCTCTATGTTCTATTTTTAGCAACAGCGGCCATGTTTTACGACCAATAAAAAATCCCCACATCAGTTCTATACACCTAATGCTAATAAACAACTATACCAAGTTTGGTTCCATTTGGACTTAAAGTGTCAGAGGAGTTAACGTTTTCAATGTAATGAGGAAATGCTGTTAAAATGCTCAATTTTGACGTTCTAAGGGCAATAACTCCTAAAAGGAAAGGTCCTACAACGTTGACCCTGTGACATATTTTGTAGATCTTGATGTGCTTAACAATATGCAATTTAAATTTCTCAAATATCTAGTATAGTTTTCAAGATATTGAGCTAAACAGGTACAAAATATGCAAAAAATCCACAACTAGAGGCTCCCAGGAGCCTGAATCGCTCACCTTGTATTCGATGATACTTATATGCTGGATATTTATTAAAGGACTGCTACTCTGTGGAATTATCAATTTTAATGTTCTAAGGGAAACAACTCCTATCAAGAAAGGTCTTACAACTTTGACCCCATTACATAATTTTTAGATCTTTATGTGCTTAACCATATGCAATTTAAATTTTTCAAATATCTTGTATTGTTTTCAAGATATAAGCCTTAAAAGAGCAAAATTTGAATAAAAAACAAGAAAAAGGGCAATAACTCCTACAACCATTGTAAGATCTTCTTCAAAACTTCAGGGCAGGTAGATCTTTATGTGCTGATCATTATTATCCAAATAGAATTTAAATATCTATTACCATTTTTGAGTTATTTGCAAAAAACTACAGTTTACCTTATGTTCTATTTTTAGCCATGGTGGCCATGTTTTTTGTCGAATCAAAATTTCGAACGATAATTTTGTAGACCACATACTATTGAACAACCCTACCAAGTTTCATTTTATTTGACTAAGCAGTTTCAGAGAAGAAGATTTTTGAAAAGTTGAACAAAAAACTGTGAAAATGGTCAATTTTTACAATCCAAGGGGTATAACTCCTAAAGGAATGATCCTACAACTTTGACTCTGTTACAACTTTTGTAGATCTTGATGTGCTTAGTCATATGCAATTTAAATTTTTGAAATATCTTGTATAGTTTTCAAGATATAGGGCTAAATAAGTAAAATTTTTGAAAACAATCCAGAAAAAGGGCAATAACTCCTACATCGGTTGTTGGATCTACTTGAAAATTTCTGGGCAGGTAGATCTTGATGTGCTGATCACTTTAACCCTATGCCAGAATTTTGATATCTGTTACCGTTTTTGAGTAATTTGCAAAAAACTGCAATTTACCCCTATGTTCTATTTTAAGCCATGGCGGCCATGTTTTTTGTCGAATCAAAATTTCGAACGATAATTTTGTAGAGGATATACTACAGAACAACCCTACCAAGTTTCATTACATTTGGCCAAGCGGTTTCAGAGAAGAAGATTTTTGAAAAGTTGAACGACGGACGACGGACGACGGACGACGGACGCCAAGTGATTGCAAAAGCTCACATTGCCTTCGGCAAGGTGAGCTAAAAAGGGCAATAACTCCTACATGGGTCGTTGGATTTTCTTCAAAATTTCAGGGTAGGTAGATCTTGAGGTGCTGATCACTTTTAACCTATGCCAGAATTTTGATATCTGTAGCCGTTTTTGAGTTATTTGCAAAAAACTGCATTTTACCTTATGTTCTATTTTTAGCCATGGCAGCCATGTTTTACGACGAATCAAAAATCCCCACATCAGTTCTAAGCACCGAATGCTAATAAACAATCATACCAAGTTTGGCTGCAATTGGACTTATGGTGTCAGAGGAGTTAACGTTTTAAAAAGTTTACGGACGACGGACGACGGACGACAGACGACGGACGACGGACGATGGACGGACGACTGACGCCAAGTGATGACAATAGCTCACCTGACCCGAACTAAAAAGGTGTGACAGACAGACAGAAATAGTGAAATAGTGAACGAAATAAATAGGACCCACAAATATCATTTCCATATATCCTATCATGGTAAGGAACCTCATAGCAAAAATTCAAAGCAAGTTTTACAACAACTATGACCACTGCATCATACCATAATGCACATTCATCAGAAAAAAATTGTGTTTATATAATTACAACAAGAGGCTCCCAGGAGCCTGAATCGCTCACCTGGTCTTGATGTTGACCCTATACTTTTGTAGAGCTAAATGAGCTGAACATTTAAGCAAGCAACAGCTTTTCTCTACCTGCAATAGTTTTCATTCTATAGGCCAAAAACACCATTTTTCACCTATAACCCCTATAAGGAGTCATCTGACAACTTCGACCCTATGAAGACTTTTGTAGAGCTAAATGAGCTGAACATTTAAGCAAGCAACAGCTAATCTCTATCTGCAATAGTTTTCATTCTGTAGGCCAAAAACATGAAAAATGGCTATTTTTCAGGGGCCATAACCCCTATAAGGGGTCATCTGACAACTTCAACCCTATGGAGAATTTTTTAAAGCTAAATGAGCTGAACATTTAAGCAAGCAACAGCTAATCTCTATCTGCAATAGTTTTCATTCTGTAGGACAAAAACATGAAAAATCGCTATTTTTCAGGGGCCGTAACCCCTATAAGGAGTCATCTGACAACTTCGACTCTATGGAGAATTTTGTAGAGCTCAATGAGCTGAACATTTAAGCAAGCAACAGCTAATCTCTATCTGCAATAGTTTTCGTTCTGTAGGACAAAAACATGAAAAATCGCTATTTTTCAGGGGCCGTAACCCCTATAAGGGGTCATCTGACAACTTCGACCCTATGGAGAATTTTGTAGAGCCCAATGAGCTGAACATTTAAGCAAGCAACAGCTAATCTCTATGTGCAATAGTTTTCATTCTGTAGGCCAAAAACATGAAAAAATGCCATTTTTCAGGGGCCGTACCCCCTATAAGGGGTTATCTGACAACTTCGATCCTATGGACACTTTTGTAGAGCTAAATGAGCTAAACATTTAAGCAAGCAACAGCTAATCTCTATCTGCAATACATTCTGTAGGCCAAAAACATGAAAAATGGCAATTTTTCACCTTTAAGGGGCTGTAACCCCTATAAGGGGTCATCTGACAACTTCGACCCTATGGAGACTTTTGTAGAGTTAAATGAGCTGAACATTTAAGCAAGCAACAGCTAATCTCTATCTGCAATAGTTTTCATTCTGTAGGCCAAAAACATGAAAAATTGCTATTTTTCAGGGGCCGTAACCCCTATAAGGAGTCATCTGACAACTTCGACTCTATGGAAAATTTTGTAGAGCTAAATGAGCTGAACATTTAAGCAAGCAACAGCTAATCTCTATCTGCAATAGTTTTCATTCTGTAGGACAAAAACATGAAAAATCGCTATTTTTCAAGGGCCGTAACCCCTATTAGGGGTCATCTGACAACTTCGACCCTAAGGAGAATTTTGTAGAGCTCAATGAGCTGAACATTTAAGCAAGCAACAGCTAATCTCTATGTTCAATAGTTTTCATTCTGTAGGCCAAAAACATGAAAAAATGCCATTTTTCAGGGGCCGTAACCCCTATAAGGGGTTATCTGACAACTTCGATCCTATGGAGACTTTCGTAGAGCTAAATGAGCTAAACATTTAAGCAAGCAACAGCTAATCTCTATCTGCAATAGTTTTCATTCTGTAGGCCAAAAACATGAAAAATGGCTATTTTTCACCTTTAAGGGGCTGTAACCCCTATAAGGGGTCATCTGACAACTTCGACCCTATGGAGACTTTTGTAGAGTTAAATGAGCTGAACATTTAAGCAAGCAACAGCTAATCTCTATCTGCAATAGTTTTCATTCTGTAGGCCAAAAACATGAAAAAATACTATTTTTCACCTTTAAGGGGCCGTAACCCCTATAAGGGGTCATCTGACAACTTTGACCAAATGGAGACTTTTGTAGAGCTTTTGATGCTGAATCAGTAGCGTGGCCTCAGATTTCCTCTATCTCTTATACTTTTTGATTTATAAGCCAAAAACAGTAGTCTGACCCCCCTAGTCTATTTTTAGTAACGGCGGCCATGTTTTTTAACGGATTAAAAATCAAAACACAAGTTTGGTGCAGGACACCCTAAGGATCATTCATACCAAGTTTCATTAAATTCTGTTTGGTAGTTTCAGAGGAGAAGATTTTTGAAAAATTGTTAACAGACGACGACGACGACGACAGACGACGACGACGACGACAGACGACGACGACGGACGCCAAGTGATGGTAATAGCTCACATGGACCTTCGGTCCAGGTGAGCTAAAAATATATACCTTATCAAGTCCATTCTTTAACATGTCAGCCACAGCCTCTACATCTATATACATCCATTCACCCCTAGTAGATAGTCCTGTCAACAAGGCCATGTCAAATAGCTGATGGCAAATATTTACACAATCATCTTCAGTTTTCTTTCATTTCTTCTATTCCCCATCCTTATCAGGACAAATTCACATTTGAATAACATAGTTTTATCCATTGCTGTAACAGGAACAGGCTACATGCTTTTTAAAATTAGCTAAAATGAAGAAAAAAGTAACTGCTTTATAATACTAATATTCAAAATATCATTTAATCTCTTTAAGAATTCAAACGTAAAATTTAAAATGCAGGAAGTGAAATCATTTACAATATTTAAATACCTGGTTTACAGGTAAAGTGCTTAATCACTTATTTGATTTAATCACAAGGTGCTTTGTCATCTAAATCTACATTATTTTATCACAGTCATCTTTGCTCTCAACTTCAGTTTCAATTCTTTCTAAAAGCTGTGGCTTTGATTTCTAAAGCAGTTACACATACAAGTATATCACTTGCCCTTTTTAAAAACAACTAAATTTTACCTGACAACTTTAATATTTTCATTGCAAATTAAATTTGATGCATTTATGTGATGTAATTTATAGCTTGACAACCATTAACTATCAGTAATAATCATGACTTTTTAATATAACTCTAATCTTTACATATAATGACATCTTGATATCTGTCTGTATTTGATAGTTAAAATGTACATATATTAAATGGACTAAAAAATAATAAGTGATATACATGTACATTAAATCAGCATTGCTTGGCAAAATGTGTGAACTTGAACTTTGACCCCACACCATTAGCTCCTACCTTACCCCACAAGCTTTTTATAATTTATTTTAATGTGTGTAAATGAATAAAATTTCATCCAGGAGTTCCAGATTACTGGTTAACTTCAGCATGTTCAGACACCATTTTCAATCTTAGTATTATCCAAATATTCATATTAATAATAATTCAACTACAAGGTACATTGTAAGTCATTCCACAGAAACCTCAAATGACTACAGATGACAACAATACAAAGGCATGGCAACAGGCAACATAATATAAAGAATGAAGTCCATGAAAATATTGAAATTAATAATGTGACAGTGGTAGACATGTACATATAGCAACATCACATGCAGGCCTTCTTCAAGGTAGTCTGTTACATGTAGTTTTAACACATCAACATGGCCACCAATGTCCTAAGTCACAACTTCAGGTTATGTGAGAAAATGTCAGATAAATATAACTCAATTATTAATTTATGATTTGTTAAAAAAATTTTACTACAAAAATAACCCAAGTGGGAACAGTATAACTTCTGATACTAAGTTATTTTGTGGAATGGAAATGTACCTTCATTTGTTTCATTGGTGAACTATAAATTTCTGAAAGAACTGATTGACTTGAATAACAAGTTGTGGAATTCCTACAGTACATGTAGCTGTGGTTCTGTAGCTCTTGATGCATGATCTTGTTTGAAATTTTCTGACTTAAGAGACCAAAGTCCGCAAAATAAAAAATAAGGCAAAAGGACAATAAATAGCAATTCCTGCAAAATCTTCTGAACTGTCAAGGTACACTAGTAGACCTAAATCCTAAAAATCCGCAAAAAAGTCATGCTTTTCCGGAAAATCCTTACTTTCCGCAAATAAATCTTAAAAATATGGATTTTCATAACAATTCTCGTATTTTTATAGCTTTCCCGTGTTGTAGAGACTTTTTCGTATTTTTGGAAAAACCATCCGGAAATTTGACATTTGACACAGTAGTCTGTGTATTGTGGATTACACGAATTTCGGAAAGTAGACAAATTGTCCATTCATGCCATTGGATTACAATCACCACGTGACAATCGTAAATTATAGATTGATCAATTCGAATAGGTTGTACCGAGGATCATCTGTGATTTAATAAATGGTACTACCAAGATTGAACAAAATCTATTTTCAACTATTTTTCCGATATATTTATATTAAGGCTACCCAGAATTTACCCAAAAAGTTTGTTCTGTTGTTTCCATTGTTCCGTTTTTTGTGTTTTTTTTAATGAAATTATTATTTTAAAACAATAAAGAATTAGTTTAAAAAACATTTCTTTAAATATACGGGAAGTGGCGCGTCTGTGAGAACTGTGGAGAGTTTGGGTCTATATAATATTTCTGAATTTATTTGATATTCTTACTTTAAACTTTCTGGAGATTTGTATTATATAATGCATGTACGAATCACAAGACTTTGGTCCTATAGAAATTTTATTTATGTAAAATTGCAAATGTACAAGACACAAAATAGGTAAGTTGATGTCCGTGGTTGATGTCAATAAATTATGAATGATTTCAGGTCCTTATACAAGTCGTCGGTATAATAATATTTGAAGATAATTTGTGGATAATTTGAAGAAGAAATGAAACCCCTTGTATTTTCATGTTCAAGTCAACCCCACCCCAACTATGAGTTTACGGTGGCAGATTTGTCTAATCAGGACGCCGAAAGTTTGTTATCCTTTATATACTCCTTTTTGTGCAATATTTGCGGGGCATACTGGTTTGAAGACTGCGTTGTTTTAGATGTATGTGACGTTGGTTAAAATATTTATTAAGTTGTATCATAAACAATTATACTTTTTACAATACTAAAAGTCAGGTACTTTTAATTTAGACACAGACAATTCCGTAGAAGTTAGAACAGCTAACATAATTCCACTTTGTACATGAATAAAGAAATAGTTTTGTGGCCTTTCTTTTTCCTTTAGTTTTAACAATAAAGAAAGAATGTTTCCCTGGGACAGGGATGCCCCCGCTTCCCCTAAACAGAAAGTTGAAGTCCAACAGGTTTTGAAAGTCGCTAGGGACGTATAGTTTGTCATACTGAACCATCCTGTATAGTTTCAAATCATTCCAATGTACGGTTTCTGAGAAAGGCTTCACGGAAATTTGTATCTACGCAAAATTGCATAAGAAAATAAAACATAGCGTGTATGTTCTAGATATACTAGTAACAGAAAAAGATGTTACAGTAAACTTGGGATCGAAAGAATAAGATTATATTTAAACTCTTTTTCCAATTCAAGATTTATACGAAAGAAACTATACGAAAAACGCATATAGTATCGGGATTAAATGTGTTTATTTATCTAAATATGTTCGAAGTATTCTTTGAATTGTACTTCTTTACTGGATTTGACACGCTGACCACTATCAACGCGATGGGCGCGTTGCAATGGTCAGGAGCTGCGTATTCTTTCGAAGCCGTGATCGGAGTTCAATCTCGTACCGACGTCTTGAACTTGTCGGACCGTTTTCTTTTTTACTTTTTTTGTTTTTATGCACGTTTTGTGCTGCTGGTTTATTTTGTGTTTGCTGGTAACCTTTCGCCTATGATTTGGTCTTTTGAACTTTTGAGTTTTGAATGCCCCATTGGTACATCTTTGCTTCTTTTTGCAAGGAATTTCTACCTGTGCATGCATATTAATTAGCTGTTGTTTATTGTCAAAATAATATTGTTAATTGAATTTTACAATAAACATGAACTTTCGAACACCTGTATTCATGGTATAGGCAATATACAGATTAAAGGACTACCCTAGTTGAATATTGTACTCAATATTTCTGCTCAGTACAGTGGGTCAACGATAGAGCGATACCTGATACCTGCAGTGTTCAACACAGGCGATGGCATGCCGATGAGCTGGACGACTAAGAATATAAATAGTGTCATACCTGTCTATTTAAATGGTTGAACGTCGCTGCACGACATTATATGTATAGAAAATAATAAGATGTGGAATAAGTGTACGCGACATATGTCACTTTATGAATCAATTGCATTTTGAAATCATGCACTTATGGGCCCTAGATGGGATCTAATAAATCTGTTGTATATGACTTAGTTTAATAGTATTAATTACCTTAGGGACCGACCATTTAACTTGAAGTAGGGACTTGGTTTTTTTTTTCTAAAAAAATATTCTGAAAATTATTTTTGATAAAAAAAAATACTTTGACAGCAGAGGGTTAGAAAAAAATATTCTGAAGAAGAATTTCTGCCATGTAAAATCATGCCAATAATGAAAAAAAAATATTCTGTGGCGACGCCTTGTTCTATTCTATTCCAGAGCTTGTGGAAAGTACATCTATTTCCTTAGAAATTTTTGACACAAGGTTATGTTGCTCCTCGGTTGTTGTCTTCGCTTAAGTGATATTACAGGAGACATCATGAGCTCATAGATAAATACGGGATTTCTATCTCACAGATGAGTGCAGATGTTGGATTGTCATAGGGCTTTGTTGCATTTTCTTTCTTCGCCGGATTTGACTTACTGAATGGACAATTGGCGACACGATTGGTATGCAATAGCAGGCATGGACCGCTCGGAGTTCACTCTTGTTACAACTTGAGTTTGTGTTAGCAGTTGTCTTTCAGCTATTTCTGTTTTGTAATTTTATGCTGTTTCTCTGTGTGGTCTTCGTCGTTTTCGTTCTCTGGTTCTCTTCGAAATTTCGGACTTTTGATATTCGGATGCCCCTTTGGTACCCCATTGCTTTTAACTATGTAATATATTTATCATTTCATATCATATTCGTTTGCAATTGAAAATATTAAAATATATAAAGACATGACAGACCAACATGCATCTCAAAACCCGCATGGACACGATGATCGTTGGACCAACTGTAGGCCATGCAGTGAATAATATATGTGCTGTCAGTGTTTCTTAATTTTATTGTATTTTATTTTTTGGTTGTTGTTATATCACGATTATTTTTCTTCCGCATGGTCTTGTGTATAGTGCAAGCTGACCAGTCTATATGTCTTGGGTGCATGTATAAGATTTCCCGAATGAACCTCGTTTAGCTAATCCAGATAATCATGACGTCTTTCTGGTTTTTTTTTTTTTGTCATTTGGACTTTTTTAAAGATCCCCAGAGATGCCAAACGTCAAAAATTGTAAAAGGCTTCCAAGACGGCATAATTGTTTGGACCATCGTTTAGCATGCAGCAAAGTTTACAATTTTTTGTCTCGCCTGCGATTAAAGTCGCGAAAAGCGAGACTTAGGTATGGTGTTTCGGACGGCGTCCACAATGTTAAAGTTTTTTGATCAAGTCTGTTTTATGTGATAAAGTTATGCTATGTATGATGACCTGATTGGCCAAGACTCAAAATAGTCGGACTATATACTGTGAGAGTGGGGAAGGGATGACTTTAAAAAAAATCCTGGCTCTGGATTTCGTAGAAAAAAAAATGTAATGTAGAATGTAAAAAAAAATCTGGCTAATCAATCTTGGCAGTTGCAAAACTATGGCAAGCCAAACTGGACAAAAGTCAATATTTATTTATATTAATAATTCATTTATTAATATAAATAATTATTTATTAATATAAATAATTCATTTATTTATATTAATAATTCAATTATTGATATAAACAATTCGATTTATTTATATTAATAATTCAAAGTGGAATTATTAATATAAATAATTCATTTATTTATATCAATAATTCATTTATTTATATTAATAAATGCATTATTTATATTTATAATTCTTTTATTTATATCAATAATTCTTTTATTAATATAAATAATTCAAGTAGATTTATTTATATTAATAATTCATTTATTTATATAAGTAATTCATTTATTAATATTAATAATTCATTTATTAATATAAATAAATGAATTATTTATATTAATAATTCATTTATTAATATAAATAAATGAATTATTTATATTAATAATTCCACTTTGAATTATTAATATAAATAAATCGAATTGTTTATATTAATAATTGAATTATTAATATAAATAAATGAATTGTTTATATCAATAAATGAATTATTAATATTAATAAATCGAATGATTGATATTAATAAATGAATTATTGATATTAATAAATGAATTATAAATATGCATAAATGAATTATTAATATACATAAATGAATTATAAATATACATATATGAATTATTAATATAAGTAATTCGGCCATTTATTGATATAAGTAAATGAATTGTTTATATAAATAAATGAATTGCTTATATTAATAAATGAATTGCTTATATTTATAAATGAATTATTTATATTAATAAATGAATTATAAATATTAATAAATGAATTATTAATATAAATAAATATCGACTTTTGTCCACTTTGGCTTGCCATACAAAACAAATGGCACGCAAAGCAAACAAAAAAAAATCCAGGAAAAAGGTAATATCCAAGCCCCCCTCCCCCCCCCGAAAATTAAATGGTCAGTGTCGCATTGCTGGGGTAGATACGGAAGGGGTTCCACATACTATCTACTGTGGGTCAAAAAGGGGGGGGGTTACAGGCCAATTTTGCTAAAAATCAACATGAAAATTTAAATTCCGACCCCTGGACCCCCTTCTCCATAAGTTGACTGAGTTGAGTGGATTTCTCATGCATTTGCCGTGTCCATTCAGTTTATTTGATTTCCTCGTATGTTGCAGCTCAATTATCACGGTAGGCCTGAATAATTGACATATTCCAAGCACATGCAGTCAACAGGTACAAAAATTGATGACGATTTTACACACTTCTTCACCAACTACAATTTTACAAATAATAGGTCGACAGTTGATCAAAGATTGTAAAATTCACTGTGTACATACCTGAACAAAACATTTACAAATCATTAAGTAAACTTTGTTACTTATTTTATTTTTGTTTTTGTTTCAAAAAGAAAATCAATCGCTTCATCCTCAACTGATGGATACTTTGTGTAATTTAAATGGCTGACAGGTAGCACACATCAACACGCGACAATACACAGGTAAATTTTATGGGGAACAATTAGGAGAATTGAGAATCGCGATGTAATGCGCATGTGACAAGATCTAAAGATTGGGTCCATATTTCTGCATTTGTTTAAAAGAGATTTCCTCTATAAAATATATGTTTGAAATTGTGATCGCCGTATACAAAATTATTTTCAGGTATATTGCCTTGCCTGAATAATTTCGGTTTTGCCGAGATATGAAGTAAAAAGACGGGATACCAAAAATCAAAACTAAAACGGCAGGATGTAGTTATGGTCAATAAAAAAAGAAATCCAGGCTCCTATTTGCGAAAATAAAAAGGCAGGATGCTATAAACATCCTTATAGCCCCATTCCCTTTTTCCCCATAAAAATCAAATGGTCGCCTGGCCGTAAGGTAAAGCACCTTTCCCATCCCCTCCTTTAAGCAGAATACCCCGAAGACGTACAAAAAAATCCAGGCTCCAATTTTTCTGAAAAATAGAAAGGCAGGACGAAAAAAAATATCCATAGCTACCCCCCATAAAAATCAACTGGTATAAAAGCTTCATAAAAATTATATAATCGGCTAACGAAGTTCTATAAGCATCATTAATGAAGGTAATAACATACTATTAAACTCTAATGTCTAAGAGAAAAAAAAACAATCCGGAGAAAGACGGAACGGAACGCTTCAACCGTCCAGTTAAATAGGCAAACATATGTTGGATTGGACAGTGCCTCACCCTTAAAGAAGGACACTCAATCATTACTAATAATTTTATATGCACGATCACAAGTTTTAGATACTTATGCTAGTAGCTAAAGATCTTTGTATTTAGCTGTCATATAGTCTATATTGGCTTTTCTCTGATGCATCAACCCTCAGGGTATTATATAACTACAGACTATTGTTAACGCTGAAATATGAAAAACAGCTACCCTTTCCCTTAAAGACCAATAGCGCAGAGAGTTGACATTGAGAAAATAGACAACCATATATACTGTCATTTTCATACAAGTTTTTTTCAGAAAAGAGGCGTTGACGACAAGCGATATTTTACATGTGGATGCTTACATGTAGTTGGGTTAAATAGCCACGGAAACAGCAAACAATTAAACAATTAGCCATGGTACTCCATCTACTTCCAATACAAAAAAATGCCGTTGTGATGGAAATGGTCAAATCATTCTACCTTTTATTACCGATTTTCTTTCTTTCTTTTTGACAAGTTTTTTGCATACCCTTTTTAGAGGTTTGCTGGACTTTTTAGCTGATTAGTTACACCAGATCAAATAAAATAAACCTAGATTAAGGATAAAAACAAATTGTCGCCTAACTCTTCTTTCGTGCCGTCGGATCATAGCATGTATTTTATATTTCAAAATGTACAATACTGATATATCAGACGTCTTCTTCAAAGTATTCTTTATAAAAAAGATTTATAACAAAAATATACATTCAGGAATCTTATATAGGACACGAGTATCGCCGCTACCAACTAGATAAGAAGTTGTCTCATATCGTTACCCGTACACTTGGGGAGGCAGTGGTATAGCTACAGTCCCTTTGAAAACGAACACATACTATTAAACATACTCTGGGACTATTACAATTAAAAACGAAAGAATATGGAATAAGTGGACACTTCGAATAAACTTACACTACCTTATAGATCCCTGTATGATTAAATTTGCATCCATTTCATTTAAACATATTTATTTACCCTGGATAGGGAAGCTAGCTTAATGCTACTATTTAACCTCTCCAGTCGTGCAGTTTGCGCGTGTGGCCTTTGTAGCGGCCCCCTTTGAGCCTAATCTTATCGAACTCTACAAAGAGGGCTTTATCGTTCACAGGGTGGTGTTGAAACTGCATGATTATCTTTGAAAAGTTGTCAGACTGTTCGTATTATTGTGCTTTAATGAAACATTGCCGATATTTTACTAATAGTTGAACACAGTGTATAACCGGACAGTAAGCGATCACGGAAGTTGATCACTGTCCGGTGGTAAAATCCTAGTTGATTTTGAAAAATAGTACGATTTCCCCATGAATTTAAGCTTTTATTCCACTGAGACGAATTTTTACGAAAAAATGAAGCGTACAATTTGTTAACATTGTTGATTATCACTATTCAAATTATCAATATATCTTGTGGATGATTTAATTTTTCTAAAAAAGGGGTTTAATCATTGGTATTTTTGACAATGGAAACTCATTTCGGCGAAAGAAACAACAATTTATTAGTGAACTACTTACATTGAAATAGGGTATTGCATCTCCAATGAAAGCTGTTTAAATAAAAAATCATTTGGTATCAATATTATTTGATAAAATGGTTTTGACTGTTCACAATAATCAGATTTGTAAGAGCACTACTCACTCCATCTCTGTCCGACTAGTTGCCACTGTACTCAATCATTAATTGTTCGAAAGCTTTATATATCTGTCCGATTAATTGTTGGGTTCAAAGTAGCAGTATCAAGACAAAAATCCTCACAAACCATTATTCACACGATTCAGCTAGGGAAAATGATATGAAAAAAAAAACTGGAACAAAGATAAAAGGTTATAGCTTACCCAAACAAAGAATTGCAACAAGATTTCATAACAACATAGGTATATTTAGGATTCAGATTTATTTTTGTAATTCCTCGTAAGTTGGAAAATAATCCGTACATTTTGTCAAGCTAGTTGTCGAATAAAAACATTTGACCATAATTCCGAGCTTTGAAATTGAACATTTTGGTACATACAAATTAGATTTAAGATTTGGGAAGAAGCAAAGGTGTACCAAAGGGGTAATTAGTATCATAAAACCGTAAAGACGAAGACAAAACCGGCAGACAAAAAATCATCACAACAAAACAAACCACATAACAACATAAAACAAACACACACATAACAACAAAACGCACTCAGCAACGCGAACTAAAGTCGAAACGAGAGTGAACTCAGGTGCTCCGGAAGACTAAGCAGTTGGAAGTTGACCTTTCTCTTAAAATCTAGCAAGCTTTTCAAACTTTGCAAATGAAGATATATATCTATAGTTGATATACTGTTCTTGGGTTACATGTATATATACATGTACATGTTTATGCCTCATTTTTTGCCTTTTAATCTCTTATAAACCATTTTACATGAAAGAATCCAATTTAATCATAATAAAAAATATGTATACAAAGTTAAATTATCATGCAGTTTTATGGAGAATTTAGCATTTGAAAATAAACATATTCAGTCGGGAAAAAACAGATATTTTAAAGCAGGTCCCAAAACCTGCAAAACCTATTAAAATCTCATATTTGTCGTTTGATGTTATAAGATAACGACATTTTAAAGAAGTGTCATGTAAAAGATTCTTTGAAAAATGGTTTGCTTGAATTGCCTGCTTCTTTTAATGCTCTCCGAAACTTGAATTCAGGATCGGGAAAAATCACACAATACTTTGTACCCATATTTTTAAAAGCTTTCTCAATTGTCAATTTTTTCATGATGCAAAATTGTTTAAATATCAAAAGGTTCTTGTGTACAAAAGATCAGACTATTTCAATAAAAGATAAAACGAGGGTGCCATTTTAAAATGTGGTGGTGCTTAACTTTTGGCGGACTGTTTACTTTCGTCAATTGTAATGTTCAACCAAAACAAAGTCATTGAAACGTGGGATAAAAAGTTTGAAGAATATTTAGGAACTTTGTTCGACAGGCCAACCAAGCAGTTGTTTACCCATGGGAAGACGGAGAAAATAACTATCTGAAGATGAGGAGGCTGATTCAGCAAGATTTCGGCAATATGTTTTAGCCAAGAATGTTTTACATTTAACTGTCTACATGTATTGTCGTCTTCCTCAAACTTTATATATTTTTAGCTCACCTGGCCAAAGGCCATGTGAGCTATTGCCATTACTTGGCGTCCGTCGTCGTCGTAAACTTTTCTTCAAACTTCTTCTCGCACAGATTCAAACCAAATTTGGTCTGGTGGTACTTTAGAGTATCCCCCACAGAACTGATGTGGGGATTTTCGATTCGTCGAAAAACATGGCCGCCGTTGCTAAAAATAGACCAGGGGGATCAGACTACTGCTTTTGGCTTGTAAATCAAAAAGTATAAGAGATAGATGAAATCTGATGCCACCTTACTGCTTCAGCATCAAAAGTTCTACAAAAGTCTTCATTTGGTCCAAGTTGTCAGATGACCCCTTATAGGGGTTACAGCCCCTTAAAGGTAAAAAATAGCGTTTTTTCATGTTTTTGCCCTATAGTATGAAAACTATTGCAGATAGAGAAAAGCTGTTGCTTGCTTAAATGTTCAGCTCATTTAGCTCTACAAAAGTCTCCATAGGGTCGAAGTTGTCAGATGACCCCTTATAGGGGTTACAGTCCCTGAAATAATGTTTTTTTCATGTTTTTGGTCTATGGAATGAAAACTATTGCAGATAGAGAAAAGCTGTTGCTTGCTTAAATGTTCAGCTAATTTAGCTGTACAAAAGTATCCATAGGGTCAAAGTTGTCAGATGACCCCTTACAAGGGTTACGGCCCCTAAAATGATGTTTTTTCATGTTTTTGGCCTATAGAAAGAAAACTATAGCAGATGGAGAAGAGCTGTTGCTTGCTTAAATGTTCAGTTCATTTAGCTCTACAAAAGTCTCAATAGGATCAAAGTTGTCAGATGACCCTTAATAGGGGTTACGACCCCTAAAATAACCTTTTTCATGTTTTTGGCCTGTAGAATGAAAACTATAGCAGATAGAGAAAAGCTGTTGCTTGCTTAAATGTTCAGTTTATTTAGCTCTACAAAAGTCTCAATAGGATCGAAGTTGTCAGGTGACCCTTAATAGGGTTTACGGCCCCTAAAATAACCTTCTTCATGTTTTTGGCCTTTAGAACGAAAACTTTAGCAGATAGAGAAAAGCTGTTGCTTGCTTAAATGTTCAGCGTAGAAAGCTCTACAAAAGTCTCCATAGGGTCGAAGTTGTCAGATGACTCCTTATAGGGGCTACAGAATAACATTTTTTCGTGTTTTTGGCCTATAGAATGAAAACTGTAGTAGATAAAGAAAAACTGTTGCTTGCTTCAATGTTCAGCTCATTTAGTTCTACTAGATATAGGGTTGACATCAAGACCAGGTGAGCAATTTAGGCTCCTGGGACGAAGTATGACACTTTTTCGTGGACCCCTTTATACCGGTGAAATAAAAAAAAAAGCTGAGGATAATAACAAACAAATTCTACAAATATCAAACATCACATTTCTCTATTCTATGTTTTGATTCAATCTTTTTGTTTTTATTTGAGCTCCTCTATTTTATTGTATTAATCTGGGTGTTGTCAATCATAATTGAGAAATACCTATATGGTCTGAATACTTTTATGGTCCAACTGGTTTTTAGACCATATAGTTATACTGGTACGGTAAAGATACATTTCCTACGCGTACGGTCTGAAACATGTATATGTCATGGCTAAAATCCAAGAGGAATTCAGATTTAGTCTACAACATGGGCAAAGCAATACAATTTCCTCTAAGTCTTTTAGTTCTTGAGATATGTAGGCATCAAACTAAAACCTAGCATACATAGCCTAAGCATGAAATTCACGTGAATTCAAAGACAAATTCAAATGGTGTAGGAATTCGCTTTTAATGAAATTTTTAGACATCGAATTACATAACGCGGTCAGTTTTAATGGTGTTGGAATAGAGCTGGAACAGATTTAAAATATGCCAAGTCGATATTATCAGAGCCTATATTATTGCTGGAATTTGGCTTCCCTGTTCGAACGTTTTAATTTTGAGTACTTTCCTTTCAATGCTTATGGTTTGTCCAGTGGCGGATCCAGGGGGGATTTTCAGCAAAATTGGTCTGGAACCCCCCCCCTTTGGCCCACAGAACCAAGTATGTGGACCCCCCCCCCTTTTCGAAAATTCTGGATCCGCTCCTGTTGTCTATCTTTCAATTTGTTTATTT
The DNA here is from genome assembly GCA_963971305.1 of Arcuatula senhousia. NCBI lineage: Eukaryota > Metazoa > Mollusca > Bivalvia > Mytilida > Mytilidae > Arcuatula > Arcuatula senhousia. The sequence goes on along the minus strand of OZ020309.1, from coordinate 48,084,772 downwards.
CAACGTTGTTGGTAATCGGTTAGTCATTATAATAACACCTTTACCATCTCGCAAGAGACACTCTCGGCTTTCCTTGACTTGGAATGTAGCATCCAAAATGGCAAAATAGTAACGTCTGTGTTCTATAAACCCACCGATGACCACTGATGCACACTGCTACCTGAACTATCAATCTTGTCATCCCCAGAGCTGCAAAAATGCCATTCCTAGGTCTCAATTTCTGAGACTTAAACGTATTTGCAGCAGTGAGGATGATTTTAAAGTTCAAAGCAGCACTATGAAATCATTCTTTGTCAAAATGGGATATCCTAACAACATCTTGGATAAAGCTATCGACTCAGTTTCCCGGGTGACACGATCCAAGGCTTTGGAGCCCAGGTCAAGACGCAAGAATGACCGTATACCCTTGGTACTTACATACCCCCCTCATACATACGGGACATTCTGTTGCGCAGTTTCAAGTCCATCGTGTTGAAGGACGTACACATGTCGACAGTGTTCGACTCGCCGCCCCTGACTGCTTTTCGCAAGGGTAAGAGTTTGAGGCAACATCTTGTCTCCAGTTCATTTGACAGATTCAAGAGACGCCCTCGCTCTGACTTTTCAGGCACAAGGGGTTGTGGTCGATCCATCTGTGTCACGTGTGTCTTTACCTGGGAGACTGGGGAGATAGTTGGCCCCTCCAACACTTTCAGGTTGAAGAACGGTTTTACCTGCCTCTCCGAAAATGTCATTTACGCCATCCGCTGTGCTAAGTGCCTTAAAATTTACGTAGGACTTATACTGATTTATCATGAATTCGAGGCTGTAAAAGAAAACTGTCATGATAACCTAGCTGTCACCACAGTCGCTAAGGCTAACCACATTTTTAAAAACAACTCAAATCATTGTCAAGCTTTTTATTAATATAAGACATAGATTTACATAGAGACGACCGCTCCATGACGTCAATAATCTTGATCAAAATGGTTTTCACATCTTAACAGACTTTTTGTGTTGAGCATGTTGTCTGTATCATACAAGTAAGTGACTATTCATCGACTCACAAATATCTGGCACACTGGCTGTCGATGCTATAAGAAGATTTCAGTTTCACAAAAGTCAATGGAAAGCTTCTAATGGACAATTTTGTCAGTAGCATTGATTAGTCATACACAAGTGAACATACTTAGGTACTCATAGCTGTTAATCGCACTTCTTTTTATGAGCTTGTTGAATGGATTTCCATTTTGTTATAAGATGAACACTGCCGCAAATATGTTTTCGAATCCAACAGTAGAGACTATTTTGAGTTCTCATATTTATTCTGTAAAGTAAATAAATGAACCAAAATAGACAATGACATTAATTATAATAAAAATAGGAAAACATATATTCATAAGCTTGCTTATAAGCAAATTGTAGAATAATACAATAAACTAGGATATAAAGAAATGAGGAGCAATAGGAAATAATAACTTTTTTATTCAAACTCTGAGGATTCAAAGCAGACAATTAATCGGACACTTACAGAAAATAAATGACCAATTAATCGGACAGTAAACGATCATGCCATAATTACAAAACTTATGTTTTTAACAAAATTGTGTATTTTATCTCCATCTATCCTTTGCAATGTAGAAAGTTAAATAATCGCCCTTTTTGATAATAATAAAAAGGCTAGTAAAATCATTGCAGTTTGCGAGTAAATTCCAAATATGTGCTAAGAGGTGAATGAAAATATGTTCACCCATCGATGATCAATCTAAAAATTATAATAGTTTAAATTGTCCCGAATACAAAAAGAAACATTAAAAAGTTGTGTAAATGAGCAAGCTATAAAATCAACTCACCTTTGTTCCTATTCGATATCGTAGTACGTTCATTCAGCCTTAAAACCACAAAAATCTGGTGAAAAAGATAACATGCAACTAGGATTTTACAACCGGACAGTGATCAACTTCCGTGATCGCTTACTGTCCGGTTATACACTGTGGTTGAAGATGCCTACGGAACCGGCCGCAGGCAAATATCCTCCTCCAATCTTCGTATCATCTGCTATAACGGCTAGTTCTTCTAGCCTTACATATTCAATAATAAAAACATAATTCATTAGAAATAATTAAAATACGACAAGCTTTACTAAAACCCAGCGGTAATAAGCAATTCCCTTTCCCAAAACACCAAAGTCTCCACAACAAAGGAAAGCTATGAAAATACGAAGACTGTTATGGAAATCCTGCCTGCATACATAGTGATAATAAATAAACAGGACAGTTATTATTTAAAGTATGAATATGGTATATAAAGACATTTACACCTACTAGATCGCAATGCTCAGTCTATCTATTCTTCTAAGACTCTTCTAACACAATTACAACAAAATAATAAAAAAAAAACAACAAAGCATTATGACACGTATCTATCATGTCATGTATGTATTAACAACAAACAGATTAATTTGAAATGATTTATATTTAATTTATTCAATCCCTCCAAACATACATACTAACATTAATGAAAGGCAGGATTGACGATAGTCACGTGATGATTGTAATCCACAATACACAGACCAATGGCATGAATGGACAATTTGTCTACTTTCCGAAATTCGTGTAATCCACAATACACAGACTACTGTGTCAAATGTCAAATTTCCGGATGGTTTTTCCAAAAATACGAAAAAGTCTCTACAACACGGGAAAGCTATAAAAATACGAGAATTGTTATGAAAATCCATATTTTTAAGATTTATTTGCGGAAAGTAAGGAAATTCCGGAAAAGCATGACTTTTTTGCGGATTTTTAGGATTGAGGTCTACTAGTGGTAAAGGTAAGATTTATTTGATGTCAGTCACGACAATGAAGTGTACACAGTAAAAAAAAAACATACGCTCTGAAGCTGGTAAATTGAGGTAACCATGTACAAATGTACCCAAGATCAACAGCAGGTGTCTGGAAACCTTGACACATGCACACAGATGGCTTGAACCCAAATAGGTGTTGTCCAGTGAATCAGAAGTGACTTAAAATATAGCAAGATCAATGATAGGATTTTAGCGCAAGCAGCCAAGTACTTGACATCCCTGTGTACAGTATGCAAAAATACAGCAATCTCCAAATGACTAAGGCGGTAGCTTATGCTGATTTTTACTGTATATGAGATTATATTGAAATGTACAAGATACTTTGGGGTTTAACATGCATTTTTTTTCATGGAACAAGCTGTGCCAGCAAAGAATTTTCATCATGTTCATTCTGAATTTTAAGACAACTGGCTATAGTTCAGTTAAGTTGATATAACAATAAAGCGATGACAAAGGGGCAGAGAAATGACAGTGCATATGTTGTTTCCATCCTTTTCTAGTGACAAAAATCTAAAATATTTATAATTTATATTTACCTCAAAATAGTTTGACGTATTTTCGCAGGTTATTCGTTAAACCTCGATGAGGTCATTAATAGCCAATCAAATTCTTCTAAATAATTCGAACGGAAATTGACTACCAAAAACTCGTTCCCGGAATGGAGGTTCACAATAGTTCGGAAAAAACCGCGGGAAACTTTGGTCATCATTATGATAATAAATCGTTAAGAACGAATAACAATTACAAGTGTGGCCATTCAATTCTTATATCACTATCCCAACTATTTATTTAAAGAGCAAAAATAATATTAAAAGAACGTCGGCCCACAACCCTCGGCAGGTATCGAACCATGATCGTCTTGGCGACAAAATATCCGGACAAAATATAGCTTCGGATCCTCAAAGGCGGATCTAGGACCGGTTACCGGGCGCACGCGCCCCTGTTTGACAAAAAAATTGGTTAGGACATGTATGAAACAAGAGGTCCCAGAAGTTTTTTTATAATTGCGCGCCCCCCTCCCCCGTTTGAAAGTTTCTGGATCCGCCACAGATCATAGCTCTTATGGACAATCTAAAATTTCTCGCCGTATAATGTAAATCAAATGACTTTAGAAAGAGCACGAGATGAAATATGCACAGTCATCATATCTATGAAATCATTAAAATACAAATAAAAAAAAGAAATCGAATAGGAAAATTTCTAGAAGAATCTGAATCTGAATAAATACGGACCAATACTGGTAAAGACGCATCGGAAGAGAGCTGCTGCTTTAGAAGCAGGTCGGGAGAGCTTCATGGAAGCTCTCAACTGTCTTTCTGCGCACTGTGTCTCCCGGTAGCTTATTCCAATGGACTACTGAACAAATAATGGCTGCATTTGGGTGGCGGTACAATAAAAGTCCTGGTGTTGTTTGTTTCCTGACGGTCTATGATGTTATTTGTCAGTCAGTCTTTGTACTTGACAGCACGGATTTGCCTCTTTGGTCTAGCAGGTCTGATGTAAGCTTCCTGGTCTATTGCTTATAATAACCTCTCCACAACACAAATTTCGCGTTGGTTCTTCTGTCTCGTAATGGTGGAAGATCAAGATATTTTAGCATGTTCGTAACTGCTCCCTTTTGGCGGCTTTTGTAGACTCCTCTGGTGAATCATGCCCCGTTTCTTTGTACTCGCTCGATTTTATCTATGTCCTTTTGAAGATACGGATCCCATACAACAGATCCATACTCCAGGACAGATCTGACAAGCTGTTTTACGGCATGACGTAGGACAGTTTTTAAGGTTGCGTCGTAGAAATCCAAGGGTAGAGCTTGCCTTGCTTACGGTTTTTGCAATATGTCTAGACCATCCAAAGTATTCCGAAAGGAGTTCGTCTAGGTATGGGTTTTCCGTGACCTGTTAAAGAACTGTGTTGTTGAGGTTGTAGAGGCTGTTGGTTTTTGCCTTAATACTCATGACATAGCACTTCGTGGCGTTCAAGTGCATTCCCAATTTTAATGCCCATTCTTCCAGGTTTTTCAGGTCGTTTTGAAGTATTATGTGATCTTCATGGCTGTTGATGGTTCGATAGAGTAGGCAGTCGTCTGCGAAGAGCCGTACTTGAGAATTCATACTGTCGGGTAGATCGTTGATGTGACACAAGGACAGTAAGGGTCCAAGAATCGTGCCTTGTGGTACACCAGATTCTACTACTTACTACTGCATTATTTGAATGTTCAACGTCAACTACTACCTGTATATCTCTATGGTGAGGATCAATGTTAGCCATTTGGATGTTTCCTTTGATACCATACTTTTCTAGTTTATGGAGTAGTCGGTCGTGGGGAACTGAGTCGAATGCTTTAGAAAAATCAAGTATTATCACATCTGTTTGCTTGTTTTGGTCATGCGATTGTAGCAGATCGTTTAATGTTGCAATTAGTTTTGTCTCGCACGAATAACCTGATCGAAATCAAGGCCGTAGTGCGGCCTTTTATAAAATGAGGCAGAGGGGGGTCTGGGGGAGATGTTCCCCCCCAGCTGTAAGAGGGGTCCAGGGGCGGAGCCTCTGCAAGCTAACGAAAAATTACGAACCAGAAGGGTGAAAACCACTCAGAACAACACGCTGTTAGAGAGTCGAATGGATCCATACAGACGCAGACCATCACTTATTTACGAGCAAGGAAATCAACTTAGAATCGGGACAAAAAACAAAAAAAAAAACAAAAAAAAACACAGCTATCCAAAAGAATCGAAAAGTACAAAAAGCAAATGTACATGCCATTAGGTATAATGGACTGACAAACGAACGATCGAAATGACCGAACCACCATATGCATGTCCTGCATCGAAGCTGGTAGATGTAAAACAGGTGTTGAAATTGAAATAAATAAACAATGGGTACAAAAAAGATAGCAATAACTTTGCATGGCAATGAAAATTGTTGGTTTAGGTTAAAATAAGTCATATTCAATTAAAAAAAAAAACTCGATTTATTATTACATACTATACAAGGTATAAATCTACTATAATGTCCTTAAGTTAACACGAATTTGTTAGTAACTGGGGATGATTGATAATTTAAAGCTATAGCTGAATGTTTATGATTGTTACTCTTTGTGAATCCAAAATTGTTTATTCTACGATGGCCTGAACTATCAAACCACTCCAAAACGTTCTCTCTGTTTGGATTAACGGTATCTCTATGCACATGCAACAAAGCAAGACCACATAGCCTTTCTGATGACATTGTTGCACGCTCTCACGTTTTTAACCTTCTTAGGCTCGAAAATGATCTTTCACAGCAAACTGAAGTTACTGGTAATATGAGAAGTAGCCTAAGCACCAAGTTAACACAGGGATACAAGCCGTTATCAGCAACCTTTAATGTTTCTTGTAGTGTACCACATGTTTCCTTCAAGTTTTCAGATTTCTTTTCCCACCTGTCTGAAAGTATTGGCATCGGTTTATAAGTCCGGAAATGCTTGAAATATCGTATCAACTGTTTTAATAATTATTGTGCCTCTCTGATTTCAATTTAACTTTGCTTTCTTTAGCAGAGTTTTTTTGTACTTTGCTTTTTAGCAAGGTCACAATTAAACTATCAATCGATAAATTTACTTTTGTTGGAATTTTCAACGAATATTCGTCAGAAATGTGAAGTAAATAAAGATAAATTGGAATTTTCAGAAAATAAAAAATCAATGATTGCCACTTCAGAAGTGATGCATTTGCCTCATTTGCCTCGCATACGCTACGGCCTTGGTCAAATCCATGGTTTAAAGATGTAAGGATGTTGTGCTCTTCTAGGTGCGATAGCATATGTTTGCAACTGATATGCTCCAATAACTTGCAAGATACTGATGTCAGGGATACGGGTCTATAATTTTCGGCCCTGTGGACGTCCCCTTTTTTGAATACCGAGGCAATGTTTGCGTTTCGCCAGTCCTCATGTAGTTCTCCACTTTCTTTTGAGTATTGAAATAGTTTGGTCATTCCAGGTGCAAGTGATTTGGCGCAGGTCTTTAGAATGATGTTTTGAATTTGGTCTGGTCCCATTGCCTTGGATGGATTGATGTCTTTAAGTAATTTAAATACTCCTTGTTCTCCTACTTTTATGGATTTAATGTTGAGGCTTTGGTCTGTCACTGGTGTTTCAAGTGAGTTTGGTGTGCTTTTAGTAAAAACAGACTTGAATTGGTCGTTTAGTATATTTGCCTTCTCCTTGCTGTCATTTGTCATTGAACCTTTGTGTCTTAGCGGGGCGATGCCAATGTTATCTTGCTTCTTTGCTTTTGCATATCTACAGAAAGGTTTGCGATCGTTCTTCATTAAGCCCTCATTTATGATGTTATATATGGCACGCCATATTTATATTTATTCCTCTTTAAAGATATCTCATAAAATTTATAAGATATCTCGTATACTTTATAAGATATCTCGTATACTTTATAAGATATCTTATTAAATATATAAGATATCTCATATAAATGGTAGTTTATAAGATATCTTATAAAACATATGAGATATCTTATAAAACATATAAGATATCTTATAAAACAAATAAGATATCTTATAAAACATATAAGATATCTCATAAAGTTTATAAGATATCTTATAAAGATTATTAGATATCTCATATAAAATAATTTATAAGATATCTTATAAAACTTATAAGATATCTTATAAAACTAATAAGATATCTTATAAAGTTTATAAGATATCTCATAAAGTTTATTAGATATCTTATATATTTTATGAGATATCTTATAAGTTATTTCTTATAAGATATCTCATAAAGTTTACGAGATATCTTATAAACTTTATAAGATATCTTATAACTTTTATTAGATATCTTATAAATTATTTTATATAAGATATCTCATAATCTTTATAAGATATCTAATAAACTTTATGAGATATCTTATATGTTTTATAAGATATCTTATATGTTTTATGAGATATCTTATATGTTTTATAAGATATCTCATATGTTTTATAAGATATCTTATAAACTCCCATCTAAATGAGATATCTTATATATTTAATAAGATATCCTATTAAGTATATGAGATATCTTATAAACTTTATAAGATATCTTATATTTTTATAAGGCCTCTTTTAAGATATCTCATAAAATTTATAAGATATCTCATATACTTTATAAGATATCTCATAAAGTTTATAAGATATCTGATAAACTTTATAAGATATCTTATAAACTTTATAAGATATCTTATAAAAAAATAATTTATAAGATATCTCATATACTTTATAAGATATCCTATAAACATTATGAGATATCTTATAAACTTTATCAGATATCTTATAAACATTGTGTTTAGTAGATATCTCATTTTCTTTTAAAGATATCTTATATAGTAAATAAGATATCTTATAAAATTTATAAGATATCTCATAAAGTTTATAAGATATCTTATAAAGTATATGAGATATCTTATAAATTATTTTTTATAAGATATCTCATAAAGTTTATAAGATATCTTATAAAGTTTATAAGATATCTTATAAACTTTATGAGATATCTTATAAAGTATATGAGATATCTTATAAAGTTTATGAGATATCTATAAAGAGGAATAAATGTAAAAACGGCTTGCCATAGTTATAATGCTTTACGAAACTGTTTTTTACATTCACTTTGGTGTTTCTTGTATTCAGTCCACTGCTTTGATTTTTTCGCCGCTCTGTATAGTCTTTCTTTCCGTCTTAGCATTTTTCTCAGACTTCTGGTCATCCAAGGAAGGTTGTTTTTCTTTTTAATACTTTGGATGGTATGTTCTCATCAATGGTGGTGTTAAGTCTTCCTTTGAAGTGTTCCCAAATATCGTTCATGTTGCTGCTTCCCCTCACCACAGTCTCATTAAAATCAAACCTTCAATGTCGCTCCCCCCTTTTTTTGCTATGTCCGCTCGTTGAAGCGTTCAACGAGCGGACATAGCAAAAAAAGGGGGGAGCGACATTGAAGGTTTGATTTTAATGAGACTGCCCCTCACCATTTCTTCAATTTCCTTACATATTACATCTATATCCTTGTTTATGTTATCCCAATTTGCCTTAGATTATAAGAAAAGCTTCTGTGGTTTGGTCATGTTGTGTGTTGGTTTTATAAGCGCATCGGTGATAATGATGGCATGGTCCGACAATCCAGGTATATTTGTTGATGATTTCTCTAGGGATTCGTTCGTGGTAAATACTAAGTACAACAGGTTGTTCTCTCTAGTGGGTGTATCATGGACTTGTGTAAGGTTGAATTCATTACATATGTCAATAAGACAGTTTCTGTTGTATTTCTTTATCATAAGTTGTTGAGAGCCATGTTATTCTAGTCGATGTCTGGGCAGTTGAAATCACCAGCAAGTATGATATGCCTAGGCTTATTGCTATTAATTTTCGCAATAGACTCTGTTAGTTTTTAAGATCTTGTATGTTTCTGTGTGGCATATAGAATGATGATATATATAGGTCTTTGCAGATTCTTCTATAGATTTAAGTGATATACCGGGTATTGAAAACTGAACTAACATGTACTAATGCCAGCAGTCTTTCTTTTAAGCCAATTCTTTGCTAGAGTAGAAAGGGGTCTTACGCTATTTATGTTTTAACTTTGTACTTGCAAAATGCGAGGAATTTGTTATCAATACGGCAATTGATCCTCTACTTGATAGAGGTGCCCATTCAGTAATAATAGTAGTACAGTGTTACTTATAAGATAAAGATCATGGTTTTCAACAAAGCAGACAGACACATCAACCAAAAGTTCAAATATAACAATATAACAATACTATATACGAGTGTGTGCAAAAATGTAACATGTAAATATCTGGGTATAACCATGGAGTTATGATAACTCCATGATATAACTTTTTGTTCGTTTTGATCTCTCTCCTGTGCTCAAGGAGTATCATATAAGAAGGCCATTAAAGCATACCACAAACTAAGTCGAAACTTTAATTCTTTAACCCCTAGTATTAAAAACTGCATCCATGTTTTCGACCATACAATAAAACCTAACTTGTTGCATGGAGCAGAAGTGTGGGGTTATTTTATTTTTGATGAGATTTTCAATATGATAGTTTCATTTTGAAACGTCAGAAAAATTGACCCCTAGGTATTTGTGATGTGATACAATAGGAATGTCTTGACCATTTAAGGCAAATTTGAAATCGTTATCTATTTCTACGTTACTAAAAAGCTTAATTTCAGTCTTGGTTTTGGGTTAAAAGACATTAGATAATCTCTTGGCCATTTGTCAAGTTCTTTCAAATCATTGTCAATGACAAGTTTAATTTCAACCTGATCCCTACCTAAAAAGCCGAGTGAAGTATCATCAGCAAATGATCTAGGCCTCGTTGAAGACTGTTGGCGGTTGTCCATTTAGTGCAGCGGTTTGACCAGGAAAAAAATGACTTTAATGGTCCGACAGAACACACACCTATATTGTATATCATTTTAAAGAGGAATATCTCTAGTTTCAGATAAAACAGGTCGTCACATGTTTCTATTGGTCAAATTTGAAATATTTAAGGTCAAAGGTCACATAGTAGGAAAGTTCAAAATTCTAGTTGTTTGCTTTGAAATTACAGCTATAATATTTGTAATAAGTTATATGGCAGATATTGAATTTTAATTAGTCTTTAAAGTTAACAATTGAATTTAAGCTAAAAAAACATCTTCCTGAGTTTCAAAAAGTGACGTTAAATGACGTTTTTCGCTGGCTCTAAGAAAATACATTAAAACAGATATATTTATTTTTGTTTTACCGTTTTTATTTTAATTTTTTGCTTCTAAAATGCATATAAATCAAAATTCAGACTTTAAACCATCCTATAAAACAGGTTATAATAAAAATAATAATATGCATCGCTAAAACAAATGACAGTAACGTAGGGGGCGTCCGAAAAATGTAGCTGCACACGAAGCAGTTCTGTTTAATGAACATTTCAATGCTAATTGACAATTGAATAACATATATTACACACAAAATTATAAGAACGTTATCAAAAGGTTACAAAGAATAAACTATTTTACATTTATCATTATAAATTGGTGAGAATCAAAATCTAAGAAGTATCAAATCTCGAAGTGATAAAAAGATAATCAAACAAACAGTAGACATCGAAGCTAAAAGCCCAAACACATCTTAAGTGCAATCTCAGCAAAAACTCCGGCTTGGACAAGAAATCGCTACGGAAGGGTGCACAGTAATCAGTTATCAGCGGGGAATAATGATGAAGACAAATCAGCATGCATCTTAGGGATTGAAATCCTACATTAGTCTACGAGCACATGGTGTCTTTCGTAATTGTTTACAATGCAAGGCTTATACATGTAAATGGAATATAGAAGTAATTAAATCAGCTAGCATTTGCAAAAACACTGCAGTCCACTGTAATTTGGAAATATTTTGCCTTGCCCTTTTCACATGCATCAAAATTACATATAAACCATAACGCAGGAAACAAGTCGAGGAAAGTAGTCGTCTAAGAGATGATAGTTACGACTGGACTCGCGTGTACGTTGTTGTGTCTATATACGATCTATGATCGAATTATCAACGTCATCTTTTCACTGATTCAAGAAAAAGCCTAAGAAAAAGAACAAATTTACAGAGGACCCAATTGATAATCGACATGCCCAACTTTCTTATTGACTTATTTTTATTTGGCTGGCTGATGTACTGAGATGATCACCTTAGCATTCCTGATATGCCATCACAAACCCGTTGTGTTTTGTGTAACTACCGGACCCAAAGATCGCAATGGAAGAGGGAGGTTTGGTGCGCCTTAAAACCTGGTTTAACCCACCATTTCTTTTGAAATGCCTGTACCAAGTCAGGCCCATTGCGATCTTCAATTTTTTCGGTATGTATTCCTTATTTTGTTTCGTCTATGGACATATGAGATTGATTCTCCAAGTTCGGTAATTTTGTTATTACCTTTATTGACAATATATTTGTTTAATTTGGTGATGTGTTTTAAGCAAACATTTAGGATTTCAATTGCACTAATTGTGCACCTTTGCATCCTGTTTTGTTTCTTTATTCATATGGAACAGACGTCTTACAATCACCTCTTGCCAAGTAGACTAGCTTTCTTTTTTACTTTTTTCACTGAACTATTCTAGATTTGGTGACTTCCTCCATCTCATCAACCCCAAAAGACTTGAGATAAAATACACAACGGATTCTAGGAAGTCTGCCTCATATTTAGATCTACACTCACTGAAGACATTCAACAAAGCTCTAGATCTATGATGAACGTGATGACTTCAACTTTCCCTTCCTGTGAAGCAAAATTCCGTCTGCTCCCGCTTATGGCGTTTGCTATTAGCAGTGCGACGGGTGTGCTATAGCAAGCATAAATCGCTTGTGTGGTGTCTGTTTCTTCGTGCTGTTCTCGATCGTTTTTACTGGTTCATATTCCCCTAATGGTATAGCTTCTTAGTTTCTAACACCATTTAAAGAAAGGAGACATACTTGTAATGGCTTCGTTTTCTAGGGATCGACGCTCGTCAAATGCTTTTCTAGTTGCCCGCGGAAAACATTAAACAAAACTATGCAGAATCTGTTCTTAATAAAGCTTACTAGTATATGTTCTTGTAAAAGCAGATGGGAGCACATCCAAAATATTGAATCATTTTAAGATCGCTAATTGATATCTTTATCCCACTTCACTCCATACAAACTAAAAATACATGTATTATGCGATCTTTTGCCATACATGTATATCCCAAATAAAGTTTACATCTGATTGTATATTTGTAAGATTCCAGAATATTAATGCGCTGACGCAAAATTTTTTTTCAAATAAATTAAATTTACAACAAAGGTTCGGGCAATAAATTGGACGCGTGTTTCGTTTACTCAAGACTTATCAGAGACACCCTAGCCAAATAGCTGAAAATGCCAAGCTAAATATGAATATGAAGAGTATAGAGCAGTATACTAATCATAAACAGTAAAGTAACAACACGATAGTGCCGGGGACTGGATTCGAACTCATGACCCTTTGGTCGCAGTTAAAGATAAGATCTACCTTAGTCTTGGGTAAATGTAAGAAGAATTTTCATAAATATTGAAATTTACACGGGAAAATTCCATGGCTTTGAACTATTTGTCAACACAAAAACACAAAACTAAAGACCGATAGTTGTAATTGACTATAACACTTTGATGATGTACTTGTGCAGTACAATATTCGAACAAGCAGCGCTAGCTGATATTATACTCAGCATTGCTTCATTCAATATCGTTTTGTTGCCTTATAAAAAATCAAATTTAATTCGCAGAAGTACAACAATATTTGTATCGATTATCATAAACAAAATCCACAGAATATAAACAAATGAATGTACGTGTGGAACTCAAACATCCGGCGACTTTCGTTGGTGGGTCATAAGATATTTTTGCAAAGGAACTTTTTCTAATTGAGTCAAAAACTCTATACATTTGTATGTACATATTTGTATTCGAATGTTGTAATGTTTGTTTAACCCTTTACAAGAGCCCCTGTGACCAAACTTGAATAGACGAGACCTCAAGGACGAGACACACTTCAAGTGAATCAAACATCATGCATTTGGGTACAATTTTAATATTTTTGCATGAAAATTCGCTTGGATGAAATTCGACATTCCGACGCCCTCCATCTGCACTTGCTCAGCTTATAAATGAGGCGAATTTGATGAGAATTGCAGTTTGCGTTTTTCTACCTCATATTTTCATACATAAAGAATATGATATCGTGTATAAAAAAACTCCTGGACGTTCTACCAAGGGCGTTCTACAAAATTCACGTTTGTTGTTTTTAGATTTGAATTATTTGAAAGATGTAATTCGAATATCAAAATTGCTCAAAAAGATGTATTGTTACATTCTGTAGCGATAACAGTTTCTTCTTTGATGATTCGTCGACGAAGTTTGATCGAGATATGAGTATCCAGGTCCGAAGAAAGATATCATGCAATGTGTAGTAGCTACTGACTAGTACATGTTTTTTTTATGACTGAATGACCGTTTCTCTTGTAATTACGACCTTTTATTGTTTTGTCTTTTTTTAATAAGGAAGTCAAGACTACTTTTCATCGTTCTGTTAACATATTTTTACTTCATTTTTTTCATAAATTTCTTTTTTAGTACAAAAGAGCTAAATTTTATTTAGTTTTTTACAGGCCAAATACGGAAAGACTTGGGTTTCCGGAATTATATTTTGCAAAATTTGTTTATAAAATACGTAATAAAATCAACATTTCTGCACCGTTTTCAATAAAACTTTGCAGAATAGTTAAGTATATAATAACACAGAGTTCAAAGAGTTTTAAAGTTACAAAACACAAGAAACATTTTGATAGGAAAAAACTTTTTGTCTAAAATGTGATAAAAAAGTGAGCATTTTCAAAAGCATCGATTTTGATGAAAAACTCGAGTTCAATCTGGCAAAATCTTTATTAACAGTAAGATAAAGGGTTATTCTTGATAATTTTGTCCAAAATTTTGATTTTTTCATAAAAGAAATATTTGTTTTGAAACTTCACACCAATGGAGGGATTTTTACAAAAATACACCACTGTTAAAAAAAGCGATTTTAACAAAAAATGCCCGAGACGAATTCGTGACGACCCACTTAAAATCAAAGCTAAATGGTTGTATAATATTTCCTAAAAAAATTAGCTGTGTGTTATGTCGGTACATTAAACTCCTTAAATAGACGACTTTTTACCGATCAACCGCTGCACTAATTGTGGTTTTTCTGAATTGCCGCTTGATTGTGGGCTCTGTCGCGTACACTTATTCCACATCTCATTATTTTCTATTCTATGACCCCATTGGTACACCTTTCCTCCAATAATACAATTTGGGATTTTAATTACTATGCTATAGTAATTTATCTTTTTCCTATCAAGTTCGTTTAATTTTCATCATTCTTTATACTGTAGGGGTATCATGGATTCTTCGGTTTGTAAGGCCATCATTCTAAGGCTATCATTCTATGTCTGTTGAATTTTTGGGCCATTATTCTTCATATTCCGAAACCTATAATTCTACATGGCGTCTATATAGGAAATATGTCTGTTGGTGAGCCGGCTATAGGTCTGTTGAGACCAGGAGAGGGTCATGAGATTTTGTAAAAGGGCAAAAAGGGGCTAAAACGGGTGTATTGACAATACTGTTGTTGAATTTTTATTATAATTTTTTTTTTGCAACGCATCTTGAGTATATCTTGTCCTTCTTTTTATCAATTGATTTGTGGCATAAGTGTTACCAGATGTGTTTTACAGGTACATGTAATCTCTGTTTTTCTGTTTTTGCTGTTGTTGATACCTGTTCATATGCATATTCAAACATTTTGCATGTATATTTACGCATGTATACAGTTGTGTTCTTTCTGAAAAATAAAACTAATAAAAATTAAAGTTTGCAACAATGCATTAAAATGCACAATAGACATATTACTAAATGGTATTTTAAAATTATTTTTAACATTTTTTTCTTTGTTTGTTTTATTTCTGTACTCAGTGTTTAAGTTATTGTGAAATGGGTGTATAATTGGTATTTGCTTGAAAACATTTATTCTATATTATTTATGTTTTATTTTTACTTTTATGGGAAATGACAAAAGAATGCACATTTATTCTATTTAGGGATATGAAATAAAGATTAAATGGGAATTCATAGTAAAAACTGATATTTGCAATTCTTTTATGAATGACGTGCCAATTTGTGCATCTGTGATTGACAAAAAACGTTTATGAAACAAGAGATTTAGAAGGTAATCGGAAAGAAAGTCACAGAAAAAAGGTCACAGTTTTGAAAGGAGAAAAAGGTCACGAGAAAAAAGTTACAAGAAATATAGTCACAATGTATAAAAAGTTCCTTATACTATTTTCCTTTATTATATCATTTTGTTTTTAATAAAATATCTTGGATAAAGTTAAAGAAATGATAAAAGCTTTTAAAAATGATTAAAAAAACAAAAAAAAAACCTTTTTTCCAAGATTTCAAAACATTTCAAACAGAAAATTGAAATTGTTAGCCTGGGACATGAATTGTCTTTTTGATATTTTCATTTTTCTTGTTTTATTACATTTGGAAAATTTATAATTTTTCTCGACTAGTCAATCATTAATATTCATTAGGCTAATATTCATACAATATACAATATAAAAATACATAACTTTAATCTTCATATGATAAGTAAAATCTAAAGTGTATAGATTGTGACTTTTTTCCTGTGACTTTTTTTTCGTTACTTTTTTCCCGTTACTTTTTCTGTGCTTACCCCATTTGAAAATATCTAAGAAATTAAAAAAAACGGGACCTTTATAAAATTATACTTGTGCCCCCCCCCCCCCCAAGTGAACCCTGGATCCGCCCCTGATATTTGTCATAGTTATTTTTGTAAAATTCTTTCTGTTTGTTATTTTTTTTTTGCTTTAAATAATGCCAGTCGAGGCATCAATGCCAAAATGTCTTTTTAAAAAAGAACGTCGACTTATATAAAATGGATGGATTTCCATTTTACTTTGGATTTTATATATATGTATTTCAAACGATTTATTGGCAATACTGAGGATGTGTTGCAACTGAATGCAGGAACGACCTTGGCTTTATTTACTAGTAGTTTAAATAAATAATTAATTTCTGCATCTTCATATTGTGTTTTAGATATTTTCAATCTTTTGAGTAGAGCGTCTCTGATGAGTCTGAACTGGACGAAACTTTGTCTGAAACTTTGTTGTAATGGTTTGATTCCCCAAAATCACGAGCTGGCGTACCTTTAATTCGCTTTTGCGTATTGTATTTGTTGACGAAATCAAATAGCCCCCTCCCCCTAACACGAGCAACAGATACGGTAGTAAAAAATAGGACTGAAACTATTTAATGAGCCAATCATAGAACTAATTAAACATTACATCCCAGCTCTTTGGTTCTAACAGGGGTGATCTGAGCCATTACATTACATTGAATTACAGGTCTATGGTATAAAGCAATTTCTCAATAACCAGAAAATACATTAAACGTTAATAAAGGATAACTTCTCAATGGACAATAGCTTGATAACTACATATATATTGATTTCTCAATGGCCAACCAATGAGCAATGAACAACTTTCAAAATAACCATGATAAGCATGCACTTAGTCTAAAGTCGAAGAATTTCTGGCATACAAAATAATGCTAAAAATGAATAAAAATGTTTTGTCTCGATGCCTTTAATAAATCTTCTAACCACATAAAAAAATCAAGCTCCTGGTCGGTTCCTAAGGCCTTAATGCGGATATGAAGACTCTTCATATATATTTTGGGTTTTCTACAATTCTTTCATGAAACCAAAAGAAAACATTCTTACTAAACCACTTAAATCAGCCTTATGGAATATTGAAGGCTTTACTGAAGATAAAATTAATGATCCTTATTTTTTATCAGTCATTTCTGATTTTTATTTAATAGGCCTTATTGAAACCTGGACCAATGATACAGACTTAAATTTAGATATTTCTGGTTTTCAGATGATAGGAAAAAGTAATAGAACCAAACATAAAAAAGCCAGAAGAAACTCAGGCGGCATTATTTTATATGCAAAAAACGCCATAGCTAAAGGAATCAGTAAACTAAAAAAATCACATTCAGACATCCTTTGGGTTAAGCTTGACAAAACCTTTTTTCATTTAGATAAAGATTTATATATTGCTACTATTTACATCTCTCCAGAAAGTTCTTCTTATAATAATGAATCTGGTATTGAACCAATCTATGAACAGCTACTTTCTGATGTCACTAAATACTCCGCTTTGGGGCACATTCTGGTCCAGGGTGATTTTAATGCCTATACTAATAAGAAACCTGATTTTGTTTTTAATGATAATCATTCAAATCAAGATGATTTGCTTTATGTTTCTGATCAAAATATGCCAAGGAATAATCTTGATCTCAAACTTGTCAACAATAGTGGTAAAATTTTACTGAATCTATGTAAAGAGTCTGGCCTCAGAATTTTAAATGGTAGAACTGTAGGTGATTTACAAGGAAAATTCACATGTTTTACATACAATGGATGTAGTGTAGTCGATTATATGCTTGCTTCTAAAGATTTGATTAATGTTATTTCTGAATTGAATGTACACAACTTAACTTCATTATCAAATCACTGTATTTTAAGCTGTTCATTACTTGCTTGCTTTATTCCACAAAATAAACAACAACTGCCACTGGATCCAATACCCAATAAATTTATATGGTCCCCTGAAGCTATTCAACTCTATAGTAGGAATACTAACAGTAAGGAAAGTATTTCCAAATTAAAAAGGTTTTTAGAAACAAATTTTAACAGCATTGACAATGCATTATCAACCTTTAACTCAATTCTATATGATAATGCATCAATATCTGCTAAGTTGGTGCAGAGACCCCAGACCCACAATAAAAAAGCTAAAAAATCAAATAGAAAACCTTGGTTTTCTGAATCTTGCAGAGAACTTCGAGTATCTGTCAAAAACTATGAAAAACTAGTTAACAAATATCCCTATAATGCAGAATATAGAAAAAAATTCTACAGTCTGAGATCTAAACTTAGACGCTTAAACAAATATGAAGAGAAAAAATACTATCAATCTACAATCTCACAACTGAACTCATATGAAAAAGACCCAAAAATGTTTTGGAATATTATAAACAAACTCAACAACCAAAAACTTAGAAATAATAATTCTGATGAATTTCTGCCCCGGGAAGATTTTTTAAACTTTTACAAAAAATTAAACACAGATGACAATAACCATAACAATTTTCAAGCACAAGTAATGAGAGAATTCAACGATATTAAAAATAATAACTCTAATAGAAATCAATCAAATATTCTCAATTCTGAAATAACATGTGAAGAAATCTTGTCAGCTATTAAATCTGTAAAAAATGGTAAAAGTACCTCTGCTGACATGATTTCTAATGAGATGCTTAAAAATGCTACTTCAGCTTTATTGAAACCACTTCATAAGTTATTTAATTTGATTTTTAGCTCAGGTCAATTTCCTGGAGCATGGAACGAAAGTTTCCTTGTTCTTTTACATAAAAAAGGAGAAAAAATAGATCCTGGAAACTATAGAGGTATTTCAATAAGTTCAAACTTAGGTAAATTATTCAATAAAGTCTTGTATTATAGACTTGTTAAATTCATGGATAATGAAAATCTTATAAGCAAAAACCAAATAGGATTCAAAGAGAAATGTCGCACAAGTGATCATATTTTTACTCTTAAATCTGTTATAGACCAATATAAAAACAACAAACAAAAAGTCTTTACTGCTTTCATAGATCTAAAGAAAGCATTTGATACTGTATGGAGAACTGGATTATTTTTTAAACTAATTAAAGGTAATATACCTCAGAATATATTCAACATTATTCAATCAATGTATACTAATACAACTACTCGAATCAAATTCTCTGATGGATTAAGTCCAGCCTTTCCATCAGAGAGGGGAGTCAAACAAGGCGATGTTCTAAGTCCCCTGCTTTTTAACTTTTTCATAAATGACCTGGTAAATAAGCTTGACAACTGTTCAACAGATCCAGTGGTTGTTGGTGATATACCTTTAAATATTTTATTATACGCTGATGACATTGTTTTACTGTCAAAGAGCCAAGAAGGCTTACAGAAAAGTCTTGATATTTTAAATGAATATTGTTTATCATGGAAATTACAAGTCAATACTGACAAATCAAAAATTATGGTATTTAATTCAAATGGTAAAACATTTTTAAAACATTTTACATTTAATGAAACACTGCTTGAAACTGTTACAAGTTATTGCTACTTGGGTATAACTCTAAAGTACAATGGTAACTTTTGCCTTGCTGTAGACAGTCTTATGGAAAAGGCCAGAAAGGCATATTTTAAAATTAAGAAAACAATTGGTCTTAACAATGCATGTAAACTTTTAGAAAAACTTTTTGATAGTCTAGTTTCCCCAATCCTTTTATATGGATGCGAAGTATGGGGTATCGACTTCAAATTTAAAGATTCAGATTCCTTTGAAAAATTACATATAAAATTCATAAAAGAAATCTTAGGAGTTCACTGCAGAGCATCAAATGATGCATGCCGTGCTGAACTCAACAGAGTACCACTAAAAAACAAGATAATATTTTCATCAATAAATTTTCTTCAACATATTATCTCATCTGAACACTCATTAATAAATAATGTATTTAAAAAGTCTCAAAATTCAAGCCCTTGGTTTAAAAAAATTAAAAATATTTTAAATGATCTTGGAATGTCATTTATAGCAAATGATTTAAACTTTTTAAAGAGCAATCTAAACCAAATTAAACAAAGAATAAACGACCAATGTTTTCAAAATCAACAATCTAATATAAATAAATCTAAAAAATTAGATTTCTTCAGAAAAGTCTACAGCACAGGCATGAGGGCACCATACGTAGATATTTTGCAAAATAGAACTGATAGAGCTGCAGTATGTAAGATACGAATAAGCTCTCATACATTAATGATTGAAAGAGGAAGACATCTCCAAATTCCCAAAAATTTAAGATTATGTAATTTGTGTAATTCTGACCAGATTGAAGATGAAAATCACTTTTTATTTTATTGTTCAAAATATAAACAATTAAGAGAAACATTTCATGATAAGTTATTAAACATTTTTCAAACCAAGAAGCATTTTTATTCCAAAAAGGTATATGACATTAACTTTCTCTTAAATAACACTTCATATACAATACTAAAATTAACTTCCTCTTTCATATCTGATGGATTAAATATGAGAAAAAAATAAGTTTATAATCTTTCTGTTTTATTCATATTATTATAACTGTTATAAAGGTTATTGCAAACACAATGCTTATCAAATCAATAAGTATCATATGTTATCATATAAATATTACATATATATACAATAAGTATACACATGCAATGACATACATATTAATTGTCAGGTTAAACATGTATTGTATTCTTTATATGTCACTTTATATAGGCCTTAACCATCTATTGTAGTTGAGTTTGAGCTAATAAAATTATTCTTATTCTTATTCTTATATTGTTATTTGAAGTTTATGGTACAGGTACGGGATACTTGGTCACATAATTTGTATTATTTTTTTTAAATTACTTCGCGTGGATAAAATTTTTAACAAAGGCTTAATAATTTTGCATATTTCGTTATTTTAATTTTCTTTTTTTATTAATCAAGAACGCGAATCAAAGATATATTTTCTGTTGTGTATATTGTAAATTATTGATTTGTACGATAACTATTTTGTGTATCGCGGATTACTTTTATGTTTTTAAGAGTACTCCCGCCTGGTCAAGATGTCGATGTGTTCAAAATCCTTCTTTCCTGCATTCTTTTTAAAAATTAGAATGTTTGGGTAAGACATTGATGCCCGCTATTTAAGTAAAAATGAAATGATTAAGGCATTGTCTATCTGCGAGCACAGTATAGCCATAATTATTAGACGTTTCATTTGTATATAAAGACTGGTTATGTTACAGGGTTGGGCTTGAGGTTTTTATCTTTGTTCTTGAGCTCATGCATGGGGTAACAAGGGTTTGCAGGGCAGATCCAGTTCCATGAAAAAGGTGGCATAACATTGCTAAAAATGTCAAACTTTTTATGCAAATTTGAAGTATACTGGTATCTCGTAACGTGGTACGTGGCTACATAGAAACAGTGACATCTCAGTTGAATATTGGTTGAAATGAACGTAAATTCCACGGGCACGGGGAAGTGGGAAGGGGTATACATTCTAGCTTTAAATAGTCAGTTTTATGTCAAAAAACTAAAAATATAAGGAGGGGGCGTACACGGACCCTTCTGCCCATAATCCTCTGAATCAGTCAATCTTGATTTTTTTTCATGTACAGCATATTTATAAGTGTTGTTTCGAAGAAGACGGGGGTATACTGTTTTACCCTTGTTCGTCCGACTGTTCATCCGTAACTAAACTTCCGTTGCAGTTTTCTAAGCAACTACATGAGAGAGAGGTCTGATATTTTGTATGTATACAGCTTTATCCTATAGTACCATATGGTGTATACCAATTTTATGCTCCTACAATGTAGGTAGTCTACTTCCTGTTTACCAAATACTTAGATTTTTACACATAATGTACATAAATGCAAAATTTCCGTCAGAGTTTCCCAAGCGACTACATGAGATAGAGGTCTGGAATTTTATATACAGCTTTATCCTATACACAGTACTAATGGTGTATACCGATTTTATGCTCCTAGGTAGTCTACTTCTTGTTTTGGTATACTTAGGTTTTTACCATAATGGAAATAAATGCAAAATTTCCGTCAGAGTTTCCCAAGCAACTACAATGAGATAGAGGTACAATGTACGTCTGATATTTTGTATACAGTTTTATTCCATAGTACCATAATGCGCCTTGCCAGGACCATACAGTGTAAACTGATTTTATGTTCCTAGGTAGTCTACTTCCTGTTTACCGAATACTTAGGTTTTTACACATTATGAACATAATTTGCAAAATTTCCATCACTGTTTCCCAAGCAACTAGTCTGTTTTTTTTTTGTATACAGCTTTATCCTATAGTAACATATGGTGTATACAAATTTTTTGCTCCTAGGTAGTCTGCTTTCTGTTTACCGAATACTTAGGTTTTTACACGTAATGGACATGCATGCAAAATTTTGTCACAGTTTTCTAAGCAACTACATGAGATAGATACAATAGGTTGTATACCGATTTAATGCTCCAATGTCATCTACTTGCTGTTTAACTTAAATTTTGGGAGCGGGGGTATCACTCGTGAGCATAAGTTCACAGATTTTTAGGTTGATCACATTACTTTTAATTCTTTTTCAGCCACTAGCTAGCACATTAATCATGCTAATGATGGTTTCAACATGTTAAAAAAACAGAAGATGATAGAAAGATCTGAGTTTCTACTTTGATTTTGGCCCAATAGATATACATGTACAAGAATGTCAGGTTAGTGTATGTATAATGAAATAAAGCAATTTTTTAAATAATTCAATTTAATACTGTCTTAAAAAATCACAAAGCAACATTTAGTAATTTTTGTTTTGTTTTTTAAGCTTAATAAAGGATGCATAAGCTTTGTAATCTTTATGTCTCTACAGCAATGGCTGAACCAGAAAGATCAGGAGAAGCATCACAAGAGAATAGCTCCACAGTTAAACCCTTTAAGCTGCTGATCAACCTTGATGAAAAACAAAAAGGCTATAGTTGTCTAGAATGTGGAGATTTGATATCATCACCCCATCATCAGAGGTAGTTCATAGAGTATATGTAGATATCAGACCAGCAAAAAATGTTAAGAAACATACAAGTTCGTTCACATATATCACATACTTAGATATCCTACCTTTTCTAAGAAACAAATGATTGGCTTATTGATATCACTTGTTCTAATGGGGTCAGTAGCTGCCATGTATAATTTGCACCATATAAAATGTTACATATTTACCATGTTTACATTGCGACTTATCTATGAATTAATTTACTGAATTTGAATCTTTCTTTGTAAACTTGCTTGTCATCAGATTTAAGTTCAATACAACAGCAAGCATCCTTCAATGAAATCAAATTTATCACACACATTTAATGCCTCATTTACATACTTACAAATGTATATTATTAGACAGTTTAACTTGTTTTCTACTTGCAGTTTGTACCTTTGCTGTGACCACATGACATTGTGTGGTCATTCACTTCTTCTGCATTTCAATAGAAAGCACAATTTACAGGTACTTAAAAGTAGAGCAAAGGTGGCTTGTCTGAAACAGAGAATGAACAGCAGTCTACTGATTTGTGGTTGTGGAAATTTTTCTTCTGAAAATGGTGAAATTATGGGTGAGCTATATAAAGCAACATCTTACAGAATAATGAGTTTGAAGCATTAACTTCTTCATTAGAACTCCTTTTTGTCAGATTGTCAAAAAAGTGATTTTCAGGATCAAAGGTATTACAATATGGCATTCAAATGTCATAAGCCTTGAAAGGTCAAGACAACACAGCATTTATTACATAATCGACAAAGAACAGATAAACATAATCTGCTATGCACACTTAAGTCAAAACAAGTGTGTTCTCAGGTTTTCTGGAAGAGTAAGCAGTTCTTGCTTGTTAAAACACACTCATCATTTTGACAACATGCAATCAGTATGGGGCAATTATGTAAAAGAATGACAAATAAAACATTGTACGACTAACCTATATTTGTACTCATCTGAGAGTTATTCTGTAGTCTACATCAGCCAATGATGTTTTTGTTAATTTTCTTGAGTGACAACAGCAACCGAGAAGCAATAAAATAAACCAATAAGTTTACAAATCACAGAAATCATCATATACTTCACATGCTCTGGAATAAAGAATCAGATTTGTCAAAACGGTTCACATTGTATTATAAATATTTATGAACAAAGTACATGTAGTTTATGATTATGTTTAGATGCACATATTATTAGGCATATGTGTCAGGTAAGTAAAATTCACCAAATTAGATTTCCTTGATATTTTACTGTGTATATTTTCAGCTCGTCATGTGGCAAATTGTAGAGCAGGAAATCAGTCTTGTGAAATCATCCACATTAACAAATTAAGTAAGTGAACTAATCAAAATTGGTCTGTCAGATATTTTGTATGTCAGATGTCTTGTATGGCACATGCATGTTTAAAAAAGTCAGCATACTGAAATTTTACTAGTAATCCATTTACATGTTGATAGTTGAAGAATTGATTGTGATTATTTTAATCTTTTAGGAGATTCCAAAATTTAAGCATTGATTGACCATCAATAAGCAAATTTATAGAATTGCATTATCTAAGCTTAATCTTAATTTGACTAGCAAATTTGTAAAATGAAATTCTTATTTTTGTGTCTTTTGAATTCCGATACATGTCCTTGCAGGTAGCAGTACTTTGGCGGGTGAAGACCCTGATAGTGTTGTGAAAATTGAGCCAACTTCATCTAGTATACCACCTGATAGTGATAGTGTCTTGAATCCTTTGTCAAAACCTGATTCATCTTTGTCTTCTTTTGTCACAAAATGTCCAACAATATCTACCCTCATTAACAAAGCTTTGTATCAGTCATCAGATATTTTGCCTTCTCAATCATCTGGAGTTACTGAACTGACAACATCACAGCCTGTTTCAGAAGACCTCACTATTGCGCGGAGAATACAGTTGAAACAAGAACAGGTAACAGAAAGTATAACAGATTCTAACAGTCAACTATTGACAGCAACTCTTGGGCATGATGAAAATGATACATGTGTTAGAATAAAACAAGAGCCAATGGACACTTCAGAGGCTTATCCCAATCTGTATCATTCATCAGATGGTTTACCTTCTCGTTTATCTGGTGTTCCTGAAGTGTCAACATTACAACCTGGTGTAGAACATGTTCCTAGTGTTCAGGGATTAGACAATACGTCAAGTAATAAACAATTTATGCAGCAAAGCAAAAAATGTGTGGTAGATTATAACATAGGTGAAAATAATACATGCGTTAAAATAAAAGAAGAGCTTATGGACACTTTTGCTGATCAAGAAACGAATAATGTAGAACTTGATCCACCTATGGTCACCCACATTAACAATGATATGTCTCTTTTTTTTTCATCAAATATTTTGCCATCGATATCACCTGTAGTAACTGGAGTGTCTGAACATGTTCCTACTGGACAGAGATTTGCTGGTGGGACACAGATTAAAAGTGAGCCAGAAACAGAAGAGAATGTAACACTTCCTAACATTGACTTCATGACAACAAATCAAGGCATCAAAGAAGAGCCAAGAGAGAGGATTTTGATTGGCTCAACTACGAATGAGCAAGAAATGAATTATGATCTACCTCCTGTAAAAGAGAATGAGTCTTATAGTTTTACTGAATACCTTAAATATTGTATTCAGTTAAATCAACAGAACACTTCAATGAACTCTGATAGTCCAATGAGTGGTGTACTAAACCCAGCATCTACACCAGGTAAACATTTGAGAAACCAACCCTTTTATGCCCCTTAATGGAGCCAAATCAAAAGACATAGTAAATATATTTACTTCAATTATTGACAGACAAATATCTTTAATATAAAATGGTTGGTGCTTAAGATATTTATTATACCCCCACTCGTAAGAGAGGGGGCTATATTGCAATCACCTTGTCCGTCCGTCTGTCCGTCCGGTTCAATTTCTCTGCTTCTACTGGATGGATTGGTTTCAAATTTGGTACACAGCTTCAGCATGATGAGTTATACTATGCCTACCCTTTCCAGGTCAGTCCATCATCTTCTTCCTGTTTTCCAAGCCGACTTAGACTTTTTTATGGGAAAAAAAATTTGGAATGTGAAATTTTTCGTAACAGATTTCTCAGCTTCTACTGGATGGATTGGTTTCAAACTTTGGTACACAGCTTCAGCATGATGAGTCATACCGTGCCTCCCCTTTCCAGCTCAGTCCATCATCTACTTCCTGTTTTTCGAGCCGACTTAGACTTTTATGGGTAAAAAATTTGAAAAATGAAATTTGTCGTAACAGATTTCTCAGCTTCTACTGGATGGATTGGTTTCAAATTTGGTACACAGCTTCAGTATGATTAGTTATACCGTGCCTCCCCTTTCCAGGTCAGTCCATCATCTACTTCCTGTTTTCCGAGCTGACTTAGACTTTTTATGGGTCAAAAATAGACAATTTTTCGTAACAGATTTCTCGGCTTCTAGAGAAGGGATTGATTTCAAATTTGGTATACAGCTTTAGCATGATGAGTTGTACTGTGCCTCCCCTTTCCAGGTCAGTCGGTCATCTTCTTCCTGTTTTCTGAATGGCGGAGTGGGGGTATGCTTAGCACGACTTAGTGCAACCCCTTGTTTGATATTGAAACATTTTATGGTCTGTTTAAAGCTTAAGACATTAAAAAATATTATTCTGACAAATCAGAGTACCATGACAATGTTATTTGAAAGGCATATGCATTCCTTAAATGTCTCAAAAATCCTGGGAAAAAATCACCCCAAAAAATGAATATTTTCTAAAACTCTACACAAATTATTTTTATCAAATGAAAAAAAAATATAGATACCCTTATGCTAAGTATACTTAAATACTGTTTGAGGCATAAAAACTACATTTTTAATGGTTTAAAACATCATGATATGAAAATTGAGATAATAGGAGCTTTAAATTAGAATTCCTTCATATACTTTTTATATGAATGGTCACTCCTGAACTTTTTGATCAAAGATTTTATGATTTATGATGGTAATGATAGATAATTTTTCACCTAATCAAATGACCAAAAAAATAAAATAAAGTCTGTGTGTTCAAGATATACATGTATGACATAAAAAAATTGGCAGGAAATCAGACTCCTCTAGATTTTACAGTACATGTACTTTAATTTCTTCATTATTTAAAGGTATAGTCTGGAAGGGTTCTGAAATCAGACTGAAATTTTGAAAGTTGAGGGTTATGATCCTTACATTTATTAACATATATCATGTTTATGTATATTTTTCTTATTTCAGTTACCAAGGGCCCTCAGTCTGTTATCCGACCAGAGTTAGAATTTAAAGATGGAAAATATAAATTCACCCTGAGAATGACGTAATTATTTTTATTAAACCTCTTTGTACAAGTTTGTAAACATGAAATGAATATAAGATATTCTTCAAAAGTACAAAAAAATATTGCTGCAATATTAAAAGTTTTATCTTTCAAAAGTGTAAATATGGCTCAAATTCAATGTGGTCTTTCCAAATTGTTATATGTGCTTTGGTGCATACACTTTTTCCACATCTCATTTTCCTGTATTTGTTCATATTCTGCTATACATTTACATTGTACTAAAAAAAAGATGAAATTCAATCATTTCAAAGAAACATAAGGATGAAACCTACATGTGTAATAATAATAGAAATAAAATATTTAATCAGTTACCTATCAAGGGTCAGCCTCAATCAGGGCTATTCCATTAAAATTCAGGTACCAGGGTCGGAAGGCAAGTTTTATTTATCCTTTTGTTCCTTGGTCAACATCTCTGTCAATACCATATTTCACATTTAAATTTCCTGTTGGTAGTTGATGAATTCTAAAATTGCCTTCTGACCCTAATGGAATAGCCCTCAGTGGTTTCATCCTGACACTCCCCCTTGTTTGGCCTAAGAGGGTTGAAAGGGGCATTAAATCCCAACACAAAAGATTCATTTTGAAATATTGTAAAATGTTATATGCGTGTAAATATATCATAGTTGTATTGTAGGACACAAGATCAAGCTTCAGCATTGCAAGAAAGACGTGTTAATGTATCTACAAGTTCTACTGGTAAATAAAAGTATTTGATATATAATAATTAAATGCTAAGGTCATTGTCACAAGTTTTAAAAACTATGTGATTTAGAGCGAAATTGGTTTCTGAAGCATTTACTATTGAGCAATTAAATGGAATTTCATGAAGCTTTCACACATTAAATCCAATAAGATAAAGAAGCTTTATGATTTAAGCAATCTATAAATCATAGTGTCAAGGTCACGTTTTGCCAGTTGGAAAACCTTGAGCCATGCTTTGTAATATGTTCTATATTCAAGTAAGCTATTTTTGTTGTTGAAAAATTATAAACTGTTTGTAATTATGAGTATACTTATAGTAAACAAAAATAATTCTTTTTTGACTGCAGGCCAGCAGAATATATCAAACAGCAAAAACATTAAGATCTTACCCAAGCCTTCAGTAACTTCATCAGCTACAAATACAGCAGTGTCTATATCTACATGTGCTGGAAGCTCAGAGGTTAAAACTCCTAATCAGTATATCCCATTTCATGCAATACCTACAAGAGCACCTGTTTCAGAGAAAGTAAAACAGACATTGGAAGAAGATACAGGTACTACTAAGCTCACAGGACTAAAGGTCTATGATGATGAGTCTTAAATAGACGAAACATGCATCAGGTGTAGCAAAATTTATTGTCGTCTTTAATTTCCATATAAGCCACCATAAAGTTAATTAAATAAAGGTAGTTGTAGTTGTAGACAGCTTACAAAAGGAAAAAATACAGAGAATTCAAAAATCAAAATTAAAAAAAATGTCACAGGTATTAAGTGCCATTCTCTGTAAGAATCAGGCAATGGGTGAATCATGATTAAAAATACACACAAGTTTGACTTCAAAATACTGTTCAAAATGCTTAAAAAGTAACAAAAAATGCATTGGCACTTTTTTTAAAAGTCAGTAATTTGAGATATATTTTGGTTGAAATGCATATAAAATTTGAATCTAAGGGAGATAACTCTGTCAAGTCACACTAAATTCCTCTCATTTTAACAGAAATTTTTCTCCATCCTCTGACACTCGAGACAACAACTAATGTTTGTTTCTTCATTAAAAGGCTATTTTGAATGACAATTTATTGTCAAAACCATGTGTTTTTAAAATCATGATTCAAAGATTGTAACTTTTGCCTGATTCTTACAGAGAACTGCACTTAAATGAAAGGAGAACTAAAAAGTAATAACACTTCAACACTAAAAAAGATGACTGGATACTTTTATAACTTGATGACAGTGATTTAGCTAGCGCTCGTCATTTTCGTCATTGGCGAAAAGAATTTTCAGATTACGAAAATTTATCAAACCATTTTCGTCACTTAATTTTTCAAAAGTGTAAAAATTTTCCTCATGAAATTTACGAAAATCGCTTTAAAAACTCGTAATTGTCGAAAGTAAAGTGTCACTTTCGTCACATTTATCATGCCATTTGATTTATGACCACAAGCTGACCGCCGATCACCGGATATGTTTTGACAATCAATTAACCTAAATTGTCTTGGGGTCATTAAAATCAATAAATTTGGGTGGAGTCACTCATGGCTGAATAATTTGAGAATGACCAATCAGCTATCTGAATATATTTAGAACAAGTATTTCAGGTGTCAATCATTATCATTCATGTTATGACAAACACGGGGTCTAGCATTGGCAAAGACTTTAGTTTTAAACAGAAAAACACTGATTGTCCAAAGCATGAATGTAACTATTTACCTTTTAGAAAGAATGTAAATCCCAAGACAATATTTTTGCACTCACTATAACATGTTAAGGTCCCTTTCAAACTTCCAAACTTCTTGAAAGTTCTAGATTTTTCTCAAAAATCGGCCCCATATAACATTGAAAATTCAAAACATTGCATATAATTTTTATCAATTTCTTAATAACTTATAACCCTTTTTCTTAAGGTTAAAAACTTATTTTTTTAATTTAAGTAAGATAACAAAAATATTGTTTAACTCACAGTAATATACCAGTAATCTATTTCTTTAATGCCCCTTAGGATGTGAAAAAATTAAAACTGAGTTGTCTTCCTTTTCCTACTAAAATTTTCTGAAGGGGGGCACAAAATAATAATGAGGAAATTAGATTTGTAAAGAATTTCAAGTAAGGCTGAAAAGTAAAAACAAAACAAACAAGAAGGCTGTAAATATTTGTAAATACTTTATTAAAAGTCAATTAAATCTTTGATTAGAAATCCATGTAATACTAATCAGAACTTCTTTTCTTCTGTGTACCTGCAAATCAAAATAATAACTACTTATTTATAAGTCACTGTAAATTGAAGTGAGAATAAAACTTGTTCTGAACAGCGTCTGAAAGCGCATATACTACATATATGCTTGCCGTTAAAGTGACTAAAGCCTTAAAAATCCTGGCTAAAACCCTGCCAGATGATGGTCACATATGTAAGATATGTCAAAGTTGATAGTGAACTACAAGATCACACAATTATTTATAAATTAGAAGTGATAGAAGATCACAGTTAACTTCCTTTAATTGTCTTTGTCCAATAAAATAATCCCTTTAAAAGAGTGAATGAAATACCGTATAGCGGGTTATTTTAGCGGGTGTAAAATTTGGCTGTTTGTCGCTGAAAATGTATGGCAAAAAATTTGGTGGTTTTTATTTTGGCGGATGGGCCATAGAAAAAATTGGCGGTCTAGCAATCCCGAATAACCTCTGTTCCTGTATTATTTTCAGTAAAATTAAGTACTATTTTCAGGTATAATTCATAATTTCATTTTTGAATACATGTAAAATATTAGTGCACATCAATTTAGTAATTATGGCAGATTTATTTAGTGTTTGCCTTGTTTATTGTGCTCATCCCCATGTTTAATTAACGTTTTCAATGACAGTTGAGCGAGTTGTCAATTTGACAATTAGATCACAATCAGGCCTTTGATCTTAAATAAACACAGGTAAAACAGATGAAGTGATTAGTCAAAATTATTAAGATAATTTGCAGTTTTAATCAAATAATTTCAAACAGATTAACATATGAGTAAAACGTTCACAAGAAACATTCTCCGCAAAGTTTTATACAGATTCGCTGTAGGACATTAATCATCTTATTAACTATAACTTTTAAATCACAAAATGTTATTGATTAAATTTACAATACCGATCGTCTACATAACTTCTAAAATTATGAAATTTTAGCGGTTTTTATTTTGGCGATTTCAGTCCGACCGCTAAAATACGCCAAAATTTGCACCCCGCTAAAATAACCTGCTATACGGTAGCTTTTAGCATCACACTACAGTAGATTGATAATTTTTATACTTTATAGAATATCAACAAGATATGACATGACAGCAAATTAGATTGGGGTTACTATTTAACTAAGTTATTACCAGTTGATCAAATAGCTGATGGATGTGATAAATCTAAAAAAAAATGAAAATACAAAACTCTGAAAGTAATATGCCAGAGGAGGTGTGAATTCAAAATTTAGAAGAAATGGGTTTTATAGCTGTTTTCCGTTGTGATTTTTTGATTTGCTGTTTGTTTATGTTTGTTGTGTTGCGTACACTTATTCCACATCTCAATATCGTCTATTTATGGGGCAAGGTTAAACTTTCCTTTTGAGATCTCTTGGTCAAGTACTTGTAGAAATGCAAACCATGAAATTGTAACAACACATACAACTCTTTTGCAAGTGACCCATAGCACCCTTAGTGATGATAACTTTTCTTTTACTTCAGGAAATAGTGCCACTTTTAATCCTGTTATATTAGATGTATTTGGATCAAATGATGGAAGCAGACCGATCTTACCAAAGCTCCCAGTAACAACATCATCTAGTCGGGGACCATTAGCAGATGCAGAAAACTTGCTGACCACTGGTCAAGGTCAAATTCTTATCAACAATATAGTAGGTCAAGGTCAGTTGTCAGAAGCACAAAATAAAACAATTAGGAGTCAAGGACAAATTTTTCAACCCAATATCTTAAATGTACAAAGTCAAGGCAGGATGTCTCAAGCAAAAAATATGTCAATTACAAGTCAAGGCCAGATGTCACAAACAAATGGTTTATTAACTAAGAGTCAAGGACAAAGTCTTCAGCCCAATAGCTTAGATGTACAAGGTCAAGTTCAGATGTCCAAAGCAGGAATCCTATCAACCAAAGGGAAAGAAAAGGACCAAAAACCCAAGATTTTAATTGCTTCAAATCAAAGATCACTTCCACAAACAGAAAACTCATTGACTCAAAGTATAGGACAAATTCTGCAACCCAATATCAAATTTGTACATGGTCAAGGCAAGATATTACAAGAGGGAAATTTATCAACCACAGGTCAAGATCAGAGCTTAAAGCCCAAGATTTTACATGTATTTGTATCAGATCCAAGGACTGTACCACAAATAGGAAACTTTTCAGCCATAAGTCAAGGGCAAACTCTACCTAATTTATTAGGTAAACAAAGTCAAGGCCAGATGTATTTAGTGAGAAACTTGTCAACTGCAGGTCAAGGACAAGATCTAAAGCCTAAGATTTTAGTCGTGTCAAGTTCAAAATCATTGTCACAAACAGAAAACTCAGGGCAAAGTTTAATCAATAAGTTAGGTTTAGAAAGTCAAGGACAGTTGTCACAAACAGGAAACTTGACAACTACAGGTCAAGGACAGTTGTCACAAGCAGGAAACTTGTCAACTACAGGTCAAGGACAGTTGTCACAAGCAGGAAACTTGTCAACTTCAGGTCAAGGACATTTGTTACAAGAAGGAAAGCTATCAAATAACGGACGTACATGCATAATAGATGTAAAAATGTCAAGCAAAGATCATGAATACGAGCCACCAAGAAAAAAGAGAAAGACAAAGAATTTGTATTTGTATAATGGACAGACCATCTTTCCTGGCAATGCCATCTATGATCATATTAATAAAAACAGAAACATTATGTACCCTCAGAAATTTAAACCAAGAAATAAAGCCAGCAACAAATCTACCATCAGCAGAGAACTATATGATGAATTGGTGGCTAACATCATTCCCATTGTAGAAGAAGGGAAATCGGTGTCACATATATCATTACCTCACATGATTTGGATAGAGCCTCATTCTTTACTCTGCTCAAGCAATTTTCAAATATGGAATTGTCTTTTTTCTAAAGCAAGAAGAAAATTTAGATGGCCATACTTATCAGATATATTGGCTACAGATTTGAAAGACAATGGTTACATACTACGACCTTTTGATCATCCAATATACAAATCATTTCTGGAACCCAAAAAAATGCCAAGAGGTATGTTATATATGTCACTAATATGTTTGGTTAACTATGTAAGGGATAAAACTATTTTTTAATCAATGTAAATTGAGTTGTAATTAAGGTAGCTTGGAGGCTCCAAAATGAAGCATCTTGTAAATTTTAAACTATTTTACTTGAAATGCCTGTACTACATGTAATTCAGTACCATTGCAATCTTCAATTTTTGTGGTAAGTCTTGCATGATTTGTCTTATCTTTGGGACATTGAGATTGAACCCTCTATTTTAGTAATATTGTGTTTATCTTTATTTTGAGGCTGTTTGATTAGCATAAATGATGTGAAATTTATTTCTTCATTTAATTTTATTATGTTTATTGGACCTTCAATAAAAAATCAAGATATTCACTCAGAAAGATTTTAAGAAGCAAAGGTGTACCAAAGGGGTAATCAGTATCATAAAACCGTAAAGACAAAGACAAAACCGGCAGACAAAAATCATCACAACAAAACAAACCACATAACAACATAAAACACAAACACACATAACAACAAAACCGCATTCAGCAACGCGAACTCAAGTCAAAACGAGAGTGAACTCAGGTGCTCCTGAAGAGTAAGCAGTTCCTGCTTGCTATAGCACACCCGTCATGTTGCAAAAGATCGATTAAGTGTTGGTCAAATCCGGTAAGGATGACATTACAAAACTCTATGTCAAACCAACATCTGTGCTCATCTGAGAGATAGAAATTCCGTATTTGTATACAAGCACATGATGTCGTCCGTAAAATTTCTTGAGTGATGACAACAACCTGGGAGCAACGTACCCCTGTGTTAACAATTTGCTTGTCAGCCGTGTGGCTCTATCAAGGAAGTCGTTGTACTCCCCACATGGTCTGGAATAGCGAATCAATTGTGATACGTAAACTCCATATGCTGGGGCGGACGGAATGTTGCTACACAGAAAGGGAAAGTTAACTATTGGAAAGTTGAAGTCATCACGTTTGTCATAGAGCTTTGTACAAAGCCTTCCTTGTGTGTCAATTTCGAGAAATAGATCCAGATATGAAGCGGACCTCCTAGAATCTGTAGTGTCCTTTAAGCTTTTCCTTTAAAAATATCATTTCAGGGAAGACTGCTGGTGGGAAAATGTGTGACTAATTATGGCCCAACCACCATGTGGATTCACTAGTAGACCTAAATCCTAAAAATCCGCAAAAAAGTCATGCTTTTCCGGAAAATCCTTACTTTCCGCAAATAAATCTTAAAAATATGGATTTTCATAACAATTCTCGTATTTTTATAGCTTTCCCGTGTTGTAGAGACTTTTTCGTATTTTTGGAAAAACCATCCGGAAATTTGACATTTGACACAGTAGTCTGTGTATTGTGGATTACACGAATTTCGGAAAGTAGACAAATTGTCCATTCATGCCATTGGTCTGTGTATTGTGGATTACAATCATCACGTGACTATCGTCAATCCTGCCTTTCATTAATGTTAGTATGTATGTTTGGAGGGATTGAATAAATTAAATAAAAATCATTTCAAATTAATCTGTTTGTTGTTAATACATACATGACATGATAGATACGTGTCATAATGCTTTGTTGTTTTTTTATTATTTTGTTGTAATTGTGTTAGAAGAGTCTTAGAAGAATAGATAGACCGAGCTTTGCGGTCTAGTAGATGTAAATGTCTATATAATCCATATTCATACTATAAAAAATAACTGTCCTGTTTATTTATTATCACTATGTATGCAGGCAGGATTTCCATAACAGTCCTCGTATTTTCATAGCTTTCCTTTGTTGTGGAGACTGGTGTTTTGGGAAAGGGAATTGTTTATTACCGCTGGGTTTTAGTAAAGCTTGTCGTATTTTAATTATTTCTAATGAATTATGTTTTTATTATTGAATATGTAAGGCTAGAAGAACTAGCCGTTATAGCAGATGATACGAAGATTGGAGGAGGATATTTGCCTGCGGCCGGTTCCGTAGGCATCTTCAACTATTAGTAAAATATCGGCAATGTTTCATTAAAGCACAATAATACGAACACTTACAGTCTGACAACTTCAGTTTCAACACCACCCTGTGAACGATAAAGACCTCTTTGTAGAGTTCGATAAGATTAGGCTCAAAGGGGGCCGCTACAAAGGCCACACGCGCAAACTGCACGGCTGGAGAGGTTAAATAGTAGCATTAAGCTAGCTTCCCTACCCAGGGTAAATAAATATGTTTAAATGAAATGGATGCAAATTTAATCATACAGGGATCTATAAGGTAGTGTAAGTTTATTCGAAGTGTCCACTTATTCCATATTCTTTCGTTTTTAATTGTAATAGTCCCAGAGTATGTTTAATAGTATGTGTTCGTTTTCAAAGGGACTGTAGCTATACCACTGCCTCCCCAAGTGTACGGGTAACGATATGAGACAACTTCTTATTTAGTTGGTAGCGGCGATACCCGTGTCCTATATAAGATTCCTGAATGTATATTTTTGTTATAAATCTTTTTTATAAAGAATACTTTGAAGAAGACGTCTGATATATCAGTATTGTACATTTTAAAATATAAAATACCCGGTACATGTGCTATGATCCGACGGCACGAAAGAAAAGTTAGGCGACAATTTGTTTTTTTTGTTTTTATCCTTAATCTAGGTTTATTTTATTTGATCTGGTGTAACTAATTAGCTAAAAAGTCCAGCAAAACCTCTTAAAAGGGTATGCAAAAAACTTGTCAAAAAGAAAGAAAGAAAATCGGTAATTAAAAGTAGAATGATTTGACCATTTCCATCACAACTGCATGCTTTTGTATTGGAAGTAGATCGAGTACCATGGCTAATTGTTTAATTGTTTGCTGTTTCCGTGGCTATTTAACCCAACTACATGTAAGCATCCACATGTAAAATATCGCTTGTCATCAACGCTAAAAATCTGACCCCTCCTCCTTTCTGAAAAAAAACTTGTATGAAAATGACAGTATATATGGTTGTCTATTTTCTCAATGTCAACTCTCTGCGGGGAAAGGGTAGCTGTTTTTCACATTTCAGCGTTAACAATAGTCTGTAGTTATATAATACCCTGAGGGTTGATGCATCAGAGAAAAGCCAATTTAGACTATATGACAGTGAAATACAAAGATCTTTATCAACTAGCATAAGTATCTAAAACTTGTGATCGTGCATATAAATTATTAGTAATGAGTGTCCTTCTTTAAGGGTGAGGCACTGTCCAATCCAACATATGTTTGCCTTTATAACTGGACGGTTGAAGCGTTCTGTTCCGTCCCGTCTTTCTCCGGATTGTTTTTTTTTTTCTCTTAGACATTAGAGTTTAATAGTATGTTATTACCTTCATTAATGATGCTTTTAGAACTTCGTTAGCCGATTATATACTTTTTATGAAGCTTTTATACCAGTTGATTTTTATGGGGGGTAGCTATGGATATTTTTTTTCGTCCTGCCTTTCTATTTTTCAGAAAAATTGGAGTCTGGATTTTTTGTACGTCATCGGGGTATTCTGCTTAAAGGAGGGGATGGGAAATATGAAATACAGCGGGTGCTTTACCTTACGACCAGGCGACCATTTGATTTTTATGGGGAAAAAGGGAATGGGGCTATAAGGATGTTTATAGCATCCTGCCTTTTTATTTTAGCAAATAGGAGCCTGGATTTCTTTTTTTATTGACCATATTTTTCAGTCAAAACTACATCCTGTAGTTTTAGTTTTGATTTTTGGTATCCCGTCTTTTACTTCTATTAAATTTCACCATATCTCGGCAAAACCGAAATTATTCAGGCAAGGCAATATACCTGAAAATAATTTTGTATACGGCGATCACAATTTCAAACATATATTTTATAGAGGAAATCTCTTTTAAACAAATGCAGAAATATGGACCCAATCTTTAGATCTTGTCACATGCGCATTACATCGCGATTCTCAATTCTCCTAATTGTTCCCCATAAAATTTACCTGTGTATTGTCGCGTGTAACTGTGTTGATGTGTGCTACCTGTCGGCCATTTAAAATACACAAAGTATCCATCAGTTGAGGATGAAGCGATTGATTTTCTTTTTGAAACAAAAACAAAAATAAAATAGTAACAAAGTTTACTTAATGATTTGTAAATGTTTTGTTCAGGTATGTACACAGTGAATTTTACAATCTTTGATCAACTGTCAACCTATTATTTGTAAAATTGTAGTTGGTGGAGAAGTGTGTAAAATCGTCATCAATTTTTGTACCTGTTGACTGCATGTGCTTGGAATATGTCAACTATTCAGGCCTACCGTGATAATTGAGCTGCAACATATGAGGAAATCAAATCAACTGCATGGACACGGCAAATGCATATCTCAGTCAACTTATGGAGAAGGGGGTCGACCAGGGGTCGGAATTTAAATTTTCATGTTGATTTTAGCAAAATTGGCCTGTAACCCCCCCCCCCCTTTTGATCCACAGTAGACAGTATGTGGAACCCCTTCCGTATCTACCCCAGCGATGCGACACTGACCATTTAATTTTCGGGGGGGGGGGGGCTTGGATATTACCTTTTTCCTGGATTTTTTTTGTTTGCTTTGCGTGCTATTTGTTTTGCAACTGCCAAGATTGATTCATTGTGATTAGCCAGATTTTTTTTTTACATTCTACATTACATTTTTTTTCTAAGAAATCCAGAGCCAGGATTTTTTTTTTAAAGTCATCCCTTCCCCACTATCACAGTATATAGTCCGACTATTTTAATCAGGTCTTCATACATAGCATAACTTTATCACATAAAACAGACTTGACCAAAAAACTTTAACATTGTGGACGCCGTCCGAAACACCATACCTAAGTCTCGCTTTTCGCGACTTTCATCGCAGGCGAGACAAAAAATTGTAAACTTTGCTGCATGCTAAACGATGGTCCAAACAATTATGCCGTCTTGGAAGCCTTTTACAATTTTTGACGTTTGGCATCTCTGGGGATCTTTAAAAAAGTCCAAATGACAAAAAAAAAACAGAAAGACGTCATGATTATCTGGATTAGCTAAACGAGGTTCATTCGGGAAATCTTATACATGCACCCAAGACATATAGACTGGTCAGCTTGCACTATACACAAGACCATGCGGAAGAAAAATAATCGTGATATAACAACAACCAAAAAATAAAATAAAATAAAATTAAGAAACACTGACAGCACATATATTATTCACTGCATGGCCTACTGTTGCCGGGTCCAACGATCATCGTGTCCATGCGGGTTTTGAGATGCATGTTGGTCTGTCATGTCTTTATATATTTTAATATTTGCAATTGCAAGGAATATGATATGAAATGATAAATATATTACATAGTAAGAAGCAATGGGGTACCAAAGGGGCATCCGAATATCAAAAGTCCTAAATTTCGAAGAGAACCAGAGAACGAAAACGACGAATTAAGACCACACAGAGAAACAACATAAAATTACAAAACAGAAATAGCTGAATGACAACTGCTAACACAAACTCAAGTTGTAACAAGAGTGAACTCAGAGAGGTTCATGCCTGTTATTGCACACCCATCGTGTCGCCAATTGTCCATTCAGTAAGTCAAATCCGGCGAAGAAAGAAAATGCAACAAAGCCCTATGACAATCCAACATCTGCACTCATCTGTGAGATAGAAATCCCGTATTTATCTATGAGCTCATGATGTCTCCTGTAATATCACTTAAGCGAAGACAACAACCGAGGAGCAACATAACCTTGTGTCAAAAATTTCTAAGGAAATAGATGTAATTTCCACAAGCTCTGGTATAGATTAGAACAAGGCGTCGCCACAGAATATTTTTTTTCATTATTGGCATGATTTTACATGGCAGAAATTCTTCTTCAGAATATTTTTTTCTAACCCTCTGCTGTCAAAGTATTTTTTTATCAAAAATAATTTTCAGAATATTTTTTTAGAAAAAAAACCCAAGTCCCTACTTCAAGTTAAATGGTCGGTCCCTAAGGTAATTAATACTATTAAACTAATCATTTAAAACAGATTTATTAGATCCCATCTAGGGCCCATAAGTGCATGATTTCAAAATGCAATTGATTCATAAAGTGACATATGTCGCGTACACTTATTCCACATCTTATTATTTTCTATACATATAATGTCGTGTAGCGACGTTCAACCATTTAAATAGACAGGTATGACACTATTTATATTCTTAGTCGTCCAGCTCATTGTCATGCCATCGCCTGTGTCGAACACTGCAGGTATCAGGTATCGCTCTATCGTTGCCCCACTGTACTGAGCAGAAATATTGAGTACAATACTAGTATTCAACTAGGGTAGTCCTTTAATGTGTATATTGCCTATACCATGAATACAGGTGTTCGAAAGTTCATGTTTATTGTAAAATTCAATTAACAATATTATTTTGACAATAAACAACAGCTAATTAATATGCATGCACAGGTAGAAATTCCTTGTAAAAAGAAGCAAAGATGTACCGATGGGGCATTCCAAACTCAAAAGTTCAAAAGACCAAATTATAGGCGAAAGGTTACCAGCAAACACAAAATAAACCAGCAGCACAAAACGTGCATAAAAACAAAAAAAAGTAAAAAAGAAAACGGTCCGACAAGTTCAAGACGTCGGTACGAGATTGAACTCCGATCACGGCTTCGAAAGAATACGCAGCTCCTGTCCATTGCAACGCGCCCGTCGCGTTGATAGTGGTCAGCGTGTCAAATCCAGTAAAGAAGTACAATTCAAAGAATACTTCGAACATATTTAGATAAATAAACACATAAATCCCGATACTATATGCGTTTTTCGTATAGTTTCTTTCGTATAAATCTTGAATTGGAAAAAGAGTTTAAATAAATTCTTATTCTTTCGATCCCAAGTTTACTGTTACATCTTTTTCTGTTACTAGTATATCTAGAACATACACGCTATGTTTTATTTTCATATGCAATTTTCCGTAGATACAAATTTCCGTGAAGCCTTTCTCAGAAACCGTACATTGGAATGATTTGAAACTATACAGGATGGTTCAGTATGACAAACTATACTCCCTAGCGACTTTCAAAACCTGTTGGACTTCAACTTTCTGTTTAGGGGAAGCGGGGGCATCCCTGTCCCAGGGAAACATTCTTTCTTTATTGTTAAAACTAAAGGAAAAAGAAAGGCCACAAAACTATTTCTTTATTCATGTACAAAGTGGAATTATGTTAGCTGTTCTAACTTCTACGGAATTGTCTGTGTCTAAAAAGTACCTGACTTTTAGTATTGTAAAAAGTATAATTGTTTATGATACAACTTAATAAATATTTTAACCAACGTCACATACATCTAAAACAACGCAGTCTTCAAACCAGTATGCCCCACAAATATTGCACAAAAAGGAGTATATAAAGGATAACAAGTAATACTGTGAGCGAGCTCACAAAAGGATACCCCCCGCTTCATATTGGACTCAAATCTCAAGTCCAATTATCTCCCCTGAATGATGTCAGAGTGCAATGAAAATTCTTCATGCACATCTACATATGATGTACTTCCTTCATGTAAAGTTTCTTCAAAATCCATCAAGCGGTTTAGGAGGAGTTGCGCTTACGGGGTCTCCCATTGAATAATGTATTTAAAAAGTCTAAGTCCAATTATCTCCCCTGAATGATGTCAGAGTGCAATGAAATTTCTTCATGCACATCTACATATGATGTACTTCCTTCATGTAAAGTTTCATCAAAATCCATCAAGCGGTTTAGGAGGAGTTGCGCTTACGGGATCTTCCTTTGAATAATGTATTTAAAAAGGTCTAAGTCCAATTATCTCCCCTGAATGATGTCAGAGTGCAATGAAAATTCTTCATGCACATCTACATATGATGTACTTCCTCCATATTAAGTTTCAGAAAAATCCTTCAAGCGGTTTAGGAGGAGAAGCGCTTACAAGTTATGTGGACAGACGGACAGACGGACAGACAGACGGACGGACAGACAGGGTGTTTCCTATATACCCCCCCAAACTTTGTTTGCGGGGGGTATAACAAACTTTCGGCGTCCTGATTAGACAAATCTGCCACCGTAAACTCGTAGTTGGGGTGGGGTTGACTTGAACATGAAAATACAAGGGGTTTCATTTCTTCTTCAAATTATCCACAAATTATCTACAAATATTAGTATACCGACGACTTGTATAAGGACCTGAAATCATTCATAATTTATTGACATCAACCACGGACATCAACTTACCTATTTTGTGTCTTGTACATTTGCAATTTTACATAAATAAAATTTCTATAGGACCAAAGTCTTGTGATTCGTACATGCATTATATAATACAAATCTCCAGAAAGTTTAAAGTAAGAATATCAAATAAATTCAGAAATATTATATAGACCCAAACTCTCCACAGTTCTCACAGACGCGCCACTTCCCGTATATTTTAATAAATTGGAAGTTACTTCCAAAGAACGTAAACTTCTCTCTTTATAGTCTTCATTGTGGATTAGAGAGCAATCATTTACTAGAATTTCTTAAAGAAATGTATTTTTAAACTCATTCTTTATTGTTTTAAAATAATAATTTCATTTAAAAAAAACACAAAAAACGGAACAATGGAAACAACAGAACAAACTTTTTGGGTGAATTCTGGGTAGCCTTAATATAAATAGTTCGGAAAAATAGTTGAAAATAGATTTTGTTCAATCTTGGTAGTACCATTTACTAAATCACAGATGATCCTCGGTACAACCTATTCGAAATTTACGATTGTCACGTGATGATTGTAATCCACAATACACAGACCAATGGCATGAATGGACAATTTGTCTACTTTCCGAAATTCGTGTAATCCACAATACACAGACTACTGTGTCAAATGTCAAATTTCCGGATGGTTTTTCCAAAAATACGAAAAAGTCTCTACAACACGGGAAAGCTATAAAAATACGAGAATTGTTATGAAAATCCATATTTTTAAGATTTATTTGCGGAAAGTAAGGATTTTCCGGAAAAGCATGACTTTTTTGCGGATTTTTAGGACTTAGGTCTACTAGTGATTAGACATATAGTTTTACCTTTGTCTTTCCATACACTTAAACGTACAAAGTCAATAAAATTTTGCCTGTTCCAAAAAATATAACTTCTTTCAAAATAAAAAATCACACTTATTATTCAATTTTTCAATGTTGGAAAATTTTCTAATTAGGGGGCCAAATCGTGCTCTTA
The DNA here is from genome assembly GCA_963971305.1 of Arcuatula senhousia. Taxonomy (NCBI): domain Eukaryota; kingdom Metazoa; phylum Mollusca; class Bivalvia; order Mytilida; family Mytilidae; genus Arcuatula; species Arcuatula senhousia. The sequence goes on along the minus strand of OZ020309.1, from coordinate 48,042,157 downwards.
TCCTATCTTGTCCTTTCTTAAAGATTGAAATCCTATACTTCAAAATTAAGTAATGTGGCCAAATGGTTTTATTGTATTTTTCCAATGCTCATACCAATGTCTTATTACTATAAAAGTTTGGAAAAAATCTTATGTCAAGCTCTTAGTGTTTGCAGTCTAATAATACTTTCATTCATATTTGAGTTTCTATTGTATTAATGCATACATTTTATTAGATTTCTGTGAAATCACTTTTTATACGACTGCAAAAAATTAGCGGACGTATAATGGTATGATGCTGTCGTCGTCGTCGTTGTCGTTGTCGTTGTCGTCGTCGTTGTCTGTTAACTTTAGTGTATACACGATAACTTTAGTTCTAGTAATCCGAATGCAATGAAATTTCACAATGATATTCCTTACTATTAAAGGATGGATGGGATTGATTTTTGGGGTCCCATCTGTTTTTGGTTTCGAAATAAGGGGCCAAAAATGCTACTTTTAAGTTTGTTGCCACGATAACTTTAGTTCTAGTCATCCTATTGCTTTATACTTTGGCATTAATGTTTCTTGACATAAAAGGGTTAATGGGATTGATTTTGGGGGTCCCCTTTTTTCTGACCCAAAGGGTCAGGTGAGCTATTGTCATCGTTAAGCGTCCGTCGTCCGTCCGTCCGTTAACTTTTCTTCAAAGATCTTCTTCTCAAAAACCACTGAAGGGATTGCATTGAAACTTGGTATACTTGATCTTTAGGATGTCCTCTACCAAGTTTGTGAATTATATACATGTTGACAAACCAACATGGCCGCCGTTGCTAAAAATAGAACAGGGGGGTCAGACCATTGTTTTTGGCTTATACCTCGAAAAGTATAAATGATAGAGAAAATCCGAAGCAACCTTCCTTGTTCAGCATCAAAAGCTCTACAAATCTCTCCATTGAGTCGAAGTTGTGAAACGACTCCTTATAAGAATAAGAATAAGAATAATTTTATTACCCAGTGACTGGGCCCATTTCTGGGCAAAGGTTACATTGATCTAACAATAAACATACAACATGTACAAAGACATTACAACAATAATGGTATTATTTAGTTTGTTGTCACAGAATCAGAGCCTGTACAAAAACTTATAAACATATATATGCAGTGTAAAACGTGTGGAACAATAATGGTGGTATTTCCCTCAGCAGTTGATCAGTTTTGTCTTAATTCAAACCCTTTAATTATAAATTTACCCAAGTTCTTTAATATAAGCAAATCTTCATTGCTAGTTAACCATAAAAATTTATCATCAGTAGAGAGATTAATAAAATTTGGACACATTGTAGAAATATCTTTAAATAAAATATCCCTCTCCTCTTTATATTTTGGGCATTCAACTAGAAAATGAATTTCATCTTCTACTTTATCTAATGAACAATTTAAGCACTTTCTTTCAGACCTCTCTGTTTTATTCTTATCATATCTTTTTCTCTCGATCTGTAGGCATGAGCACTAATTCTAAGTTTACAGATTGTGCGTCTAATGTTAAAATTTTCAATCAAAAGGTAGGTCTCAAAGCAGTAGTTTACTTTAAATTTAAAATATGTATCTAATTTAGTTTGTGAGATGGATGATCTTTTCTTGTTCCAAAAATTGATGTAACTATCACAAAGTTTCCTTTTTACAGTGTTAATTAGAGTAGTATATTTAACATTATGTGACTGTACACCCAATTTCTCTAGAATATAAACAATAGAGGTATACCAACAATCTGTGTGATTTTGATACATGGTTTTGTTGCATATATATGCATCATATAGTAGTCCCTCATTTAATTCTTCAAGTCTAAACCAATATTTGATTAAAGTTATAACTATAGAGAAGAACAGAGGATATCGTCCTACCTCAGCCATTACAGCTAAGTTGGTGGCTTTTTTGTTTACCCCAAGAATATATTTTAAATATTTTATATGGGATCTGTCTAAATAGTTATTCAAATAGTTCAACTGCAGAAGGAAATCGCCTTCTCTGCTACATGCAACAGTGTTGGTTTTAAACATACCAGTAACTTCACTACCATACATACAAATAGGTTTTATGGTGTGGTCATACAAATGGAGAGATGTCAAGACACTTGGATTACTTGAGGATAATGATCTTTGAAGTTTAAAAATTGCCTTAAGTGATTTTTTGTAAAGTTCTTCCTTTGCAACATTGAAAAGGCCACTGGCAGAAAAGGGTATACCAAGATATTTGTAGCTATTGACACATTCAATTTCATCTTTATTAAAAAGAAACCTTTCTTTTATATGTTTGCCACTCTTGTTAAATATAAGAACTTTTGTTTTACTTAAATTAACTTCCATACACCATTGTGTACAGAAATATGACAATTTATCTAATCTTGATTGAAGACCTTCTTTGGAATTTGATAAAATAACAATGTCATCTGCATACATCAGACAGTCACATCTTCTATTATTTACATTTACAGCATCTTGGCAGTTTTCAAATAGTATTGGCAAATCATTTATAAACATTTTAAACAAATTAGGGCTCAGAACATCACCCTGTCTGACTCCTATATTGGAGCTGAACTTTGGAGTCAAAATACTGTCTATCTTGACACAAAGGTCTGATTTTGAGTACATATCTTTCAAGATTGAATAGAATTTCCCAGAAATGTTATTTTTTAGTAGTTTAAATTGAATACCAGCATGTACAACCTTATCAAATGCTTTACGGAAGTCGACAAAGCATGCATACAGTCTATCACCTTTGCAATTTGTATACTTGTCAATAATGGTTTTTAAAACAAACATGTGGTCTGATGTCCTGCGTTTACTGCAGAAGCCAATTTGTGATGGATGAATAATATTGTTTGCTTCAAGGTATTTATCTAGTCTTTTATTTAAAATAGAGTTAAACACTTTTCCAATGCAATTATTAATAGCTATGCCCCTGTAATTTTCAGGTTTCTTTGGATCGTCCGACTTGTAAATGGGACAAATGTATGCAGTGGACCATTTGGCAGGGTAATACCCTGAGGAGAATATTAGGTTGAATAATTTATTAAGTATTGGAGTTAAAATACTACCTCCACATTTTAAAATTTCATTTGGCAGCCCATCTAGGCCAGCAGCCTTTCCTGTTTTGAGGCTTTTTATACATTGTAAAATTTCTTTATCATCAATTCTATAATCAAGTTCACAGAAGGTTTGTGTTTTCTCTAATGTACTGACCATTGAACGAATTTCTTCTAGTCTAGATGAAAACTTATCAGGGGTCTGATTCAACGAGTTAAAATACTTGTACCAAACATTTGTATCAATGGCACATTCTGGTTTATCTGAATTAGTCTCTTCTTTTAATGATTTAACTAAAGCCCAATATTCCTTAGGGTTATTTGTCATTAGATTGTCCAATCTATCAAGTATCTTTTGTTTAAACTCTCTTTTCTTTATTTTTCTTAGTTTATTGTATTCTCTATAGCATTTAAAATATGAACCTTTTATAATTGGATCCTGTGGAAATTTTGAGAGTAATTTACCTTTATCAATTAAAATCTTTCTCTTTTTTTGTAGGTCATTATCAAAGAATTTTTTGTTCGTTTTCTTCCTTTTTGAAACTTTGAATGGAAGTACCTTTTTTGTTGCATTTTCAATTATAAATTGACATTTATGAACAGCATTTTCAATGCTAGTAGAAGATGTGTTAAAATCTGATTCTAAAAATTCTTTTATATCATTTGTTGTTTCTTGACAATTCAAAGCATTAAGTAACATCTCTCCAGATGTTGAAGACCATCTATATTTACCAGGAAAAACAATATCTGAGTTCTTTGTAACATTATCTTTGGAGTAACATGCTAATATACGGAAATCTAATTTACAGTGACAATCAGACAAAGTTGATAAAAAGTCAGATACATGGAATGAGAGTGTATTATTGAGTAAATCTTCTGACATAATTACATAATCAACAACACTAGACCCTGTTTGCTTAATACAAGTATATTTTCCACATGAATCGCCCCACATTCTACCATTTAAAATTCTTAGCTTTGAAGCTATACAAAGTTCTAATAACTGTTTACCCCTTGTATCTGTCTTTAAATCTTGACTAAATCTCTTATTTTGAACATCATCATTGTTATAATCATTATATAAGGGTACATGAATGTCATAGGAGTTATTGCCCTTTAATCATCAAAATTGACCATTTTTGCAGTTTTTGGACTATATCTTGAAAACCGTTAGAGCTAGAGGAAAAGTTAGCATTGCAGAATTGTTAAGCTCATTGAGATCTACTAAAATGATTTCAGGGTCAAAATTGTCAGATCAGCCATTTAAGAGTTATTCCCCTTTAACTGTTTTTTTTCCAATAATTTTGAATGATTTAATATCTTCTTCTCTGAAACCACTGAAGGGATTTTTTGCAACTTTGTATACTTGAAAGTTTGTGAAATTTATTCAAACTTTGGCATAAGAGATCAGGTGAGCGATTCAGGCTCCTGGGAGCCTCTAGTTTCGAAATTAGTGGCCCAAAAGGGGCAAAAAATTTAAATATTTTATTGTTTCCACCATAACTTTGTTTCTAACTGGTTTATTGCTGTGAAACTTGTGAAGAATGTTTCTTACAATAAAAGAATGAACCTGATGAACTTTTGCTGGCCCCATTTTTCCCCGTTATGTAATTAGGGGCCAAAAGGGGCCAAAACCGAAACTTTTATATTAGTGGTCCGATTTTGAAAATTTTTTTTGCATGTTTGTTCTTGTCAAATAGCGATACAAAATTGAGAATCAATTTTTGCAACCCCCCTTTTTCCCCTTATTATGTAACAAGGGGCCCAAAGGGACCAAATCAAAACTTTTTAAGGTCCAGGTGAGCTATTGCCATCACTTGGCGTCCGTCATCGTCGTCGTCGTCTGTTAACAATTTTTCAAAAATCTTCTCCTCTGAAACTACTGAACAGAATTCAACGAAACTTGGTATGATTGATCCTTAGGGTGTCCTGCATTAAAGTTGTGTTTCGATTTTTGAATCAAAAGACATGGCCGCCGTTACTAAAAATAGACCAGGGGGGTCAGACTACTGTTTTTGGCTTGTTATTCAAAAAGTTTAAGAGATAGATAATATCTGATGCCACCTTACTGCTTCAGGATTAAAAGTTTTACAAAAGTCTTCATTTGGTTGAAATTGTCTGATGACCCCTTATAGCGGTTACAGCCCCTTAAAGTGCAACTAAAACGGTCATAACAACTTAATCTTATTAAAAAGTGTCTATTTTTCTAAGATCAATGCAAAAAATCCGATCAAAATCCGTTGTCAAATAACGGAGATATGAGTGTTTGAAGTGCAAAATTTCGCACCTTTCAAAATCTAATCAACGATATTTCCGGAAAAGAATTACATGCGAGCTAAACCGGAAGTGACGCACAAGGGGGAACCGAAATCGTTTGCTAGTATAGTAGGAATGTGTTTTTTGAAAGGGGATATTAAAGATATCAGCAATAAAATATAAATAATTTCGGTGGCAATTTTTTTACATTAATATTTAAGAAATACCCAACGAACACATATATACGTTTTCCAGTTTTTAACAATACATTTTACACCAAATAAAAAAGGTAGGCCGTCACAAGAATGAAGTTTAGACCTTTTAAAATTTGTATAAAATGTTAAATCAAGGAATTAAAGTACTCCAATTCCTAGGTTAAATCCTATGATTTAAGCAATTATGATTGTCAGATTTCCACAAAATTGAAAGTTTTTACTGCAGCAATCAGTACACATACATGATGCAATCAAAGGAACATATCTATTTTAAACAGTTGTGTTGTCTTTATCATGTTTATGGTCCAAAGTGTTAATTTTAAATCAAATATGTCTAATATGCAGGCCTATGTCGGAATTGGACGTTTTCAGGATTCCAGTCCTTATGATAATTACCTTAATTATTAACCCATGCTGAGTATGGACTACCTTTTGCGACGAACAAACAAACACAGGTGTGAAGTCAACCAATATGTCACCATAGGGGGCAATTAACAATTTGGGGACAAGTAATTTCAAACTCGAGCATCTTCTCAAATTCAGTGTTGTATTATCGTATTGAAATGGAAACATAATAAAATAAGATATAGAATTAAATAAAATAAAATAAATAAATTCCTTGAGTCCACAGTATTTGCAATTAATGACCTCATACTGTTGGTTGGCATATAATGTTCATAGTTAGCGTCTAAAATTTTATTACGTTTACAGTAAAATAAAACATGTTAAAAACATCACGCATATCCTAGAGCATAGTCCCTTGGTGCCCTCTGCAAACTAACAAAGTAAAATTTAGAAGTTCTTCAATATATTTAATTAGTAAAAAGTATCCATTTCTTTTGTTATTTAAATAACATCAGATCATCATGATAGATTTTCTCTTCTAAAACTTCTCTGGGCTGTGGTTTTGCCACACAAATATGTACACTGCTTATTTATTATCTTTAAATATTATAGTTGTAAACAATAATACAAACACATCCCATTGTGTATTCAATTTTTTTTTACTTAATTAACTTGTTATTCTAATGTTACTTTATAGTTCTGGTCTGTCTTTGTCAAATTTTTTTATATGTAATATGCCACCAGTGACAAATAAAGAATTGAATTGAATCATAATGTTTCACCTCGTAACATTTGGTACGGACGAACGAACAGGTGGATGCGCCCAAACACTAATATGCAATACGTTCGTAGATGAGCATACACATTTCGCCCGCTTGCAGCTTATTTTTTTCATGAATTGTCCGACGAAATATGAGTTATTTGGCGTGGCCTCATCTGTCAAACTTTCCTAAAAATCCACCATTAAACTAAAAATGTGTGTATGAGTCACAGATGGCCCTCCCGTGCTTAAAATGTATCACAGTTATGGATCTTAACCTAGAACTTAACCAAAGTCGTTCATGCTTAAGATATAGGTCATTGCGACTTACTAGAGGATGGTGTAGTGCTACCCAAGACACATCTAGTGATGGAATATCATTGACCCTCAACATCTAGTATCCGAGTTATTGACCTCAATCAAGAACTTAAGCAAAGTGTTACGGACGTATGTACGGACGGACAAAGGTAAAACTATATGGCCGATCAACATACGTGGTCGGGCCATAAAAATAGCGAGAACAGACAAATGGGTACACGTCTTTGCTAGAGTATAGGAAACCATGAAATAATGTTGAATTAGTGAATGCCAAATGCTAATCTAATTATAACTTGTGATGTCTAAGCTTCCTGTAAATTAATATGTAATACTTTTAGTGTCGGTTACACCGAAAATATCTGAAAGCCAAGGAAATTTAGAATGGACACACATGTGTCTGTGCTTTTTTTCCTCAAAACTTCATTTCATGCAACAGATAATCAGTATCATTAAAAAAGAATAAGCCTAGAGGAATAATTAAGCTTCTTTTATTAAATTATGATTTTCTTTTATTACTTTTTCATCTACAATTCAACAATTATCACGATTATACTGAATAAAGTCAATAAAGTTTTGGTGAATAAACATATATTTTACATGTTTTATATAACATATTTCATTTCTGGATGCATTAATTATCATTTCATTACTAATAAATTGTAAAGATAAACTACCGTTTGCTATTGTAACTAGTGTAAACAAATTTATCGGTTCCCCCTCTGACGTTGTACAATCAGTGGAATTAGTTACGCGAAAGCGGAAGTTATAAAGGTGAGATTTTAAGAAATTAACACTAAATTGTCAATATCTTTGTTATTTGTCATCGGAATCAAGTCGGGTTTTTTGCTTTTGCTTTGATCTTAGAAAATTAAGATCTATAAAATGAAATAAAGTTGTTATAGGCGTTTTAGTTGCACTTTAAAGGTGAAAAATAGCATTTTTTCATGTTTTTGGCTTATAGAATGAAAATTATTGCAGATAGAGAAAAGCTGTTGCTTGCTTAAATGTTCAGCTCATTTAGCTCTACAAAAGTATCCATAGGGTCGAAGTTGTCAGATGACCCCTTATAGGGGTTACAGCCCCTTAACAGCGAAAAATAGTGTTTTTGGCAATAAAATGAAAACTATTGCAGATAGAGAAAAGCTGTTGCTTGCTTAAATGTTCAGCTGATTTAGCTCTACAAAAGTCTCCATAGGGTCCAAGTTGTCAGATAACCCCTTATAGGGGTTACAGCCCCTTAAAGGCAAAAAATAGTTTTTTTGACCTATAGAATGAAAACTATTGCAGAGAGAGAAAAGCTGTTGCTTGCTTAAATGTTCAGCTCATTTAGCTCTACAAAAGTCTCCATAGGGTGGAAGTTGTCAGAAGATCCTTATAGGGTTTACAGCCCCTTAACAGTGAAAAATAGTGTTTTTGGCATATTAAATGAAAACTATTGCAGATAGAGAAAAGCTGTTGCTTGCTTAAGTGTTCAGCTTATTCAGCTCTACAAAGTTCTTCAAAACCAGGTGAGCGATTCAGGCTCCTGGGAGCCTCTTGTTTACTTATGATCCGATTTTGAATTTTTTTTTTGCATGTTTGTTCTTGTCAAATAGTGGATACAAAATTGAGAATTAATTTTTGCAAACCCCCTTTTTCCCCTATTATGTAATTAAGGCCAAAATGAAAAACTTGTGGTCTAATTTTGATCTCCTTTCAAAAAAAATAATTCCTTTGGAATTGTAAGTGGAAAGTCCACCAAAAGCTGCATGTGTCAAAAACCTTTATCAGTCCACCATGGGCTGCATGTGTCCAGAGCAATTGACTAACTATATTGGGCCTAAAACGTACAGGGTTCTACATGTTGCGGTCGTATCATGCTGCGCTCGGCGAAGCTTTTTATTGTATTTATGTATAAATTTTTGTGATTAAAAAGTAATGTGTATATTTGTGGATCAGTGGTTTTTTCACAAATTCTGTATTGAAAATCATGAAAATTAATACTTTTACATTGGTTAAGATCTTATTAATCTGATTCTGCTGATATTTTTATGGCCCGACCACGTATGTGGATCGGACATATAGTTTTACTCTTGTCCGTCTGTAACACTTTGGTTAAGGTCCATTACTTGGATACTAGATGTTGGGGGTCAATGATATTTCAATACAAGATGGGTCTTGGGTAGGGCTACACCACCCACTAGAAATTAGGTCACTGTGACCTATATTTTATGCATGAACGACTTGGTTCAGTTCTTGGTTAAGGTCCATAGCTTGGATACTAGATGTTGGGGGTCAATGATATTTCACTACTAGATGTGTCTTAGGTAAGGTGACACCACTCACTAGAAATTAGGTCACTGTGACCTATATTTTACGCATGAATGACTTTGGTTAAGTTCTTGGTTAAGGTCCATATCTCAGATACTACATGTTGATGGTCAATGGTATTTCACCACTAGATGTGTCTTGGGTAAGGTGACACCATCCACTAGAAATGAGGTCACTGTGACCTATATTTTATGCATGAATGACTTTAGTTAAGTTCTTGGTTAAGGTCCATATCTCGAATACTACATTTTAGGGGTCAAGAATATTCCACTACTTTGTGAATCTTGGTAACATGGCACCAGAAATAAGGTTACAGTAACCTATTTTTTACACATGAACACTTTTGATAAATTTCTTGGTAAAGGTCCATATCCCAGGTAATACACATTGAGGGTCAATGATATTTCAAGAACAGGAGGGCCATCCTGTGGCTCATAGACACATTTTTTATACGACCGCAAAAAATTTGCGGACGTATAATGGTATGATGCTGTCGTCGTCGTCGTCGTCGTCGTCGTTGTCGTCGTCGTCTGTTAACTTTAGTGTATACACGATAAATTTAGTTCTAGTTATCCAAATGCAATGAAATTTGACAATGATATTTCTTACCATTAAAGGATGGATGGGATTGATTTTGGGAGTCCCCCCTTTTTTCGTTTGGAAATTAAGGGCCAAAAGGGGCCAAAATTGTAACTTTTTTGTTTGATCTTACAATAACTTTTTCAAAATCTTCTCCTCTGAAACTACTGAACAGAATTCAATGAAACTTGGTATGATTGATCATTAGGGTGTCCTGCAGTATAATAATGTTTCAATTTCTGATTCGTCAAAAAACATGGCCGCCGTAGCTAAAAATAGACCAGGGGGGTCAGACTACTGTTTTTGGCTTGTAATTCAAAAAGTATAAGGGATAGATGAAATCTGATGCCACCCTACTGCTTCAGGATCAAAAGTTCTACAAAAGTCTCCATTTGGTCGAAGTTGTCAGAAGACCCCTTATAGGGGTTAGGGCCCCTTAAAGGTGAAAAATAGCATTTTTTCATGTTTTTGCCCTATAGTATGAAAATTATTGCAGACAGCAAAAAGCTGTTGCTTGCTTAATTGTTCAGCTCATTTAGCTCTACAAAAAACTCCATACGGTCGAAGTTGTCAGATGACCCCTTATAGGGGCTACAGCCCCTAAAATAATGTTTTTTCATGTTTTTGGCCTATGAAATGAAAACTATAGCAGGTAGAGAGAAGCTGTTGCTTGCTTAAATGTTCAGCTCATTTACACAATTAAGAATTAATTTTTGCGACCCCCCCTTTTCCCCTATTACGTAATTAGGGGCCAAATGGGGCCAAAATCGAAACTTTTTTATTTGTGGTCCGATTTAAAAAAAAAATTTTGCAAGTTTATTCTTGTCAAGTAGTGAATCCAAATTTGAGAATTAATTTTCGTGACCATCCCCTTTTTCACATGTTTTGTAATTAGGGGCCAAAAGGGGCCGTAATCAAAACTTTTTTATTTCTGGTTTGTTTTTGAAATTTTTTTTTTGCAAGTTTATTTTTGTCAAGTAGTGAATCCAAATTTGAGAAATTATTTTTGCAACCCCACCCCTTTTTCACCTGTTACATAATAAGGGGCCAAAAGGGGCCGAAATTGATTTTTTTTAAATTCTTGTCCGATTTTGACAATTTTTTTGCAACAGTAGAATACAAAATTGAAAATTTATATTTTTACCCCCTGGGTCCAAAGTCCACCAGAGCAGTATGTGTCAAAAACCTTTGTCAGTCCACCATGGGCTGCATGTGTCCAGAGCAATAGACTATCCATATTGGGCCTAAAATGTACAGGGTTCAACATGTTGCGGTCGTATCATGCTGCGCTCGGCGAAGCTTTTTATTAGTTATTACCAGTAACAGACAAATACTGTGAAATACGTCAAAGCAAAATTTTTGGAAGTTGAAATAATAGAACACAAAATCAATGGATATCAAATACTTTGGTTTCATTATTTTTTTGTGCAATATCAATTTTCATGGTTTTCATGGGTGTCCTTAACCCACAAAATTTGATACCCCACGAAAGGGAAATTTAATATTGATCTGTATGCTGCAGACTTCAGAACCATGAATTTAAGGGTTGATTTAAGCCCTCTATTTTATCATGTTTATAGAAAAATATTTCTTTTTGTTTTATTTTATAAAAGTTCACAAAGACATGAAAGAAGAAGTGATGTGTTGCCATTGTTTTAGAAAGTTTGAGATGGAGTGGGAACTAAAGGTGCATGAGATGTATGTTCATAACAGAAGTATACCACAAAGAATTGCAGGTAAAATGTGTTCCAGTAAAAAGAAATTGATCATTTCAAATTGAATTAAGAACCTTATAATTACTATGCATCAAGATTTGCTTAAGGATTGATATTCATCAAGGATTTTAACAGATTATAGCTTTTAAGTAAAAAAAGATAATGTTTTAAACTGCTTTCCTATTTTTATGGCCCGACCATGTACCGGTATGTGGAATGGCCATATAGTTTTACCCTCATCTTTCCGTCCGTAACAGTTTGGTTAAGGTCCATTACTCTGATACTAGATGTTGGGAGTCAATGAATTTTCACTACTAGATGGGGCTTCACCACCCACTTGAAATTAGGTCACTGTGACCTATATTTTATGCATGAATGACTTTGGTTAAGTTCTTGGTTAAGGTCCATAACTTGGATACTAGATGTTGGGGGTCAATGATATTTCACCACTAGATGTGTCTTAGGTAAGGTGAAACCACCCACTAGAAATTAGATCACTGTGATCTATATTTTATGCATGAATGACTGGTTAAGTTCATGGTTAAGGTCCATTACTTGGATACTAGATGTTGGAGTTCAATGATATTTCACCACTAGATGGGTCTTGCGTAGGGCTACACCACCCACTAGAAATTAGGTCACTGTGACCTTTATTTTATGCAGGAATGACTGGTTAAGTTCTTGGTTAAGGTTCATAACCCAGGTTATACACATTTTGGGTCAATGATATTTCAAGAACGGGACGGCTTTCCTGTGGCTCATAGACAGCTTAATCTATACATAAAAGTGGAAAATAAGGTATAGCAGCTCAATTTCTCTTTCATGTTAAAAGATCACTTTGTTGTTTTCTTCTTTAAATTTTCTTGCTGTTCAATTTGTACCCCAAGTAAAGGTTAGCCTGGGTGACCAAGTGGTCATTTAATATAGGTAATTTTTTTTGGGGGGTAATCACAATCATTATGTCGCCTTCAACATGTTGCATAAAGGGGTTACTTTGACACTATCTGTCGTCCTGTGTAGTCCAGCATCATCCTGCATCGTCACAAAAAATTTCAATGCATTTTGCCGGCCGACTACATGTCACAGCCTCTTGATATTTTGCATGTAGCTTCCTTCTGTAGTATTATATGGTGAAGAGCGACTTTATGCCTGTAATTCATCTACTTCCTTTTAACTGAATATTTTAAGACGCAGGCGACATACATCTTCCATGGAAGACCCTCATTCTACTTTTCAATAGTATTATTATGTCTCCCTCACTTTTGTGGGGAGACATATTGTTTTTGTCGTGTCCGTCCGTCTGTCCGTCACTAAGTTTGTCAGCGCAACTCCTCTGAAACTACTAAACCAAATTCAACGAAACTTGGTATATAGGAAGGACACCATATGTAGTTGTGCATATTACCAGGAAATTTTGATCCTCAAATTTTTGTGGGAGTTATGGCCCTTTGAACTTAGAAAATTGCTGAAAATCCTCATTTATCATCTTGTCAGCGCAACTCCTCTGAAACTACTGAACCAAATTCAATGAAACTTGATATATAGGAAGGACACCATATGTAGTTGTGCATATTAACAGGAAATTTTGATCCTCAAATTTTTGTAGGAGTTACGGCCCTTTGAACTTAGAAAATTGCTGAAAATCCTCATTTATCATCTTGTCAGCGCAACTCCTCTGAAACTACTGAACCTAATTCAACAAAACTTGGTATATAGGAAGGACACCATATGTAGTTGTGGATATTACCAGGAAATTTTGATCCTCAAATTTTAGTAGGAGTTATCCCTTTGAACTTAGAAAATTGCTGAAAATCCTCATTTATAATCTTGGCGCAACTCCTCTGAAACTACTGAACCGAATTCAATGAAACTTGGTATATAGGAAGAACATCATATGTAGTTGTGCATATTTCCAGGAAATTTTGATTGTCAAATGTTTATGGGAGTTATGGTCCTTTGAAACTAGAACTTTTTGGGGAAACGGGGGGAGACATCGTTTTTGTAGGCAAAAACAAACTTTAATTAAGTTTACAAATAGATTTTAGAACAAATTAAAAAACAATATGTTTATCAAAATAACATTTAAAGTAAATGAAAGAATATAACATTGTAAGATTTCAACTGATGCAAAATAGAAGTTTAAGTCCTCTTATCTCTTATTTTTGTATACATTTTGTAACAATTTACTTTTTCACCTGTTTTTATGTGGAAAGAGTATTGGCTCAATTGAAACACAATAATTTGCTCAGATGAAAACAGGGGTCATTTTCAAATTTGCTCAATTGATATGCACCTGTGATTAGGTTTATCGGTTACCTTCCTTAAGGTTGGTGGTTTCCTACAGGTACACCAATTTCCTCCACCATTAACACTGACTGCACCATATGGCCCAGGTGCATCCAAAAGGGTGTTAATCCTTAATACACAAACACGCACACCTCAAATAATATAGCATGAATTACCTGTAAATCAGTTTCCATATAAACGTATGTCATCCGGAGGGGGGAAATTCCATTTTTTTTCAAATAACTCAAAAACAACTATAGATATTGAAATTCTGGCCAGTTAAAAATGATAAGCACCTCAAAATCTATCTGCCTTGACCCTTGTAGGAGTTACTGCTCTTTGGCTGTATTTTTTGCATGTTTTGCACTTATTATGCTCAATATCTTAAAAATTGTTTCAGATATTTGAGAAATTTAAATTGTATATTGTTAAGCACATGAAAATCTACAAAATATTGTTTTGCAATACTCTCAGAATGCCTTTTTTTCAGTTGGAAAATTGAAAGTAAAACCTGGAGACGTTATTTGGGATTATGATAACCTTAAAGGTATGTTTACTTAGTTACATTCATATACTTTTTGGATGGATTTCTTGCAGTGAAAAATCCAGGTTTTTAAATTGTGAATGTTGGGTGGCAGTCTGGTGTGTGTGCAGGGAGGAAATGTTGATTACAGTTTTCTTGGCAACTATTAATCACAGCTACTCGATATTTGGTATACAGAATCAGGGTGGGTCCCAGGATTTCAGATCTATTGCTCACATACTTCCTGTTTAAAGATTTTGACCATTTTTGATTTGACAAATTTTAAATCAAGATATCATAGAATGCAATAATGTAAATGCTAATGAAGAACCTCAGATGAAATCAGAGAAAACATGTTAGACTTTTTTTGCTTGCTATCCTGGAAATGGTTTATGTCCATGTGTGTGTCTGTAGCACTCATATAAGTCCTTCCATGTCTACAATCCTCAGTTTGTGCTACACTTGGTTCAGAGGACATCTTTTGTGCCAGTTGTTCCCCGTAGCCATTTAAGTCAAATATCATTTACAAATTTTAAGATTGAAAAAAGCATTCTGTGATTCTCAAGCCTGCAATTCTCAATTAAATATAAGAATTTTATATGATTTGCCATTAATATGTTTAGTATGAAACTGTGCTGCTTGACAAATTTTGTGCAAGTTTTCTTCTTTACCAATTCAAATTAAGAATTGTACTTGAAAAAATGTAAGATTTGTGCACAGTATTAAACACCTTTAATAGACAAATTAAAAATACTGTATGTACTGTTAGAAATGTTTCGGTAATTTTCTGAGTAAAAAAATGATAAATGTAGAGTGTGACTTACTAATTGGTTTTTGTCTCGCCTGCGACGAATAGTCGCGGAAGGCGAGACATAGGTATTACTTTCTGGCTGACCCCATTTTCACGGTTCAGTGACTTTGTAAATGTAGATGATTTTTTGGTGGAAAATGAGTCAAGTGAAAAGTATATTAATAGCTAGGCATCTGATATTTGGGGATTATGGTATACACAACAGGGCTCAAGCTACTTGAGAAAAATAGGGAGAAGTGACTTCTCTTTCAGATTGGTATCAGGGAGAAGTGGGGAGGGACAGGGAGAAGTGAAGTTATAGCAGGGAGAAGTGGGAATTAAACTTTATAAATACACCGGGTGTATGTATTTATGATATAATACTATAATAGTATATATAGCATTATACAATTGTTGACTGGTCATGAGGGAAACAGTACATTTGTTTCCACGAGGTACTTACTATGTAACGAGGCGCGTAGCGCCGAGGGAAATGGTAAGTACCGAGGGGAAACAAATGTACTGTTTTCCGAATGACCAGTAAACAATTGTTTTATTATACTGAATCGGTAAACAACTTAACTAAAGCCACGCCTACTGCTCACTCTTTACCTTGTATACAGTATACTCTAGCCACACCTACTGCCAATCATACAAAAACCCCGCGAAATTGTATTACGGTACTATTACCCTAGGGAAATAGTACTTTTAACAAATTCAAGATGTAATAGTTAAAATGTTTACCTGTATTTTATATAGAAAAAATCTACTGAAGTATAATAATTTGTTATACACTATATATTCTCTAGTTTATATGTATTCATAATGGAACTATTATCATGAGGACCTACTTTGCCCTTCCTAGATGCAGAGCATAGTCCTCTGTCATTATCTTGTACTAGTTACCAATTTTCAAAATGACTGACTGACTGGGGAGTTTAACGTCGTGACTATAAATTTTCAAAATCAGAATGTTTTCTCATTGGTTTATGGATGATTCATCTAAATAACGAAGTATGGTTTTAAAAGAAAAGTTTCAAAAAGAAACTATTTTCTTTGGAATGCAAAATTAAGCAAACATAATATAAACTTGTTTTAGATTTCAACAATAACTTTGATGAAAAATGTGGGTAAAATGGTTGTATGTCTTAAATTTACAATAAAATATTTTTTTTAAAGGGAGATAATTTTAAACTTTACTCATTCATTCACAAATTGACAAAAATATCGATCTCATTTCATTTTTTCTTTGTCTTTAAACATTGTTAAATAAACAGTCTTTTCCAAAATTAAGATAGTCATAGTCTAAACTGATAGAATAGTACAATATCTAATATTTCCACAGGGATTTTCAATGGGATTAAGTAGTTAACAGAAAATTGATTGCCGACGGCAAAATCCTTTGAAGTTCCGATTTTCACGCATTGTACTGGCACAGCTTGGGGGCTAATTTTGACAAGTTTATGACCTATTTTGTTAATTATCCAAGCTAATCCCTTAAGTAAACATCTAGGTAATCAAGGAATCTGTGGAAGTGGCAATTTTAACATAGGAAATAGGAAAAATACAGAGGATTGCTCGGGCGACTTATGCGAGATCGTAGGGCGACTTGACTTCGCTTTTGATGGAGAGTCAGGGCGAAGTCGGCGGCTTTAGGGCGACTTCTTCGCCCACTTCGCCCGGTAGCGTGAGCCCTGCACAACTGACGTCACCATTTAATGTGACCTTGACCCCATTTTCATGGTTGAATGACTTAGTGAATGTTGGTCTTTGTCATTGTTTCTCAATAACTATGGTATCTAGAACACACTTCAGACATATTTGTGATGGTTAAATGGAATTCTGTCATCTGTCACATGACATTGACCTTAACTGTTCTGAAGGCCCAGCTAGACCTTCAATGAGTTCTGTGATGGTGCCGATGGTGTCAACTCTTGTGTTTTTCAGGCTGTAAACTTCTTTGTATGACTTTTCTGGAAAGTGAATTACTTAAAAAGTATAATAGCCAGGCATCTGATATTTGGTAGATAGATAGTTGAGGTTATGGTCTAAGCATCTGTTGCAATCATGTGTGATCCTAACCCCATTTCTTTGCTTCACTGACTCTGTGAACTTAGGTCTTTTTTTTTCACGCCATAAACTCCTTTGTAAGACTTTTGTGGAAAATGAATTTCTTGAAAAGTATAATAGCTAGGCATCTGATATTTGGTAGATAGATAGTTGAGGTTATGGTCTAAGCATCTGTTTCAATCATGTGTGATCCTAACCCCATTTCTTTGCTTCACTGACTCTGTGAACTTAGGTCTTTTTTTTTACGCCATAAACTTCTTTGTAAGACTTTTGTGGAAAATGAAAAAGTATAATAGCTAGGCATCTGATATTTGGTATACAGACAGTTGGGGTTATATAGTCTACACAGCTGTCACCATGCTGTGTGACCCTTATTCCATTTTTACATTTCAGTGACTTTGTGAACTTTGATCTTTTTTCAGGCTGTAAACTTATTTGTAAGACATGTGGAAAATGAATTTCTTGAAGAGTATAATTGCTAGGCATCTGATATTTGCTATACAGACAGTTAGGGTTATAGTCTACACAACTGTTTCCATGCTGTTTGACTTTGATCATGTTGGGGTTATAGTCTTCACAACTGTTTCCGTCCTGTGTGACTTTGATCCCATTCTTACGTTTTAGTGACTTTTTGAACTTGGGTCTTTTTTCACGCTGTAAACTTCTTTGTAAAAGTTGTGTGGAAAATGAATTATACTTGAAAAGTATAATAGCAAGGCATCTGATATTTGGTATACAGACAGTTGATGTTATGTCTATGCAACTGTCACCATGCTTTGCAATCCTGATCAAATTTTAATGCTTCAGTGACTTAATGAACTTTTCAGGCAATGCACTCCTTTGTAGGACTTTTGTAGAAAATGAATTTCTTAAAAAGACAAAAACTACTTACTAGGCATCTGATATTTGGTATAAAGACAGTTAAAGCTATGGTCTATGCAACTGTAACCATGATGTCTGAACTTGGCCCCACATTTTCACACTTAGGGACTTTGTGAACTTTTCAGGTTGTGAACTTCTTTACAGTATTATGGATAGCAAATTGCTTGAAAAGTATATTAATAGCTAGGCATCTGGTACAACCCGTCTGATTTAACTAAGGACTTTCGATTGACACAACAATGAAAATTTACGTTGTCATGAACAAGCCAATCGATAACAAAAACCGCAAATCGTCACAGTAGAAAACCCAATCAGATAGAAGCTGTGTGCAACGTTAGTCAGACCATTCATCAATATCCAATAAGATTTAATGCTTGTAAGACCCATTCGTCAGGTACAAGAAACATCTTTATGGAAAACCACATGATTTTTAAAAGTATCTTAGTAATCAGTCAATCAACTCAATTAACTTTCTACGATAATGTTTACTATTTTAAACATTATGTGATAATTTGTGATTTTTGTTAACGATTTGTTCGTGACGACGTAAATTTTCATTGTTGTGTTTGCAAGCTTCACTTTACTCTACAATCGAAAGTCCATAGTTAAATGGGACAGGTTGTATTTGGTTTACAGACAAATGAGGTTATGGTTTACAAAACTGTCACCATACCATGTGACCCTGACCACATTTTCTCGCTTCAGTGACTTTGTGAACTTAGGTCTATTACAAACTGTTTATTTCTCTGTAACAGGTACATGGAACATATATTTATTCCCCTGTCAGGGGGGATTAAATTTTTCTCATGTCCATACATTTATGTCTGTACAAATTTCTGTCAAGCTTTTCTCAAAAACCATGCATGATAATGATTTGAAATCTTGTAGGATGGTTGAATATGACAAACTGTGTCCTAAGCGACTTTTAGACCTGTGGGACTTCTATTTCCTGTTTTGGAAATGGGTTGATATGAAAATTCACATGGAAATTTCTGTCAAGCTATTCTTAGGAACTGTACATGAGAATGATTTGAAACTTGGTAGGATGATTTAGTATGACAAACTGTACTTCCTAAGCCACTTTCAGACCATTAGGACTTCTACTTCCTGTTTGGGACTTTTTAGACTGGGCCAATATGAAATTTTTAGAAGAAAAATTTACGTCAAACTTTTAGCAGAAACTGTACATGAGAATGATTTGAAACTTAGTAGGCTGGTTCAATATGACAAACTTAAACTGTATGTCCTGAGCTACTTTACGACTTGTTGGACTTCTACTTCCTGTTTGGCTTCTAGCTTGGACATCCATCTCCCATGGACACATTCCTTCTTTATTTTAGCTAGGCATCTGATATTTAGGATATCTATAATTTTTATAAGGGTTTTAACATCCAGTACCATGCCATCTGACCATGACCTCATTTTTATACGACCGCAAAAAATTTGCGGACGTATTATGGTATGATGTCGTCGTCGTTGTCCTCGTCGTCGTCGTTGTGGTCGTCGTCGTCTGGGGACATTTGGTTTCCGTGCGATAACTTGAGTAAATATTGACCAATTGTTATGAAATTTTGATATGATGTTTGTAACCACTAGAGGAAGGTTCCTATTGTATTTGGAGTTGGTGGCCCTTACCGTTTTGGAAAAAAGGGCCAAAAGGGGCTAAAACGGGTGTATTGACTAAACTGTTGTAGAATGTTTATTATTCATTTGATTTTGAAAATTCTTTTTTATTGAATTCCTCATTAAATTCTGTCAACAAAATGTGTCAATGGTTTTGATGTATAATGAACCATTACATTGCTACAGGGGGCCAAAGATGGGCCACACCCTAAAAATCAACTTTTTTATTTGTGGTCCGATTTTTAAAATCTTTTTTTTATTGGAATACTTGTGAAAATTCCTGCCTGCATTTTTCAATCAGATTTGCAATATCTCTTACTGTTTTTGAGATATAAGGGGTCAAAGGGGCAGAAAACACAATTTTTAAAAGTTGGTCAAGGCAAATGGTTTTACACAAGAAATTTAGCTGTAGTGGGCCAGCCAATTGTTATGAAGTTTAAATATGATGATTATATACGCTGAAGGAAGTTTTCATTGCATTTGGGGTTTGTGGTCCTAACCATTTTTTTAAAAAAAGGGCCAAAAGGGGCTTAATTGTGTTAAAAATGTCAATGAATATAGAAATATGTTTTTTATGTCGCCTGCAACGTGTTGCAGAAGCGACATATAGGGGTTAATTTGGCACTATCCGTCGTCTTGCGTGGTCGTCCTGCGGTGTCACAAAAATTTCCGTCGCAGTTTTCCAGGCAACTACATGCCACAGCCTCTTGATATTTGGTATGTTTTTTATGTCGCCTGCCTGCAACGTGTTGCAGAAGCGACATATAGGGGTTACTTTGGCACTATCCGTCGTCTTGCGTCGTCGTCCTGCGTTGTCCTGCGGCGTCACAAAAATTTCCGTCGCAGTTTTCCAGGCAACTACATGCCACAGCCTCTTGATATTTGGTATGTTTTTTATGTCGCCTGCCTGCAACGTGTTGCAGAAGCGACATATAGGGGTTACTTTGGCACTATCCGTCGTCTTGCGTCGTCGTCCTGCGTTGTCCTGCGGCGTCACAAAAATTTCCGTCGCAGTTTTCCAGGCAACTACATGCCACAGCCTCTTGATATTTGGTATGTAGCTTCATCGCATAGTACTATAAGGTGTAAAGTGATTTTATGCCGGAAAAATAACTACTTCCTGTTTGACGAATACTTAACGATTTATATATCTCGTTCTGCGGCGTCACAAAAATTTCCGTTGCAGTTTTCCAGGCAACTACATGCCACAGCCTCTTGATATTTGGTATGCAGCTTCATCGCATAGTACTATAAGGTATAAAGTGATTTTATGCCGGAAAAATAACTACTTCCTGTTTGACGAATACTTAACGATTTATATATAATGGACATAGGTGCAAAATTTTCGTCGCAGTTTTCCAGGCAACTACATGCCACAGCCTCTTGATATTTGGTATGTAGCTTCATCGCATAGTACTATAAGGTATAAAGCGATTTTATGCCGGAAAAATAACTACTTCCTGTTTGACGAATACTTAAATGGACATAGGTGCACAATTTTCGTCGCAGTTTTCCAGGCAACAACATGCCACAGCCTCTTGATATTTGGTATGTAGCTTCATCACATAGTATTATAAGGTGTAAAGGGATTTTATGCCCGAAAAATAACTACTTCCTGTTTGGCGAATAAACATAGATACGCAGGCAACATATGCCTTCCGGGGAAGGCTTCATCTAGTTTTCTATTAAATGTTATTGTAAATATATATGTGACAAATGTGCATTTTAAAGTCCACCATAGGTTGCATGTGTAAAAAAGCCTTTGTAAGTCCACCACAGGCTGCATGTGACCAAAGCAGTAGACTATCCATATTGGGCCTCCAATGTACAGGGTTCAACTTGTTGCGGTCGTATCATGCTGCGCTCGGCGTAGCTTTTTATTACACTAGATGGCTGGTAAATATTGTTGTTTTTGTGTTCAGTCTTTCATGTTTGATCTGTTTCTCAATGACTGATATCTAGAATCCCTTAACATATTGGTCCACAGGAAATTGTCATTCAGTCTCCTGCCAAATGACTTTGACTTTTATTAACCTCTGATCTCAAGAACTCAAGGCCAAGGTATACTTTTAATGCATTTTGTGATTGTACCAACAGGCAAGAATTAATGAATGAATAGTTGAATAACTAGACATTCCAATGGTGCTGGCAGGCGAGACATAATGTTTACTCTTGTTTGTTTTGTTTTTTTCAGAGGCCAATCTCCTGAATTATGAGCATCATAAAGATAAAATGATAGAGTTTGTAGTTCCCTTAGGAGCTGATGGAAAACTACAATGTAGATTTTGTAGAAAATCATTCTGGCATAGTTCATATCTGAGAGACCATATTGCATATTCTCATATGCTTAAGCAATATGCTTCTTACCATCGGTTTTCATTTAATACTCAGGATGTCATTTACTTTGACAAAATATCAGATGCTATTTTCCCTTTGACCTTGAGGCAAACAGGGGACAAATCAATACAAGAGGATAAAATCATGTGTCTATATGAACCATGCTCAAGAATTGAGTTGATTAATAAGAAGACAATGATAAATCTTCACCCATGTAAGCGAGTGATCATTCTGTTCTTTGAAAACAATCGGGTTCTTTTGAACAAGGTCTACTCTGTAGATTGGAAGTGTGCCCTGTGCAACACCTTTTTGCGGGGAGCACAGCTTTATGAAAAGTTAGAAAGGCATGAGTGTTTACCAGATGCAGATGTTCTGTTTATATGTCCCATAGACTATACTCTGCCTTTGTCACTCTTCCTTGTGAAACCAGTTGATGAACTTAAAACTAGCCTTGTCAATGATTCTCTTGATTATCGTTCATTGAACACATCATCAGAGATAAGATTACAGTGCCAAAAATGCAACATGATTTTGCCATTATCTAATTATTACCAGCATACCTGTGTACACAAATCAGTCCATATTGGAAAGAGATTTCAATGCCCTGCAAGATCATGCCATACAAATTTTGCTACTCACCATGCATGGTTGAAGCATGTGAGCCATTCTCATGGAGATGTATTTCAACCTCTAGAAGAAACCAAAATTAGTTCCTTAGCTGAGTATAACAGACTGACCTTTATTTACTGTCCTTTCTGTTACAGAGGTGTACACGATACTATCCATCTTAAACGTCACATTCAGAACTTCCACCCAATGTATCTTGATAGTGTCACTCCATGTATATGCAAGTGTTGCAGCTTTTATTGCTATGATCCCTTAGAACTGGCTGATCACATGATTGACAAACATAGGTTACAATTTTCTGCAACTGGTCAAAATGCTCCGAATCGTATACAACCAGAACCAGAAATTGAGGTGAAAAAGCAGAAGAAAAAATGTTTGAAGTCTGTACAACAGATTGAAAAGAAAGAGAAAGCTCAGTCTAAAAGTTTAATACTAAATATCACTTGTCCATATTGTTCTAACGCATTTCAGAATGCAGTATCATTGCAAAATCACATGGATTCAAAGCATCAAGGTCATGGGAAAAAAACGTTTTTGTTTGAATGCCCACTTACTCATTGTAAGGTTGTTTTTCAAAATATATATGATTTAGAAAATCACATGATTAAATGCCATTACAACAAAATATTCCTGGAAAGCCAGAATATTCAAATAGAAAGTTCACAAAATAGACTGGAGAACTGTGCAAATGGAAAACAGCAAGCCACCAATGAACATCTTTCTTCCAAAGATACATACAGAGATGGAAAGCTACAAGTAACCCATGAAGATCTTTCTTCAGCAAATACAAAAATTACCAAAGAGCATCTGTCAGTCATGGACAAAGAAGAAGTATTTGGCTGCTATCTCTGTTTGACCAAACTATCTCAATACAGTGAGGTTTTCCCTCATATGATATTGTATCACACCAGTGATCCGCGAAGTTGTAGGTTTTGTGAGGACATTTTTTGTGGCAAAATAAAACACTCATGTGATGGAATATTTGAGAAGAAATATATCTCTCGTCAAAACTTTAAAGCCAAGAAAATAATCATTCCAGTATATGGACAGCCATCAAATAAAGGTGAGAAATTAGGCCAAGATAAATTGATTGTACCGATAACTTTATGCACAGATTGCAAGGAGAGCTGTCGAAATGCACAGGAGTTGTATCTTCATTCTCTATTGAGGCACAGTACAGGACTCCGCAGTTGTCGATTTTGTGAAAATGTCTACTGTGATGGAATGTACCATGCATGTAAATTGGATTGGGAAAGGAAATACCTTTTCAGAAAGTGCTACAGGCTGCATCATGAAGTTATTCCCCCAGATTCTGACCCTTGTTTTTCTGTTAATAGAACATGGAACAAAACGAGCAGTAATGAAAAATTGGGAAGCCAACAAAGAGATGCTGAAGACATGGTATTTGAAAAGCAAATAGGGAGCAAACTTATTAGCACTCAATGTCTACTCTGCAATGTAAATTGTTCAAATTTGAAAACACATCTTTTAGTAACACATTCAAGGGATCCTACAATCTGTTGGCAATGTGGGCTATTGTATGCTAGATATCAAGGACATATATGTGATAAAAGCACTGATAAAACAGTAAATACAAAAGAACAAAGCACTATTGATACAGTAAAATCAAAAGAACACAATAATGACGATACAGGAAAAACAGAAGAACTTAACAATGACGATACAGAAAAAACAAAACAACAGAGCACTGATGATGCAGGAAAAATATTACAACAAAGCATTGACAATACAGGAAAACCAAAGCAACCTTTGTCTAATATCAAATGTCCATTACATGAATGTAGAAGGTATAAGTTTAGTGATAATTATTCTTATATTGGTCACATTTGGAGCTTGCACCAGGAAATTGCACAATGCTGTAGGTTTTGTGAAGTTGTCTTTATTGGTCAGCATTCCTGTTCAGAAAAGGAAAAGATCCCTCAACGTAAAGCTTCTATTGGATCTAATGGCACAGACCAAAAATGCTTGCATTGTTTGATATGTAAGCACTTATGTAATGACAGTACTGTCCTGAAAACTTGTGGGAAAGAAGATTGTATATATTGCAGAAATTTTAGTCAGTGCAAAGGCCTTGTTTGCTCAACCTGTTCATTTATATTTCATGATGAACATACACATCGCCGACATGCAAAAACCCATGGTTTCAATATACTGGATAAGATACAGAATACTTCTACAGAATCTAGACCTAAGATATCGATTGTTCAATGTTCTATCTGTAATGCAAGTCTTAAGGAGTGTTATTTGTTTCGACATATGATGAAAAAGCATAAAACAAACAATTCTGATCAAACACATTTCTGTGAAGAATGTGGTAAATCATTCAAATGTAGATTCCATCTTAACCAACACAGAACTGGTCATTTACGTAAACGTGGACTTGATCAGAAAATTAAATGTCCAAAGTGTTCTAAACACATCTATAAAGGACAGTGTTTTGATAATCATATGAAAAATGTTCATGGAAAGAAGAGATACATGTGTCATATTTGTGGAAAGCAATATTATTATAAATTTTATTTGACATGGCACATGAAGTTTACACATGGAAATCAAAGGCCAAAGGCATATAACTGTGACAAATGTAAATATAAGTGCTCTAGGAAACAACAGTTAGTGAAACACATGCTTCAACATTCTTGATTAGTGACATGTGTTTAGAACTTATATGAAGATTAATTGGTCTAGAATGATAATGTTTTAAGTGCAATATCATTTATACATAATTATACATTAATGGTTTAAAATATCATAAGGCAAAAAAAAACTATAATACAAAGTTAACAAATTTGTGTAGAGTTTCTTAATACTATGATGCCAAGTTTGTAGTCTGTTTTTGGTTGGCAAGAGGTTTGTTTCAGTTTTGTTAAATTCACATGTTGGTTGAGTTTGTAAAGTCAACATTTTTTGCACTGTTCTGGTGATTTTAAGACTTTCATCAGGCATTATCAATGATGAATGGCGGGTATTCCAGTGGACACACATTCTATACTCCCGTACCACTTCCCCTGGTTTCCCTCCTGGCCAATAGAGGTACTGCTCCCAAGCGCGTCGGGGGGTATTAGAATGACGGGGATTGTCGCAATAAGGAAGTCTGTTATTTATCAATCTATTATGTTTATAATGATATGGTATTGAATGTAATTCTCCATGGGTGGTTTGGTTTTGGGTTTTTTGACTCATTAAAAAATTCTGCTTTCTTGTAAATAGTTCGAATACGGCTTCCAAGTCACTGTTGGTTTATGATACCAATACCATATCATTATAAACATAATAGATTGATAAATAACAGACTTCCTTATTGCGACAATCCCCGTCATTCTAATACCCCCCGACGCGCTTGGGAGCAGTACCTCTATTGGCCAGGAGGGAAACCAGGGGAAGTGGTACGGGAGTATAGAATGTGTGTCCACTGGAATACCCGCCATTCATCATTGATAATGCCTGATGAAAGTCTTAAAATCACCAGAACAGTGCAAAAAATGTTGACTTTACAAACTCAACCAACATGTGAATTTAACAAAACTGAAACAAACCTCTTGCCAACCAAAAACAGACTACAAACTTGGCATCATAGTATTAAGAAACTCTACACAAATTTGTTAACTTTGTATTATAGTTTTTTTTTTTTTTTTGCCTTATGATATTTTAAACCATTATTTCTATTAATAGTTAAATTTTACTTTCACTTTCATTTTCAACGTCGTCATGGACTCTTAATTATGACGTCATATTTTATGAACCCACATTTGTACTTCAGGTCCTATTTTTTTAATATCTGTACCCTGATGACGGTGCCCTAGGCACCGAAACTAGTCGGTCAAACAGAAATAAAGACATAGACTTGCAAATCCAGTTGATGTTGTTGTCCTTTTTCTTTTCATTTTAATGTTGATAGAGACAACCCAGCATACCAAGAGGTATCCTCATCTGGATTTCTGATGAACCCAAAGAAACCGGCGTTGGTTCACTTTTCCGTTTAAATAATTATACATTGTAGTGGCTTGTTTTTGAAGGGTACAAATTTAGGCATAATTTAGCAATTAATGTCATAAAAGTCCACTTTATTAAAAATATTTTTCTCCAAAGATATTTTGCAGAAGTTCTTTTAAGAATCTTTAAAATCAATGTTGCATATTTTTCTTATACTTGCTACAAATCCTTCTGTTTTGTATTTATTATATCCTATAGCATATAACATCTACTGAAAACACATTCTAGCTGCTGTGCACATCGGACCAGCCTTTCTCCAGATAGTAAATTTGTATATTTCAAAACAGTTATCTTTGATAATTCGATTGACAAAATGTGAAAAAGTTTGTTATTCATCAAATTTATGTTATTTGTATTTGTCAAGAAAAAGCTCTTCCATAATTAACACTTTTGGATTGGGTTTAAATCACATGTATTTTTTTTTTTATTGCAAAACATTGAGCAGCTACTGCTGGTCACATTGAGGCTGTTGGCTTATTTTATTGTTATGGCCGGACCACGTATGTGGATCGGACATATAGTTTTACACTTGTCCGTCCATACGTACGTACCATTTTGGTTAAGTTCTTGGTTAAGGTCCATTACTCGGATACTAGATGTTGGGGGTCAATGATATTTCACCACCAGATGGGTCTTGGGTAGGGCTACACCACCCACTAGAAATTAGGTCACTGTGACCTATATTTTATGCATGAACGACTTTGGTTAAGTTCTTGGTTAAGGTCCATAACTTGGATACTAGATGTTGGGGGTCAATGATATTTCACTACTAGATGTGTCTTAGGTAATGTGACACCACCCACTAGAAATTAGGTCACTGTGACCTATATTTTCCGCATGAATGACTTTGGTTAAGTCCTTGGTTAAGGTCCATTACTCGGAAACTAGATGTTGGGGGTAAATGATATTTCACCACCAGATGGGTCTTGGGTAGGGCTACACCACCCACTAGAAATTAGGTCACTGTGACCTATATTTTATGCATGAACGACTTTGGTTAAGTTCTTGGTTAAGGTCCATAACTTTGATACTAGATGTTGGGGGTCAATGATATTCATTACTAGATGTGCCTTAGGTAAGGTGACACCACCCACTAGAAATTAGGTCCCTGTGACCTATATTTTCCGCATGAATGACTTTGGTTAAGTTCATGGTTAAGGTCCATATCTCAGATACATGTACTGCATGTTGATGGTCAATGGTATTTCACCACTAGATGTGTCTTGGGTAACATGACACAACCCAATAGAAATTAGGTCACTGTGATCTATATTTTATGCATGAACAACTTCGGTTAAGTTCTTGGTTAAGGTCCATAACTTAGATACTAGATGTTGGGGGGTCAATGATATTTCACTACTACATGTAGATGTGTCTTAGGTAAGGTGACACCACCCACTAGAAATTAGGTCACTGTGACCTATATTTTCCACATGAATGACTTTGGTTAAGTTCTTGGTTAAGGTCCATATCTCAGATACTGCATGTTGATGGTCAATGGTATTTCACCACTAGATGCGTCTTGGGTAACATGACACCACCCACCAGAAATAAGGTCACAGGGACCTATAATTTACACATGAACACTTTTGATCAATTTCTTGGTAAAGGTCCATATCCCAGGTAATACACATTGAGGGTCAATGATATTTCAAGAACGGGAGGGCCATCCTGAGGCTCATAGACACATTATGTAGTTGGATTTTTTAAAAGTTATTGTTAATATTGTGGATTATGGTACATACACTTATTCCACATCTCATTATCTTCTATCCTTTATAGAAAGAGACTTGTAGCAAAAGTTGTAAAATTGAACACTCATCTAAAGAAGCTGTCCATTCCATAACACTATGGTTGTTACAAACATAACAAGAAATCAACTGTTAATAATGCTTAATCAAATTTGTGTAATATATATGTTAAAAATATAGAAGATTTTATATTTTGACAAGGGAGATAATTCATTGAAAAAGGACCTATTAAATTTCAAAGATTAAAATAAGACAAAATCTATGCAGGGTTGCCTACTTTTGAAAGGACAAGGTATAATAAGGGCTGTTTATGGTTACTTTCGGAAAAGTGAAATTATTTTCTAAAATATTGATTTTGTAACACCAAAATGTTGAAAGTTAATAGATTTGATATGTTTTAAACAAATCTTTTATCAATTTTCTTTTCAGCTTTGGCATAAATGAGATGTAAAATTGGCTTTTTCAACAAATGTCTGATGAACTTGTAATTTTCTGCATAATTTTCACTGAAGTAATTTTCTGCATAATTTTCACTGAAATAACTATGAGCAGACCACAGGTCCACATAAATATTTTAACTATTAATTTGGCACAAGACAACTAATGTTTCCTGAAATTATCTTTGTGGGCCACAGGTCATATTTAAATCTTTCCAAAATTGTTGTTACTTTAGCACTTTTTAGCCAATTTTGCAATATTTTTCATATTTACCCTTCTGTGAACATGCGTAATTAAGTGACAACATAAATTTTACCCCCCAAAATGATCAAATCTGTATTATATAAAACTACCGAATTACATTATCACACAATTATTACCCGGTATTCAGTATCCAAATTTTGAAAATTTGTCATACAAAGGGGGCGAATTTGTGCTCTTATCCTATCTTGTCATTTTGATGTCATGTTTTCAATTATTTCTCTGATGTTATGTTCAACCTGAAAATTGGGAAAAGCTATGACAATCAGGAATGTTGGCATCTCTGTATACGCTGGTAACTTCCATGATTTCTTGATTTCAAAATATGTTATGAATTAAACATTTTTATCAAATATATTTTGTAAGTTTGTATTAAAATTTTGTGTACATTATTTGACACCCACTGAAATTTAGGCAGACTATTAATGGCCAATATAAAAAAAGATATCCTTGATTCTTATCCCCTCTTGTCCATTTTTTTTTCAGAAACCAAAAAAAATGATATAAGATTTATTTGGACAAATTATGTTAATTTTTGGTGAATTTCCTTTAAATAGGTTTGACTTAATATCTTATAAAAATGGTAGAAAATAAAGGAATTAAATTGACCCACCCTCCCGCCCCATATTTTGATGAGAATCAATGAATTGTTTTATTTTGGCCCATTGTTCATTTTCTTAGACTTAAGAATAAATTATAAGCAAGTGTCATTTTTAGATCTATTTAATATTTGCAGAATTTTATTATTATAATTTTACAACATTTGTTGGTGAACATAATTTAAAAGGGTGTTTCTCTATTTCCTGTGACCATATATTACTGTTGTTTTTTTCTCGCCTGCGAAGCAGAGTGGGACATAGGTGTTACTTTACCGGCAGCGACGATGGCAGCAGCATAACTTTTTGGAAAAGTTTTATGAGCCTCTCCATATCTAAACAACTATAGGTCCTGGGTTGATGAAACTTGGTATGCATATGCCCCAGTAGTAGCTTAGCACAGTTGCATCCCCATCTTTTGACCTTGACCTTGCTTTTCCGGTTGAGTGACTTTGACAATTTTCAATACAAATAATAGCAATGGAAAAGTTTTGCGAGCACCCTATATCTCAAGAACTATAGATCCAAGGTTGATGAAACTGGGTATGCATATGCCTCAGTAGTAGCTTAGCACAGTTGCATCCCCATCTTTTGACTTTGACCTTGATTTTTCGGTTGAGTGACTTTGCCAATTTTTATACGACCGCAAAATTTTTGCGATCGTATAATGTTATGGCGATGGCGTTGGCGTTGTCGTCGTCGTCTGTAGACATTTGGTTTCCGTGCGATAACTTGAGTAAATATCGACTGATTGTTATGAAATTTTGATATGATGTTTGTTATCACTTAAGGAGGGTTGGTATTGTATTTGGGGTTTGTGGCCCCTACCATTTTAGAAAAAAGGGCCAAAAGGGGCTAAAACGGGTGTATTGACAAAACTGTTGTAAAATGTTTATTATTCATTTGATTTGGAAAATTCTTTTTTTATTAAATTCCTCATTAAATTCTGTCAACTAAATGTGTCAATGGTTTTAATATATATTGCACTGTTACATTGCTACAGGGGGCCAAAAAGGGGCCACACCCCAAAAATCGACTTTTTTATTTGTGGTCCGATTTTGAAGATCTTTTTTTCATTGGAATCCTTGTGAAAATCCCTGCCTGCATTTTTCAATCAGATTTGCAATATTTCTAACCATTTTCGAGAAATTAGGGGTCAAAGGGGCAAAAAACGCCATTTTTGTCTCGCCTGCGACGAATAGTCGCGGAAGGCGAGACATAGGTATTACTTTCCGGCGACGGCGGCGGCGGCGACGGCGGCGGCGTAAACTTTTTTGTAAGACTTTTGTGGACAATGAATTGCTTGAAAAGTATAATAGCTAGGCATCTGATATTTGGTATACAGACAGTTCAGGTTATGGTCTACGCAACTGTCACCATGCCGTGTGACCCTGACCCCATTTTCACGCTCCAGTGACTCTGTGAACTTAGGTCTTTTTTCAGGCCGTAAACTTTTTTGTAAGACTTTTGTGGACGATGAATTGCTGGAAAAGTATATTAGCTAGGCATCTGATATTTGGTATACAGACAGTTCAGGTTATGGTCTACGCAACTGTCACCATGCCGTGTGACCCTGACCCCATTTTCACGCTCCAGTGACTCTGTGAACTTAGGTCTTTTTTCAGGCCGTAAACTTTTTTGTAAGACTTTTGTGGACGATGAATTGCTGGAAAAGTATATAAGCTAGGCATCTGATATTTGGTATACAGACAGTTCAGGTTATGGTCTACGCAACTGTCACCATGCCATGTGACCCTGAACCCATTTTTATGCTCCAGTGACTTTGTGAACTTAGGTCTTTTTTCAGGCCTTAAACTTTTTTGTAAGACTTTTGTGGACAATGAATTGCTGGAAAAGTATATTAGCTAGGCATCTGATATTAGGTATACAGACAGTTTAGGTTATGGTCTACGCAACTGTTACCATGCTGCGTGACCCTGACCCCATTTTCATGCTCTAGTGACTCTGAGAACTTAGGTCTTTTTCAGGCTGAAAAACTTTTTTGCAAGACTTATGTGGATGATGAATTGCTGGAAAGTTATAATAGCTAGGCATCTGATATTGGGTAAACAGACAGTTGCGGTTACGGACAATGCAACTGTCACCATGCCATGTGACCATGACCCCATTTTTACGCTCCAGTGACTCTGTGAACTTAGGTCTTTTTTTCAGACAGAAATTTTTTTGTAATACTTGTGTGGACAATGGATTGCTTGAATAATATAATACGGTAACTAGGCATCTGTTATTAGGTATACATACACTTTTTGTGTTTATATCAAGAAATGAAAGCTTAGGTAGTTGATTTTAGTGATGGTGCCGGCAGGCGAGACATACTTTTAGTGGCCACACTTGTTATTTAAAGTTTGTCTAGGTAAATAAATGTAGCTGTAGTGGACCAGCCAATTGTTATGAAGTTTTAATATGATGGTTATATCCACTCAAGGAAGAAGGTTAATACTGTATTTGGGGTTTGTGGCCCCCTACTGTTTTAGAAAAAAAAGGGCCAAAAGGGGATAAAATGGGTGCATTGATGGAAATGTTTTAGAATGTTTATTATTCATTTGATTTTGAAAATTCTTTTTTTGTTGAATTGCTCATTGAATTCGGTCACATAACTGTGTCCATGGTTTGAAAATATATTGTACCTTTACATTGCTGCAGACGGCCATAGACATGCCACACTTAAAATATCAACTTTTTATTTTTCGTAAGATTTTCAAAATCTTTTTTTCATAGGAATCAATCAGATTTGTAATAATTTTTAACTTTTTATTTTGAAAAAATAGGGGTCAAAAAGAACCAAACATGTCAATTAATATAAGACTTTTAGTTGTTATTGTAAATATATATGTGTCAAATGTGCATTTTAAAGTCAACCACAGGGTGCATGTGTCAAAAAGCTTTGTAAGTCCACCATGGGCTGCATGTGACCAAAGCAATAGACTATCCATATTGGGCCTCCAACGCACAGTGTTCAACATGTTGCGGTCGTATCATGCTGCGCTCGGCGTAGCTTTTTATCAATACATATAATAGCAATGGAAAAGTTTTGGGAGCACCTCCTTATCTCAAGAACTATAGGTCCTAGGTTGATGAAACTTGGTATGCATATGCCCCAGTAATAGCTTAGCACAGCTACATCCCCATCTTTTGACCTTGACTTCGATTTTCCGGTTGATTGACTTTGACAATTTTCAATACATATATAATACCAATGTTAATGTTTTTCATACATCTCCTTATCTCAAGAACTATAGGTCCTAGGTTGATGAAACTTGGTATGGATATGCCCTAGTAATAGTTTAGCACAGTTGCATCCCCATCTTTTGACCTTGACCTTGATTTTCTGGTTGAGTGACTTTGATTATTTTTATTGCATATATTAGCAATGTTTAAGTACCACTTTTTATAAGAATCATGCAAAGAGCGATTCATGGATGGAAAGCCTACACCAATTTATTTTTGATGTGTTACTCCTACTAGCACCCTGCTTTGATCTTTTGTGCTCTTTTTGTCCCCCGCCGCTACGCGTCGGAGGGACTTAGTAATGGTCTCTGTCCGTCCGTCGGTCACCTTTTTTGTGGGTTAAACTCCTCGGACACTACTGACCCGATGTTGCTGAAACTTTACACACTGATAGGGTACAATTAGTAGATGATCATCCCATATTTGAAATTTTCAAAATGGCCGCCGTTTCCATGGAAACAGGGAAGGAAGGTCAAAATATAGGACATTCAATATCTCAGTTACCTAGATGCACAGGGTTCTGAAATTTTGTAGGCTGATAGAGCAAAAGGTACTCTATAATAATACGAAAACAAATTTTGAAGCCATATTTACGGTTTTCGAGTTATTTAAGAATTTGTGATTTTCCGGTCCAAAAAATGGGACTTTGTCATATCAAACATTTTTGTGGGTGCAACTCCTCGGATACTACTGAACGGATGTTGCTGAAACTTTATACACTGATAGGGTACTGTTAATAGGTGATCATCCCATATTTTGACAACCTATTTCTATCATTTCTCAGAGAATGTATTGCTTGAATTGACATACCACACAACTTTTATGGGGCGGCGGGGGACACATGGCTACGCGTAGCAATCTTGTTCCAAACTAGCCCTGGTCCTGACAGAAAAAAAATATATAAAATGCATTGGAAAAATATAAGAAAGGGAGATAACTCTTAAAATTGTCAATAATTTCAATAGAAACCATTGTAGCAAATTGACAAGATTTCTCCCAGGACCAGGCAATTATGAGCAAATTGTTATTTATTTCTTATTTTATATATACTTTGAACTATTTTTTGTTAAAAATAAACCACTGTAGTCTTTTTATCGATGAATCACTTTTCTTCAACTTTGCATGATTCTTAGGTGGACTACTACTTAAGTTCTTTAAACATCTTTTGATCTCAGAAACTGAAAATCCGTGTAAATTCAAAAGATAGTGGAAGTAAGAAAGAATAATTGTTTCTGATAGTGCCGGCAGGCGAGACATACTTTAGTGTTAACTCTTGTTGTTTTATTTAATTTACTACCTCACCATTTACTTTTGATCTTTTTTAGCCAATAAAAATGTCTTATTTACTATTGTTCTGCCAAATATGTACAGATGTGCCTTGTCTTTTCATTAATAGATAATCATGAAACTTTGTATGGTTGATAAATCATATATGAACTTTTTGTCCTCGTCCACAATCAAGTGTTGTCATTTTTCTTTGAAATGTTACAAGAATTTAAAACCAGGACATGCACAAAGAGACGAAGAGGAAAAAACCAAAGATGACTTCAGTTTGCAATCTATCCATCTTATCTGGTTGTCAAGACACAATGTCATACCTTAGTTTGTGCATATTTTCCTAAACACTTTTAGATACTGAACTGAATTTTGGTATGTGAGTCCAACATGATGATTGATGAGTTATTGATCTATTGTACATTTCGTTTTTTTTCCCCACAATTTCTTACAGGAGTTTGTGCTCCTTTGAACTGTGAAAATTCACTGAAATATCAGTTTTCTGCATTAAAGGGATAACCTTGTATAAGTGCACTTAAACAGCTTAGCAGATTTGATGAAACTTTACATGAAAAAAGTATTGTACACCACATATAGAATTTTTCTTTGCTATCAGTCTTTATTCAGGGGAGATAATTGGACTTTACAGTTTTAAGAATAGTATTGCTTACATAGTAAGCTCAACCTCTTGACGGATTTTGATGAAACTTTGCTCAAGAAGTAAAAGTGCTGAGAATTTTCATTCAGCAGATATCTTATGAAAATCCATGACCTTGGAAAATTATGGTTTTTCATGACATTAGAATAAAAGAAATGTAATGAAAAACCATGACTTCATATAAAGTAGAACAAGGTCATGAAAATCTATGATCTTTTAACTACATTTTCGTGATGGAAATTCATGACCTGAAGATGGTACGAAGTCATGAAAAATCATCATTTTCAAAGATCATGAAAAATCTTGACTTTTAGAAAGTCATGATTTTCCATGACTTTTTGCTAATTTTGTCATGAAAAACCATGACAAAACGTGTAAACATGAAAGACTCCTGAGTAGAAAATGGTCGAGAAACTCAATATAATTGCGAGTAACTTCAAATCCTAAATTTTAGATGTGTTCTTGAATAATTTTAAAACATCTTTATCGACTTGGTTTTGTAAGAATTTGGTAAAATAAAGCGAACAAATGTCATTCTTGTACACAATTTTTACCTCTGATTTTGTAAATTTTTGCGATTTTCGTTATTTCAGACGACAACAAATGGGTCAAATGTCTAAAAGAAGTAACTTACCCGAGTTTAGAATCGGGTGATACTAAATAATCTGTAAAGACAGTGCAAATTTTCATGAAATCAGACAAATCTAGTGCTGACAGAAAAACGGTGAAATGTCATGAAACATCATCATTTTCAAAGGTCATGGTTTTTCATAAGATATCTGACTGCTGAATGAAAATGTTCAGGGGAGATAATTGAACTTTAATTTTGTAGAGAAAAAAAAATATGATGTGGATTCTTATATGGGCTCACAGTATTCCTTGTTAGTCCCCTACAGGTGAAATACGAAGGGGACTATAGGTTTGCGCTCTGTCTGTCTGTCCGTTTGTCTGTCTGTCACGCCTCAGTTTTCCACACTTTTTTTTCTAAACGCTTATAGATAATGAGCTGATTTTTGGTATGTGAGTTTACCATGAAAAGTTATAGATCTATCAAGTTTGAGTTAGGAAAGGACGAGGTATGATATGGGCTATTTTGGGCCCCTTTTTCAAATGCGAAATTCTATGCTAAAACATTGATTTATATGATATTAATGAAAGTTTATAAATTTATAAATTTACATGTTTAAGCAAATAATAGATCAAATCTGATTTTAATATTTGATCAACTTTGATGAATAGTGGCTTTTTCTCAAAATTATTCAAAATTTGGTATATTTTTGTTTGACTATGGGCGGACAAGCGGCCCACAAAAATATTCTAACTGGATTTGGCATACAAGAACTAATGTTTCCAGAAATAATCCTTGTGGGCTGCATGTCCGCTCATATTTGAATCACACAAATACTTTGTCATTTTAACAATTTTAAGCCAATTTCGCTAAATTTCATAGTTCTATCATTTTGTGCACACGCGTAATTAGGGTATAGGTTTAATTTTCATAAAATTTTGCCTGTTCACAAAAATATAACTTCTTAATCACAAAATCACGCCGTTATAATTCAATATTCCAATTTTGGAAAATTTGTTCAATTAAGGGGGCCAATTCATGCTCTTATTCTACCTTGTCCTTTTGATCCTTTAATTTTTGTGGGAGTTGTGGCCTTTTGAACTTGGAAATTTGCAGAAAATCCTCATTTATCTTCTTGTCAGTGGAACTCCTCTGAAACTACTGATCGGAATTCAACAACACTTGATATGTTGGAAGGTCACCATATGTAGTTGTGCATATTACTAGTAATAGGAAATTTCGATCCTCAATTTTTTGTGGTGTTTATGGACCTTTGAAATTAGAACTTTTTTGGGACACGGGGGAGACATCGTTTTTGAAGGCAATAACAAACTTCAATTTCATGTTCAACAATTAAAAAAAGTTAATCTTAACTAGAGGCAAAGAAATACCAAAAGAGACATTCAAACCTCAAAACAATACCAGGAGACACCAAAGACACATCATTATCAAAAAACATTGTAGGATACATACGGGCAAAGAACATGAAATGGTTGATAAAATGATAATGAAAGTAAGGGAAATATGAGTGTCGGGTGGTAAATAATGAATCGGTAATTTTTTAAAGCCACTACACGGGGTAGAATGTCTACGGCAAAAAATGTTCCGGCATGGCAGTGTAAGAACGAAATGAATGGCAGAAAATATTTTTATCAAAGTTTTCAAAAGATTCTGCGTATATTTCAAATAATATATCAAAATCAAAATGCCCATGCTCAACGTAATGGTTTGTTATTGATGTTAGGCCAATCCGTTTTTAAATTCAATTAATGGTTTAAGTGTGAAGCTGATTCAAAAGCCGTCAATGCGTCAAAAATTGATGCATATAGAGATATTTTTGGACAATATCTTCAAAATCTGAGCATTTTTATGTTATATTGTACCTGTAACATGTTTTATTCATTCAAATGTTTATCTGCATAGTTTCTTTTGGCGCAAGAATAGAGGCTTTATATAGAAAATACAAATTAAGAAGATTTGGAACGGCACAAACATTGCTAAGATAATTATGCATGGCTAATACATATTACGGTACCTTCTCAATTTATTTGAAACTCCGAGACAAGTTTTAATTAATGTAGATGAAGGTAATAATAAAATAACCAAATTTGGAGTGTCCATGAGAAAAGACAAAACACGGAAAGCATACCGTAATACTTCCTTTTTAACTTAAAACAAATCCAGCACACATTCAAAGTCGAATGTACAAACTAATACCTTTATTTTATAGAAGATTCACTTACTAGTAACAAATATGAAATACTAGTACTTAAATAAATATTTTATTTTACAAACGATACAATGGTTACAGCAAGCAAGAAAACGTTAGGAAATATATACCATACATAACCACTTGCTAGACAATTCATTTTAATTGTCCCTCGCCGAAATGCTACAAAGGAACCTAGTAATGGTCTTTTGCCCGTCCGTTTGTGCGCCCGTCAAACTTAAGTTGACACAATCACCAGCTGAGACCACAAAAAGGTATTTTGATGAAATTTTGAAGGGTATGTACTACCGGTAGGTCATTTTTATCGAACAGAACTTAAAGGAGTTTTGTTTACTTAATCAACTTTTTTTCATTTTACTTAATAGAATATCTTTTGTAGACACAACTCTCTCGAGACAGTTAAACCGAAATTTCTAAACGGTGGCAGGTGATAATCAAGTCACATCTAATGGTGAAATATCATTAACCACAAGCATTTAGTATTTGAGATTTTGACCTTAAAAAAGAGTGTTACAAACATACAGACGGGCAAGGTTATTTAGTGGAGAAATTTCATTGACCCCCATCCCAACATGTAGTATCCGGAATAACGCTATCATAATCTAGAGCTCAACAAAAGCCAAAACAAAAGTTCTCATGCTTAAAATATAGGTCACAGTGACCTAATTTCTAAGATGTGAAGTAGCGCTACCAGAGCAACATTTTTGTAGAATATTATTGACCCTAACTTGTATAGTGTTTGAGATACGAACCTTAACCAAGAACTTCACCAAAGTCATTCATACTTAAAATAAATGTCACAGCGAACTTATTTCTAGCGGTTGGTGTAGTGCTACCTAAGACATATCTATAGCTGAGAAATTGAAATTTCATTGACCCCAAATATTTAGAATTTGAGTTATGTTACTTAACCAAGAACTTTACCAAAGTGTTACGAAAGTATGCACGGACTGAAAAACGGAAAACAATATATTCGATTCATATACGTGGTCGGGTCATGACACTATGCGCATGTTCTTTTAAAGTTTCCTCGGCTAGATGTCCAATTTGGATTTTCCGAGTATCAGAGTTGAAGTTGAAGTTGAAGTCATAAGAATTGCTGTGCTTAACCACTTTCACAAGTACGGACAAACAGAAGAAAGCTGAGTCTGGTACACTTATCCCACTTCTCCTTACAACAATTTTTAACTTCTTAAAGTATATGTGTGAAGGCGTTCATATAAAATAACCTGATATGCTGTTGGATTCACAAATAATTACTTAGCTTTCCCATCTTTCGATTTTGTATCATAAATTAAACCCAGAATTAAAAATGTTAATATATGGATTGTTTCTCATTTTGAAACTGTTGAATAAAGTATCTTTAGGCATAACTGAATACAGTAACAATGCATGTATTGTTACTTTCTGCCATTTCAAATGTTCTTGTTCCTGTTTTTACCATGCAAGGATTGGCTTGTACTGTAATTATTTAATCAAGGGGTCTATCATTTGTTGTTTGGCTGCTTTTTAAGACACTATTTACATTGCCAATGCATGTACAATTCGTAAAATACATCTAGGATATCTTTTAATCTCTTTTTGAGTCTTTTAAAGATTGAAGTGACACAAAAATGCTCGTGTTGCATGTGATTGAACCAGTTTCACACAAAATTTATAAAACATAAACAAAAAGCTCTTTCAATCCTTAAAACTAGACAACAATAGGTACAGCTTGCGCATACTTTCAGTTAAGAAAAGTTACCCGGAGTTATAGAAATTTATAATTTCATCTTACCTTCCTCATTCTGAAGCGGATGTTTACATGAGTTTTTACTAATAACCATCCCAAATTTTCTTGTCCCCTTCGTACCGTGCCGATTTAGTCGTAGACATTCTACCCCGTGCACTAGAAAATTAAAAAGTAATAAATGGGAAGGGAAATTGTGCAAATGAAACTCGAAACGGACATTATTAGTTTTCCGTGTTGTGACCACGAGCTAACCTATTCAGCTACCAAGGTACAAAGCCAGATCGCTCTATGGGCTGAGCAATGACCCATCGTCACGGAATACCAAGAGGTCTAGCCGCCTTGTTCGACAAGAGCGGACTCTATTAAAAACCCCGGAGAATGAATGAAATGATCATAAACTTTTACTGTCATTGGCACCCGTATACTATATTAAGGTAAAGTATACGTAATTGAGCGCCTCTAGCGGTTGTTACGTAACGCCATAATGTGCTCCATCAAATGGCGCGTCATTCGACGCTTCACATTCGTTTCCGATTTCATTTTATTCAGCACGTCGTCGATATGTTACTTAAGAAATAATTCATGGCCGCCCGTGGTTTATTGGAGATTTAACCATGGGTGCCCATTATTTTCGTGGATATTTTACCCAGAGCGTAGCGCAGCGGAGCGAGGGGTTTTAAAATACACGAAAATAATGGGCATCCATGGTTAAATCGAAAATAAACCACGGCCGGACATGAATTATTTCTATTCTAATATGACAATTTTGTGTTTTCGAAGACCTATAGTGTACAATGCTACAGAAGCCATTTTGTTGTTTCTTGCTACGTTTATGTGCAAATGATCCTTTATGACGTCGGCAATTTCAGCGTAAAATCATATAATGACGTCGCAAAATGAACTGTGACGTCGACCTGTGTTTTATTGGAATTTAAACATGGCTTGTCGCCATGGTTTCTATTGTTCTTTCCGGGGAACCATATTAGAATGATATTTTCTGCCGATACATACGTGCGTAGTAAAAATTTATGCGTTAACACAAGGAATTCAATTTATTTGGTCGTATATGCGAGAAGAACTACATCAAATTAAGGTTTTACCACTTTCGACAAAAAAATAATATAAAAGGCAATACTGCATCCTTTGCTTTTGCTATTTTTATAAATAGTCGGCAATTTCGAAAAAAGAAGTTTGTGGACAGAAGACATGATGAATAATAAAGTATTTTTTTTATAAAACTTAATGGCATTCTGTTTCACTTCTCATGGGAACCAATCCCTTTGTCACGGAAATCTTTACATATCAAAATTGTAAATGGGGCAAACTTTTGAGAAAAGTCTTCACCAAATAATGTCAATTTTGCTTGGCCCGCATAAAGGAAGGTAAAAAAGACTAACGTACTTGGATGAACAATATCATATGTCCAAGAGAAAAGACAAAACAAAAAACAAGGAAGACATAACAGAAAAATTCAAGATCGCAAAGGTCCGGACTTAGTACAGGCATTTCAAATGATATTATCATATTGGTTAAACCAGGTTTTATGCTGCCAAATCAACAGATATTTCTAAATAACTATAAACACATATACATGTATCTGCACTTTACACAGTGATCAAATACAATTTAAGTCTCGTACGACATGAACGAGGCCCGGGGGGAATAGAACAGGAGCAGAGCCTAGCTTGTCGTAAAAGGCGAATAAGGGTCTTGCGATTCTGACATCGGTTCTAGTGCTCAGCCCACAGACCGACCAAATTGTGAACTCTAGGTGGCTGATAGGGTGGCCCTCGTTCCCGGGTTTTTCAGGTCTACAATACGGAAAACCTTGCCGCTGACCATAGTGGATCAACGTGTGTGGAGAGTGCCACGCTTCATGCACGTAAAACATCCATATTGACAAATTTGTTGACCGCCGACAAATACCTCATATAGGCTTTTTCTGCCCCAACCCATATCTCCCGGCAGTTTCCTGTGGTCTTCAAAATTTACTGATCTTTGTTTCCCATCTCATCCTATTTTCTCATCATCATTTCATTTTCATCGCCTTTAAATAACCCATATAGCGTTGCAAGAGCGTAAAACAACAATTCACTCATTCACTCACGCACTCACTTGACGAAAATAATTGTTTTAAGTAAATCCGTAAACATTTAGATTTTTGTCGACAAGACCTTCTTTGTGTTGTTCGGTGTTGTAGTATTTTTAAAGCAAATGGGGTAAACGCAAGCCAATATCCGGAAACCTGCAGTCAGATGAGTTCACATAAAAATGGTTTTAGTAAATATTTGTGTTCTGATACGATGATCAAAACACAAAACATAATCCAAATTTGTTACTTTTTTCTTCGCAGGACAAAACAAATTCTATTTAAATGCCTTTACGTGAATCTTGGTAAGTTTTGTTATTCTTTCGTGAACTCTTCTAGTTGAGGTTTACCAGGTGTGATTTCTGAAAGAGGAAGCCCTTTCGTTTTATTTTTTTTATTTAACCGTAAGAAAAATACTGTCCATCTTGGAAATTTAACGGAAAATCGATCAGTGCGTCATTTTATATACAAGTAAGAGATAGGGTTTGTACTTTAAGACAACCTGAAGGTAAAACTGATCTGGGACTGACGAGTTGACGAACGGGTGTACGGACCCGAACACTATATAGGCTCATCTACCTTCGAAATAAAGGGGAAAAAACTGACGACGGCAAAAGCTATGTACATAAAATTGCAAATCAGCATTTTTGAAATATAGATATTTACTTAGTTCACGTAGTAGTAAATACTAAAAAAAAATACTCAGAAACTTTACGGATCGCACAGTATCATTTAACGGACAAATACAAATAATGAGTTTAAACTATAATTTATTACATACAAGTAGCAACATGCTGTGGTAGTATAGTTTGTTATGCTTCAGGAATCCTGTCAAAAGAGTACATACCCACAAAAACAACATAACACAGATTTTACATATAAACGTCGCTCTTTTTAATTGTTTTTGACGTTGCCGAAAACGTCAAGAAAAATGCGTCATTTTATCATTTATTTCCA
This sequence comes from Arcuatula senhousia, assembly GCA_963971305.1. Lineage (NCBI taxonomy): Eukaryota > Metazoa > Mollusca > Bivalvia > Mytilida > Mytilidae > Arcuatula > Arcuatula senhousia. The sequence continues at coordinate 47,999,660 of OZ020309.1, read as the reverse complement.
CTTTGGAAGTCTGTAGCGTGAAAACGAACTCCGTAGTCAAGGACTTTCTTTACATCAAAATGCGCAGAATTCAATTTTGAATATGTCTTGAGTTTTGAAAAAATGTTGATCGGTTATTAATTTTTTATTGGATGAAAATGTTCAAAAACATGACTTTTTATGTTCATTTTCCTATTATATTCAATGTAATTTTGATACAAAACCAACACATCTTCGGAATGTAATAACTCGAAAACAAGGTCCGTGACCCCAGTTTTTTATTGCATTTCCTTATTCCTCCTAACTTAAGGTATATATGGCTAATTTTTAAAGAAAATTTATCGGACAGTCAATTTCGTATACTTTACCTTTAAACACAATAAAATTGTATATGGACCTTTCCTGTCAAGAGCATGGCGGTGTGCAAAGTGGTGGTGAAGTGGTTAATGTGCAAGACTCCTTTAACACTATATGCGAGGATGATCTCATAGAAAAATGCTTACCATTCGAAAGCGACGAAAAAAAATGATAAACATTAGGCTCAATGGGGTCGCTACAAAGACCACATTCGAAAACTACCAACTGGAGAGGATTTGTTTCCAAATCGTGATAGAATGATTCGAAACTAACATGATGGGGAAAAGCAGCTTATCTAGTACAGCTCTTCTTAAAGAGCGTCACCAATCAGTTTGTTACCAATATAAAATTGTTTTAGATCATGCAGCCCCCTGACATACGGTATTTCATTGTCAGGAACGAAGTAGGGGGCTGTAGTTTAATCAGACTGACAGTTACATAGAATGAAGCTAAATGCGAAGTATGCTATTGCATGTAGTTGCCCGAAAAAACTGCCATGACAAGGTATTGAAGTTCATTATATAATATTATCAGATTATTCAATAAAGGTAACAACAGAACTACCGAACTGGGATGATTAATCTAGTATATCCTAGGAAGGTAAAGACATGTACCATATGCACACGGCAGAACCATTAAGACGAGAAATAATGTTGACGGACGGGACATAGACGAAAAATCCTTGAAACGGATTAAAACACAGGTAAAATACACAATTTAGGATGGATATAGTCAATAATGTAAGACATTTTATTTGTTTACAAATGATAATAGAAAAACTGAAGCGTACAGTATAAAGAAAAATGAACTAGCTAAATATTTATGTTTGAAACATTGAAATCGGCCATGTGGTTTTCGAGAACATTAACAAACCAATAGCCTACCCTCGTACTATAGCACACTTTCAATACGAGCAACGTGTAGCAAAAACCACTTTTTGTGTTTTTTAAAAGTTTTGTGCTCTTTTAATGATTTGTGAAATTGTATAGGATGTTCATCAATTTATTCACGAAGCCATGGACTGCAAAGCATGTAGCTGTCCAAGAAAAAGGGGTACATGCAAATAATCTACGTTACGGACGAATACATGCATGATTTATAATGTATCAGACAAATGGTGTGTGTATATACTTTGTCAGTGACTGTCGTATGAAGGTCGTGTCTTAACTGCAAACGACAGTCTGAGTTACATTTATTAATATTAAATAAGAAATGTATCAATATCAGTTCTGGTGCCGCCTGGTGGATGCAACAACCTTCTCTTTTCTTGTAATTGTAAGATGGCTATTGGTGTGTTCGTTCTTATGAATCTTCATGTACGTAATGGTTTTAGTTATGTCAAAAGCTGCAGAACCATATACATGTGTCTTAAAGGTCAGGGTATGTACATCTGTAATGGTTGTCAGCATGACTTAATACATTGCCACATAAATGACTCAAGTTAAAGTTGGCTGGTAGGTTTTCACAAAAAGAGTTGACGCAAAACAAAGAAAAAACATATATTTTGCAACTTGTACCGATAAATAATATGAATGAGGGAGGTTTTGGTGCATTAAAACCAAGTTCAACCATATTTTAAAGGCCTGTTCTAAATCAAGACCATTGCAATCTCTTATTTCTCCGGTGTGTCAGCGTTGTTTTGTTTTTTCAGTTCCACGTTTCAGATTGATTCTTCAAGTTCGGTCGTTTTGTTACTACCTTTTATTATATTTGAATTATTGGTTGGGATTAAGTTGTTGTTTTCAGCCTATTTTATTATATGGTTGCGAAGTCTGGGGAATAGGAAATAATTCAGTCATAGAAAGGTACATATAAAATTCTGTAAATTACTTATGCGTGTTAAAAAGTCTACACCAGATTATATGATCTATGGTGAACTAGGACGTCATCCTCTGGATATCTGTATTAAGCTCCGTATACTCAAATATTGGGCAAAGCTTATAAGTGGGAAAGTAGAAAAACTGCCATTCATTTTATAGTGTCTAGCGCACAAGAATTTTGCAAATACACCATGGCTCAAATATGTTAAGTCTATATTAGATGACTGTGGAAAATCACATGTATGGACCGAACAATCTTTTACGAGCATTTCATGGCTATGTTCATATATTAAACAAACTCTTTTAGATCAATTTAAACAAAACTGGCTTTCTAAGGTACATGAATCTCCAAAATCTCTTAACTATAGAATTTATAAAGACAAAATAGAGTTTGAGAATTACTTCAATATTTTTAATGATAAATATGCTTTAACACTATGTAAGTTCCGTGCGATGAACCACAAACTACCTATAGAGACTGGTAGATGGCTTAATATTCCTAGAGAGAATAGATACTGCACATTATGCCAAAATCAAGACATTGGAGACGAATTCCACTACCTACTCGTCTGCCCTGCACTCAATGATGATAGAAAGATATATATCAAACACATTTTTTATGCACACCCCAATATCCTAAAACTTAATGAATTAATGAATAGTAACCATCCACCAGATCTCGTTAAACTGTGCAAATTCATAAATATTATTAATAAGAAAATAGAATATCTTGGGTAAACGTTTCATATTATATATGTACATGTGTACCTCCTTTACCTCCGTTATTGTATTATATTATTACAGACATTATAACTCTTTTTTTTTCCTGTATTACTTTCTGATTTTTTTTTGTTTCTTTTGTTTTTGTTTCTCTGTACCTATGTAATGGTTTTAAGAGAATAAAGATATACGAAACTTTGTAATATGCATTACAGAATTAATTCCCCGTCTGAACGCTGACATTTTTATGTTGTGGTAAATAGAGCATTAGGTATAATAGTTTTTTCCAATGATTTTTGATGTTTTGTGTTTACTATGAATTTTTAATATTAACGATGACATTATGTATTACTTTTTGCAGTCAACATAACAAGAGTGACCTGTCTTGTATTTGTATCATCAGAACACTGTCAAATTATGTACCTCTTAATTGTATTTCAGTTACACCTGTTGACTGCAACGCAATTATTTTGCATGTATCGGTCCGTTACCAAGTTTTATTGCATGTATTTAGAGTCATTTTGTTATGCTTGAAATATATAAAAAAAAAATTGAACGTTATTATTGGATATTGATATTTTCATTAAAACAAAACTTTATTAACTTCTTTTATTTATATAGAAGCATAACTTACCAGATTATTACTCTATACAGGCCTGTTTATATTAACCAGTTTGAATTGTCCGTGTCAATGTAATCAAAACGAGCACACCGTTCGTGAATGATTAAAAAATATACCATTGTTTTCGACAAAAAGAAATTAAATCCTTATACAATATGTTCTTGTTTATATACTGGGCATGTTTTTAAAGTTGATTACATTCATATTTTTGATATTTTCGAGATTAAAGTTGAAAATTGACATAAACCGTGAAAAAATTGCATGTATCGTCCGTTAACAATGTTTTTCTCCGTAATGGTTCTGCCGTGTGATATGGTATCATAGGATAAAGCTTATGTCACATATAAACAGTTGGTGTGTCGTGTAGTAGCTAATTGTTGTCCTTGTATTTTTGTCTCGCCTGCGACGAATAGTCTCGGAAGGCGAAACATAAGTATAACTTCCCGGCGGACGCGACGGCGTAAACTTTTTTTGTACGACTTTTGTGGAAAATGAATGACTTAAAAAGTATAACAGTTTGGCATCTGACATTTCGTTTACAGACAGTTCAGGTTTAGGCACAACTGTAACCATGCCTTGTGACCTTGGCCCCATTTTCAAGCTCCAGTGATTTTGTAAACTTAGGGTTTTTTTCAGACTGAAAACTTCTTTTGTAAGACTTTTGTGGATAATGAATTTCTTGAATAGTATAATAGCTATGCATCTTATAGTTGGTATACAGACAGTTCAGGTTATAGTCTATGCAATTGTCACCATGCCATGTGACTCTGACATCAGTTTTACGCTCCAGTGACTTTGTAAACTTAGGTTTTATTTAGGCCGTAAAGGTCTTTTGAAGACTTTTGTGGAAAATGAAGTACTGGAAAAGTAGAATAGCTAGACATCTGATATTTGGTATACAGACAGTTCAGGTTATGGTTTACGCAACTTTTACCATGTCGTGTGACCTTGACCCCATTTTCACGCTTAAGTGACTTTGTGAACTTATGTTTTTTTCAGGCTGTTAACATCTTTGTAAAACTTTTGTGGAAAGTGAATTTCTTAAAAAAATGTATAACAGCAAGGCATCTGATCTGTAGGATATCGATGAAATAAATTGGGTTTTTAGGTGCGTCACCATGTCCAGTTTGTTATATCTGCAATATGGGAAGCCGACTGCAGATTAGCCGTCACACTCCGTGACGGAGCATAGAAGTAGAAGTAGAAGTATGTCATCTGACCTTGACCTCATTTCTACACTACATGACAGTTAATACTGTTTTTTGTGTGTTCCATGTTTTATTTCAATGACTATGATATCTAGAATCATTTTGGTTGGTCCATAGGAAAATGTTGAGAATTTAAACTTCAATGAATAGTCGGAAAAATAGGTATTCCGATGGTGCCAGTAGGCGAGACATACTTAAGTGTTAACTCTTGTCTCTGTATAACTATTTTTTTCTTTGTTGCAATCTTTCTCAATAGAGAATGTTTCATAAGATAAGACGTTAAATATTGATTGAAGGTACGTGTGAGTTCTTCAGTTTTCATCTTTTATCTTAAACATTTGATTAATGTGTGTCATCTAAACTTTAAAAACATATAACCATATGAAAAATCGTTTCCGGAAAGAGAGTAAGACTTAGTTATATATAAGCAAAATGAAATCATTGTCAATATTGGTGCCCTATTGGTACCTCTGCTTTTTTTCTTATAATGTTAATTCTATTAGCAGTACAATTGAAGTCAGGATTGTGTGCTTAAAGGTTTAGGTATTATTGGGTTGTGTTTAAAAGTTTTATTCATATATAAACATTGTCGGACTATCGGGTTGTCGGACTAGTGGGCTGTCGAACTATTGGGTTGTCGGACCAATGGGCTATCGGACTATTGGGTTGTCGGACCAATGGGCTGTCGGACTATTGATTGTCGGACTACCGGGATGTCACCGTGTATTCAGCCACTTTCAGGTGCTCCAGAAGACGTCCTGCAGGTTTTTTTTTTAAATATTATTGCGAATACCAATTTTCATGGTTGATGAAAACTGATAAATTCTTGGAATTTTAAATTTGTGTTTCTGAAGTTTACAGCATACAGATCAATGTTAAATTTCTTTTCGTGGAGTATAAGATTTCGTGGGTCAACACCACTTAAATTAATACCCTACAACTGGAAATAAGAAAACTAAGTTAGTTTTAACTAATCCCTGCCTACAAATAATAATGAAGCCACAGCATTTGCAAGGGCATATACTTAAAAACCTATTTTTAGCTAAACTGTGAGTTTATGTGATCAATATGAGTCCTTCGTTGTCCTGTCTATTTAACAATTTAAAAATTTTACTCGTCTGAAACTACTGAAACTTTGCAGGATTGATATATGGCATGTTGAGAACAATGCATTAAAACTTTTGATTTCTCCACATTTTCTTTCTAATCCTCATTAACAACCCAATTGAATCACGATTGGCACAACTGATTAAAGACAATTTTTAACAAGTATGTAATTCCTGAGTCCCCTGCCGAGAGTAAAAAATTCTAAGTCCCCTCTCTAAACAGGAAATAGGTAAGCGACAGACCTGAAAACATATCCCACCAAGTGATACCCCTACCTGAAGCTGCATACCAAATATCAAAAGCCTAGGATTAATAGTAGTTGAGAAATATGTGACAAAATTTTTTCAATTAAAAAGAAAAAAAAAAGGGTGACCGACGGACACATGCATGCACACACACCTGCACGCCCAGCATTTCTATGTCCCTGCTCCGCGTTGCGGCGGAGGACAAAAAGAATGGAAAATGCAAGTATAAATAATATCTGTTAGTCAATTATACAAAGACTTACTTTGTCACCCATGAGTCTAAGAAAAAGAACAAAGGATGAGGGCATTAATTTCCATAATTTGCCCCAAAAAATATAGATGATTCAAATATTATATTTATCCAAAAAAAAGCACACCTTTTATGTGGTTTCAAAGAAAACACACAGAATAGGGCAAACTTTGTTGATTGTGACATAATTATGACATCACATTTAGCTATCTAACAATTTTGAATGGCTTTAGTGCATATTATTCTTGAGAAAACATAGGGAGCATGAAAACAACAACTCTATTACTTTTAGAAATGATGGATTTTATCATTTTAAACATTTTTTCCAAGCAAAGTTGTTGTTTAGGCACGAACCATTTTCTTTTGGTGGAGGGGGGGGGGTGGGATTTTTTTCAAAAAAAAATATTAATTCCAATTTTTACAGAAAAAATAAAAATGCTCCTAATGGAGCTGAAACAAAATAAATGTTCAATATTCATAAATTTCCCCCAAAAAGTTTATACATCCTTTGAACTCAAATGATAAAAGCCTGATTTTTTCTGCCTCATTGCCTTTTGCAAAAGTGTCAAATTTTGAAATTATAATGTGCTACGAAATAGTATCACTTTTAATATGTTTAGTACATGCATACATGTACATCTATAGTTTTGATCTGTTATGGTATGAACCTCTGCTGTATGACTCCCAATCAGGATAATTAAAAGTTACATTGCATTTCTTATACCTTGCAATGTAATTATTATAACCTATTTTACACACACTATTGATGCATTATACCCATAAAAAAAGTTGAGAGTGGTGTAATGTTTTAGACTGGTCCGTTTTGTTTACCCGAGGGATCAAATCATTTCCATAACTGATTATGCAGAAACTTTTGACCTAAGGCTTTCAATATTTGGAATTTATCATATGGTTGAATGCGTTTCCTGATCTATATATCGTCTACAGGTCTAAGTTTTTTCTGTTGCTTTCAGAATATAGCCTCTGTATCATTTTGTGATGTATGTCCTCATGTTTCCGTAAGCTTCAGCCGCCTTCGGACACCCTGGTATGAAGAATGAGTATTTGAAATGTGGACATCTTAGACACTGTTGTCCCGCTAAATTTATATGTATTTCCCATCCCACTGTTAGATCCAGAAATGTCTATAAGACAACATTGGTCAATATTTACAGATTTCTTATTTTTCCAACTGCATTCTTGTGTTGTTTTGTAGTTTATATGATGATTTTTTTAAATGAATTATGAAATACAAATTTCATGATAAGCTTTCAGGAAATCACAAGAATGGATGTTTTTGCATCATTTACCCAAGAGCTTTTGAGGCCTTCAGCTATCCACATGTCTGTTTAGCATGGTAGTTAAAAGGCAGGATCCTTAACCAAATCAAAAGGTTATTTCAACCCAAAACTTGGAAATTAACTTTTAAAAACTTTGATACCAAAAGATGAACCTGAAAGGTAACCATGTGATAAGTCCCCTACGTGACAAGGTTACCAGGGCAATTACAAATGAATATAGTTTTCACTTCTAGTCTTGATAAGTTTAAGAATAAGATTTAACATATTTGAAAAAAGTATATTTATAAAAGAAACAAATTTTGGATTTTAGATATCCAGCTATTTGACTTTGTCTATTGTCCATTTAAATTAATACATGTATTGCTATATACATTTTTGTACTGAATGTTTATTTTTTGGGGGGGATTCTGGTTTTTAATTATTTTCATGTTTTAGTTTGTTTTCAATAGAGGTTGGCTGACATATTGGCCATGTCTCTCTATATCCTATTTTTCTTATTAATATATGTATGTTTTGAATGTGCATGTATTCAAAATCAAAATACAATAGTCCAATGTACATTTCATCTCCTACCAAGAGTTTGTCTGTTTGACTTATTCCACATATCCCATTTGTCTTTAAAATATATGAATGTAACTCACAATGAGAATAAATTAGTCCAAGAACTGGCCTAATTCACACAATTAATAAAAGACCTGTAAACTTACGAATAGAAAAACAAATGTAAAAAAAAATCTGAATTTGCCAGAAAAACAAAATTATTGATTTTGCTTTGGGTAGAAAAAAAAATTGTAACTTTGATTTGGACAGAAAAAAAATAATATCAGGTAACAAAATCCCAGGCCCCCCCACCGTATGAAAATGGTTCGTGCCTTAGATGCGCCCATCTTCTTTCAGACCAAAAAGAGTGAAAATTGACAAAAACCAATTAAATTAGGACAATTTCTTTAAAATAAAACTGATTGAGTTAACTGATTGGCATGACAACTAAATTGATATGACGAAAGCTTATCATTTCATTTAAGCCTAAAATATGACCATGGTTCAGCAACTAAAGACATCTGTATGCGCAGTTTTAACTTCATGGTAAATCTTGGGCCAAAAATGGGTGGGCCTTATAGCCACTTATCCTTTACAAAAGACCAAATAATGGACATGCTCAAGTTTGACAGATGACTTTTTCAGAGCAATCTTTAATTCAGCAGGTTTACACTTAAGATGTAGCTCACCAGAATCACAACAATGGTTACTTATATTTTTGATAAGTTTTTTTTTAAACTCATACAAAACAATAAATAAATACTTTCTATATTTTTTTAATAAGTTTTAAACTCATACAAAACAATGAATAAATACTTTCTAAAAACACAAGTCTGACTTATGAACCCATCATGGCTCTTTGAATGTTTGCACCAATTTATACATTGTTCCTCTTTATAAACCAGCCTTCCTTTCAATCAATCTTATCTTTGTTGTCTTTCCAAACTTTAAAATTAATTGAGGAAGCTAAGGACAGCCATGCCATGTAAGGCAAGAACAAGTACCCAGCTGTTCTGTTGATCTTGAAAAAGGCATACCCACAGGCACCAGCTGTGGCCCACAAACATCCAATCTCAATCAGGGCCTGTTAAGAAGAAGGAAGAATAAATGTTTTTTTTAAGAAATTAATCTAAATTCCACAGATATAAGCACATTTCAGACATGATGGACAGCACCATTAATAACTAAACAAATTGAAATTAAAACAAAGCTTACCAGAAAAATCCCAGAACCCTTAATTGTGCACATTTGCTAAAATTCATAGGACAACAGGATGTTGAATATAACTCGTATGTAGCCTATATGGTCTAAAATAAATGCCCAATGTAGTTCTGATATTTATGGTTTTAGCAAGCCTAGAAGACCTTTAAGTACTATTTGTAGATATATCAGTTCTTAGGTGAAATTTATAACCAACAAGTTCGTGTATTTTTAAAAGTATACTGTAATTTAAATGAAACTGTTAATTTCCCTGTACAACTTGCTTGAGTTGAAAGAAGTTAACTGTCCAAATGAATAAAAAAAGAATTGTCTAACTGATGGCTAAAATTACCAAGAATTTAATCTAATTTTTAGATAACTATGTCAATTTCAGCAATGACTGGTAAAATATTGAATCAAGTGCTGGAATACTGTATGTAACATTTCCAACTCTGCATCATTAATGAAGACTTAATTAGTATGTGTACTTACAGCTCCCATTTTATGAGCACCAAAGAATAAAGGTGTCCAGGCCCAATTAAGAGCAAGCTGTGTACCATACAGAGCTAGGGGCAAGGCTGCATCTCCTTCAAAGCCGCCTCCATCTCTCCATACCATGTATGAGGCATATCCAATACCTGTGTATAATGTGGTCCAGACAGGAGGAAAGGCCCAATTAGGTGGGGTCCATGATGGCTTTTCTAAATGCTGAAATGATAAAAAGGTTTCTAGTCTACATAAACATACTCTAAATATCAATTGATCTTTGACATAATACAACATATAATGAAATATTGGTCATTTTTATCTTTGACATCATACAACATATGATGAAATATTGGTCCTTTTTATATCTTTGACATCATACAGCATATGATGAAATATTGGTCCTTTTTATATCCAGACTCTTTGAACATGTATATAGTATCTGCATTAAGCTAACTATTTATTATAATCTTATATTTTATTCTCTGTTATAAATATCATGTACTTGTATAATCATTGTAATGATGCCGCCCTTTGTCTTAGGGACCATACCGGTAATTGGAAATAAATTATGTCCTAATGACTTATGTCTTTTTGTACAGAAACTGATGTAATGAGAAACATAACTGAGGCTTTTAAACATTATAAGTAGCATTCAAAGTGAAATGCAATTTTTAAAGGTTGTTAGTTGGTGTAATGTAAACTCTTGTCCCTTACAACAAATGATCCTGTTCAAATTTTATTATTCTGCACCAATTGGATCTGCCACATGTTTAGATTTAAGAATAACTTTATCATATAATATACATTGTAGTCATCTCTGAAGACTTCAAGTTGTCAGCCTAATATACTTACAGCATACCAGGTTTTTATATTTTTTCTTGTAAAAATACTTCCAGCAAATCCACCTATGTGGGGAAGAAGTGTGGCTCCAATGGGAATCAAGTAGTCAGACATCTAGAAGAAATACAATGATTTAAAGAGACAGTCAATGTCTGAAGGTCCCCTAGTTAAAGGGTTCAGAAATTTAAAGGCTAAGCTTATAATCAAGTGGCTCCCGCACGGTTAAAAACGACCTGCGACCTGAGGGCTTTTTAAGGGCGACTTCCAACCTACACTTCATAAAATCGACCTATGCCAAAAAACGACCTGCGACCTCCGCCAAAATATGCCTTTTAAAAGCGAACTTGCGACCTCAGGCCCCTTTTAAAAGCGACCTTGCGACCTGAGGGGAATACCTTGCGGGAGCCCCAATCAATATATTGAAGTGGAGATCAAACTGATTGAGACACTACTAATGCTTTTGGCATGTTTGTGTGAGAAATGACAATCTTAATATATGAGGTCAATAACATTTTTAAGTTGACACTTTTTTGTTTAGAAACTTTTATGTGCATATGGAGAAAAAAAATCTAAAAAAAATATTTGCCCCACATTCTGATGATTTTAGAATTTTCAGATTATTGCACTTTTAGACCAACATGAGACCCTCTGAAACAAAAGTACAACCGATGTGTCAAAAATTAATATATCTAGGTCTTGCTACAGATTATTTTTGAATTCTATATGTACATTGTAGTCTTTGCTGTACAGATACTGAAAAGTGGATCTAAAATAAAGCCATTTTCAGGTAAATGTATACATGAAGCTTATAAAGAAGTGTGAACATGAAACCCTGAAGCACACTAGAAGTTATGGGAGTAACATGAAGACTCAGACTAAGCTTAGGAGTTGAGAAGATGGGAATGAGAAAGATGAAAACAGGTGTAGGGCTAGTCCAAATAATTATGCCGTCTTGGAAGCCTTTTATAATTTTTGACATTTGGCTTCCTGTCTCTGGGGATCTAAAAAAAGTCCAAATGATAAAAAACCCCAGAAAGACGTCATGATTATCTGGACTAGTGTAGGGCACTAGTTTGATAACATACCCTCCCCTACTTTTCTCTCAGTGAGGGTTATGATACCTGCCATTGACCTCAACAGAGCAAGACAATTTTATATAATACACACTTTTAACAATATTTTAGTATATTTTCATCATGAACAATGTGTACATTTCAATCAAATGTTCAGATAAATCATAAAATTTAGGAAAAAGTGTGATTATATTTTCACTTTAACGCTGACTTTGAATTTAATGAAGCTCAAGATAAAAATTTTAATTACAATAATTACTTAGTAATCAGGGATCACCACAGTCCAAAATCCAAGGGTGGTGCAAGACTGACAATAAGACTTTTCGCCTACTGATAAAATTTTTGAGTTACATTATTGTAATTCATAATAGTGCTATAAGTCTTGGTGTTTGCTTTTCTAGTTGTGTTTTGGCTATAAATCACCAAATGCATACAATTTCTTAGTCCGAGATTGCTCTGACGTCCTCGGCATTTTTTCCAGCAAGCTGGTGCCGTGGGACGTCAGAGCTCCTTCCATATCAAAAACACGGGATTTTAACGAATGCTTTCTAAATGTAAAAATATCTCTAACATCAGTCATTTGTATAATGGGTGATGTAAAACAAGACTAAATTAATACTTTCAAAGTATATCACTACTAGAAACAACCTGATATAATTCAGAAAAATAAGAAAAATTTAAGAGCTGATCTTGAACTTTATCAATTTGATCAGCAAAATAATGTACAAAATTAAGATTATTTTAATTATTCAAGATATTTCTCTTTAAAATATATTGTATTTTGATTCTAATTAACCAAATGTTTCATTTGAGACCAAAATATATATGCAACAATGATGATAAAGTTGCTTATTTTATCTTGGAAGTGCACAACAAAACTGTTGTGCAAAATCCCGTGTTTTTGATATGGAAGGAGCTCTGACGTCCCACGGCACCAGCTTGCTGGAAATAATGCCGAGGACGTCAGAGCTATCTCGGACTAACAATTTCTATTAAAAAAAAAACTATTATTTAAAGGAGTAAAGCACAGGCACCCGTTTCAGAAAAAAAATATACCCCTATATATACCCACATTGTGTTATAGTATAGGGGTATATTTTTTTTCTGAAACAGGTGCCTGTGGAGTAAAGTCAAAATTTAATGTGGAGCTCAAAATTCAAGGGTGGGGGAAAGAAATTCTAGAGTGGGGGAGCACCGCCCTTGAATAGCCTGTGGTGAACCCTGCTAATTAAACCTTCAAAAGTTAATATGATAATCAATTATGGGGCATCAAATTAAATTAAAACTTACATTTTCGTTGTAGGACAAAAATTTGTTCAAGGAGATTCTCAATTTATTCAGTTAAACCCACGTTTTTGACCTTTGACTGTTTACACAAGTGTAAATCGTACATGCAGCCTTCGAAATTTATAATTATTAAGAAAGTAAAATTAACTGACTAAATTATCAATCTACAAATCACATCTGATCATAATAAATTTGAAAAAAAAATCTTTTTTTTCAGTTATGTAAAGTTGTTTACCCTTCAATCTTCAATTAATTGCGATCCAAAAATAGAAAGGGTGTTTCAACGACGTCCGCTTGCGAGAATAAAACCATAAACCCAAATTATTTTTCGAAACACAAAGCACTATAACTTTCCGTCCAAATTTTCGTTGATGCTATTAGGGGTCATCCTACAACTTGGACCAAATGGAGACTTTAGTAGAGCTTTTAATGCTGAAGCAGTAGGGTGGCATCAGATTTCATCTATCTCTTATACTTTTTGATTTACAAGCCAAAAACAGTAGTCTGACCCCCCTGGTCTATTTTTAGCAACGGCGGCCATGTTTTTTGACGAATCAAAAATCCCCACATCAGTTCTGTGGGGGGGTACCCTAAGGTACCATCAGACCAAATTTGGTTTGAATCTGTTCAGCCGTTTCAGAGGAGAAGAAGTTTGAAGAAAAGTTAACGACGACGGACGACGGACGACGACGACGGACGACGACGACGGACGCCAAGTGATGGCAATAGCTCACATGGCCTTTGCCCAGGTGAGCTAAAAATACTATTTAAGAGTACAGTGGTACTGGGCATCTATTCTGAACATGCTACCAAATTTAAGCAAAGGTAAAAACTTTGCTATCTAACTGTGTGAATATTGTTACTATGATAAATTATGAAAAAAAAATTAAGTTTGATGCAAAACCTAACCGTTATATTAATTTTATAACATTTCTCATACTTTTTTCAAGGTAGATAATTTGTTTGAAAAATGCAGGGAAAATTCAGCTTTCCCAATTTATTTTTAGAAAAATGAACGGTGATCCCATGATTATATACCTGAATTTCAAAGAATATTTTGTGTTTGCAAAAAAAAAAAAAAAAAAATCAAAGAATTAACCAAAATTGATGTTTTGACAAAATATATCAAAAAATCTATCCATTGCAAATTGAAAAAATAAATATAAAACGCTTTCCCCTATATAATTAAAAAAATACCAAGAGGTATCCTCATCCGGACTTTAGATGAATTCTAAGATAGGTTGATGAAACTTGGTATGCATATGCCCTGTAGCAACTTGACATTGATCCATTCTAACCATTTTCAATGCATATGATAGCAATGTTAAGTTTTTATCAAGAACTATAATTCTTTGTTGAGGAAACTGGATATGCTTATGAATCAGTTCTAATCTGTTAGTCTCTTGTTCACTTGAGCCACTTTGATAGTTTTTCATCAGTATTTCTAGAAATGTTAGAGCTTACTAGGTAAGTTTGATAAAAAATTTTGTAAAAAATAAATGAATGTTTTGGCAAATAACAAGGACTTTCTAATTCTGATGGTGCTGGCAGGCAAGACATAATTAATTTTTAACTCTTGTTATTATTTTGTTTTACTCTGTGTCTTCCCGATTTTATCTGTAAATGCAAAATCTTACTTACTTCTGACAATTTAAAAACTGAAAACTTTATTTTGATGACTTTGATAAGCACAGGAAAGAGGTCTTACACATCATAAAGGTGTTGAATAATACAGTAGTAAAGATTATTCAGTATTATTTTTTGATTTTTGGGGTTTTGTTTTTATTCTGTTTGGTTTTGTTTGTTTTTTGTTTTTTATTTGGGGGGAGATTAGCAAAAAAGTTAACACATGTATATTGTTTTTAATTAAACAGCTAAGGGGGATAATTCTAATCATTGGGCAATATATAAAAGTATCAGGTACATATTTTTATCAGGTAAATCATTGTATTGGCAATATGTACATGTGAAAGGGTACATATTTGGGTATCACAAATTTAATGCAAAAACCTGCAAGGAAAATTCTATTGTATGTCTTATTCCAGAGTATGAAATATTGTTTACTTATATTACAAATATAATGTAAAACTTGATATTTTCATAAATAAATACAGACACTTTCTATCAATAATGAATGAGGCTTCCATATTAAGGCCAGGCAAAAATGTATATCTTCCTACCCTATTTTTCTGCCTACCCTAGCACATTTAATTTATAATCGTGAAAAATTGTAATTCTGTAAATCCCTCCCATAGTGCTCTATTTAAGATTATTTTTGTTCATTTATTTTGCCTACCTACCCTATTTTTTTTTCAAACAATGAAACCAAAAACAAACATATATTTTTGGGTCTAATATCCCACCATAAAAAAATTATGCATGATGACAAAAACATCACACAGATATCGCAAAAACAAATCATTAACAAAGCTATATACAAAATAAATCAAATGAGTAACACAGAAATAAACGTTAGTGTATATATAAATATATATAAAACAAAAATAAATATGTATAAACAAATGTAAACAGTCCATGTATCTGTTTGTATCTGAAAATTTCATCAATATTCATTGGTTTCATTGGCCATTTAAATCTTATCATACTGTGGTTTCATTATATTTCATGGGGTATCAATATTCATTGTTTTCATTGGCAATTTAAATCTTAGCATACTGTGGTTTCATTATATTTCATGGGGTATCAATATTCATTGTTTTCATTGGTGACAGTAAACCATAAGAATAAGAAACCAATTAAGTGTTCATTTTCTATTCATTCCTTCAAGAAGCATGTGCGAACCAGGAAATTGTGACAATCCAACAAAATGTCTTTTTTTTTGGGGGGGGGGGGGGGGGCAATAAATAATCCCAACAAAAATAAATAAATCCACAGTATTTTACATTAATTATTTGGGATGGAATCTTATTATAGATCCCCCACTTTCATAAATAATATACATTGGTATTTAACATAAAAACATTAGGTTACCATTCTTACTATCAAGTTTATTTGGTTTCAATTCTACAGATATTCGCATTTTTCAAACTGTACAGATAATTTGTACGGTAATACAAAATATGACAAAAATATGATTTAAAGATATACTTTTAATTTCTGCCAAATAATTTAATAAAAAATATTCTTATAAAGATTTTTATATGAAAAAATTAGAACACATTTTACTTCCAATTACCTCCACTGAAATGAGTTTTTTCCTCTGAAACCACTCAATTATATCTATTACATATATTTAATTAAGGTAGTACAGTGGTCTAACACTGAGCATCTATTCTGAGCATGTCATCAAATTTAAGCAAATTAGACAAAAACATTGCTATTTAACTGTGTGAAGATTGTTACTTTGATAAATTATGATAAAAGAAATAAGCCTGAAACAAAGCCTAACTGTTATATTCATTTTATAACATTTCTTGTACTTTTTTCAAGGGAGATAATTTGTTTGAAATGTGTTAGGAAAATTCAGTTTTTCAAATTTATTTTTAGAAAATGAACGGTGACCCCATTATTTTATGCCTTAATTTCAAAGAACTAATAAAAATTGATGATTTATCAAAGTTTAAAAAAAATATATCCCATGAAATTTGAAAAAAATTAAAATGAACCATTTTAAAATCTATTTAAAAATTGCCAAATTCGAACTGTTTTTGGTCTATTTTCTACAAAAATTATGCCTGGTGACCTATTCTTTTTATGCCCCATCTACCAAAGTAGAAGGGCATATAGTGTTCGGGTCCATTCGTCCGTCCATTGGTCCTTCCCTCGGTTTGTCCGTCCCAAATCCCATATTTCCAAATTCCCACTTACTGACAAATGCCACATCAATCATATTGGTATGGTAGGTGCACCTTTTGATGCTAAGCACAATGCATGCTTTGGATGCTGGATGTGACCTATATTTTCCGCATGAATAACCACTTACAAAAAAATGGTTAAAGTCTATTCCCACTTTCTGACAAGTGCCATAGCAACCATATTTGGATGGTAGGTGTACCAAGTGATGCTTAGCACAATGCATACTTCAGAAGCTGGATTTGGCCTATATTTTCCGCATGGACGAACTCTTACAGAACTATGGTTTAAGTCCATTCCCACTTATTGACATGTGCCACATCAACTAAATTGGTGTGGTAGGTGCACCTAGTGATGCTAAGCAGAATGCATACTTCTGATTCTGACTGTGACCTATATTTTCTGCATGAATGACTACTTATAGAAGAATGGTTAAAGTCCATTCCTGCTTACTGACAAGTGCCATAGCAACCATATTGGTATGGTAGGTGCACCAAGTGATGCTTAGTGATTGTAGAAAAAAATAAATGTTGCGAGATGGGGCATTATGTCTTTTGGACATATTCCAGTTATTTTATTATTCAAACATATGCACTTAGGTATTTCTTATGACAAAATTTAAGAAAATTCTTTTTGACCATTTTTTTTACTTTTGTACTACCTTAAATGCAGCCTAAAAGTTTGCAAGAATACACTGATTCAAATCAAATCATAAGTAATAACTAAATTATGAATTGGTTTAAAAAAAATAAAAAAAAATCATTCACCAATTTAAAAGTAATGAATCAGACCCTCTTGGATTAAGATAAGATAGTAAGCATCTATTTTAGATTATTCTACATATAATTCAACTTAAATATATAAAACAAATCTAAATTATTTTGGCAAATATCCCTGTCATTTCTGTAGAAGAAGCACAGTTTAACATGTATATAAGATTGAGAAATTCCTCTCTAATCTGGTTAACTACTTGTAACTTGATCATGTACAGGGTGGCAGTAAATATAATGGTTTCACAAGATTGTCATCAATGAAAATTTCAGGGGAAGGAACTCCTCCAGGTAACATAGCTTCCTCAAACATCATCCTCACCTTAAAATAAACAAAGAAAATATTTTATTCAGTTAATTTAAAAAGAAGTGTAAAATTTCAGGTCCAAAGTTCCGACAATTTAAATTCAGAACTAAAGGAGGCTTGCGGGTCTAAATAAGCACATATTTTTTGCGCAGTGGTATTGTATCGGTATATCCCTCCAGTCTTTAGCACCGTCACTGATTACATTGAACAACACACCTTCCGCTTAAATTTGAAAAATAAATCTATTTTTCGTTTCTTTCTGCATATGCCATGTTTTACATTGAAATTCTCATTTTTTATATTTTGTGTGAAAATTGGCAAAATTCCAACAGTTTTTTTAATTTTATTTTTTTATTTGCACAGTGACCCCCTTTTTTTATTAATTCAATTTGAAGAATGCATTAAAACACACATTCTTTGCAAACTTTAAGAAATTTTGTTGTTTAGATTTTTTTCTATGTCATTTTTAAGCTTTAATTTATCATTTTTCTTATATAATCTATATAAAATAGCTGGAAAATAGCCTATTTAGAGAACTTCAATAGCGGGCTTAAATGAACGGTGACCCCCATTTTTTATTGCATATTTTTGATCCATGCATATAGGACTATAACTGTGCCAAATTACAGAAAAATCTATAATTTCAAATTAAGACCCTCGAGCCCCCTTAACTTCCATGTAACTTTTCTTATATGTACAGCAACTGGATGATATCCTTTGAAGCTAGATCTGGTTTTTCCGTTTTGATTGATGTTCAGTTGCAAGCAATTCTCTTGTAAATTTTACTTTAGTTTGACTATCTTAAAATTGTTTATCTCCAATACTGCTGACTAGAGGATACTCTAGCATAACTGAATTTAAAGTTTTTATCAATACCTATGTTGGTATTTTTAATAGATAATAGTTTTTTTTAAAATATATGACCTAGCAAAGTAATGACTTGAAGTATAATTTTTTTTTTTAAATATACCGGTAAATAGAAGATTTATTTCATAAAGGTGTGCACTTTATATTGAAAAAGTTTTTGTTAAATTGAATACTAGTTTACCTGGACCATCATGTCTTGGAATGACCTTTGACCGCCCTCAGGGTGACATAGAAGAGAGATGAGAGCTCCAACTACCCAGGAACCTTTCACTGTTTTGTCACTTCTACCTGTTACAACAATCATATCAAATGAGTCTTTTTAAAGAACAGGGCCGTAGCCAGAATTTTTCAAAAGGGGGTGCAAACTTTCCAGAGGGGGTGCGTTTTGATAAAAAAAATGGTGAAAAATAGGGTTGTAAACCTCAGTTTTGTCAATTTTCCCTAGGAAATTAAGAAAAATTCTCTCAAAAGGGGGGTGCAAACGCACCCAACGCACCCCCCTGGCTCAGCCTTGAAGAAGGTTTTAATTATCAAACTAAGTACAATAAAATTTGCTTTGTTGTGAATAGAAAATGAATAATAGAAATAATTGACAAAACTCTGGGAATTGATTTTTGTAAAATTTAGATTTTGCCTTCCTGCATTGTCAATCCATTTTGTATAAAAAATACAAAATGTTAAAATGTTTTTAAAGTCCAAAAAAATTTTGAGTTATCACTTGAGCAAAATTTCATTTAGCTGGACAATTAGGGTGTGTATAAACCTACCAAGAGTAGTAGCTTTACAGATAAAGGTGTCTTGATGTTTTTCCACCAATGCTTCACAATCTCTTTGGTCTCTTATTTCATCGGACATCCCTTGTATACCTCTAGAAAGCTCTGTCAGATCCTGAGCTGTTTGTTTAGGGACTGTGATGTAGGTACCTTGTATACCTCTAGAAAGTTCATCATCCTTAACTAAAAAACATAAAAACATCTTGCTGATATATAGGTATCATTTAACAGACACTGAATTTTCACAATTAGCAGTACTTCAAGATTCTTTGCCTGGGACTTTATTTTTATGGTAAATGGGGAATAACTCTCCGAAAATGAAATACACATATTATCATTTTTCATTTTGTTCTTCCTGAAATTTGATACAAATTACTTTTTCCACATGTATATCCAAAAATATGCCTTATTCATGTATGCATATTAAATACTATATTTCAATGTTACCATTCTCCCACTTTTGATATTGTTAGGTTAATGTACAACATGCACATTGAGGTGTCTTTTGTTAAAACAGGTAAATCTGTGAGCTAAGGCTCACTAGTTATACCCCCGCTCCCCAAACTATGCCATGTACACAAGTTAAAATATTCGGTAAACAAAAAGTAGTTGACCTAGAAACATAAAACTGTTATATACCATATGGGACTATAGGATAAAGCTATATGTAAAATATCAGACCTCTATCTCTTGTAATTACTGAGAAAACTTTGACCAAAATTTTGCATTCATGTTCACTATGTGCAAAAATCAAAGTACATGTATTTGGTAAACAGAAAGTAGTTGACCTAGGAACATAAAATTGCTATATATCACATGAGACTGTAGGATAAAGCTATATGCAAAATATCAGACCTCTATCTCTAGTAGTTGCTGAGAAGACTGTGACAAAAAATTTTGTTACTGACAAACAAGGGTAAAACAGTATACCCCTCTCTTTTTTGAAGCAGAGTTACAATAAAATGTCTTGAGTTAGTCACAGGTATTATTTTGCAATTCATCATTATACTACATGTATATTAGAAGACAAAACCATGCAACGGTCGATTTTCATGTTAATTGTAGATTAAAGATCAGAGAGTTTGAAATTTTTTTTTCTTCTTAAAAATGCATTTCAAAATTTAAAACATTTTAACTCTTCAGCCAAACAAAATTATCACCTGTACAATAGACGGACAAAAATAAAATTTATTCAAGGCTGTTCACATTATGATACCTGCTTAATTTATAGTTAAAGTAAAATCAGTTGAAGTCACATGTTATCTGTAACTAACTTTAAGTTGTCATTTCTTTTATCCATTTGATCAGTATAATGTGATTAAATCTGATATTCTATTGAGTTTTATCGCTAAAACTTGTATGAAGAATTAAACTTCACAATAATTTTAACTATTTTGAATGACTTCTTAATTAAAAAAGGTGGGGCTCGCAAAAATTTATTCTTAATTTAGAATTGCTACTTTGCAAGGATGAACTTGTAAAAAAAAATTTTTTAATTGAACCAGAAATAAAAAAGGTACGATTTTGGCCCCTTTAGGTCCCTAATAACATAACAGTAAAAAAAGGGACACAAAAATATATCTGCTTCTTGACAAGAATAAACTTGCAAATAAATTGTCAAAATCGGACAAGAATTAAAAAGGTTTCAATTTCGGCCCCTTTGGCCCCTTATTACGTAACAGGTGAAAAAGGGGTGGGGTCGCAAAAATAAATTTTCAAATTTGGATTTGCTACCTGACAAAAATAAACTGGCAAAAAAAAAATTTCAAAATCGGACCACAAATAAAAAACTTTCGATTTTGGCCCCATTTGGCCCCTAATTATGTAATAGGGGGAAAAAGGGGGGGTCGCAAAAATTAATTCTTAATTTTGTATCCGCTATTTGACAAGAACAAAGATGCAAAAAAAATTTCAAAATCTTACCACAAATAAAAAAAATATTATTCTGGCCCCTTTTGGCCCCTAATTACAAAACGGGGAAAAAGGGGGTGCAAAAATTCCTCAGGTTCATTCTTTGATTTTTAGAAACATTCTTTACAAATTTCACAGCAATAGGCCAACTAGGACCAAAGTTATGGTGGAAACAAATAAAATATTTGAATTTTTTGCCCCTTTTGGGCCCCTAATTTTGAAACAAAACAACAGGGGAACCCCAAAATCATTCATGCTTGTATTTTAAGGAACATCACTGTCAAATTTCATAGCAATCGGATAACTAGAACTAAAGTTATTGTGGAAACAAACAAAAAAGTAGTATTTTTGGCCCTTTTTTGGCCCCTAATTTCTAAAGGAAAAATGGAGGGACCCCCAAAATCATTCCCATTCAACCTTTTATGGTAAGGAACATCATTGTCAAGTTTCATAGCAATTGGATAACTGGAACTAAAGTTATTACAATGGAAACACTAAAAAGTTAACAGACAACGACTACAACGACAGCATCATACCATAATACGACCGCAAATTTTTTTGCGGTCATTTAAAAAACTTACAAAATTGGCAGTCATCAAAGATAAATATCTTTGGTTTTTGTTGAAGCCCAGGGACTTGGTCAAACCTAGCTGGTATAAGGGAGTAGTTGATGACACCTCCATCGGTTCCACTGAGTCCATCCTTCCCACCAGCTGTTACAATAATCAGGATAAACGAATGGACTTTAGAAAAATCTCTCTTCATTTCATCATTTAGGATGTCATTCATTTCCTAAAACATAAATACAGAAGACACTGACTTACATGGTCCTGACTCAATCCTCCCCTAAAACATAAATACAGAAGATACTGATTACATGGTCCCAACTCAATCCTCCCCTAAAACATAAATACAGAAGACACTGACTTACATGGTCCTGACTCAATCCTCCCCTAAAACATAAATACAGAAGATACTGATTACATGGTCCTGACTCAATCCTCCCCTAAAACATAAATACAGAAGATACTGATTACATGGTCCTGACTCAATCCTCCCCTAAAACATAAATACAGAAGATACTGACTACATGGTCCTGACTCCTGACTCAATCCTCCCCTAAAACATAAATACAGAAGACACTGACTTACATGGTCCAAACTCAATCCTCCCCTAAAACATAAATACAGAAGACACTGACTTACATGGTCCAAACTCAATCCTCCCCTAAAACATAAATACAGAAGATACTGATTACATGGTCCTGACTCAATCCTCCCCTAAAACATAAATACAGAAGATACTGACTACATGGTCCTGACTCCTGACTCAATCCTCCCCTAAAACATAAATACAGAAGACACTGACTTACATGGTCCAAACTCAATCCTCCCCTAAAACATAAATACAGAAGACACTGATTACATGGTCCTGACTCAATCCTCCCCTAAAACATAAATACAGAAGATACTGACTACATGGTCCTGACTCAATCCTCCCCTAAAACATAAATACAGAAGATACTGATTACATGGTCCTGACTCAATCCTCCCCTAAAACATAAATACAGAAGACACTGACTTACATGGTCCTGACTCAATCCTCCCCTAAAACATAAATACAGAAGATACTGACTACATGGTCCCGACTCAATCCTCCCCTAAAACATAAATACAGAAGATACTGATTACATGGTCCCAACTCAATCCTCCCCTAAAACATAAATACAGAAGATACTGACTTACATGGTCCTGACTCAATCCTCCCCTGAAACATAAATACAGAAGATACTGATTACATGGTCCCGACTCAATCCTCCCCTAAAACATAAAATACAGAAGATACTGATTACATGGTCCTGACTCAATCCTCCCCTAAAACATAAATACAGAAGATACTGATTACATGGTCCTGACTCAATCCTCCCCTAAAACATAAATACAGAAGATACTGACTACATGGTCCTGACTCAATCCTCCCCTAAACATAAATACAGAAGATACTGACTACATGGTCCAAACTCAATCCTCCCCTAAAACATAAATACAGAAGACACTGACTTCATGGTCCTGACTCAATCCTCCCCTAAAACATAAATACAGAAGATACTGACTACATGGTCCTGACTCAATCCTCCCCTAAAACATAAATACAGAAGACACTGACTACATGGTCCTGACTCAATCCTCCCCTGAAACATAAATACAGAAGATACTGACTACATGGTCCTGACTCAATCCTCCCCTAAAACATAAATACAGAAGACACTGACTACATGGTCCTGACTCAATCCTCCCCTAAAACATAAATACAGAAGATACTGACTACATGGTCCTGACTCAATCCTCCCCTAAAACATAAATACAGAAGATACTGATTACATGGTCCTGACTCAATCCTCCCCTAAAACATAAATACAGAAGATACTGACTACATGGTCCTGACTCCTGACTCAATCCTCCCCTGAAATGCACCGTAAGAAACAACCAAGAAAACTGTGAGTACGCTCATATACTAGTATGGATACCAAATCTAATATGTAATAGCTGATATCACAGAGCTATGAAGTTTTACATGTTTTTACTTATTATATACCTTTTTTATTTAAAGTTTCATCAATATCTTATAGAGTGGTTTTGGAGGAATTTGGCTTAAGATATGTTGGTAGATGGACGGACCAAAGGTGAGTCCTATACATGTTTGTGGAGGGTATAATAAACCATCATGTCAAGTTGCTTAAGAGACTGTCCAAGCAAAACCCAGGCAAAAGCTGGCACATGACAAAATTTGTTTTTCAAAATTTTTCATTGATTTTACATCAGGTTAATTTCCATTCCCGAAAACAAATTCAGATTTTTGGTTTATTAAAGCGATAACTTGGATATAATTTACATAGTATGCATTAAAAATATGCAGAAAAAGTAGTTGCTTATTTTAAAAATTTGGTTGCTTTGTTCGTGAACTTTAAGGCTGAATCACAAGTCATCCATGTTGCTTTCAAACAAATCCTGGTGATTTTTGTTTTACATATGAATCCAACGATACTTTAAAACAATAAATTTGCTAGGATAAAATTCTTCATGTGCCAGCTTCTGTAGGCTTTTGCCTGATTTCTACATGGACAGCTTCTTAAATGTAATTTATTGCTTTGTTACTTGAACAAGTAATTACTTTTTTTAAAGAATAAGATAATCTTCTTCATTAAAGACAATCAATAATTTCTTAAGATCATAAATGTTTTTATTGAACAAACATAACTTTCCTCATATTTTATGATCATTTTGGTGCTAGATTTCTTTCTTTTAAATGATTGATTGATTGTTGTTTGCTTTGTGTCCTGTCAGCAATATTTCAGCCGTCATCAGGAAAATAAAAAGCTACGCCAAGCGCAGCATGATACGACCGCAACAAGTTGAACCCTGTACATTGGAGGCCCAATATGGATAGTCTATTGCTTTGGTCACATGCAGCCCATGGTGGACTTACAAAGCTTTTTTACACATGCACCCTATGGTGGACTTTAAAATGCATATTTGACACATATAGATTTACAATAACATTTAATAGAAAAAAATCTTATTTCTAAATTCATTGACATTTTGACACGATTAGGCCCCTTTTGGTCCTTTTTAAAAAAAGGTTAGGACCACAAACCCCAAATGCAATAAAAAGCTTCATTCAGTACATATATAATCATCATATTTAAACTTCATAACAATTGGCTGGCCCACTACAGATAAATTTCTTGTGTAAAACCATTTGCCTAGACCAACTTTTAAAAATGGCGTTTTTTGCCCCTTCGACCCCTTATATCTAAAAACAGTAAGAGATATTGCAAATCTGATTGAAAAATGCAGGCAGGCATTTTCACAAGGATTCCAATGAAAGAAAGATTTTGAAAAAAGCTACGCCGAGCGCAGCATGATACGACCGCAACAAGTTGAACCCTGTACATTGGAGGCCCAATATGGATAGTCTATTGCTTTGGTCACATGCAGCCCATGGTGGACTTACAAAGCTTTTTTACACATGCAACCTATGGTGGACTTTAAAATGCATATTTGACACATATAGATTTACAATAACATTTAATAGAAAAAAAATTTCTATATTCATTGACATTTTAGACACGATTAAGCCCCTTTTGGCCCTTTTTTAAAAAAAGGTTAGGACCACAAAATGCAATAAAAAGCTTCCTTCAGTGTATATAATCATCATATTTCAACTTCATAACAATTGGCTGGCCCACTACAGCTAAATTTCTTGTGTAAAACCATTTGCCTTGACCAACTTTTAAAAATGGCGTTTTTTGCCCATTCGACCCCTCATATCTCAAAAACAGTAAGAGATATTTCAAATCTGATTGAAAGATGCAGGCAGGGATTTTCACAAGGATTCCAATGAAAAAAAGATTTTGAAAATCGGACCACAAATAAAAAAGGTAATTTTTTTGGTGTGGCCCGTCTTTGGCCCCCTGTAGCAATGTAACAGTTCAATATACATCAAAACCATTGACACATTTTGTTGACAGAATTTAATAAGGAATTCAATAAAAAAAGAATTTTCAAAATCAAATAAATAATAAACATTCTACAACAGTTTTGTCAATACACCCACATTAGCCCCTTTTGGCCCTTTTTTCTGAAACCGTAGGGGCCACCAACCCCAAATACAATAGGAACCTTCCTCTAGTGGTTACAAACATCATATAAAAATTTCATAACAATTGGTCAATATTTACTCAAGTTATCGCACGGAAACCAAATGTCCCCAGACGACAACGACGACGACGACGACGACATCATACCATTATACGTCCGCAAATTTTTTGCGGTCGTATAAAAACAAATTACAAGATATAAATAAAATTTGGATATAAAACTAAGTCAAAAGTCTGAGAATTAAAAAAATTCGGACAAATTAAAGTTTAAAAATATTAACATTGAAGAGAATGTTAAATTGTTATTTGAGTAATTTCTAAGGACGTGCTGTTGCACCATTATAAGAATGCATGATACTAGAAGTAAAATTTGATTCCTTATAGAACCAGCTATGAAGGGGTACAAATTTTTGAAACATTTATACCTGAAAAGTTTTATTTTTGTGTATCTGTAGGTCCCAGTGTAATTTTTTGGCCACCTGATGTAAGAAGGTGGTTTCCATATCTATACCATTTCCTTTGTACACATCTTTGTTGTTCACCGTTTTATTGAGTAAACACAGAACTCTGCACTGACGTCCTATGTCTGTTAGATATGCCTGTAACAAGAAAAGTAATTACATTTCAACATTTTATCTACAGAAAAAAATTAAGTGTCTTGATTATGATATATTGATACTGGTTATTTAAGGTTCATGCATACATTTACCTCAAAATGGCTTAATTTTAGATCAATTTTTCAGCATGTGTACAGCAAAGAAGGCATATAACATTCAAAAATGAAAGAACCTTAAAAGTGAGCACGCTCACATACCCAACGCATCCACATTATGAACAGAGATTATCTATTTCGAGTTAGGAATAAAAAAGTCTGAGTTGTTGTCTTTCCAAGTTGGCTCATTAAACAGGAAGTAAAAGAGTGACAGACCTGAAAATGTATCCCACCATATGGGACTCCTAAATTAAGCTACATACAAAATATGAAAAGACTAGTTGCTGAGAAATCTGTGACGAAAATTTTCAACCCTGAAAATTTAGTGAAAAAAGTCTAAGTCAGCTGGTTAAACAGGAAGTAGTGATCAACAGACCTGGAAACGAATCCCACCATATGGGACCCCCACCTGAAGCTGCATACCAAATATCAAAAGCCTACAATTAATAATAGCTCAGATATCTGTTATGAAAATTTTGATCACGGACAGACTGACAGACGGACGGACGGACGGACGGACTGACCAGTTAAAAACATTATACCCTTTGCAACTTCGTTGCGTGGGGTATAATAAACTGTAGCAGGACCTAGATATATCAATTTCTTATCAGTTTTTATTCATATTTTCATGATTAGTTCCGTGATTTTTATGTTCTGCTTTTTCTCAGTTTTTATGCACAGTTGATTTTAGGTTATTATCACTAACACCCTTGCAGAAGGCATCAAATCTCAAATGACTTTGAATTAAAATTTAACTAAAAGTGTTCACCAACATGTCAGTTGAGGGGAACAATTAGGATTAATGGTTCTTATTCAAAATGCATTTTGAACACAAATAATTCATACCACAAAAACCTTGCTATCTTCAACTAAATAAATGCGTCAATGTAATAAGGCGTGTCCATATCTGGTCCTACTATACATGTACTTTATTTGTCCTGATACTATGCCATTTGAGCTGTACATATACTAAGATTTTCTTCAAAAATGTTCAAACTGTCCTGATGAACCTTAAATCAATTAAGTTGTGTACTTGATACTGTATAATAATGTTTTTTTTCATAGGGATAAAATATATTCATGGTGAAGAGACCATAACTGAATTAGTGGGGGACTAATTATCATTGGTTTTTCAATTTTGAAATACATATACTTTCGTTTTTAATATTATTTCAGAGTTTGGCTTTAGTGCCGTGTGGAGGTCGTAGAAAGCTTCCCCGTGCTTCAGTTGTATGCTCTTATATATTTTCGAGTACTGGAATATGTGTTGGAAAGACACAATTTACATATTTCCAAAATTTGACATCGTTTGGCTGTTTCTTTAAAAATTGATAAATTTATCTGTTTGGTCATTGTTGTAATATTTTTTTGGCATTTTTTTTATCAAATTTGATATTCTACCGGTTTTCCAAGTTTTCTACTCCAAGCGTGTCTGATGAAGGTTAATCCAGAAAAGCGCTTCACACGCAGTGAAATTTTGCTTTTGTACATTTATTAAAATCATTTCAATATGTGGATCGTGTCTTTTTGGCACATATTCCATATTCTTTCGTTTTTAATTTTAATTTTATTTAACCAAATATTTTAAATTGGTGGGTATTTATAATTTCAAGGAGTTCTCTTCCTGACGAAACAAACAAAATTAAATCTCCCATTAACGTATGTGATTCAGTGATTGCATTATCTCTTTTATTTAAAATAGGACAAGCAACATTTAAAGTATATTCATTAACTGCTGTGAAAAGATGTCTGATTACATGTAAAACTAAAGGGAAGACGGATGGCATAGGGCTGAGGGTTCTGGAGTTGTAATCACAGATCAAAACCTCATAAATTTTTCATATTGAAATATTGCTAAACAAAATTTATATAATTGTGTTCTTACTGATGTTAGATAAATTCACATTTACAGATTTTTCATTTTACCATAACACACCATGAAATCATAAGTATTCATCATAGCATAGTTAACATTTCAATCAGAAAGAAGCTTAATATATACCTGATTAGATAACACACTTGACTGGAGAGTTCTTTTCATTTTTGAGATCATGCTTAGAGAATATGTCTTTTCTGAAGGCCATCCTATTCAAAAATAGAGTGATATTATCTTTGTTTTAATTCAACCATGCCAGTTCACAAAAATAATTTACTTTATTTTGTTGAAAAAGCCAGTTTGTTCATTGCACATTTGATGAAGCAAACCCTTTTCTATAAAAAATTTTCTGCAATCAATCACTCTATAAATTTCCATGAAGAACTGTTTCTGAAAGTTCAATTTAAACAAAAAGCTAAGCCTGATTATGACTAACAAACAGAGACTCAGATTACAGTAAAGAGTTACAGTTTCATTATTATTGGTGGGGTACCAATTTTCTTAGTTTTCCTGATTGACAGCCTGCCACGAAAATAGGAAAATTATTACTGATTTCTTATGGAAACATGTGTAAATCACAAAATTTAATATACACTACAATGTACAAAATTGTCTTTTTGAGGTAAATCAACCATGAAAATTGATACCCATGTTGCTTTATTTTGGCAATTATTTGCATACCATCAATAATAGGAAGACTATTATCTACAGGGATGTCTAACACATCATCCTGCAGGCCTTCTAAACTGATCTGTTGTGATGAGTTGCTATCACTAATACTGGACTGCTGATACAACTGTTGGTGACCTGTGGAAAACTCAGCCTGGTGATGACCTGTAGAATGACCTCTGGAAAACTCCCCATGTTGGAGACCTGTTGAAAACTCCACCTGTTGGTGACCTGTTGAAAGCTCCACATGTTGGTGACCTGTGGAAAGCTCCAACTGTTGGTGACCTGTAACCTGCTGTGAAAAGCCTGGTAAGTGGTGATAAGGATAGGAGGGAACACGGCTTAATGGGTTAACTAATGTCTGTTCCTGTGAACTAATTTGTTGGGCAATGACTGTATTTCCATCCTGAAATGAATGCTGAGGACTTGATTGTGCTGTTGTTTCTTTAGAAGAATAAAAGTTTCTAGAGACTGTTTCCTCTATTGAACTACTATAGTTTTGTAAGAATGTATCCCTTGGTGGACCCCTGACATCGTGTGATGGGATATCCCCTGGTGGGCCTCTAACATTATGTGATGCAGCTAAATCTGCCTGAACTGTTGCAGCTTCTAACTGGCTTAAATTTCTTGTTGGTATAACATCAACTACAGGACAGATATTAATACGCAAATTATAACAATATTTACATGTTGGTTTTAATCCTTTCCTTGAATACTATCATATATAACAAAATCACACCACATTGAGGATCAAACTCTGATAATGAAGAAGTGTAAATAAAAATGAAAAAGAGAAAATTACACGCCAGACCGACGAAAGACTGCAATGGCCCCGACTTGGTACATGCCTGATATATATGCAGATCAAAAGAAATAATTGCTTGAACATTAGGTTTTATGTAAATGTGTCCTTTCATGATAATATAACAATGTTACTCCAAAAATCCATAAGTGAAAAAAAAATTAACGTGTTTGTTCATATGCAGTCTTTTTACAAACGTAGATATTTTATTTATCTACCCTTATACTTCAAATTTCAAAATAAAGTTGATACAATAAAAGTTCTTTAGCATGAATACATGAATCTTACCAACAATATCTATATCAAGTCTAGTTTTTCTGTCATTTGCTAATTCAACTGCATGATGTAAATCTGCATCAGTTTCTAAACATATCAGGTCTCCTTCTGGATCTGAAAAAGTTAGTCGTAAAAAAAAACTTATTTTCACATATTTAGCGAGGAATAGAAATTTGAGAAAATAAGTCATTGTGAATAAAATCTTTTCAGATGGTTATATAATTGGAGTAATAAAACATTGCGAAAATAAATTGCCGCAAAATTGCCATCTGACATAACAACGCAAAATAAATTAAGTAGCAGCTATTATAAAATAAGTTGTTTTATAGTTCATGTTTGCAGTTATGATAAGAAATGAACAATCAAAGTATTATAGCTAGCTGAGCTCAAAGTTTATAGTAAAATATGTTGCAAAATTGTTTTGTTATATAGTATGACCTTCAGTAAATGATTGTTAGGCCATAGTAAAATAATTCCTAGATTTTCATCCAAATTTCTTGAAAATGGGGTGAGCGGGCAAATTTTATATTTTATTTTTTATCAATTGTTTAATTATTGTGTAAAATCATAATTGTTATGTCGTTTGCCCCAAGTAGGCCCTGATTTGGTCAAATAAAATATTCTATCCTATTTTATTATATTTGGTTTATTGCCTGTCTTTCTGAATATTTAAGTGCAGTTCTCTGTACCGATAAGAATCAGGCAATATTGAAAAAAATTTGAATCATGATTTTAAAAACACACGGTTTTGACAATGAAAGGGCATTCAAAATAGCCTTCTTATGAAGAAACAGTCATTAGTTGTTGTCTTGAGTGTCAGAGGATGGAGAAAAAATTATGTTAGAATAATAGAGATTTTAGCTGACTTTACAGAGTTATCTCCCTTTAATTGAAATTTTATATGCATTTCAACCAAAATATATCTCAAATTACTGACACTTTTGAGTCATGCCAATGCATTTTTGGTGTCTTTTAAAACATTTTGAACAGTATTGTGAAGTCAAACCTGTGTGTTTTTTAAATCATGATTTACCTATTGCCTGATCAATCGTGCGATTCTTACAGCGAATAGCACTTAAAGTCTTGTGATTTATTGAATTGTAAGTCAATTTCCATATTTTCCCCGAGGAAAAAACACATGCAGAAGAACTATAAACTAAATAAATCATACCTTTCCAAAATATTTTGAAGACAATATTTGGTTGTTGAAGCAATGTAAAACTTCTCCGTATATTTTCTTTTAGATGATCCACTGATTGAGTCGATAGTGACAGCAGTCTGTGTTGAACATACTTCACCGAGGCCTTCACAATAATTTGGTCAGCCATTGGTACATATGGATTTGTTGATGTTTACATAGTTTTACCACTAACGGTCCATTTTGGGAGCTAAGGAATCACTGCTGTTTCTTCATTCAAAATAAATTATTTCCTGAAATATATATAGTACAATATGTTTCTATTTATAACATAATATGTACATGTCATCATAATTTGATATAAATGTACATGAAACAACAAAATAAAAAGTGCTAATATTATTATAAATTATATATAAGTAAAAGGAAACAAAGTTGAGACTTAAAATATTAAACACTTATTTAACTTTTACAATTGACCAAAACATAACATGAAACCTTATTGCATAACTTGGCATTTAAAAATTGTTTATACATGTTATATTCATTTCTTTTTTTCATCAATGGATTAACTAAAAAAATAATATCTAGAAATCAATCATGAATCTATTTTTGA
Organism: Arcuatula senhousia; assembly: GCA_963971305.1. Lineage (NCBI taxonomy): Eukaryota > Metazoa > Mollusca > Bivalvia > Mytilida > Mytilidae > Arcuatula > Arcuatula senhousia. Next base: position 47,967,432 of record OZ020309.1, on the reverse strand, counting down.
AAATTCATATTCTGACAACAACAAAAAATTCTATGTATGTGGTCATATGTTTGTTGAAGAAATGAAGAAAAAAAACAAATCAAGGACTGCAATCCAAAACTATTCAAATCTTAAACTGCAAAATCAATATCTAGAAATCAATCATGAATCTATTTTTGAAAATTCATATTCTGACAACAACAAAAAAAAACTATGTATGTAGTCATAATTGTTTGTTGAAGAAATGAAAAAAAAACAAATCAAGGACTGCAATCCAAAACTTTTCAAATCTGATTCATTCCACTTACTATAAGACGCTTCAACTAAACAAGTTTGAATGTTTAAGTTAATCAATGTAACATGTCAAGCTATACTTTTAAGATTAGGTCAGATTTAGTTGTGTCTTTTTTTATTTTGTTCTTGTTCATAGTTGAACAATTTGTTGAACAAAAGTTGAAATAATGACCTTATAAAGGGACAGACCATTTACTTAGCTGAAGGTGGTTCTTGATTTTTTTGTTCTGGTGAGTGGTTAGATTATTTATCTTTTATGAGGAATGAACCACAATTAAGGAAAGGGGTAAAGTTCCATTATGCAATAGCTGAAAAGGGTGGAAATTTCAGACACTGCATATATATGATAAGAGGTTCTTTTCACAAATGCTATATATCAATAGAATAAGAATGAAACCCAGATTCCATGCCTTGCCTCCTTATGACCTGTTCCAGTGGTAAATTTTTACCATTTAAATTTGGATTTTAAGAAAACAGACCTGAAAAATGTCACACAACTTGAGTGAGACTCACACATATAGTTTGTTTGAACCGGTGGTGCCTAAAATGTGTAACCCGTACCCGTACCCAGGTTTGTCAAAATTTCACATATTCGCTTCGACTGTAGAGGTAACCATGTCAATCATTTAACCTTTTAAATATAACCTTGATTGTTTATATATCTCCAAACATCAAAACTAACATTCATATTTTGATATATTTTATGGTTTTACTTGATACCAACATTGAAAATTTGCCCCTACCTGATGACACACAGTGCCTTTTCTTATCAAATAAGAAACATATTTGTTTTAAACATGACTTTCATTGTGTTTTTGCTGTTTACGAGTCAAAATTGAAAACAGGTGCAGGTACAGGTATGGGTAAATGAGCCGAAAATGGTACAGGTATGAGCAGCTCATCAATTTACAGCTACAAATTTTTACATAGGTATTTTCTCAGGCCTACATAATGTAAAAATACCTACAAAATCTGTTAATTTCAAGCACATTCCACATGTTCCATGTAATTGTAACTGTTGTTTATTCTGCATCGACAATAAGCAATATTTGATTGACCAAATCTGGCACATTTATACATGTACATATTATGGGATGCAGTCCCACATATGTAGAAACTTCCAAAAGTTAATGGTTTGGGTTTTTTTTCCTAACCAGATGTGCCGTGCACGCAAGTGCACTTGGCACAAATTTCTATGGGGGCAGAAATTCGATGCTTTTTTTTGAATAAATTTTAAAATTGAAAGATTTAATAACCACAGTTAATTTTCTTTTTAAAATATACAGGAGAATACCGGTGGAAAGTCAAAACTAAATTCTCTAAATCAAGTCAAAGAGATTAGATGATCTCGCCAAGTTCTCACAAGAATGGTCATTATAAACAGGTGCGCTGTGAACCATCGTGATCAGTGATGTTTAAGACATTAACAATAAAACATTAAGCTTTACAACACTGAATAGTTAAAAAGATGGTCTTACCTGAGCTGACCATGGAGATAATAAATCCTGTGTTTGTGTCCTGCATTGAAATCTGTCGTCATTTTCTGCCAGGTTTATATATTATTATTAATCTTCTCCAGCCAATACTCTGATTAGATATATTGATATACAGAAAATCTTCCAAAACCTGGCAGACAAAAGTTGGTCACTTTTGTTTGTTTACTCTCTGCTGAAGCGCGAACCGGGAAATGACGTCACAGATTATGTAAAGCCAAAATATGTAATTTCATCCCCGTTTACGTTGTCCAAAAATATTTTGACCCTTTTACAAAATGTTTCAGAATATTAATAATTTACACAAATAATTCGATAATTTATAATTTGTTGGGGTATTTGCTATTGATCCATGGTATTTTGACAATTGTTTTCTACAGCTGGGTCCCATTTTAGGCTACACCTGTTATCATATTCATAGCTAAATATAAATATGATAAACAAATGCAATTAGAAACATTTGTGAATATTTTTTTTAATAAAATTTATATCAGGTGCATTTCAGTTTTCAGAATCGTGCCTATAATATTCAAATTTGTATTGAATACTTTACTATTACAATATTCTATAGATACCATAAACAGTAGACCAGTTTCAGCAGGAAGTAATTTGAGGAATGACGATTTTCTACTTTCGTTTTCTATTTTTGGACTTTGTCTCTAACAGCTAAAACCTAAATATTCTCCTGGAAAGGTGCCAAATCAGTTGGTGCCTAAAATGTGTAACCCGTACCCGTACCATTTTTGGCTCATTTACCCGTACCCGTACCCGCACCCGTTTTCAATTTTGGCTCGTTAACAACGAAAACGCGATGAAACTTTCTGAAATTGCACATGAAGGTATCTGATAAGTTATTCAATGAACTGGTATCATTTGTTTTTTAAATAGTTATTCTTATTTCTAAAAATCGATGATGTTAGAAAATATGGTGCCTAAAATGTGTAACCGGAAGTTTACACTAAGACGAAGGTGCCAAAGAAATGATAACTTTTATCTTCTTTTAATTTTTATTTTATAATCGTAAATTGGTTTCTAGTAATAGTTTAATGTTATTTTTCATGTTAATAACGAATATTTTGGAAATTGACTCTTAAATGAATCTGTTAAATCAAAATTTTTACATTAGAAATTATCAAAACTTTGGCCCGGATTTTCATCGGGTACGGGTAATTTGTAAACATAGGATAAAATCGCGATAGGTCACTCGGTATAAAGTAAAATTGTGAAACGGGTAGTTATTGTTTTCAAATAAACTTTCATATAGTAATTGCTTATATATTTTTGTAACTTTTAAGTCATGCATAAAACAAATCTGTTTCTTATTTGATTAGAAAAGGCCCTGTATGTCATCAGGTACGGGTAAATTTTTAATGGAAGTATCGAGTAAAAACATGAAATACATCAAAATACGAATGTAAGTTTTGATGTTTAGGGGCATATAAACATTAAATGTTATATCTTAAAGATTCTTGTCAAATATCACAATGATTGACAGCGTTTTCTCTACAGTCGAAGCGATTATGTGAAATTTTGACAAATCTGGGTGCGGGTACGGGTACGGGTACGGGTTACACATTTTAGGCACCACCACCAAATCATGTCATCATACCGAAAAAAAAAACACAATTGGAAATAATAAAATGAAAATACACGTTTTATCTCTTTTGCTGTTATTGCTTTGAGATTTCACTACGTGACTAATCAAGGCATTCTTTACATGCAATCTTAAATTATGATTGATTCTATTTCTGATCCGTGATGGTGCTTTGCATTTTCTATTATTTTAGGTTTTTAGCATAATTTAATTCCTTACTCACTTCCGGTTTAGAATATCCCCTGTTGTAAACAGAAAAAAAAATCTCTCCGAAAGTCTGAAGAAATGGCAACACCAGTTACCCCAACTGTGGGAACACCGAAGAAAAAAGATGAATCTTTTCTTGATAAGATCGGAACCATTGGAAGGAAGAAAAAGGCAAAGGAAGGTTGTTTTCCCTCGCATTTTTTGGGCTACAGAAAAAAACAAAAAATATTGCCATATAAGGAAAACATTTTATTGAAGTTGGAAAGGGAAAATATGCAATGAAGCATTTTAAAACCATAATATGAGGCAGGTAAAACCTGTTACGCTCCCGAGGTTTCAATTAATTTATTTTTTTTGTCCTAAAATAAAAACAAACTAGCTTTTCTTGTGGATTATGTGAGCGTTTAATGACGTCTAAGATTTTCAAAGATAAGTAAAAACGTTAAAAAGCGTCGAAAGTTCGGGAAAACAAGCCCGTGCTATACCGGACGTTGAAGGAAAATTCAGCTCATAGTACAACTAAAATATTGACATTTCTACCATTATAGCTCCCTTCGGGAGCGTATTATTTTTCTAATCTATTTAATAGGCATGATCATGTATACTTTGGTTTGTAATTTACAAAAACATTACAGTAACAATGTATATGAATGTAAGAAGGGGTCGATGGGTTAATTTCGTTATTGGCAATTTTTATTTTTCGTGAATTGTGATTTGGTGAAATATTTTTCCGTGCATCGTGATTGGATATTGCACGTGAACCGTTCTCAGCAAAGTATTTTGTCCGTGGTTCGTTTTAATTTTGCATGCTTTACAGTAATACACAGTCAAACTTTTATCTGTAAACAAAAATTTAGCCATGTTATTTGCATTTTTTATTCTTCGTGATTCAGGACCGGACCTTCATGTAACAGGCAAACCTTGATGTGTTTAAGGTTCATCAGGACAGTTTGAACTTTTTTAAAGAAAATCTAAGTATATGTACAGCTCAAACGGCATATTATCAGGACAAATATTCAAATAAAGTATAGTAGGACCTAGATATGGACACACCATATCATATTTGGCACACTTTTTAAGTTGAAGATAGCTTAAATTTTTTGGTACAATTTTTTTCCGTTCAAAATGGATTTTTAATAAGGACAAACTATCCCTATTGTACCTTTCAAATGACATGTTTGTGAACACTTTAAGTAAAATTATAATTACATTTCGCATGAGATTTAAGGCCACATGAAAGGGTGTAAGTGATATTAACCTAAAATCGGCTGTGTTCAAAAACTGAAAAAAAAAGCAAAACTAAAAAAATACAGAATTAACCATGAAAATGATATCAATAATCAATAATAATTTATTATATCTAAGTCCTGCTACAGTTTATTTTTGAATTCTATATGCAGTCTTTGCTGTACGCATACTGAAAAATTGATCTAAAATTGAGTCATTATAAGATAAAGGTATACACGAACCTTAACTCAGATTATTCAAATTCTTGTAAAAATAAATAAATATTTTTGGTGTCCTGCATTGTGGTAGGATTTAAAAGATAAAGATAACGATTTATATAAATCACTAAATATAAAAACATTTATAAAATAGAATTCTTATATAGATAAACTTTAATAATTTATGACAACTTTGATGAAAACAAATTTGTCTGTTCCTTTTCAATTTATCTCCATGTCTTGCCTTGCTGGAAAAGGTGAGATTTCATGAGATTCCATTCCTTCTTTCTAATTCCTGGCTTGCCAAAAATAAGATATTTTTTAGTTAACTTCTTCTGCAAATAATAATAAAAAAAAATCATCTCATTGGTATTTGATATTGGAAAACATTATTTCTACCCTATGTTCTTAAGAATTATCTTACACGTAAAAATGATTGTGTACAATGGATGAGCCAGACCAAATTTTTTCTTTGGAATAAACAACTTAATTATATACCAAGCATGGATATTCAAAACAGCTTGTTTTGATAATAGTGATTACAGAATCTGTTGCAATCATCTGTGGTGGATGCCTTGGATTTAACTGTGATTATTTCAGCAATAACCTAAGTTTCATCCACGGAGAAGTTCTTTCCTAAGAAAACTATATACTATAAATTTTCATTTTCTCAGACCTGAAAACCACTTCTAGGTTGTGTCGTATGTGCCATCAGTGTTCAAAATAACTTTGAGTTGGATTAAAATTATAACTTTTTTTTCCGCTTGTATTATAATAAATTAATAAAATGTTATGCTACTCTTTATTTTATATTGTCACAATATCCATTTGCCGTAATAATAAGAAAATTCTTTTTGTTATGATGGCAATTGATTCAGTCTCTGTCCCATCATCTGTTCCCAATTTTTTTATGGCATTGTTGTCATTGTTGTCTGTAGACACATTGGTTTCCATGCGATTACTTTAGTTTTAGTGAACTATTTTTTTTATAAAATTTTGATATGATGAACATTGGTAAACACTAAAGGAAGGTTGGTATTGAACTTGGGATTTCTGGCCCCAACCGTTTTAGAAAAAAGGGGCTAAAATTGGTGTATTGACAAAACGTCTGTAGAATGTTTAATTTTCATCTGATTTTGATAAAAAAAAATGTTTTTTTCATTCAATTCTGTTAACAAAATGTAACAATAGTTTTGATGTATCTTGTACTGTTTACATTGCTATCAGGGGTCAAAAAGGGGCTACACCCCAAAAAATCGACTTTTTTATTTGTGGTCCGATGTTCAAAATCCCACTGCCATATTTTTAAGGAAAACTCAATATGAAAATTATCTGAAAACTGTTTTGTTTATTTTACTTCTAATTGACATGTACATGTACAACCATTGTAAAAATAAGTTGATAATTGATTAACAAATATTCAACTGTATTTTTTCTAGCAAGTATTTTGGAAGAGGAAGGCAAAATGGCCATAGAATCTCCAACCAGTCCCACCATACCTGATGTTGGACCAGAGGGGTATCTTCTAGGTAATTGTACATCAGGAGTGTGGTCTGGCAACCATGCCGAGCAAACTATTTTAGTCTTACTGTTGGTCAAAAGATCCACAGAGCTAATATTGATTGTTGATTTTTACTGATGTTCAAAATGAGTACCTTCATATGATATTTTATTTGTACCACTGATAATTATATAGAAATTTTCTCAGTTGTCATATAGATTATAAATTATAAAAGAATTATATTGTCTTTTTGAGTACATTTTCTCTCTAAGTCCATATATTTAATCATGGGTTGTGAAATTTAATATTTAGATATGTTAACAGAATTAGATTTAGGTAGCATTATTTAATTTATTACTGAAATAGCACCCTGCCTTGTCAGCTAAGATACTAACACTAAATCTTCCTTCAAAGGCCAGCAGCTTGTTTAGCTTTTGTGTTCCTTGTTTCAATGAAAAAGAAATCTTCAATTCTTATTTCACACAAAAAAATAAAAAATTCTTTATCTGATTGAAAATATCTTTCTGTAAAGACATTCCTATATGAAAATAAGAATACCCAGTATTGTTCTGATGATCTCATAATTTAACACATTTATAAGGCAGGTATTAGTATTTAAAAAGTCATTTATTGCTTATATTTTTATTCTTTTATCTGTTAAAATAAAATCAGAAAGAATTTTTCATCCTTTGCCATGTTTTAAAAGGATCTGATTTCATATTCTTTGACTTTTTTTGCAATCAAATGCTTTAAGTGCATGTCACATCTTTGAGTACTAAATACAATTAAATTACCATTTGTTCTGAATAGATCCTATAGCATACCTAACGCATTTAAAAAAAATATTACTGGTAAGTCAAGTTCTGTTAAAGTGTCATTAAGTTGGACACAGTACATCGAATATACAGGGATTTTCAGATGTAAATTAAAGGACAGGTGGATTGCTTTTTTTTTATTAATTTCAATTTAGCTCAGTAAAGTTTCAATGCCATTTCACAGATAGATAAACATGGAAAGTAACATCAAATTTTCTAACTTATGTGTTTTATTATAAAATTACTGAAAATTTTGTCTTTTGATGTTTATAAAGATTTCTTTTTTGAAAAAAAATGAAAAATCCACTGGCACTATATGAATGTCAATTAAGTACATACATTTTAAAACTGAACTCTCATTGATTTGTTATATATTTTTTAGATGAAATGGAGGAACGATCAATGATAGATCCCACATCAAAAGATGACCCTAAAGTCAAAGAGCTAACAAAGGTATGGCTCCTTTTCCTGATTGTATACATGGTCATTTTGTCTTCATAAATATAGGATAATTTAGCACAATGCAGTGATCTTCAGTTTCAAGTTTAGCAATTTAAGCTTTCATATTTAAAATTTGTATTGAAGTTTTCTTGAAATATGAAGTAAAGTGTAGAGGCTGATGGTTTGTTGCAAATAAATTGATTATAACCATATTATACTTGTGTAATTATAACCTGTCAAAAATTGCTATCATTCAATGTTTATGCTATAATATAATTTGGTACTACATCAATAGACTATTACAAATGTAGGTACAGTGTATTAATTGTTATAATTAATGAATATTAAGTATAAGTTATCTACTCCTATAGATGCTGTTGGACTGGATCAATGATGTTTTAGCAGACGACAGAATCATCGTCAAGGACATATTAGAGGACATGTTTGACGGCCAAATATTACAGAAACTCATTGGTAAATTTTAATAATACATGTAGTCAAACAGAACTATTGATAGCATTTTTGTGTGTTCTATTTGGTCAAAATATAAGATGAAACTTAAGGTAGATGGGGTGTCTATCACTGAGCATCTTTTTTGCACATCTATCATAACTTTAAAATTTACAATGCTTGTTATTGTAATTGATTTCTATTGGGCTAGGTAACCATCAAAATTTATTATTACCACAAAAATTTGGATAAAACCCCTTCTTTACGAATTTTAATTTTCCCGTACTTTTTGAGGGGAGATAATTTGTATAGAAATAATAGGAAAAAATTTTTTTTTTACTTTTTTCAAAAATTTTGACAGTGAACTTTACTTTTTATTAAGTATATTTAAAAATCCATACAAAATTAAGATTTTCACAAATTATAAGAAAAATCTATGGAGTAGATTTTTTTAGGTAAAAGAAATTTGAATTTTCCCTATTGATCCTATATAAAAAGTACTGAAATCATGTATTTTTCAAAGTCGTTTCTACAAAAATTCTGATGGTGAACTTTTAATTTTATAATTGAGATTTAAAGTACCACTCTAGGGCTAACTGTGGCCAAAATTTAAGGAAATTCTATGGATAAATTTTAAGACACCCCATCTACCTTAAATCACTTTCTTTCATTAGTTATGCTAGAATAACAAAATTTTTGATACCCACCAAAAATCTCAAGTGAAGCTTTCTATAAGCAACATTGAAAAAGATACAACCTCTTATCTTTACTCAGAAGTATTTGTACAAAATCACATAAAAAGGTGATGTTTATGTCATAAACAATTGTTTTCCATTATTTTGTTCCAGAGAAATTAGCTGATATAAGGATCCAGGTACCAGAAGTAACCCAGTCTGAGCAGGGACAGAAACAGAAACTACAAATAATACTCTCAGTTATAAATAGATTGTTACAGTTACAGTGGAACCAAGTTAGATGGAATGTTGACAGTAAGCTATAAATAGAAGTAAAAAATACTCTCAGTTATAAATAGATTGTTACAGTTACAGTGGAACCAAGTTAGATGGAATGTTGACAGTAAATAAAATTTCAAAATACTCTCAGTTATAAATAAGTTTTTTTTTACAAAGACAGATTAATTGAAAGATTATTTTAGACAGAACAGATTAAATGTATTTCCCAAAATCTAAGTAATTCCATCTATTTTGAATAAATATTTTTATTGCATTCACCCTCCCATCAACTAGGAATGCTGAACAGTAACCACCAGACATTGTCTATCAGTTATGTAGTCTGTCCATCACACTAAGTTGTTCTAATCTTTAATTTGAAAAGTTATAAAAGTTTTATAACAGCTTTCCAACTTTTCTTAATCTTTGTTTCCATATTTAAAATGTGTACCTTTTATTTTGGATGATCTGAAAATTATTTCCTAAAAATATGCATGTTCGACAAACATTACTTATCCATCCCGTGGAATTTTATGTCTTCACTTAAATTTTTCTTGTTACATTTCCACCAAGGTAAAACATAAACATTCAATAGAAGATATACTTTGGTTTACTATTTAGAAGACCTTCAGAATTTGACATATATAAAAGTAATAAAGTATGATAAATAATAGAAGTTGATTTATTTATATTTCCAGAGGTACATTCAAAGAATCTGGTGGCCATTCTTCATCTGCTGGTGACAGTGGCCAGACATTACAGAGCTCCAATCAGAATGCCAGATAATGTATCAGTCAATTTGATTGTAGTAACTGTAAGTTTAACTTGTATTTATAATTGTCCTGTGACAACCAGTAATATCAATACATGTACTGCTAAATATAGGATATTATGCACAGGAAGAGTCTGATACAAGACTAGATGTAGATAGAACCCAAAAGGAAAGGTTATAATATTATTTTTATCGGTTATTAAAAAACACACACATTTAACAAGTTTTCAGTACAGTAATGTCACAAATTATGTCACATTTCATCGTGTGACATCACAGTTATCAAATACTCCCACCTGATATTTTCTTGTATCTCGGACTGTCTATGATACTAAAAAATATCAGACAGATGAGATCAAAGGGAATAGCCCCTAATAACTGATAAATTACTTATACTGGTGGTCATATCAGGTTTTATGCTGCATTTACAAAGGTGGCTATATAAAATTTTGATCATCGTGTCTGTCTGTCCATGCTTTCCTATCAGCCTTTTCAGGTTTTAGTGATGTGATAAATTCAAAATTTAGCAGAGTATTATACCATGTCTTTCATTTCTAAGATCTTTTTTTCTAACATATAATTCCTTTTTTTTTACAGAAAAGAGATGGTATGTTACAGACAAAGAGAGTAGTAGAGGATATTACAACAATTAATGAGTAAGTTATTTCACCTTTCACATACTAGAGGGTTTATAAAAATTGCCCTTTTGTCTTATTTATGTATCTTGTAAAACACTTCCTACACTGCTTGGTCAAATTGGATGAAACTTATTGAAAGAACATTATATCACTTTATCCTCTTGATGTTGGTTGTACAAATGTAAATAAACCTTTTTTCTACCTGCCAATTATTTTGATCCAAAATGCAGCCGATTTTACTGCTTGTTATATGCACACACAGCATATCTTGATTAACTCTTTATTGCCACACATTTTGGTACATTTTATTAATAAATTTGGTTGCTGTTGGATATCATTAAGGGGAGATAATTGTGCATAACTTTATTTTGATAGAATCCCAAAAAGGAATGAAGGGTATTTTCATTAAGCTGACTAACAGTTTAAGGTATTTGATGTGTAAAGTCTCGATTATTTTGCAATAATAATCTGTTAATAATGTATAAGTTTTACTTCAACAAAATAAGTGAGTTGACAAGCTCAGGACTGATACATGGCATTGATATGAGGTTGATACTGGTGTCTGATGCTATTATAAAAGAGTTGACATGTAATGATCTATTATATTTGTTTGTAGTGTAATGAATGCACTCCTGCTAAAATTTTATTTTTATTTCTTTATTGTAGTGATATTGGTGCCAGATTTGGTAAGTTTCAAAAGTATAGAGGTTTTGATTCCCGGGTTTTGATTCTGTTACCTAAGAATTTTTTTTCAAAAGATATTGTGAATTGTAACTTATTTACTGTTTGTTTCAGTTAACTTAATTGTTTCAATTTCAAGCTAACTTTATATGATTAACAAATAAACACAGCAAACATCATCATTCAAGATATTTTTATAAAGCATTATCTATGAAAAAAAATGAAAAAGAAATCACTGGTATTTGTATTATTGCTTTGAGTGTTTGTTTCTATTACTTGCAGAAAGAGATGCCTTTGATACTTTGTTTGATCATGCTCCAGATAAACTTAATCTAGTCAAAAAAGTAAGTAAATCATATACTTTACTGTGTATTACATATATTCCTTGTTTGATCAAACATTTTTTTACATCGCAAAACAATTTTTTAGTTCAGTGGTAAAAACTAGAAAATACCATAAGAGCATATCTATGAGAAAATATTGCAAAATCCCAAAAATAGTATGCAAGAATATCAGATTTGCAAAAGAGATAGTGCAACTAAAACCACTCCCTTCATGACTCTTTTTTGCAAAATATTTTTTTTTGAGAAATTCATTCAGACCTATGGGGCTTAATCAGTAAAACTGGGTTTCTTGGCAAAATTAGCTATACTCAGTTTAAATTGTCAGTTTTTATAAGGTCCTTTCCATGATGTTGTTTTTTTCTTCCTCCTCTGACTGTTTCTTCACTGTATTGACTAGCTGTTCCCTGGAGCACTGTATTGGCTAGCTGTTCCCTGGAGCACTGTCTTGGCTAGCTGTTCCCTGGAACACTGTCTTGGCTAGCTGTTCCCTGGAACACTGTATTGGCTAGCTGTTCCCTGGAGCACTGTCTTAGCAAACCCCTCTCTTGTTACATTGCTGAACCATTTTATTGTGGCCTCTTGGTAGTGGTGAGAAGATCTTCATTAGTATCAAATATATTAATGATTCAAAAGTTAAACTTACCATTCTTTACTCATGATTTTGTAGACCCTGGTCACTTTTGTTAATAAACAACTGTTAAAGATCAACTTTGAAATCACAGACTTGGAACAGCAGGTGAGCAAAATGTTCAAATGATCAAAGCCTTCCATTAAGGTCTACATATTTTACATTTTTTTGTCAAATTTCACAAAATAAAATGTATTTGATAAAATGTTTAGTGGCAGGTGAGTGGTGAAGTTTATTTTCTTAAAATGTCTTACGTTTTAATATAAATGCCACCAAAAGCCAAAGGTCACCTTAAAAATGATCTTTCTTTTTCCTTTCTGACAATGAATACTTGTCAAAGTAATTGATAGCATTTAAAGATATCTTCCAAAAGCAATAAGTATTTACTCTGAATTTCTAGCAAGTAGATTTAGAAAAATTATTTTGATAGGATTGAGAAAAGTTTGTGAGCACAAAAGTATATTAAAACATTTTTAGAGGAAAATTACTATCGAAATCCCTCACCCTAAAAAAATATTGAAGTGTCATCTTAAGATTTTGATTTTAATTAACTTTAGTCTGTATCATTCATTGAAAGTATTTTTTTATATTTACAGTTCCATGATGGAGTTTATTTGATCTTACTGATGGGGCTCCTTGAAGGATATTTTGTGCCATTATATGACTATTTTCAAACAGCTACAACATTTGATCAAAAGGTTTGTCATCAGCTTTTAGCATAAGTAACTTGTGGGGCTAAAAAAATACTGTATAGCGGGTTATTTTCGCAGTTTAATTTTCACAGGTCTATTGAATCTGCGAAAAATATCCATCTTATGCAAATCATATTTGAACACATTCAAAAATGTGAAAATAAAACCTACAAAAATTTTTCACATACCTTATGACATTAAAACCATGAAAATTTGCCCTGGCTTAGATAACCTGCTATACGATACCCAAGGACTATTAAGTAGTGACTTTCTCATCTTCATTTGGTTAAAAGCAACCTTCCTTGATATTTTATTGAAAACCACCTGCAACCTCTATTATTGAATAATAGCATTTAAATTGACCCAAAAAGAAATATTTTTTCATTGGTTTTTCAGCTCACCTGATTCATAGGTTTGTCATTATTAAGCATCCCTCATCCATCCGTTAACTTTTCTTCAAAAATCATCTTCTCTGAAACTACAGAAGAGATTGCTTTGAAACTTTGTACACTTTATTTTTAGGATGTCCTCTACCAAGTTTGTGAATTTTTTGCACATCCATTGAGTTGAGGTTGTGAGTTTTTTCCCCTAAATCGTCAAAATTGACAATTTTCAGTTTTTGGACTATTTCTTGAAAACTGTAAGTGCTAGAGGAATAGTTGCATTGTAGAATTCTTAAGCTCATTGAGATCTACAAAAATGATATCAGGGTCAAAATTGTCAGATGACCTCTTATAGGGGTTATGGTCCTTAAAGGTGAAAATAGTGTTTTTTATACGACCGCAAATTTTTTGCGATCGTATTATGTTATGGCGATGTCGTTGTCGTTTCCGTCGTCGTTGTCATCGTCTGTAGACACTTTGGTTTCCGTGCGATAACTTTAGTTGTAGTTAACCAATTGTTATAAAATTTTGATATGATGTTTATAAACACTAAAGGAAGGTTGGTATTGCATTTGGGGTTTCTGGCCCCTACCGTTTTAGAAAAAAGGGCCAAAAGGGGCTAAAACGGGTGTATTGACAAAACGTCTGTAGAATGTTTTATTTTCATCCGATTTTGATTATTCTTTTTTTATTGTATTCCTCAATAAATTCTGTCAACAAAATGTAACAACACCTTTGATGTATCTTGTACCATTACATTGCTATAAGGGGTCAAAAAGGGGCCACACCCAAAAAATCGACTTTTTTATTTGTTGTCCGATTTTCAAAATCTTTTTTTTATTGGAATCCTTGTGAAAATTCCTGCCTGCATTTTTCAATCAGATTTGCAATATCTCATACCGTTTTCAAGAAATTAGGGGTCAAAGGGGCCAAAAATGCCATTTATAAAAGTTTGTCCATGCAAATAGTTTTTTACCAATATTAAGTTGTAGTGGGCCAGCCAATTGTTATGAAGTTTGAATATGATGATTATATCCACTAAAGGAATGTTGGTTTTGTATTTGGGGTTTGTGGTCCCTACTGTTTTAGAAAAAAGGGCCAAAGGGGCTAAAACGGGTGTATTGACAAAACTGTTGTAGAATGTTCATTATTCATTCAATTTTGAAAATTCTTTTTTTGTTGAAGTGCTCATAAAATTCTGTCTACTAAATGTGTCAATGATTTTGACATGTATTTCACCATTACATTGCTACAGGGGGCTGAAGACAGGCCACGCCCATAAAATCAACTTTTTTATTTTTGGTCCAATTTTCAAAATCTTTTTTTCATTGGAATCCTTGTGAAAATCCCTGGCTGTGTTCTTCAATCAGATTTGCAATATCTCTTACCGTTTTCGAGAAATTAGGGGTCAAAGGGGCCAAAAACACCAATTTTAAAAGTTTGTCAAGTCAAATAGTTTTATACTTAAAATTAAGTTGTAGTTATTACATGTATATAAATAAGGCTTTTTGTATTAGATGTTGATGTAAATATATATGTGTCAAAAATGCATTTTTAAGTCCACCACAGGATGCATGTGTCAAAAAGCTTGGTGATCCTTTATTGGAGTTTTTCACCTGAGATACCCCAAATTATTTTCATTCCATCAATCATTGAAGTCAGGTGAGTATTAGTAGTGTAAAACTTTCTTGTGAGTCAAAGAAATTGGGAGTTTTTATCCCTTATGTTATTTAAGAATAATCTTTTATGTTTCTTTCAAAAAATCTTTGACCACATAAAGTAAGCATTTCTGAATTGTTTAGTAAATATGCTTTCATAAATACCTTTCTTCAGTGTGAGATGACCAGGGTGAGATGCGAACATACGCAGGGATCTCACACTGGTCAATTAACCAATTAAAAACGTACTGATCTTGATTGATGATGTCAACCAATGAAATGCGATGTTATTTAAATCTTTCAGTTTTTAGAATGAAACCACACAAGGTTTCAGTGTATAAAATAAAATAAAAATTACGGAAGAAATAGATACTTACACTCATTCTTGGAAAGCCGGCAATGATCTTCCACTCGTGATAGAATTTTGAGGGATTTTGACTCATTTCTCTGCAGTCCACTTGCAAGAGACTAGAAAATTCTATAACTTATGAAAGATCAGCGGGTCTTTTCCAAGAACTTATGTAAGTACCTATAAATTTTTTTTGTTTAGGCTAGATTGGAAACAAAGTGTATAAACTTGTCGTTTTCTCTCCAATTAGCATTATGCAATTGTGGGCATGGAAGCAGCCAAAATAGTGTTGATATGTAAATCTAGAATGTGGTAACATGCATGGAAATTGCTCATTATCTTCTATCTATTGCAAATGATTGAACTTAAGAGTGAGAAAATAAGTGAAAGAAAATTAGTTTAAACATGGAAGAGGCTTAAAACAAATACATTGGTGTTATTGACCTCTTCATCTATGGATTTCTTAGTTTTGATGGTTTAAATATTTGATTTTTTATTCATATGTATTTGTTATGAATTTATATCTTCCTTCACAACTTGACTTCAATGAGTTAATTGTTACAGGAAAAAACAACTGGTCAATTATTTAATAGCATATGAGTTACTGTGGATCCAATTATTTTTGTGGGTACTAATTTTTGTGGTCAGATGAAAATTGTTAAGTTTGTGGAATCCTTAATTCATGGTTCTGAAGTCTACAGTGTAAATGTCAATGTTAGATTTCGTTTTTGTGGGGTATCAAATTTTTTTGGTCTAAGCCACCCACGAAAAATGATGAAACCACAGTATCCTTTGTTATGTATATTTTCTTTCCTTTGTTCATTGCTCATGTTGCTGTGTGAAAGTCATGGAGGTCTAGCTTCTGAAAACAAGTTAGTATTTGGAAAAAAATAAATTATATAGGTTGAGAAAAGCAAAGAAGTTTCAAATGTTAGAAATTTTAAAAGGGCAAGACAAAACTGGGTGACATGTAAGATGGGAAAGAAATACATATAATACAACTAATGTTCAATCAGCAATGCAAACTCATGTCAAAGCGAAGAGTTAACTAAGGGGCTGTGGAAGGGTGAACAGTTCCTGCTTGAAATCCTGCATTTATAATTTCTGGAATCTGCTCTATGTAAACTCCAAGGGTAACTTCACAACATCAAGTTTGTCATACAGTGTTCTCGGTAGGCACATACATCGGGCGCAGCGCCCGCCCTTGATTCAACGACGCCCTTGCCTTTTTGCTGATCAATGTGCCCTTTTTTACGGCGCCCTGCCCCTTTTTTACGACGCCCTGCCCTTTTGTTGAATATCGAAGTCAAGTTGCGCTACGATCTCGCGTAAGTCGCCCGAGCAATCCTCTGTATTTTTCATGTTTCCTATGTTAAAATTGCCACTTCCACAGATTCCTTGATTACCTTAATGTTTATTTAAGTATATTCTGTTATTTATTATATGGGAATACTTCAGTTTTGCAAATTATATTTCCACATTAAAGAAAGAATACACATATCTGTCATGATGGTTGGTTGTTAGGGGATAATGCCCTTCTTACATGATCACAAATATTTAGGGGGAAGATGTTGTCATCATTGTCTGTAGACACTAGTTTCTGTGTGGTAACTTATGTTATGAAAATTTTTATTTATCAATGTTACTAAACACTAAATTTGATATCAATAAAGAAGCTAGCTTCTTCTTACATTGCTGCAATTGCTCATAAATTAATATGCGAGCTTAGCGAGCTCTCTAATGTAGAAAGTATGCCAAATTGCACGAAACTCAAAATACTATGGAAGAAAAATCGTTCTGACACCGGAAACATTTGATTTTCGGAAGTTTTCGAAAATGTCTGCACGTGCTGAAAAATTGCGGGAAATAGTAATACATCGTCCCAAATTATCTCGTCCCAGGCATTATTGGAAATTTTCAATGGAATTATCTACATGAGCTTTTAAGGCAATGTCTTTCTCATATTAATTACATTTACCGTGCTTATAATTAAAATGCAGTAATTCTATTGGTTAATTGACACCTTGAATCGTCTTTCATATCTCTATGAAATGTCACTTGTTTCATGTTTCCGTAGCCTGCGGTCATGACCTCACTATATGCACAACTAAAATTTGTTCTTATCCAGGTTAAATCTCACAACTTGAATTCGCATTTGGATACCAATGCGCAAATAAAAAATACACAGTGTGATATAAATCTCACATCATTCATAGGTATGAAACCTGTATTTTTATATTATTCTAGTAGAGTAATCATGTTGTTTTGTGATTTGTCTAGTTATTAGCTAATCAAATGTTCCATTCCCCAAGCTGAACAGGAGTTCATCAAGATACTTTGGAGTACTGGTGCTTAATTTATCTATAGAATGTTGTAATAATAGAAGTTAATCTTTTTGATCAGTTAAACTCGCACATTCATTGAAAATGAAAACTACTCATAGGTAGATGATTTTTGTCTCGCCTGCGAAGCAGAGCGGGACATAGGTGTTACTTTACCGGCGGCGACGGCGGCGTTAACTTTTTGGAAAAGTTTTATGAGCACCTCCATATCTCAAGAACTATAGGTCCTGGGTTGATGAAACTTGGTATGCATATGCTCCAGTAGTAGCTTAGCACAGCTGCATCCCCATCTTTTGACCTTGACCTTGATTTTCCAGTTGAGTGACTTTGACAATTTTCAATATATATAATAGCAATGGAAAAGTTTTGCGAGCACCTCCATATCTCAAGAACTATAGGTCCTAGGTTGATGAAACTTGGTATGCATATGCCCCAGTAGTAGCTTAGCTCAGTTGCATCCCCATCTTTTGACCTTGACCTTGATTTTCCGGTTGAGTGACTTTGACAATTTTCAATATATATAATAGCAATGGAAAAGTTTTGCGAGCACCTCCATATCTCAAGAACTATAGGTCCTAGGGTGATGAAACTGGGTATGCATATGCCCCAGTATTAGCTTACCACAGTTGCATCCCCATCTTTTGACCTTGACCTTGATTTTTCGGTTGAGTGACTTTGACAATTTTCAATACATATAATAGCAATGGAAAAGTTTTGCGAGCACCTCCATATCTCAAGAACTATAGGTCCTAGGTTGATGAAACTTGGTATACATATGCCCCAGTAGTAGCTTAGCTCAGTTGCATCCCCATCTTTTGACCTTGACCATGATTTTCCGGTTGAGTGACTTTGATTATTTTTATTGCATATATTTGCAATGTTGAAGTTCTATAAACATCTTTTGATCTCAGAAACTGAAAATCCATGTAAATTCAAAATATAGTGGAAGTAAGAAAGAATAATTGTTTCTGACGGTGCCGGCAGGGGAGACATACTTTAGTGTTAACTCTTGTTACCTGAAGGAAAAAAACTCCTATCTCCGAAAGATAATTGCTTATATCTATGATTGTTGCAACAAAATAATATTTTTTTATGACTTTAATGCATTAAACAACTCTGACATTTATCTTTCACATTTTCTTTTATATAAATACCCTTTTTGAGCTATTTTTTCAATGTGAAATTTTCAACAGGTAAATCTTTTATACTAGGAAAATTTTTCCTTCATATCTCCTCTCTATAGATATGAGTTTAAACTGATCAGATAGATTAACTTCCAATTTGTAACACATTCAATAGGAGGATTAAGTACGGGTACTCCAAAGTACCTTGATGAGTCCCTGTTCAGCTTGGGGTAATGAATCATTTTATTCGCTATAACTGATACTTTTTTTTAATGATGAACAATATTTTTCCCTGTATTATGGACTCACTTGTGTATTACTACATAGTACATTTGGATTTAGTATGTTACTTTAATAGATTATCCCCCCTGATAACATTAGTAGGGTTTTTAATTTCATGTTTAACTGTATATATTTGAAAAAAAAACTATGGTACATTAATCTATAGCTATTATCAATTCAGCATCTTTTCACAGCCAATATAAATAGCTCTTTAATATACTGAAATTTAAGTACCAATGATTTTGACCTTTACACGGTATTACATAATATGGTGAAATTTTGTTGTAACATTATCCTGTTATATTATTATCAGTAAACGCATCATAAGTGGTCTCTTTCCGACAATAAAATATGTATCGAAAACCTATAAAATGTAAAAATTATCCTTTACAAAGACAATGCTTAGTATTGTTTTTTTAAGATGCATAACTTTTATGTTGGCTTCTGAATGTGGGCTTCTGTAGATCTCTGTAACACCTCCTTCACTCGGCTAACTGAAAACTCGGTCAGTTGGTTTTATTTAACATGGAGGCTATATGGGAAATGGGTCTGTTGAAGAGTCGGCTAAAGTCTGTTGGTCAAATACTATCGAGAAAAACATAGCAAGGTCAATATATTTTACTAAATATTTCTTTTTTACTTACTTTAATAAAAAAAAATTATGTTGGGCAAAACAATATTGAATACTGAACGTATTCATATATTGTTTTTCTCTGTAGCTTACATTGGTAAGCTACAAAATGGAAAGGCGTGTTACTCATCGAGATATTTCTATCAATTTTGTCATTCAAAAATGTAAACATAACAGCGTTTTGCTAAAATTAAGTCGAAAGCATTACAAAAAACGCAACTTAAATTGTATATCATGTATGTTTGACATATAACTGTACGTATAAGAAAGAAAAACCGACAGACATGCGTTTTTGTGGCATTTATTGTTTTTTTGTCTTAAATTGGGTCTGTTGGTGAGTCGGCTATAATGAACTCAGTCTGTTGGTCAGTCTGTTTAGAGTAAATTATTCAACTGATATCATACTATATTTGTGCCATAACACACATTTTTTACAAATAGAAATATCTTACAAAGTGACATAAAGCGTATATATTCGTAGTGATGATTGTTTAGTCATAGATTAGACGTAAAATTAATATAAATCGCGTTATAACAAGCACATCAGTCTGTTTGATCAAGCTTACCATAAATTTTTCAGTATGAAAAGAAAAAGAATGAATTTTTCCAACAGAAAGCATGGAAAGAAAAAAAAATAAAGAATTAAAAAATCAAAGATGAAGACGTTTAACAAGAGACGCTTATCCCTAAAATACTAATAAAAAATTGTAACACTAGTCTTAGAAAGAGAGTGAAGAAGATTACAACTAATTATAAACTATGCCAACTGATTTTGTATTGCAAACATGGCCAAAAACCATTATAACCTCCAAAGTATAATGTATTATATATATTTGGCAATCGTTTTAAAGCATACATGATACGTGCATTAAAAAAATCGAGAATTTAAACAGTCTGTTACTACCCGGGTGGGTTGGGGGTGGGATGTTCGTTCGGTCTGTTTATTTCCAAATGATAATCGGTGATAAAGGTAAAGGTAAAGGTAAGATTTATTTAACGTCGGTGAGTACATATCAGTGATGTGATGTGTACACAAGTCAAACAATTAACATAAGCTCTGAAGAGCTTTTGACCGACGGCAAGATTAACGACCGTTTGGCTAATATGAGGCCCTTGCATGGTCGCCAGGCTTGTGTGGGAGGAAAGCCCGATATTCCAAGCTGGAAAATCGGTGAAACCCACGAGCTACGGTAGGTGCCTGGAAACCTTGACACGTGGGAGGCTCGAACCCACAGAGGTGTCGACCTGTGATTTAAAGTCCAGTGCCTCAACCACTCGGCCACTCGGCCACCGCGCTCTGATTTATGGTGATTGAATCCATAAATCAGATCGGTTCTAATTTATGCATTTTGAAGCCCTTATAAATGTGTACAAGTAAAAAGTACTAATTTAAAATCAACAATTTTAAAGCCATATTATTATCCCCGCGCTAGCGAAAGCGCGGGGAAAATGTTTTGCTGTTCGATGTACGTACGTACGTATGGCGTTAATGTCCAGGATAATCTCTGTAACCACTGGGAGTAGAAAGATGAAACTTGGGTTATTAATTGCATTGTGGGTGGGGTCTGTGCCGAAGGTTTTGGAATTATGATAATTCTCCTAGGGGCTGGGCTGCATAGGTAGCCTAAGGGCACATTATTCTTTCGTCACGCAACTCCTCCTAGGTTATTTGGAATATGGAACTGAAACTTGGCTTGTTAGTTGCACTATGGAGTATGGATGTAGATTCTGCCAAAGGTTTCGGAATTTTGATAATGCCCCTAGGGGCTGGGCTGCATAGATTGCCTAAGGGCACATTATTCCTTCATCATGCATAATTCATTACATGACTATCACTCCCACTACCAGCGTGACCAGGGAAAAGTCTCATATTAATACATACACATTTGATAGTACTAGTAATGCTTATTATAGTCATAGTTTGTTTCTTTTAATTATTTGCCCTTATACTATCAAACACCAGAGTAGCGCGGGGGTATGCAGCGTGGCTGCTTCGACTAGTTAAATACTTATAATTATGCCCTCGCTTTTAAGAAGAGGGGTATACTGTTTAACCCTTATCCATATGTCCGTCCGTTCGTTCGTACGTGACATAATTTCCGTCGCAGTTATTCAAGCAACTACATAAGGTAAAGGTCTGGTATTTTGCTTTGTCTTAAAGTGTCATATGGTGTATTTCGATTTTACGCCCCTAGGTCATCTACCTCTTGTTAACCGAAAACTTTTTTAGGTTTTTAGATGTATTGTACATACATGCAAAATTTTCCTCACAGTTTTCTCGACACTTCATGACATAGAAGTTGGGGTATAATACCTTGTATACAGCCTTATCCTATAGTACCATATAGTGTGTACTGATTTCGTGCTTTAAGGTTTCTTTTTCCTGTACATACACGCAAAATTAGAGATAATTTCACTCTTGATTTAATACAATATAAAATGTTAATTCTAAAAGTTTTTAAAAATTCAAAATATACCTCGCTTGCAATCATTCTGTCTCGGCTAATTAACTCTCAACAGACTTTAATTTAATTTGCCAACTCACCAACAGACTTTAGCCGGCACTTTTTTAAGAAAAACTAATTTTTTATAACATTTTAACATTAAATCACTTTTTGTTGTTTGAATATTTTATTTTTAAACTGAAGATTACTTCCCGAATCGCTAATTATATTTCAAAAGTATAAAAATTTTGTTTATTTGTAAAAAAAATCATTCATAGTTGCCAAATTTGAGCATACCGCTGTCTCGCCTTTTCGTTTTATCGAACACTGGTATAACTAATTGACTCTGTTGCAAGTTGAAAATGTGCTCAAATGAATATCATTTTGGTTGAAAGATTTTGTATTTTGACAATTAATTGTCATTTTGCCAAAATAACATCTTTTTCACAAAATTTCATGACCATCCATTGGATTTTACTCTCAACAGACCTATAGCCGACTCTTCAACAGACTCATTTCCCATATAGCCTCCATGTTAAATAAAACCAACTGACCGAGTTCTCAGTTAGCCGAGTGAAGGAGGTGTGTAAGGTAGCTTTTTTTTATTTGGCAACTCAAAATGTTTGGTTCAAAATTTGTTTTGATTTCATAACTCCAGTCTTGTGTATTGGGATCCTTTTTTACCCCAACTAATTTTTTTACACATTTAACATTTATGATATGCATTTGAATGCACTTTCAGCAAGTTGTCAAGGATGCAAGGTCATACCACTGACCTCATAAGTGTATTTTGTCAGATAATAATCAACTGTACTCTGTATGCAGTTCTTCATTTTAAAGCAAACAGAGCAAGTTCATGTGAGTTCACTCTCATTATGACTTGGGTTTGCATACGAAGCTGATAGCTGTTATGTTGTTTTTGTGCTGTCTGTTTCATTGTGTAAATTCTTTTGGACTTTTGTGAGCGCTAGCGTGCCATAAAAATCCAGGATCTGATTTTTTTTTAATAAAAAGGCAGGACAAAGAAAATATCCATAGCCCCCCTAAAAATCAAATGGTTGCTCCCTAAACATCTTGGAAAATTGTGAGTCTGGATTGTTGTATATCTTCCCAAATGTTTGTTCTCCATCATATCCATTATGAAATTATGGTTTTCCCACTTGTATTAACTATATAACCTTCCAAGCTGTTTACATGCAGCATCTTTCTCATATTATAATAAATGAATGTACATTTTAAGATATAAGATATTTTATAGACTTGTCAGTTTTAGTGCCCTTCTTTTCTTTGCAGTTTCCAAATAATTTACTACAATTAATGTATCTCCATTCTCCTTTTTTCCAATATTCTGATTTTTTTTTTGAATTACCAAAGTATCATTCTAATTCTTTTTTCTATTTATTATTTTCACAAAAATAATGTGACAAGTCAGTATACATTGTACTTTAGTATTTCAGTACCATCAACCCAGCATTTGCACTGTACAATGTTCATGTTTTGGTTAGTTCCACATCATAAATTTTAGTCATAAAAGTTTAACTGTAATCTTATTTTCCAAGATTCAATTCCCATGCAAATGTTATGGTATTTTTTCATTGAATAATTGATAAATTGACAAACGTTTCTTATGCAAATTACTATATTTGTTTGAAAATATCAAAACCATTTATAAAGATTATAATCATGCATGCAAGCATTAAAAAAATCTGTATAATATCATTATTGTTTCTGGTGACATGAGATTTTTTGCACGATATGAACGTAACCAAGGGAAAAGTTTCCATCTCCGACAAATATGACGATTAATCTTTAAAAAATACAAGTTGGACACGACCTTTAAAAAGTAATATCTTACAATAACATTATGGATGATGTACTTATATGAGGTATTTCCTGTCAGTATAATGTTAGGATATCATTCATCAATGATATTACTGTTCTATCGTGTCAACCACTTTAAACTGTTTAAACCATTAAGGTCCTGGGACTATTGATATGTAACGTTTATATTGAATTATATACCTTTTGCAGAGTTGTAAATAAACAAAAGTTGAAATTTGGGTATGGGTTTGGAAAGATAAGGGGAATTTTTTTCAAATTTGAATTTTTTAAGAATTATGTTTTACATTGCTTTATTTAATCCGTAAAAAGTAATAATGTTTGTGGTTCCTATCATCCTCTAAACTCTGTTCAAATTTACACCTGTTATTAGATGTTGTTTTGTAGATCAAGGATGGAGATATGTAGAGAAAGCTTTTACTAATTCAGTAGTTCTGAGAGAGTAATTTACACTATATTTACTAGTAACTCCTGTTCATTTTGTATCTCTGATTCATCTTGGTAGTCTACTTTGAATACTTGGTGTTCACAATATGTTTTAGGTTTATCTGGGTAGCTTATTTCTTTGAATACTTCCTTTGAAAAACAAACCTTTAAAAAATAACCAGTTTTAATGAAATTAGTTCTAATTTCGATGACTGGTCTGTATATCGTATATATATATATATACAACATCTCGGACTTAGTTTATAAAATCCATTCCAGTTGTCTTACCAAATCAAGTCTTCACCTTTTCTTTTAATTAACTTCATATCAATTCATTTTGATTGATATTCAGCCCAGCAGTATAATGGCTTAGTAACCTTATTTTTAAAGCCACCTTACTTTATATAAGAATGGTTCAAAAGCTCTCTTAATCTGCATCAAAAGTCAGTTGTTCAATTTTTGGCCGGATTTCACAGAGTGAAAAATCCAGGTTATAAAATAGGAAATGTCGGGCTGAGGGCAGGGTAGAAATTTGCTAACTGTTTTCTCAGCAACTACTTATCACAGCCACTTGATATTGGGTATACAGCATCAGGGTGGCTAGGTCCCATAATGTGGGATTTGATTTTAGGTTTTGGCTAACCTACTTCCTGTTAAACAAAATCCAGCCATTTTTGATTTGACAGATTTTTTACTTAATACTGACAATTGTTCATTTTAGGTACATAATGTACAGTTTGCCTTTGAACTGATGCAGGATGCTGGATTACCAAGACCAAAAGCAAGGCCTGAAGGTAACATAAAAGTCTAAGGTCTTTTTTGGGCATCTGTTTTTGTGTAGATTTAAATTGAACATTTCTTTAGGCTTAAATTTGTTTAATAAAAATCAAATTTTTTTGAAAAAAAAAAATATATAGAAATACTTTATATTTTGTTAGAACACATTAAGTATCTGATATAATTTTAAAATGTAAAATGATGCACAGTTTATTTTTTCAATTAATATTGTTTCTTATTATGCATATCTAGGAAAACTGTTGGTAGTAGGGATAGACTGAGTGAGCAGTGGCTCACAGATTCCTTACTTAAGTTTATTTCTTCCTTTCAAAACTTATATTAATAGTAAGCATGTTAAGAAACACTGTATACTTAATTTTTGCAACCTGGTAATAAAAAAATGCTAAATGCAAAATGACTTTTTGCAATGTTCATATTTTGTGGAATAAAAGAATTTTGTTCTTTTACAGATGTGGTGAACCAAGATCTGAAGTCTACTCTAAGAGTATTGTATAATATTTTCACAAAGTACAAAGCACAAGGAGCGTGAAGATAGAACCATAAAGATAATACTTTCTACCACAATGGGTTCTCACAAAACTGCAGAAAAATAAAATTTCAATGGAAACATAAATTTGATAAGTTTATGACAACTAAGCTATTCAGGCATGATTTCAAAATGATGGTAGTAAAAACTATTGTTTGGGAAAAATATTGAATTATTTAAATTTGGGAATAAAAAAGTTATAAAATTATTAATAAAGTGTTATTAGAAGTGAATAATTAATCATCTATAATCATAACTGTGAAATTAGTATATTCTATTTGCCTGACCCCTTGGGGTCAGGCAGTATAAGATTTAGTTGTTACATGGAGGCCGCCATGTTTGCTGTCAGAAAGGTACGGCTAAAATGTGTAATCAAAAACCCGTACCTGCATCCAAATTCACATTATTCACTGTAAATAAAATCGATGTCAATCATTGTGATAAATGGGTTTGCTACTGGTTGCGTTTCAGCATCACTTTTATTCACATGCTTTTATTGTCTGTTAAAGTTTAATGTTTGTCATTATAGTACAAGCAAATTGCCCTACTGAAGTAAATATTTTATTTATTCTTTTAATTAAATTTGCATCACTGTTCACATCATAAATGAATAATAATTTTGTTTTGTGTATATTATCAGTTGAAAATTAATTGTCATAAACGTTTATTTAATATGTAAACACATCAGCATGCAAAGATAAGGTCAGCCAGCGAACAAAACAATAAGTAGGTCATAAGTGTAAATTAAAAATTATGTTGGTGTTTTCTATTTTAAAAACAAGAACAGCTATCAAGTGTGTTAATTTGACATATAATTAATTGATTTATTGAGCTTAATGCACGAGAAAGATGTCAGAGGGTAATGATTGATTGATTGAATTTGCCTATACTGTGGAGCAAGGTAAACGCACATGTACAGTTTCTTTTTTCATATAGTATACCACGCTCAATTGCAGGAAGTGTGCCAATATCAAAAATCTATTTAAACATTATTATACGTGATAATTATATACTGAGGTCAGGCAAGCTTTTCTTAAAAGCTAATACTTGTTTTATTAAACTTTCTTTTTTGATTTGGAAAGGGGATGTTTAATACGTATATACCAGTAAAAGTAACTTGTTAAGTTTTATTACCATTCTTACTGTTAAGGCCTGATTTTGTTGAGAGGGTCTTTGCCTTGTTTGTATTTCTGTTGATCGCTGGCTTTTTATAAGCACATGTATTCCTCTTAACCATAATTGTAATTGCTGTTATTGCAGTATGGATGAGTTGATTTATCCAATGTATTAAATATATTAATGCTTTTGTATACCAGTAATTATTTTAGTGCTATTGAAAAAAAAAATAAGAGTATAAGTCAACACTCTATGCAACATAGACTTTACTTTTTTGAGATAAAAATATAAATCAAACCAGTTTTCACAATGTTCTACTCCCTGCTACATAAAACTGGGGCATTTGGTTCTATAAATTCAATTTTCAATGACTTAAGAAGAGGAAATCAATGAGTTATGTTAAAGATAAATTTTATTCTTGTATGCTGAATTTTATATTAGTCTTGTTGCTGATGCTTTTTATAACATAAAACAAGTACTAGTTGGTAAGAATCTCCTGTTATTTGCGCTCTTGAATATATTGTTTGTACATGTAAAATAACTTTAATACACTTTTTAGAATTTTGAGGACTTTTCAAATACATTTTATTGATTAGTTTTTATGAAAGTTTTACTTTGTAGTTGTTTTGATATAATTTTGGACGGTATGTTATAGACACATTTGTTATGTTATGTACTATTATGTAAACAATGGCTTCAGCATTGTTAGGTAACTGTGTTGATAAATAGAATACTGCTTCACTGTCACAATCAAATGTCAGACAATTAGATACATAATACATTTTTGTGTAAAACAATATGAGTTTCATCACTGTCTGCTTTCATGCAATTTCCAATCCCAGTAAGACTATCCATGACTTGAGTTGGTGACTGCCCCATTACTTTCACTCTGTCTGTTCATCTGTCTGTCAGCAATTTCATGTGAACACTAAAAAATTACTCATAGTACATGTACAGTTTGCAGTAGCATATCAAGATATTTAGTTCAGAATTAATTCTTTTGTGGATATAGTATACAGGGGAAAAGTGCTATACAGGGTAAAGGCCCCCAAAATTAGGTTTGACTGCCTGTGGTGCCCTTTCTGATGCTGTCAATATTCTGTATCAAATGAACTCCTTTCTAAATTCAGGTTTCTTCTTACTTATGCAAGACTTTTTTTACATTATTAATCCTTAGCTGTTTCTACCAACTCCAATTTCTCTTTTGCCTTCT
Organism: Arcuatula senhousia; assembly: GCA_963971305.1. Taxonomy (NCBI): domain Eukaryota; kingdom Metazoa; phylum Mollusca; class Bivalvia; order Mytilida; family Mytilidae; genus Arcuatula; species Arcuatula senhousia. Next base: position 47,939,377 of record OZ020309.1, on the reverse strand, counting down.
GTACATCTGTAAAGTAGCTGTGTGTTACTTTTAATTTCTGCCGCAGGATTTTTATAGAAATTGATGTTTGTTAAAACTATTTAATACAAAGTGTTTTTAAATGCATTTTTATGTAGAGAATATCACTGCCATGTTTTATATAAGTGTGATGTAGATTGTTAGACTGTGTTTTTTACTACAAAAAAAACTGATGTACAAGTATTACTCCTATTTATTTGGTGCTATGTATATAGTAATGTAGAAAAATAAATTTTAGATATTAAGAAAAATGTTGTTGGTTATCTAAAATGTTTTATGGCCACAATGCATGCTGTATATACTTCTTTAGACAACATGGAGTTAAGTATGGAAATGCAGGGGAAGCCAAAGAAATTAATAAATATCTGCTAACTATCTTTCATGCCCCTCTCAAATGAGATCATTTGAGTGTAGAAATTTACAAAAGGACCTTTGAACAGGTATTTGTAAAAAAAAATTAGAGGCATTGGCAGATCTGGGGTTTTATGTTAGAGGGGGTGACCAAAAAATGCCAAAGGACCAGGTACACTAACTATCAATTTTGGCCCTTAAATGGGGAAAATTCAAAACTGTATTTATGTTGATTAAGATAGATTGCATACTAACTATAATAGATATATTTTTTCAAATCTAAAGCAATTTTGTTACTACAATAACCATATTTTAGGTTATACTGTCATTAAAATAATCAAAATTACTGAATTTGAGGAAAATTCCTTAATTACATATAATTTTTCTTAGTTTTTTGGCACTTTAAATGGTGGCGCCACCTGTAGCCCAAAAATTTTCAATCTAATTTTATCGAATACTATGAGATAAATATCATGCCTGGGAAACTCAAAAGTCGCAACCAAATATTGGTACCCGGAAGTTTATTGAAAGTAAGCGAAAGAAAGCTTTATGCTAGAATCAGAGAATGTCACTCCATGTGAAATTTGTCACAGATTTTAAATATACCAAAAATAATAGTTAAGCCTTTATTTTAAGCCAGAAACTGTTTTGATATTGTCAAGGTGATTCCATTAACCAGGACAAGTCCGGATTTAAGGAAAAGTGTAATTTCACATAATTAATTGAACAAAATAAACTGTTTTTGCTTTATTTACAATTATTCAGCAAAGATACATGGAGTGACATTCTTTGAATTTTCAAATTTATTCCATTAAATGTAAATCACAAAATTCAAGGGCTCGGAAATTTGATTGCAACTTTCAAGTTTCCCAGGCGTGAATATATTTCAAGCAATATATTTGTGGGTGAAGGGTGGCACCACCTCCATATTCCCCAAAAGCTATACCAAAACTAGTGAATTTTAATGAATTTAATCGAATTGTCTAAAATTACTCTTTTTGTGGCCCCATTCAGGCATTATAAAGTCAATGTTAGTGAAATTATTGAAAATGATATTGAAATTAGAAATAAAAGTATATAAGACTACTTATAGCCCCAGAACTTGTAAATTAAACAAATTTAAATTATGTCTTTCCCCACTTTTGTGGGGAGACATATTGTTTTTGTCGTGTCCGTCTGGCCGTCTGTCCGTCACAAAGTTTGTCAGTGCAACTCCTCCGAAACTACTGAACCGAATTCAATGAAACTTTGTATATAGGGAGTACACCATATGAAGTTGTGCATATTATGACCTGAAAGGGTGCTGTAATTAGCAAATAAAGATTGTCTTGTCTTGTCTTGTCTATTACCAGGAAATTTTGATCCTCAAACCTTTGTTGGAGTTATGGCCCTTTGAACTTAGGAATTTGCTGAAAATCCTCATTTATCATCTTGTCAGCTTAACTCCTCTGAAACTACTGAACTGAATTCAATGAAACTTGGTATATGGAAAGTACACCATATTTAGTTGTGCACACTACCAGGAAATTATTATCCTCAATTTTTTTGTGGGAGTTATGGCCCTTTGAACTTAGAATATAGCTGAAATTCTTCATTTTTCGTCTCGCTAGCGCAACTCCTCTGAAACAACTGAAATGAATTCAAAGAAACTTGGTATATAGGAAGTACACCATATCTAGTTGTGCATGTTACCAGGAAATTTTGATCCTTAATTTTTTGTGGGAGTTGGCCCTTTAATTTTTACTAAATTGGTACTTATAAAGTGAACCAGGTCCTTTACAATGAAAATTTATGGTAGCTTAACCTAAAAAAAGACTAGTTTAGTTTAAACATTTCTATTTATCCTGGATTGGCCTGGATTTATCTTTGTAAATGGCCCCCATTGAGCCTACTCTTATCGACCTCTACAAAAGGGTCTTTAATGTGCACAGGGTATTGCTCTCCCCATTAACGGTAGCACCTTTTTTCATCCCTTCCGAAGGACTAGCATCGTTTGTAGACTATTTTTATATTTAGTATACTTTAAAATATCTCAGTTAAAAGGTGGGTGGCCTATGCCCCCTCCCGGGGGGGGTTACTCCGGTGTTTTATGACGGGGGTGTGCATTTTGTAGATTGAAATTGGTACCCGAATCTGTGTCAGAAAATCGTCAAAAACATACCCAAATCTATGTGATTAGCAAAAAATACCCATATCTATGTAACGAAATAAAAGTCCATCAAGGTTTTTTTTTCATTTATTAGAGCCTTACAAAATTAATTACAAGTCTTTTTCTTACTTAAAATGACATCTTAACTTCGTAAAGTATCCCAAAAACACAAAAGACCCAAGTCTATGGCACCTTTTCTGTTTTGACTCTCATGCCTATGTAAGACATCCCAAATCTATGTGTACTGCTTAAAAAAAGATACCCAAATCTATGTAAAAAATTGTGAAAAATGGACCCATAAAAATTGCACATCCCGTATATTGGTATATAGGGAGTAACCCCCCCCCCCCCCCCCCGGGGGCCCCCTCTGCTCCATTTTGAAGCTGCCACTAAGATGCCTATCAACTTCTTTTTCTTATTTCCTTTCTTTCATTTTCCCTCCAATCTAGGAGTACAACCCCAAGTACAATTTACAACCATCAATCCAGTAGATAATTTATGAATGGACTTTTCCTGCACCATATGAATATATAACTATTATTGGTTAATGAATCAACTTTAAAGTCTTATTATATAAATATATTCCCACTAAAATTTTTAATCAGCAATGAATTCTTGTATTTTAAAACTAACCCAAAATTCTCTTTGAGATTATTTAGTACTCTTGGATACTCTTCGAGATTGTCAAACCAGGAATTGTCCATGACTTAAAAAAATATATACATAAAAAAACAACCCTTTCATATATTCTGCTGTTGAATGGAGTCAATTTCATGCTATTTCACTTATTAAAACCACATTTAACCAAAAGCAAGCCCCTTCCCCCACCTTTTCTGAGATTTAGTTTTAATTTTCCAGAGACTTTATATACTTTGAGGGGGGTAGGACCTTTTTCGGGACACCGGGATTGGCCATATTTAAGGTCGGGATTCCAGGATTTGGACAATTTAATTTCGGGATTCCGGGATAAAATTATATCAACTTTACCGGGCTTCGGGATTTTCTCATTTTTAAGTCGGGATGACGGGATTTTGTAAAAATTAGTTCGGGATTCCGGGATCAGACCCCCCTCCTACCCCCCCTCTACTTTGTATATAAAGTTTAAGTCTCTGAATTTTCTCAGACCTTTTCCAAAGTTATCATAGTCAGCCCCTATAAATAGCTTGAAATTTTTTGACAACTCCATTTTTGTCCTCTAATTTTTAAAATAATTTGTTTGCTAAATTTCTTATATCTTTTGTTTTGAAGAACTTTGTTTTTAATTTAAAAGGGGCACCTGTTTTTAAATATGGAACTTTTTCCCGCCATTATGACTCATCCAAAATGGCGCTTAAATAAACATTTGAATAAACACGGTGAGTTTCCAAAACATTTAGCAAATTATACTTAGTTATTGATAGGTATTCATAACAATATTGTGTATTGATTGATAGAGCATTTTTTGTTATGAAACAAAGTATTTAAAGAATCTAAAAACAAGTTCAATTATTTTGGGTTAACAGATTCTCCCAACTTTTGCCTAGGTCCACCCTTGCGCGTACTGAATGCGCAGTAAGTTAGTACGTTGTCCAGATTCTTTGTGCCATTCCACGCATACCAACAAGTGAGTTGTATTTTTCTTTAAACTTAAATTTTTAATTATCAACTGGATTTTATATGTTAGTCATCAAAATAAAGGTAAGTTATGTTCATTTTAGCTCACCAAAACTGTGGTTTATAACTCTAAGAGGAGCGTAAACAAGCGGCATGGTCAAAATGTCTGTGCGGGCTTCGAATCTCTGAAATATTTGTCATTCTTCTTGGCATAACTTCCGGGCTGAACTGACGATCACCTGTTATGTCTTTGATTTTATTTTCAATTAGAAATTTACTTTCTGTACTGGAACACAAGAATAATTTTACTTGGCTTTCTTTGAATGTTGGCAAATGGAGTACCAGAGAGGTGAAAATAACGCTATCATGGCCGATCAAGAAGGGTGTTGTGTGTTTTGCTGTGCCCCATATCAAAAAGCTTCAAAATCGAAAATGTTCGCAACGATTTCTATCTACAAATTTGTGCATAAATTAATATCGAAAGAAATTTATAAATGATAAGTAGTATTGTCATTATGGATCAATGCAAAATAATGCTGAATTTGATTATTTGGGAATTCTCAGGTAAGTGTATTGGTATCATAATGAAACAGCTGATACACAAATCTCAACTGTGTGTATTAATTAAAGATTGTTGACAGTGAAATAATTTTTCTGCTTATAAATTAAAACATTTAACACTTAAACAATAAATTAGTTGTTTAGATAAATGAACATATTTAAAAGGTGTTCAATATAAGTGTATAAATATTTTATGTATTGAAAAAAAAATTTAAGTGATAGAGTTATGATCTATAGCAGAAAAAAAAACAAAAAAAAACATGTGTATAAAATTTTAAAATGCAAAAAAAAATATTCATTTTGTTAACATTTCAAACATCCAAAACTGAGTGTTTTTTTGTATGGCTCTCGTACATTTGGACTCAAATAATTTGTGGCAGTGCTGCTGCCTTACATTTTAGTTTTTCTACTTAGAAGGAAAGGAGTTAAATGCCCCCTTTTAATCAGATTATCCAGTAGACTTACCGTCTTCTTACACTAATTATACCAATCAGTCAAAACCTGCTAATTAAAGTGCCCCAGTATTTGACAATGACACTAATTATACCTGCTGAGAATATAATTGGAACAACATGTTTTTGTAAGTCTTTAATTAAAGGGAGACATTAAACAAACAAAACCATGCTTGTGTTGTATAATTTATACTTAGAAAAACAAGTGATCTTGTGGCTTGATTGATTCTTATCAAAATTTGAAATTATCGAGTTTGAGTATTTCCTGCTATCAGGTGTTTTAACTGTTATCTGAATAGAATCTGCCAAGTTTTCATAGACCTAATAGCTAGTATTTACACAAAAGGTTTATGAAATTAAATTTACAAAAGTGTCATGTTTATTTAACAGATTGTAAAATTCAATGACAAATTTGGAATAGGTTTAATTTGAGTTTTAGCTCCAACTGTCAAGTGGGTTCCTTTTAATCGTGAAGAATTATGACTCGAAATGAGACCAAGGTTTCATTTGGCAACATATACATTAAAGAATTTATAATTCGATATTAAAAGTGCATGCATGCTGTATTCCTGTTAGGACATATGTTAATTACAACCATGTTAAAGTCTTTTAATTAGAAATTTGCTTCCTTAGCATTAGTTGGTTTGTAGTATTATCATATTGTTCAATAAGAAATCCATGTGTAAATATAACCCACATGTAACTAAAAATTGAGGCCTGAAAATATAAATGGTTTGGTATGTTTACCCTAATGGTACTTAATATTTAGGTATAAACATATTTTTAAAAGCAAATTATGGTCAAGTGCTGTCTGTTTAATGAATCTGACCCTTTGAAAGAAGAAGAAAAAAACAAAAAGAATTGATAATTGCACAGTTTTGCTGTTGTATTTCATTTACTTCGAATTCTCTTTCAATATTTGAAACCTACATGTTTAAGACTGAATGAAACACACTCAGTAATGCAGATAAGTGTCGGACCTGTCAGACAAAGGGAGCAAAATTTCAGCAGGTACAGCAAGTGGGCAAAGTTTTGGAATAATTTGATACAGCTAAAGTGGATAGGACTTGTAAAATTTTTGCAGGTCTGGCAAACTTATCTATTTTGTAGGACCCAATGTCTGACAAAATAAAAAGATTATCTGCATCTCTGCACACTAACCAAGTCATTTTGAAATGACTTGCTTAGTGTGTTTCATTCAGTCTTACACATGTAGGTTTCAAATATTGAAAGAGAAGTAAATATTTTGATAATGTAATGTTTATTACATGTACAAAAACAAAATGTATGTATTGGTATTACATGATTTATATAAAAGTTTTTTAAGATGGCAAGCAACTTTTTTTTAGGTGCAAACAAAACATGTCTTCCAACTGGTCAAATATGGATCAGAATCTACCCCCTGGTGGACCAGATACAATGTCCAAAGCCGAAGATAGTCCAGGGAGTGCAGATGGAGGGGATGATGATCTATCCAACGACGCTGAAGGGGTATGGAGTCCTGACATTGAACAGAGCTTCCAAGAAGCATTAGCAATATATCCACCGTGTGGAAGACGAAAAATTATTCTATCAGATGAGGGAAAAATGTATGGTAGGTATCAGAATTACAAATGGAATGTATCTATATTAAGTGAAAACACTCGGCAACTCTACAAGCACTACCAATGTCTACCCGTATAACTAAACCTGCAGAATATGAACATTAACACAATATTGCAAGGTTTATGTTAAAACAAATAACTATTCTTTGTCCTAAACTTAAATTTAGAATGAGGACTTTGTTTTAGTATTGATACACCATGTACATGTAGTAAATTTGGATTCCTGTTTTGAATAAGAAAAGAGTCCTTTTAAATTCACTGCAAATTTTGTTTGATTGGGTTCATCTATGGGGTCTGTTTTGTACCAACTTCCATATGTTACAGTTTTATTATTGTCAGAAAAGGGTTTGTCTTTTGGCCGTTCATTTAAAGTTCCTATTTCTTTATAGCTGTGTAATAAAACAATTGTACATGTATTCAGGTGAAGTTTTGTTTGTTATAAGGTCAAGAAGGATTATGTTTTTGTTTGCCTTTAAGGGAAAACTTGTACTTCTGAAGGATCAAAAGTTTGCACAAAACAACATGGAAATAATAAAACATGTATACTACACAATCTTTAAAATCCTAGCTGTAAAATTTTGATGAAGTTGATCTTATCAGAACACTTTTATTGGATTTTAAAATTTTATGGATAGTTGATTCCTTAAGATTGAGATGATAGCCCGTTTTGATTTGCCTGAAATAATTGCCCTTTAATCACTGCATGCCCCTTTATTTTAAAAAGTATACACAGTAAATCATGTTGAAAGTGAAAAAGTGTACAGGAAAATAATATTTTTAAAGGTATACACATGTATTGTTAATTAAATTATATGCCTCTGTGGATGTAATGACTAGAAATGTCTATATACATGTAAGCATGTCATTCAAGTTGGCACTACATGTATAATATTATCAAATTCTGTGGTCCTAAGTACACGAAGTATAACTGGGATCTTGCATGTCTATGGACAAAGTAGAAATAAACCACATTAAAACTCTCTAACCACATGATTTACATGCACTTTTCTATTACATAATCTGTATATATACACTTGTTGCATTTGCTTATTTATTACCAGGTAATTGTAATTACAACAGTAATACAACCTTCCATGTTCATCTTTTTGTTGGGAAGATAAAAATAAACCAAATATAAATGATGCACTGAACTTTTTTTGTTGTACAGTTTTCTGGGGATCCATGGTTTTATCTTAGGTTTAAAAAAGATTGCATATGAAAAGTCAGGGTCATGCTGGTATCAGTGATTCTGTTCATCTGGATATAATTTCCACAAGTGCCATTTTCAGAAAGGCACCCAAGGGAGTTAATAATGAAAATGAAAAGTGCTCATTTTGTAGGGAATTCCAGTCAATTATTATGAATGTTTATAGTGTTTTTATTATGCAAAGAATGATACAAATATATGAAAAATATTTCTTTGTATTTTTCTGTTAATTGTTAAAAGGTTTCCCCATGGGGAGCCCATGTAAAGGTAACTTGTTAGATCAGTGATTCATTCTTATGACTAATGTCCTACCTCCAAATTTAGGTTTTTAATATGCAAATGTTCAACTCTGGGTAATCCACAGGTTTTGCATTAAGAACACCTGTAATTTTGTCAATTGCTTCACCACAATAGGTTTTATTGGACAAGTCCGAATCTTTTGTAAATGGAAATTTAATGATTAAATCAGGGTTCTGCGATAAGAGTGTTTGATATAAGATTATCTGTTGTGTATGAGCACCTTCTCTATGATGTATTTAACCTGTAAATAGAACTGGTTTGGTTAACTGCCAGACAAAAGAGAAGGAAAAAATAGGTCAAACTGTTTGTTTTTGTTTGTAATTTTGGCAAGAGGTACCTGGTGTATCACTTCTTGAATTACATGTTTCGTAATGAATTAGGTGGGTGTTTTAAAATAAACTAGATCAGGCTTACTTCATGGTTCTATTGTATATTGTGGTTTTAAGGGACAATAGTGTTTTCTGTAATTGGATACATGCAAGGTTGTGGGATTTTGTTAAAGAAAAGACTCAAATAAGCTTAGTTAAAAGGACAGTAATTAGGTATACAATTAAAAGAAAAAAAGATTGACCTTGGTTTTCCAATGTGTCTTAAAAAAGAGGGTTTCTTGGTTTTCCATTGAAAAGAAAATTGGTAATGTTCTATACAACTTAATTTCAAATCATAGGAACAAAGTTTTTGCACAGAAAGAAAGATAAGAAACTTCACAAATACTTGAATAAAAAAAGCAAGGCTATTTATTCTGTCTGTTTTGATTTTGATTTCAAATAAATTTTCTCTCAAAATAACATTTACTATTAATTTAAATCAAATACAATCAAAATGTGGCTTATCAAATTCCAAGCAGAAGATCTGATCTCTTAGACAACATTTTAAGATAGGGCACCTCCTTCTTGAGAGTAGAGATTATGATTATCAAATTTTTGAAAATTAATTACATGTTGTGGTATAAGATACCCCAGTCGCTATGGTGAACATGGTGACGAGAACTGATAGCTTATCTTGTCAACTGTCAAGTTAGAGATACAAGCAGAAAACAAAGGTTTCCAATAAAAACACAGGTGTTCCTATTGGGAAAATTATATAAACATGCAATTTGAATTTTGCAGTGTTTTAAACTGTTATGTTCACATCAAAGATGAATGTTTTTGTTTTGCCCAATCCTTTGAAGTTTATGTATATTTTCATGTATCTACTGATAATTCTCAAATAATGATGTTCAATACAAAAATCACTAATGTCTTACAGTTTTTCTCTGTTCACTTCTGTCCACATGATATCGAGTACAATAAGTACATGTATTTTTTCATCCAAACTTCTCAAATGTCAATCAATATGATATTAGTTACAATGTACATTGACCAGAATATATAAAGATCTTTTTAGGGGCCAATCCAGGATTCTGAAGCCCTGTAGTGTTCACATTGTCCATCTGTCTTGCTGTCTGTCCACAGTATTTTTGAACACTATAACCCCAAAACTAAAAAAAATATTACACAGGTTTTTGTACTATTTTTAGGATGTGCATTATAAGTTAATTTGTCAGATATTTTGGGGTTGCCTGCCTTTCCTGACATCAATATTCTTAGTTAACATAGTTACAGGTGAGAAGACAATCTGATTAAAATCAGATCTATATTCATTGTTCATTACTGTATGTGCATACAGAGACAGTAGGGAACAATTAATATATCTGAATTTAATCAGATTGATGAAAAGACCACCAGATGGTATTAAAAAGACCTCAATATGAGCTATTATAAATGCATGCAGGTCCAGGACTCATGTAATTAGAACTTCAAAGGTCCTGAATCAAAAATGGAAGGTTCTGGACCTAGAACCAGTGCTAATTTGAACCCCTTCATTAAACATGTACATAGAAACACGGCAGATGGCAAATATATCTTCCTGGCTTAATGTTAATTTTATTGTCTTTTCTTACATTGTAGGAAGAAATGAACTTATTGCCCGTTATATCAAGCTACGGACTGGTAAAACGAGAACCAGGAAGCAGGTCTCCAGTCATATACAGGTTCTTGCCAGAAGAAAAGCCAAAGAAATTCAAGCACAACTTAAGGTGAATTTCTCAACCTGTTTTTGTTTTTGATAATTTAAATTTAACAAAAAATATTTTCAAGAATAAAGAAATTAAAAGTAAATGCATGTATGATTTGGAATAAATGTAGTTGAGCCAATGAGCAATCTCAAGATATATTACAACCACAAAAGAAAGAAAGACAACTCTATTATCAATCATGAAAACTACACACCAAAGTTTTGTAATGTATACCTATTAGCTTGAATGTACCGTTACAAGTATGTTAGATATTATTTTTGGAATGAGCATGTATATAAACATTTACTTACAATTATATCTATAAATAGATAGTGTTCTTTGATTTTTTTTGTTGACAATTTGTAGAAAAGTTTGATCAAATGCCTCATTCTGTTGTAATTGATTTGTCTATGAAAAATATATAAAAAAAACTTGAATGATGACATAGAAAGATCATAGAACACTTAAAAATACAAATTATTAAATAATATATTTACATACATGTCATAATCTTGCTTTGTATACTCTATATTGCTTTGCATGCATTGACTTTTTTTCTAATACCCACTACAGTCGATTCCCATGCAGGACCAGTCAGCCAAGGATAAGGCATTACAGAGTATGGCTTCCATGTCTTCTGCCCAGATCGTCTCTGCCAGTGCAATACACAACAAGGCTATCCAGCAAGGCTTGGCATTACCACAACACGTAGGCCCAGTACGACCTTCCTTCCCAGGGGGTGGGTCACAGGTGAGCGAGGTGAAATCTCTTTGTGATGATTTTTTAATGTTGTGGATCTTACTTTAAGACTTCTAGGTATCTCGACGAAAATGCATGCAAATAGAAATTAATGTATTATGTTGTAATTTATTTTTCTTTTGAATAAGCGGCAAAACTCTAAAATTTCCTACTTCAAGATCACTTTAACTCTTTAAAGAACAATCAGGGTTTTTCTAGAATTTATAGAATGTAAATTATACAGATGAATACAGAAGTTCAGTTATTTTTTATTTTCCCTGTCTAAAAGTTCGCTATTTTTTTTTCAATGTTGTATACTAGGGGAAAAAACCTGTAGACCAAATTTTTATTTTTTGTCAGCCTTGGCTTGTCATGTGTGAATTTTATTTGCAAGAAACCTTATTTGAGTTGTATTTTGTTTCAGTATTGGGCTCAAAATAATGTTGGACCACAAGCTGAGTAAGTAGTCTGTTTGCCTGTTTGCTTTATTCATTTGTTTTGCAATGTTGTATATAAAAGACATATTAGTTAAAATAAGAACAAAAAGAATGAGGAAGAACTGCACATAGACATTGCTTGTTTTTGTTTTTGTGGTAATCATCTTGCAGAAAAAGACAATTTATATTTTCTGCAGTAAATTATATAGAAATTGGATAAATTAAAACAAATAAATCACATTAATATTTATTGAATTAAATAAATAGTGTTTAAAGCCCTGCTATCATGACAGGTAATAATTTTCAGCTTCTTCATTCACAATTCAAACATAAGAAAGGGGAATAATTATATTTTTATGACTACAATATTATCAGTCGAATAAGTGGCATTTAATAACAATTCTTTCTTGACATTCATTTGGCTTTCTTATGAATATATATATTACTGTTCTTTCAGTGTAAAACCTTCATTTGGAGCTCCAGGTTTCCTTGACAAACCCCAAACTTCAGTTGGTAGTGAAGTTGTGCCCCCTCCATGGCAGGGCAGGTCAATAGCTGGACCCAAACTACGTCTCTGTGAATTCTCTGCCTTCCTTGAACAGACAAGAGATCCAGAAAATGTAAGTCATGAAATCAAATGAGGGATAGAAATGTAATCTAGGAATAACAACAACAAAATAGAGTTTTGAAGATGTATAACATTTTTGCAAAAAAAGTTTCCTTTCAGCATAAAATTTCTTGAATTTCTTTAAACTTTATGAGAAAAGTCTGAAAGGGAGGCAACTACATTTATTATTTGTTGAAACATACACAGTGCTAAAATGTAAACAAACTTTTGTAAATAAGTAGAAATCTAATTGCAGCATTGCATAAACATGTATCAAACTTGCTTTTGAGATCACATTTAACATAAAAATTGTTTGAACTGACTTCATCATAGAGCCAGGTATAAATCTTTAATGTATTATCTATTTCAGTTTGCAAAACATTTGTTTGTCCACATAGGCACAACACCAACATATGCTGATCCCTTATTAGAGGTTTGTAACTTGAGGAGACAAAAGTCTCAATTATATTGATTCTGTCATATTTGTCTGGCCATCTTATTAAAGAAAAGTTAACCATATTTAGTTGTGAAATTTTGTGAAATAGCCTTTAAAAAATGATCGCTGGTTGAATTTTGAGCATTCCTCCAGATTTTCAGAATCCTCTGGATTTTACTATTAAAATAGTGATCACTTTTTTTTTGCCCAGTAATTCTCTATTTTCTTTTTATAATAGGGTTTATTGGGACATTATGAGCTAATTTACAGTTTTATAAATTTCTTTTAAAACAAGTCTTATGCTAAACCTATGAAAAAGTCAGAGATTACCTTTTCCTGGTGAAATTTTGATCTCTTATTATCTCAAAAAGAGTTAAGCAACCTATCAATATTTTAAAGCTTATTTTGTACCTTTTCCCATGGTCTATTTGTCAGATATATAAATTTAGAATCCTTGTTATTTTCAAACTGACCAACAAGCATCCTTAAAGATTGCCAGCGATTTTTTTTATTTCACAAAATTTAATGTAAATAAAACCTTTAAACTCCTGAATTACATGATTTTCGAGTTCATTGCTTTTTCAGAAAAATTCCTCAATTAAGCAGAAATTATTATGTTATTATGATGTTACTTTACCATAGAAGATAATGAGATGTGGAATAAGTGTATGCAACACCCTCTACAGTATTAACTACAATTTAAGAAATCATTGATTTGAAAACAGCCAACCGCCTTCAGTGTCACCATTGGTTGATGCCTTCTGTTTTTCAATTGGCCATAGATTAAAAAGATAATGCTTATGATTCAAGCCAAATCCTAAAAAGTCAAAGATAATCCAGTTTGCAACTCAAACTGGTTTGCTGCCCCTTAGACTTATACAGAGGCATTTGTGAATATGAAAACAATAATATTTCTGTAATCGGTAAATACATCAGTTGAATGAAAAAAATATTCTAACATGTGAAGATATATTTCCAGATTCTAAGATTACCAGTACATTGTTAATAAACAACAAAGCAATATTTATTTTGATCTATTGCTCTTTGATGCACCAGAAGTTGTCATGCCATGATCTGTTACACCCATGTTCCAAAAGGTTTCTTCTTAATTTAATTACAGTTTAAAAAACTTCATTTTTAGTAGATTAAGCATTATCATTCTTAAAAGATTAGTTATTGCAAATTTTAAGTACTAATTTGAATGCAAAAAAATCTTTTACTTGTGTATTTACAGGCTGTAGATATCCGACAAATATATGACAAGTTTCCTGAAAAGAAAGGCGGTTTGAAAGAGTTATATGATAAAGGTCCTCAGTCTGGCTTCTTTTTGGTCAAATTCTGGGTAAGATTTTCCTACAAACTGACTTTTAATTGTATATTATAGGTCCTGGTTTAACTATGTTCATACTTGCATCTGACATGTTCAGTTCTTTAAACTATTAAGAAAAGTTCACTGCAATAAACATTATAAATCAATAAGCAGCAGAGAGGAGCAAAACTAGTCTTTTATCATTTGGGAATGATATTTTCATTTGAACTATGAAAAAAGAACAAGGATGCTTCAGATGACACATAATGTGAATTGAGAACAACTCTGTGAAAAATATTAGCTCAGACATGTCAAATATCAAAATATTAAAGTTTTGTAAATTATCTTACCTATAGTACATTGTTTTTGAAGACTTGAACTTATACAACACAAAACTACTACTTACTTGATCAACATGTAATATAATATTAAAATATATATGTATTTCAGTCAGAGCTTTCACTTGATAATATTCACTAATATTCATTCTATCAGACCACATGGAACCTTATTAAAAGCATCATTATATGATTAATCTTAATGTGGTAATGATTCAAGTTGTAGACCACTTAATTTAATATTAACAAGTGTTAAAAGTCCCAAAGAACTCATCTTTGAAAAGCTTGCGCCTCAAGTAAAAACCTTGTGCACCTAACCAATTTCTGGTTAACTAATAAGATAAAAAAAATAAATTTCACAGAAAATTATCAGCTGCCCTATGAAAATTAAGATAGGAGAAAAATCTTGTATTTCATCTAAATTTACTTGTACAGGTAAATGAATTTGATGCTGAATTTATTTACTTCTTAAAGTAGAAATTATTTACTTGGACAGGTTAAATGATTTTACTTAATTAAGTGGAAGGGAGCTCTGACTGTATTTATAAATATGAACATTATTTTCTTAGGCTGATATCAATACGAATGAAGCTGATGAAAGTGGTGCATTTTACGGAGTAACGAGTCAATACGAGGGCAACGAGAATATACCTATAAATTGTTCAACTAAAGTGTGTTCATTTGGTAAACAGGTTGTAGAGAAAGTAGAGGTAAGTTGTGAAAGTGCTTCAGCCGAATAAATGAATTGATAATTAAAAAAATGTTTATTGACAAACAAAAGGTGGCTTTGAATTCACCCCCTAACTAGAACTTCAAAACACTCATGTACATATCTTTTTACATGCGTGGTGGAAGGGGAAAGCAGGTCTAGTAGTTGGGTCATAAATCCTGCCCACTGAAAGGGGTGCATGTCTTGTGTAATCTGAATCTCAAAACCTAACACTAGATCTTTCAGAATTTTTTCTCTCAAAATTCAACTTTGATTCATTAATAATAAAACTGATTTAAATAAAAGTACAGATAGAGACAAATTTAAGAAATATCAAAGGACCATTTTGTTCAAAATGTACAGATACATTTAACAAAATAACAACTAGAAAGCCAACAATTCAGTGATAAGTTGAACGATCTGGAAAGGTTAGCATTTCCTGCTGGTTCTAAAACATATGTAATGTTGTTTGAGGAGTAATACATTTCTACAAGAAACTGAATAGGTTTGTTCAATAAGATAATAAATTGTTGCAAATCCTCTTTATCGCTCAAATTTAAAAAAGTATTTATACTTTTGTTTTCAGACGGAATATCCCCGATTTGAAAATGGAAGATTTGTCTACAGAATTCATCGATCTCCTATGTGTGAATATATGATCAACTTTATACATAAACTAAAACACTTACCAGAAAAATATATGATGAATAGTGTGCTTGAAAACTTCACAATTCTACAGGTAAATATGCTAAATTAAGGATATTAGTAAGAGTTTCTAGTTATATAATAATCTTTAAAATGTCTATGATTTTCTCTCAACAAATTTTGGGGATAATCTTTAAAGGTCAAAGTTTATACAAAACAGTGGGATATCATGTAACTAGCAAATGTTCTTTGTTATTTATAACATAAAAACTATACTGATAGCAAGAACACCAACTTTTACATTTGCACCTTATGAAATGTGTAAAAACTTTTTCATTTGGGTAAACAAAACACAGAACCTAGTTGTACAAAAAAGACAGAACAGTTCATACAAGTATTAAAAGATCATTTAAATTTAGTTATGGTTTATTAAATGGAAAACAATGTTCTTTATATATATTATCTTTGTTGTGTGTGACACATCCTGTTATGATCAATAGATAATGTATTGTTTGAGCTGAGTATTAAATGATTTAATCTTTTATTTTTTGCAGGTTGTTTCAAACAGAGACACACAAGAGACATTATTATGCATAGCCTACGTATTTGAAGTGTCAACGAATGAACATGGTGCACAACATCACATATATCGTCTGGTGAAAGATTAAAATCATCTATGCAAACAGACTAATTACAGCATTTTAGTGCCACAAATTGTACAGATTCTTTCATTCTTTTCTCATTCTCTTCCAGTTTGATGCTTGGCTTGTGGAGTTTGAAAGTTCGTAAATATTGACATACATGATTTAATATTGTCTGTTAATTTTTAAATGTATGAAGGTGATTTTCACATTGACAACAAACTGTGATAATTCAAAACTTAGTTTATGTTTATGTTTAGAAAATTGAAAATTATTTCAATATGAAAGAATTTTCAAATAATATCCTATTCGCAAAGGTACCCCTGTGTACAAATAGATTTTAGTTATGCAGATATGATGCTCTGCAGCTGAAACTGGCCAACTGATATAACTATCAAACTGTCATCTATTTATACATAGGTTATCCAATGAGAATAGTAAATTATTTGTATTTTCTTGTATCTTCTGTCAGATTGATTTTGAAACCATTATATTTTTCATGGTTGTTACCTCCCTTTCTTCCACATCCAGTGTTTTTGATATAGTATTAGAAAGGGTGTGGCTTAAAGTTAATATGATTCTTCCATAAGGTCAGATTTTCACACTTTTGTATTTTTCGGTGAAAATCCATGCCTTAAACAAGGAAGAATTATTTGAATTCAACAAATAGTATCTAGAGTACATTCATTTATGAAATTTCATTTCAGTCTTCAAGACATCTCATTTTCTCATGTTAGATCAATGATTGATCAACTTTGTTTTGGTTTTCAGTGTTGTTATAGGTTGCTTTTTAAGACATTACTGGTACTATCATAAAGAAGATTAGATGTTCATATGTATTATTCATACACTGAAGCAGCAATTAAAGTATGAAATACTTAGATGGTCATATAAAGTTTAACACTAAGATACTGTAAAGCAGCTAATTTTCGCAGTGGTTTAATATTCTCTTATTTTCACAAAAATATCCAACTAATGGAAATTATGTTCTCACACATTGAATAACCGCAAAGATAAAACCCGCAAAAAAATATTTTCACATGATTATCTTATAACATAAAAAACTGTGAAAAAATAGCCTGCTATACTGTATTCCCTCCAGTGGTATAAAAACTAAGACCAATATTGCAATCACAGATTGTGTGTATAATAAAAGTCAAAACACAAGCATTGTAGTGTGAGTTCATTTCAAATTCTATCTTGCCAAGCTTTAAACTGTGAGGTTCTTTGTTGTTGGTTGAGTGATGAGTGTCTTGTTATTGTTCATAGTTGTTTATTTTTAGAATATCTTTGTTTTGTATTGAAAAATTTAATGATAAAAAGGTTGTTTTTAACTTTTTTTTAAATGTAACCAAATCAAATATAGATTTGTAATTTTAAGATTTTATGATTTAAAGAAATATTTTTGGTGAAAATCAGATCTGAATGCATGTTTTTATGTGTGTAATTGATCATACATGTACATTTGTATCATATTTATCACAATAATCATGATTTAATAGAGCTAATATACTGTACTTCTTTAGTGTCTTTCACATTCATCAAAAAGGGTTTATCTTCTGGATGGTTTAAATGTACACAGACTGTTGTTTTAAGGACTTGAATTTTTTGATATGCCAACCATAATGATTGACATTTGTTCATAAAGATGAATTTTCAACTATAAGTTTGATGTTTTGCCTAATTTAACATTGTGAAAATTCAGGTTATAAATTAGAGAATGGTGGCAGGGAAAATATTTTTTAAATATACTTAAACATAATGGCTTTATACTTGAATTTAAAAGGAGAGATGTCTTATAGGTATGTGCTGAGTATGTTACCAGCGTCTTAAACATACTCCATTGCATGGTAGATAGATATTAAGCATGTTTATCCTTAGTTGGTTGTGTCAAAGGTCACTAAAGAAGTTGATATTAGCTCTAACAATGTAAATGAAATAAAAATGATCTCAAAAATTATATTCACAGTAGTATTAGTAGTTTAATAATATTTGTTAATTCTAAGTCAATAATTTGTGTGTCTACAATAGAGCAATAAGATGGGTTTTGTTTTCATGTTTCATGTTCTGATTTTAGACAAGAAAAAGTAATGAGTATCACTTGATTCTTTTAGAATTGTTTCTTAAATATCTTAAAAATTGAGTCAAAGTGCTAGAAAAACAACTAAAAGTGTGTTTGTTCTCTAAATTCTTGAAATATAAGCTTAAATCGTAAATGCCTAATCATACATTGTATCTAAACATTAATTGCTAATATGGTAATATGTTAACAAGGTGCAATAAGCATTTCTATGGAAACTGAGTTGTAGGTGTTGATTGGTTTGAAGTTGCTTGTTTCTGATATCCCTTTTAATGTCTGTTTTTATTATAAGTATATATACCTTGTCTATGCATATCTTATTTCTTAATATATGGAAAAAAACTTTTTATGTGTAATGGATACAATTACGATAAAGTTATAATGTATACAGTTTACATGTGCATTTAAGTTATTCTACTTGCGGTTTTCTTTTAGTATGGTGTTTTAACAGAGCTGCTGAGATGCAAACTATTATATTTTATTGTGAAGTAGTTCTTAAGATAGGGCATTTTTGCAGTGTAGATAAAAAGTTTATAGGAATATTTATATTTTAAGCTGTTGTTTTATTCATATCTGAATTTTTAAAAACCTTTATGCCATTCAGTTCTAAATCTAGAATATTGCCTTATCAAGAAATATGTAAACTATTTTACCATGAATTATCTTATATTTCTGTAAGTTTTAAGAGGAACCATTATCGACTATGCTGAACGATGGTTGTTGATTTATTTTATACATAAAAAGATTTTAACCTGTATGCACTGTCAAGATGTAAAGATATATTTTATATACAACCAAGTTAATGTTGTACACTTTATATTTTATGAGATGTATATTTATTACTGTGTGTGCCTTCTAAACCATGAGTCCATCCAAAATTTCAGAAATACATTTTCTGTTGTAAAGCCTTTTTTTGTGTGATTTGAGATTTTTAGCTTTAATATTTCAATCACAAATATAAAAAAAAATGACCACACTTCAATCATTTTTTTCCAATCATTTTAAATGATAAAAAAATATATAAAATCAACAATTTGGAGTTTTCTCTGACACTGAAACCTTTTTTTGTTCTGAATAGCTATAGTAGAATCACTTCCATAATCATTATTTTTTATGTGCAATTGTTTTAATAATATAAAAAAAAAATTGACATAATTAACAAATCAAAAGGTTGTTTATTTTTTTGTTATGTTTTTTCAGATATGTTCTTTTAACAAATTTTATTCAGAAATTAAATTGAAAAAAAAACATATATATTTTTCCACAAAATAAGAAATAAAAACTTGCCAGATAATTGTAAACTTCTTAGCAAAATAATGTACAAAAGGTCAATTGGTTTTGTTAATTTATCACAACTCCAAATAGTATAGTTGATAAAATTATCACAGACTTTTTGTTATATATCAAATTTCGCATTAAAGTGGTACCAGCTTTCTTTTGAATAATATTTCTCTTAGGTTTTGAATTGTACATTGCCAACAATTGATTTTTAAGTTGATTCTGCCAATTAAATTGTATAATTTTAATTATTATTGATTGAAGATATACACATTTCTTTAACAAATAGGCCTATTGGTGCATGTTTATTTGTAAATTTATAAAATCATGTAATTCTAGCTTGTTCTTAATGTCTATATAATTCTGACAATTAAATATTCAGTGTGAAAATGTATTTCATATCAGTTTTGACTTGTATCTTTTTTTTTCAAATACACCTTGTGGATATGCTGGGAAATTTGACTCAGTCGTGTGTTTACAGCATGTTTTGAGATGAGATGATTTTCAAATTAATTTGTTGGGCTAATTTTTAAGCAATTTTTTTTTTGTTCAAAGATTTTAAAGAAGTTTTTTTCTAAATATGCAATTACCATTTGAAGGAAAGACCACTTTCAACCTCTAGGAGTCATGAGTCTTATTACTTTGTCAGAATTATTTAGACATAAAAGCCAAGAAGTTTTAACATATTGTTAATTGCCTGATAGAGCTTGTTTACTTAAAAAAATAATTTTGTAAAAAAAAACATATTAAAAGAGTAATATTTTGCTTGTTGTTTTAAATATAGATTTGTGATAGTATATAAAGGTAATAACAAAACTTCTGAACAGGTGTTTTAGTGGTTAACGCATCAGGCTACTAACACCAAGGTACGTGGTTTGATTCTCGTCAGGGTTGAAAATTTCATGAACCAATTTTCGGACTCTATCTCTACACCATTTGCCAGGATGGTCTCCAGAACTGATGCTAGTCCTTCGGAATGGACAAAAAAAGGTTGTCCAGTTTATGGGAGAGCAATACCCCATGCACGTTAAAAACCCCTTTGTAGAGTTTGATAAGAGCAGGCTCAAAGGAGGCAGCTACAAAGGCCACACTCGCAATCTGCTAGCTGGAGTAAGCATTAATCTTGTTTCCCAATCCAGGATAAATTAATTTGTTTAAACTAAACTAAAACTACTGAAACTGGAGAATTAATCTCAAATTTGTGATAGGAAAGATGAAACAAGACGGACAAAGCGGAGAAATTGTAGATCCCAATTGTTCTGATTTGGTACAAGCATTTCAAAAGAAATGTTGGGATTTATGGCACCAAACTTCCCTCCTTTATCTGCTCTTGGGGTCTGGTAGTAACACAAACCACAATATGGTTGTGAGACATTATAGGGACATAGAGGTGATCATTTCAGAATAGGAGAAACATAAAAAAGGCAATTTGAAAAAAAAAATAATGGTGCAAATTCTTTAATCTAAAGTCATTTTACGCAAGTGTCAAAGATCAAGGAAAACTGATGTTTTGAAGAAGGGTGCTCGTTATAAACTGTATTTTCCCCAGCCTAACAAGGAGTAGGACATAAAAATGCCTGCAGAGGTGTTTACTATTACTGATTTTCAGCAATTGTTTCTGATATAAATTCCAAAATAAGCAATACTGATTAACCCTCTGAAATTACGAATTTATGCATTTGTTACATATATTATAATATTTGCTCTTTTGGTTATTTTATTTTCACTCCAATGTTGAAACCAGATTTTGCAATAAAAAATCTAAATAAGGCTGGATAAATATTTTGGATATTACAAGCACCAAATTGCTGATTGTTGGAGACTTTAAATCCTAGATCACCTTTATAAACATCAAAGTTTTAGATGATTGAGAACTATAATCAAAATTACTGAAAAAAAAGCTTTTCAAAATGTGTGCAACACTGAAAGGGGTAAACACCTCTGCATCTGTCTTCTCAACACTCTCATGCCTGTAATTCTCAGTAAATTGTCTTAAAATTTACACATTAAGTTTCGAAGTACCAATCCAAACTTTTTATGGCCTGCCAAAGTATTTGGGTCAGTCATATAATTTTACCCTTGTCCATTCATCATTACATCTGTAAAACTTTAGTTAAGGTCCATAACTGAAGTACAACATTTCAATAATATTTCAAGAACAGGCAGGCAATCTGTGGCTCATAGTTTTGTAGTAAGGTGCATATGACTTGCATATTTGCTCACCAAAGGAACTTAAATGTTGCTATTCTTGACTTATCAATGTAATAGAGTTCAGTTTCATAAGTGAAAATAAAATACGGAAAAAATCAAACAATTGCATGGGTTCAAAAGACAATTACATATTGTGGATAAATATTTGTAATGTTATTGATGAACAACCCTGGGTGTCTTGTGTTAAAGAACATTTTATAACAACTCGGCACATGTTTACAATGTAATAAAATAAAAATGTTTTTTGAACTATAAATGCAGACATATTCTTTTTAGCTCATATGAGCTATTGACATCTGTGTTCGTCATCATAAACAATGTTTAGCTCACCTGGACCGAAGGTCCATGTGAGTTATTATCATCACTTGGCCACAGTTGTCGTCGTCTGTCGTCGTCGTCTGTTAACAATTTTTCCAAAATCTTCTCCTCTGAAACTACTGATCAGAATTTAATGAAACTTGGTATGAATGATCCTTAGGGTGTCCTGCACCAAACTTGTGTTTCGATTTTTTATTCCTCCAAAAACATGGCAACCGTTACTATAAATAGACCAGGGGGGTCAGACTACTGTCTTTGGCCAGTAAATCAAACAGTATAAGAGATAAATGAAATCTGATGCCACCGTACTGCTTCAGCATCAAAAGTTCTACAAAAGTCTTTATTTGGTCGAAGTTGTCAGATGATCCCTTATAGGGGTTACAGCCCCTTAAAGGTGAAAATAGCGTTTTTTTCATGCTTTTGGCTTATAGAATGGAAACTATTGCAGATAGAAAAAAGCTGTTGCATGCTTAAATGTTCAGCTCATTTAGCTCTACAAAAGTCTCCTTAGGGTCAAAGTTGTCAAATGACCCCTTAAAGGCGAAAAATAGTGTTTTTGGCCTTTAGAATGAAGACTCTTGCAGATAGAGAAAAGCTGTTGCTTGCTTAAATGTTCAGCTCATTTAGCTCTACAAAAATTTCCATAAGGTCAAAGTTGTCAAATGACCCTTTATAGGGGTTACAGCTCCTTAAAGGCGAAAAATAGTGCTTTTTGCCTATAGAATGAAAACTATTGCATATAGAACAAGAGGCTCCCAGGAGCCTGAATCGCTCACCTGGTCTTGATGTCGACCCTATAAAGATTTTTGTAGAGCTAAATAAGCTGAATATTTAAGCAAGCAACAGCTTTTCTATATCTACTATAGTTTTCATTCTGTAGGTCCAAAACATGAAAAAATATTATTTTAGGGGCTATGACCCTATTAAGACTTTTATAGAGCTGAATGAACTGAACATTAATGCAAGCAACAGCTTTTCTCTATCTGCAATAGTTTTCATTCTTTTGGCCAAAAACATGAAAAAGTCTATTTAAGGGTTCATCTGACAACTTTGATTCTATGGAGACTTTTGTAGAGCTGAATGAGCTGAACATTTAAGCAACAACAGCTATTCTGTACCTGCTATAGTTTTCTGTCCACATGCCAAAAACATGAAAAAACGTTATTTTAGGGGCTATATTAACCCTATAATGGGGTAATAATATTTTGTTTTACATAAAACTTTGACAGCTGAGGGCTCAAATCTTTGTTTTAAAACTGTCTCAATATCAAAAATACAACAGAGTTCCAGATAATAAATTTTACTACCGCTGATGTGTGTTTCATCTATTCAAGACTCATCTACTAAAACAATTAAAAAGGCCAAACAATATATGAAGATGAAGTGCGTAGAACAAAAAAAATACAACAATACCAAACTGAGAATGATTCAATGTTTTAACATAATGGTTTAATGATTTAGTTGTTTACCAACTTAGTAAATGGACACTTTGCACCATTGATTGACTAGTTTTCTGACTGCTGGGATATTATCATCTTCTACAGCTTTCCACAAATCAGGCTAAACACAAACAAGAATGATTTAACAGAACATATACATGCATTAACAAGAGGCTCACCTGGTCTTGATGTCAACCCCATGAAGACATTTGTATAGCTAAAGAAGCTATATGTTTAAGCAAGAAAAAGCTTTTCTCTATCTGCAATATTTTTCATTCTATAAGCAAACTAGAGGCTCCCAGGAGCCTGAATCGCTTACCTGATCTCTTATATGCTAAAGCCTCTTACCTAGTGTGCAACATGGTCTACATGTACTTGGTAAGTAACATTAAAGAAACTAGTAAGGATAGAAAACACCTTTAAGATCAAGAATACAAAGTTACAAAGCTTTCCATTTGAAAAAAATGTTGAAATTGATGGAAAACACTTACAGGGGGATAACTCTTAAAAGGATGACCTGACAATTTTGACCCTGATATCAATTTTGTAGATCTTAATGAGCTATCCAATTTTGCAATGCTAACTGTTCCTCTAGCTCTTACGGCTTTTCAGATAAAGTCCAAAAACCGTGAAAATGGTAAATTTTGACGATTAAGGGGAAATAACTCCTATAAAGAGTCGTCCCACAACTTTGACACAATGGAGCGTTTCGTAGAGCTTTTGATGCTGAAGAAGGTAAGTTGCTTCGGATTTTCTCTATCTCTTATACTTTTTGAGCTATAAGCTAAAAACTATGGTCTGACCCCCTGTTCTATTTTTAGTAACGACAGCCATGTTGGTTGGTCAACGTTCACAAATTTCACAAACTTGATAAAAGAGATCCTAAAAATCAAGTGTACACAGTTTCAAAGCAATCCCATCAGTGGTTTCAGAGAAGAAGATTTTTTAAAAATCAGTTGAAATTGATAGAAAAATCAGTAGGAGCTCCTGGGAGCCCCTTGTTTAAATTGCCGTTTCTTTAATGTTGGTTGTGTCGCGTACACTTATTCCACATCTCTTTATCGTCTATTGATTTTAGAGTAAAAATTCAAGTTAAATAAAAAATTGGAAATTTTAGAGTGAAATAGGTTTCTTAAGCAAAACTTTCAAATGCCTTGATGGAACTATCTACATTATATTGAACATGTTGGATTTGCTTATGAATAATATAGGGGTAAATGTTCAAAGGTCAAAGTCCCATATTTTTTTCGTGCGGAGAAGCATAGACAATGCTCTGGTTCACCCATTTTCCAATTCTATTAGAAGCCTTAATTTCCAGTTTGCTTTGTTGTGTGTATTACTAAACGGTGAAAATATTCCAAAACACAATTCTTCATATTTTGTTAACTCACCATTACCAATAAATATAGTAACCTTTTATTTGCAAAATTTCACCCATGTGGGTCAAGCAAATACAAACAAACATAATTATGACAAAATTACAATACATATGAATTAAACAATACAAATGTGAGAACATATAATCGAAAGAGAACTTTGACCGACATGGACCCTATCTTCGCAATTCCAAGAACTGCTTTATAAAGTCGTATATAGGTGGTAAAGGTTCATTTTCAGGAGAAAGAATAAGCAATTGTTGTGCAGGTTCAATTTCTAAGAATAATGGTTTAAAATTGGATATATTTTTGAAAAGTGTAGATCTTAAATTTGAATAATTTATGCAGTCTATGAAAAAATGAAGTTCATCTTCGATTTTTTGCTCTTGACAAAATTTACAAAAACGTTGATTTCTTGGTATATTTTTATATCTTCCAGTTTCAATTTCAAGAGTATGATCACTAACTCTAAATTAAGTTATCTGTTGTCTTATTTTAAAAGTTTGATTAAGCAGGTAATCTCCCGTCTTAAATTCTGTCTTCAACTTACTGTATAGGAATAATTTAGAGTTTTCAGAAATTGATGATAATTTACTTAAAGTTTTTTCTTTGTAGTGCTCACGTATAACATTATTAAATTGAGATTTTAGATTATTCTTAATTTTATCAAAAGCTTCATCGAAGGATTCATAGTCTATATGTATCTAGACCTAACTCCTGAAAAATAGAAGTGGAAAAACTGTACCATGTATAACATCCATCGTTATGTAGGTTTATACATAACTCATATGATTCCTTTAATAATGGATTTATATCATTCTGATTAAGTCTGCAAAAATATAAAAAGACTTGTCTTTTTATAAATGATGCTATCGGAAATCTACCACGTTCAGATTTAGCTGAAATATTGCAGGATGTCATTTTTAGTCCCAATACAGACTTGCAAAATCTATTGTGGATAGTTTCATAACAAAATTTATCTTCTAAAGATAGAAGGTCAAAAATAGAATCATTTTAACTGCCCTTTCTCTAGACCTTATTATACTATTTAGTAGTCCTCCATAAACCATATTTCAGAATTGTACAATAAAATGGGTTTAATAAAGGTATCAAAAAGTTTACATGATAATTCAATCGGTATAGATTGAAAATTTGTGAACCGACTTCTATAAGTGCAAAAAGTACTTTTAGTCTTTTTGTGTAAAAGACATTTTTGCTTTGTTGCTCCGTCACATTTTCAACATGTTAAGTGTTAGATGAAAGTTGTCCGTCCCGTTCACGCACTAGTGTGATCTATGCTTGCGATGAAGAATATTTGTTCTGAAAATTCTGACAGAAGCAGAGGTACCAATGGGGCATCCAATTGTCAAAAGTCCGAAAGGGCAGAAACAAAACCAGTAAACACAAACGAGAACAGGCCGAAAAACAGACAACATAAAACACAGAAATACAAAAGCCATAGCTATCAACAACACAAAATCAAGTCATAACGAAAGTGAACTCAGATCCTCCGAAAAAGTGAGCTAATTCATGTTTGCTCTAGCACACCCGTCGCACTGCCAACCATCAATTCAGTGTGTCAAATCCGGAAAAAGAAGACAAAACAACACCCTAAATAAAACAAACTAACATCTGCACTCATCTGAGAGATTGAAATCGGTTCATATTTGTCTATGAGCGCATGATGTCTTGCGTAAAATTTCTTGGGTGAAGACTCACGCCGGGTATTCGGACACATATAACCGGGTGGAACACAACAGACCGGGTGAGCCGAAAAAAAACCCATCGTGTTCATGTCGGTGTGGTATTTTCTTTATGAACGTGTTGAAAATGGATAACGGACAAAATTTTGGACACAAGGGACAGCGGGTGATGACAGTATGGAACGCAGGTGTTTGCTTCTTGAAAATCACTGTGAACCGGGTGAAAATGCTTATGTTTTTACCTGCATCGCCGAAGGCGAAAGCAGGTCTAGTGGTCGGATCACTCCGTCCGTTCGTCCGTCCGTCGGTCCGTAACACTATAGGGGTGTCTGTCTTGTTTAATCTGAATTTCAAAAACCATACTTTAGATCTTTCTGAAATTTTACACAGTGATAACAGATATATTGAAGATGTGCACCTCCCCTTTTGGGGGTCATTTCATAATTCCGTTATAGAAATTATGGACCTTAAAGGGGCAAAAAAGGATTTTTTTTTTATTTGTTTCCATAATAACTTTTGTTCTGGCCGACCAAATGCTATGACACTTAATAGTCATGTTACTTGCAATAAAAGGAATGGTGGGCTTGATTTTGGGTGTCCCCTATTTTTTCATTTAGAAATTAGGGCCCAAATGGACTAGAAAATGAAACTTGAAGAATTTGTTTTGCACAATAACTTAAGTTCTGGTTTACTGATTGCTATGAAATTTTACAGTAATGTTTCTTACCATTAAATGATTGGCAAGATTTTTGACGTCCGTTGAGAAGATATGGACCCAAAAGTGACAAAAAGTCAACTTCTTAATTTATGGGCCGATTTTGATTTTTTTTTTTTTTTTTTGCAAGTTAATTTTTGTCATATATTGGATACAAAATGGAGGATCAGTTTCTTCTTGTCCCGACCTTTTCGTTTAGCAATTAGGGAATCAAAGGGGGGTTGAAACTTATTTTTTTGACTGATTTTTGTGTGTTTTGAGACTGCAACCGAGGAGCAACATAACCCTGTGTAAACAATTTTTGTGTCACACGTGACGCTCTGCCAATGAAGTCGATGTTTGTCCCGAAAGCCCTGGATTAAAGAAATAATTGCGATACGTAAACTCCATAAGCTGGAGCGGACGGAATGTTACTACACAAGAAGGGAAAGTTGACAATTGGAAAGTTGAAGTCATCATGTTTGTCATAGAGCTTTGTTGAAAGTTTTCCTTGAGAGTTTATTTCGAGATGTAGATCTAAATTTGAATTAAGGAGACTTCCTTTAGTCTATTTCGAGATGTAGATCTAAATTTGAATTAAGTAGACTTCCTTTAGTCTGTTGTGTTCTTTATCTCAAGTTTCTGAGGATATATTAGATGGAGAAAGTAACAAAATCGAGAATTGTTCAGTGAATGGATATCATCAAGAGAAATCGAAAGTTTTGATGGTGTTTTCAAAATGAATCTGATTTTGAGTTAAAATTCTCCATCAGTTCTTTCGAATTCTGCAGGATCCACATTTGATTGATGCCATTTCTAGAATAACAACAATCGTAATATTTCTGTAGGCCGAATTTTATTGCCGTCAGCATTGAAGTCAACAGAACTGAAAGAGGTTTAGTGACCAGCACATTTGGATGACCCCCACAATGAAGCGCTGTTTGTATGGATTTTTTTTTTGTAATTTGAAAATCCAATACAGGGATGGAATGTTATTGGCACCAACAGAAAAGCTGAAGGAGCAAATGACAGGTTTGTGATTGTTTATTGTTATTTCCTCCTTAGACAGTGTTGCTGGTACCACAAACCCTAATTCAGCTGTCAAACAGTCAATATAGTGTTTCTTGCACACACAAATTATGTTATTTGGTGCTGTGTCTGCAGGTACTACATCATATTTATCATGTAAGATGGACAATGTTTTGGCAACATTAGCGTTGCTGAAAATGGATGTTGCCTTAGATTTTGGTTTTGGTTTTCATTGGGGTTGATTCACAGATGCTTCTGAAAGGATTAGAAGCGCACCGGTCTTTTGAAATTCCGTTCTCAGCATCATTATTTGTGTTTCCCTGTGACATTGATTTCATTGCCAAGATATATATTTTTCCGTATCTGTTAGAAATTAAAGTTATTTCCTCTCCTGCTTTTAACAGTTATGCGTTAACTTGATCTATTCCTCGTAATTTTCCTTTTTTTCATATTTGACAGGCTCCCTTGACAACGGATCTGATGTATTATTTTTTTCTGTATTGTTTAACTTCTGTGGATCGTAGATCTTTTCAAAGTAGTTTTTCCAACATGCTAAATCTTCTTCGATGTTAGATTGATTCAAGTTGCCCTTCCTGCTAACGCACTGGTGTTTCTCTGTTCAAGTTCACAAATCCTTTACTTGGATTTATCGATGTCCTCATGTTGGAATAATGGGGCTTGTTTAGGGGGGGGGTACCAATATCCCATATCCCCATAAATTTTTCATCAAATATCCTGTATCCCAAAAAATGTTTTTCCAGCATCCCATATCCCTGTAAATAAAATTGACAAAAATATCCCATATCCCAATAAGTTTTGCCTCAAATATCCCGTATCCCACAAAGAAAATGTGTGGATATCCCATATCCCAATATACCCTAAACAAGCCTCAATAATCCAAGACCTCCTTCAAATTAGCCTTGAGTGCTAGTCTATGACGAGACTTGGTATGTTCACAGTTGTCTGAAACCCGATATAACTTTTTATAAAAGCCAACTGACTAAGGTTACCAGACAAATTTGTATAATTAAACTGAAAAAAAAAAGATTTCTTAAAACAGACAAATTGATCTTAGTGAAAGTTTGTACACTTGTTAATTTTAACAGTGAAGGATAATACAATGTTCAAAATATTTTGGAACTCCAACAAATATGTGCTAGTGAGCCAGCTTGCCCTAGGACTAAAATTTCCTTTGTTTTTAAAATATCATATTTCAATAAATACTCTTTGCTAAGACGATTCAAAGAACCGATTAAAAAACGCGTTTCTGAAACATTTCAAAAGGTCTTTATTTGTAAACGTTATCGTTTGACAACTGATTTACCCTTTAAGTTAATAAATGGAGGTCTAGGGAATCCTCGGATACCAGCTTCACCACTAGTTAACACTGAACCAAACTTTTTGATTAGGCATATTGGTCACCGGGCCCCACACGGGATTCGGATGCTTGAGTTCGGATGAAAAAGTCCATAGAATACCGGTATTGTTCTGTGCTGTTATCAAGGCTCTGTCTTAGTTCTGAAACAAACAGGATACTCAGTGCTTCTTCCGTTGACAAATAGTAAAGTATATCCAGGACTCTTAAAGGTCACATTTCTGGTGTATATATCCATGCATTGCTTCAATAAATTATATTGCTTTCAATGTGCTAAAAATAAATAATCATCAATTATGGTCAAAGATAGATAACTCAGTTTTGAAATATGGTGTAGCTGTATCCACGGTTATATGATTATTTCTTGGTCTTTCCATTACCAAAGATTTTTTTAATTTGAAGGAAATTTTTAAAGATAAAATTTATTTCTCTAGGCTACCCAGGAGAAACTGAATATGGGCTTCAGACCACTACTCCTGAACTATAACTTATGTACTACAGTGCAACAACTTTTTTTCGATGTCGAAATGTGATTAAAATTAGGTCTACCAATTGTTCGACACCGTCTTTGCATGTTGGTGACAGTAATGGACACTTCAAAGATCTGAGTTTTATCAGATTGAAATCACGGTCAAAGAAACTTTAATCCAATATGAATAGAACGAATTAGCAAAAAAATACATGGTTCTTTAATTGTCCATGATGGTGATACTGTATACCCTGCCATAGCTACAAATGTCTGAGTTTATTATATATCGATTTTCATCTGCAAAGAAGAAAAAAGCAGACAATTTTGTCAATAGTAAACCAGAATAATCATATAAAACACTTGTCATCTGAAGCACTCGAACCTAAATGGGGGAAAGCTAGAAAAGGGTAACGACCTAATTTTGGGACATTCCGTCGAATGTAGGTCCGAAATTAATTGACAAAATCTGCAAAGAAGAAAAAAATATCAGACAATTTTGTCCATAGTAAACCAGAATCATAAAGAAAGCTAGAAAAAGGTAACGACCTAATATTGGGACATTCCGTCGAATGTAGGTCCGATATTAATTGCAATAGAAACACTGGAAAACGCACAACACAAAATAACAAAACTGCAATTATCAAAGCAAACTCGGGCCAAACGAATTCCGTGTACTTGTACATGCGATTTTACCTCATGTGTACACTTATTATCTAAAACCTTTGGTTTACCTCCCTCCATCGGAGTTTTGTCCTTAGCAATATTAATTTTAGCAGTAATATCAAATTATGATTTTTTTTTGGTTTTATGCATTTTAAACATTTTTAAAATTGTGTATTTCCTATGTTTGAGTTCTAGTGCTGCTGAAAAGAATGGTCATACACTTTATCAAAATTAATTGAAATTTGTTATGGTCATAACATATGCGATATAGTCTCAAGTTAAGTCGTGTTTACTCCATGTCGAAAATTCCATAAAATGTATAACGAAGAAATTACTTATACGCGAGCATTCTAATAAAGTTATAAGTAAAACTTTTAAAGCATACTGCAAAAATGCCTACATATGCGATTGGTCAATTTGGACAAAGAATTGAGTGCCAGTTTAATTGTAAAGGGTTTGTTAGCTTGAGAGTTATATTAATTTTAAAGTATAGTCTGCATCGGATATGGAACGCTGAAAACCAGAGAATAGATGGGTACATTTCATACACACACACACAAAAAAAAGATTTAGGGGAAGCAAAACCAATATGATGCTTCAATTATCATTCGGAATCGTAAAATTTTATAGTTTATTCTCCTGTGTCCCATAGAATCTCCAACAAGAGGTTGTTATATTAGTTGGCACAATGTATTGAAAACGAAAGAATATGGAATATGTGCCAAAAAGACACGGTCCACATATTGAAATGAAATAGTCGACTTCGAAGAGACTCTCGTTTAGATGAGAAACGAATAATTCGGTATAGTGTTAAACCAGTCTGAGCTTTAACTGGGGGGGGGGGGGGGGTAACAAGTATTTTCCCTTTTTGTCCACCTTTTCTAGGAATGTGTCGCAATATAGGGTCTGTTTTTTTGGTATCAAGGTGTAGAATAGGGTTAAATATTCAGCACAGCTGTTACTATTAGGGTTACAAATATTTTAAAGTAATAAGTTTCATCAGTTTAATAAAATAGACGTGAAATTTTAACCTTAGAATGCTTCTTAAATAATAATTCCTGATCTAAAAAGATCTATTTCAACCCAAAAAGTTCTACACATTGTTTCCTCTGAAAGACTATATATACAGTAAAATGTATATACCAAAGCATTTTGACGTGGTCATAACAGGGTATGATATACAATGTCCGCTGGTATAACAGGATATGGTTATCACAATTTGTCTTGATGCTAACATGGTCAACGGCACAGGTATATCCTAAATCATAGGCAGTACCCCCTCCCCTCCCCCGGGGGGGGGGGGGTTATACTGAGGATTCTATGTTTTTTCTGGGAAATCTGGTTTAACCCAACATTTCATTTGAAATACCTGTACCAATTCAGGATCATTGCGATCTATTACTTTTCCGTGTTTTGTCTTTTTCATGAATGAGTCTTAATGAAGACAAAAAGTCGTTTGAAATTACAGATTAACCTGGAACCAAAGTCTCAGTGACCGTGCTATTCGATGAAACCATAGAAATAGCTGGTAAATTATCAAAAGAAATACCTACAAGAAATATTTAAATGTTTTTTTACTGTTTTTAGCTCACCTGGACCGAAGGTCCAGGTGAGCTATTGCCATCACTTGGCGTCCGTCGTCGTCGTCCGTCATCGTCCGTCGTCGTCTGTCGTCCGTCGTCGTCGTTAACTTTTCTTTGAAAATCTTCTCCTCCAAAACGACTGAAGGGATTGCTTTGAAACTTTGCACACTTCATCTATGGAATGTCCTCTACCAAGATTGCACAAATGGTGACCGCCGTCTAAACAACATGGCCGTCGTTACTAAAAATAGACTAGGGGGGGTCAGACTACTGTTTTTGGCTTGTAAATCAAAAAGTATAAGAGATAGATGAAATCTGATGCCACGCTACTTCTTAAGCATCAAAAGCTCTACAAAAGTCTTCATTGAGTCGAAGTTGTCAGATGACCCCTTATAGGAGTTACGGCCCCTTAAAGGTGAAAAATAGCATTTTTTCATGTTTTTGGCCTATAGAATAAAAACTATTACAGATAGAGAAAAGTTGTTGCTTGCTTAAATGTTCAGCTCAAGTCTCCATAGGATCGAAGTTGTCAGATGAATCCTTATAGGGGTTACAGCCC
This sequence comes from Arcuatula senhousia, assembly GCA_963971305.1. NCBI lineage: Eukaryota > Metazoa > Mollusca > Bivalvia > Mytilida > Mytilidae > Arcuatula > Arcuatula senhousia. The sequence goes on along the minus strand of OZ020309.1, from coordinate 47,906,449 downwards.
CTAAAATAACGTTTTTTCATATTTTTGGCCTATGGAATGAAAACTATAGCAGATAGAGAGAAGCTGTTGCTTGCTTAAATGTTCAGCTCGTTAAGCTCTACAAAAGTATCCATAGGATCGAAGTTGTCAGATGACCCCTAATAAGGGTAACGCCCCGTAAAATGACGTTTTTTCATGTTTTTGGCCTATAGTATAAAAACTATAGCAGATAGAGAAAAGCTGTTGCTTGCTTAAATGTTTAGTTCATTTAGCTCTACAAAAGTTTTCATTGGGTCAAAGTTGTCAGATGACCCCTTATAGGGATTACGGCCCCTAAAATAATGTTTTTTCATGTTTTTGGCCTACAGAATGAAACTATAGTAGATAGAGAAAAGCTGTTGCTTGCTTAAATGTTTAGCTCATTTAGCTCTAGAAAAGTGTTTTTATGTTAAGGGTTGACTCAAGACCAGGTGAGCGATTCAGGCTCCTGGGAGCCTCTTGTTTGTTGTTAAAAACGAAAGAATATGGAATATGTGCCAAAAAGACACGATCCACATATTGAAATGATTTTAATAAATGTACAAAAGCAAAATTTCACTGCGTGTGAAGCGATTTTCTGGATTAACCTTCATCAGACACGCTAGGAGTAGAAAACTTGGAAAACCGGTAGAATGTAAGATTTGATAAAAAAAAATGTCAAAAATATTACAACAATGACCAAACAGATAAATTTATCAATTTTTAAAGAAACAACCAAAAGTTGTCAAATTTTGGAAATATGTAAACTGTGTCTTTCCAACACATATTCCAGTACTCAAAAATATATAAGAGCATACAACTGAAGCACGGGGAAGCTTTCTACGACCTCCACACGGCACTAAAGCCAAACTCTGAAATAATATTAAAAACGAAAGAATATGGAATATGTGCCAAAAAGACACGATCCACATATTGAAATGATTTTAATAAATGTACAAAAGCAAAATTTCACTGCGTGTGAAGCGCTTTTCTGGATTAACCTTCATCAGACACGCTAGGAGTAGAAAACTTGGAAAACCGGTAGAATGTTAGATTTGATAAAAAAAAAAATGTCAAAAATATTACAACAATGACCAAACAGATAAATTTATCAATTTTTAAAGAAACAACCAAAAGTTGTCAAACTTTGGAAATATGTAAACTGTGTCTTTCCAACACATATTCCAGTACTCAAAAATATATAAGAGCATACAACTGAATTGTTGTTGTTTTTTGTTTCATGAAAGAAAAAGCCCCCAAAAAGCATCGAAACAACTTTATGCCTTTGTTCTGAAATTTGTTTGAATAGTCTGGCGGTACCTTTCTTCTGTTTGACATTGTCAAGTTTTTGTCACAAAATGTGTATTTCATCCCATACACGTGGACCATATGTTTTTGCATTATCACGTGACTACTAAGGAATGTCAACAATGTTCAAAAGGGCGTACTTATGTCAATCAAAAAGTCCGATGGGAGATACTATGTTTCAATTATTTTTAGGTAAGTCAGGTACTCTTACCTATCTTTCAACATTTCGTATTAAACTGAAGAAAATGAATTAAGGATGTTTTTGAAAGTTTTCATTTTTGAATATACAATTAAAACTGAGAAGCAAATTTCGAAAGTAATCTTTTGGAAAAGAATCTAGGTCAGACAACCTGCTGAGGAATTTGACATATTTGGAACAATCCAATTGGATAGTGGCTGTTTTCATGGCCAGATTTCGATAGGGATTTTCGGGTAAGTTTTGATTATTAAAGCATATTATTTTAACATATAAATATTGTTTAGACATAATTAGAGTCACAAATTATGCTACGAAGTTGTTAGCAAGGTATAAACATGATGAAATTGACCATAAAACGGTTCCAATCTTACTGCAAAGCCAAACAACATGGCGGATACCGTAGTTAATAGGTGTAAACAGGTTGAAAATATTTTATCTCATAAATCGTTATAGACATTGCAAAACAAGTGCATATATCTCTTGTTGTTAATTTTACAAAAAAGGTTAATCGTAAAATACACGAAAAGTCCGTTCCTTCGAGATTTAATACACACAGGTGTGAATTTTCCAAAATAAGCCCCAAGGGAAAATATGTGTCTACAAATGTGTATCCAATTTGCATCTAACATGATCCTTTTTATCGTCAACTTGTGAAATCCAATATTTTTGAAATTCATGATTGTATAATCCTATAATGTAATTAACATGACACCTCTTAATACACAATAGAATAATCAAAATCCACAGGTGAAATAATTGTTTAATGAGAGATTGCCTTTTGTTGATTGGCTTATTAATAATTTTTGTTTATTGCCCATATAGAATTACATAGGGACAGAATATCTATAGTATATTAATATATGTTATTTTGTTTTCTAAGACTGAATATTACTGTACATGTTTAGTACAGTACTGATGTCTATTATTTTTTGTCCATCATTCTATTCTACATGGATAAAAAAAATGTTGCATCCAATTGTGTTTTGTTCCAATGTTTTTCTTATTTAAGATTAAATTAAATTATCTAAGCAGCTATTCTCTATAATAAATTTCTTTTGTTTCTTCCAGAAATTCACATCTTGCCTTGGAATATTTCGTTAATAACCATTATAATAGTAAGCCATCATGGTTCTTTTGGATATTACCTAATTTTGTGTGAAAATGTGATTTATTGTGTAGCTTGCTTGGATAAATAAGAACTATGTGAATTTTATTCTTTATTTCACAAGTTATTGGAGTACTTTATTTAAAATTAAAAACTAAGCAAACTTGCTAGGAGCCTGTCTATTTAGTATGAAATTGATATGATTCGTAATCCTAGTGGAGGAAATGACAATGGTGACGCACAGTCGAACAGTCGCCGCATCCTGGCAATGGACACCCAGGGGCGGCAGATGCTTAACAACATCAAGAACACACTGAGTCACCTTAAAACGTCAAACAAATCAGAAGAAGAAATGTCACCAAATATTAGCAAGCCACTTGCAGGCCCAGGCAAAAGTCGGAAGGCTTACAATAAACAAGCCATGGAAGCTATTCACAAAAGCTTGAGTCCATTTCAACATGACAAAGATGATAAAACAAGCCTTGGTAGTGCTACATCCACACAAGGAAGTGATGACAGTGAGAGAAATGAGGTCAGTATTCAAATGTCTATGACCAAGTCAAAGATATGTTGTTAGTTGATCACAACTCAAGTTTCATGCACATTGTATAAAAGGTTGTTTAAATACATGTTTATCCAAAGTTATATTTATTGTATGAAGCGGTTATTAGATTACCGTAACCATAAGTAGAGGCAGCTTAGTAGTTCTCTCAAAAGTAGGACAACTCCAAAAGCAAAAGACGCACCTGGAAACAAGTATACTTTTAGGTGTTCTGGAAATTTTCAAAATGGATATATATATATAGAAAAAAAAACAACCCAAAATACACTAAAATAAGGTTTCAATGTAAAATATTGCTAAATTTAACTGGACCTTACCAATTTTTGGTGGATTTTTCCAGTCGGTCCAGCCTAATTTCTAACACTGATTTCTGCTAAAGCAGAGGACAAGAATATAAGGCTTTCAAATAGTCTGCCTATCTTGATAGGTCTCTAGCATGGTTAGAGCATATCTTTTGAATGCCTCAATAGGATTTCAAGAAATATACATATATACATTGTACAAAGGAGCTTTATGAAAGCAGCTTCATGATCTTGGGGTCAAAAGATCAAAGGTCAAGGTCAAAAGTTGTAAAACAAATCTAAGAAACTTTACAGAGAATTTGGTTAATTTCCAAGAATATCTTCAAGAATTTTATGAAAAAGCTGACAATATAAGGAAGAAGGCTTATGATATTTGGGTCAAAAGGTCAAAGGTTAAATCTAGGTCACCATTACAAGATGAACCTATATTGGTTTCCAAAGAATGTAACTTTTGATGCCTTGATGGAATTTCAGAAATCTTTCACGCATTTCAGCTTTATACATGTATGTGTTATTAAAGGAAGAATCATGTTGGTCAAATGAGGTGTAAAGGGTAAAAGGACTTGGGTAAAGCTTATGTTTGCCAAGGGTTACCTTGAGCCATGTTGTTATCTGAACTGGATTTTTGCCATTTTTAGCTTTTTTTTCATGAACCTGCTACTACATCTACTTCAATCCAAATCTGAAAACGACATTGTGTAACAAATTTTTTCATTGATATAAAATCATCCTATTTTGCCTTTTAAAAATATCTTCAGTATATACATTTATATTTGATTTATACATGAAAATTGAGGAAATAGGTTATATAATGAATCATTAGTTGTACATGTACATATAGAAGAGCAAATGATAATTTAAGAAATATGAAGTGTATCCAAATCTGGTAAACTCCAAAATGTTACCTACATACAATGTACATCTAAACTGGTAAGACAGTTCAAGAAAATCTCTGATAGTCTGTGAAATAAGCGGCAAGCAGGCTAGTTAAAATCTTTTTGGACAAGTGAATTCAGAGGAATTTTGTTTTGGATAAGTATAAACAAAAACTAAAAATCAAGGATTTGGGCAAGTGAATCTCAAACCCTAATTTCCTACATATATATACTCATGGACAAAAGAAACGTTAAGAAAATTTATGCCAATTAGATACATTATGAAATTTGGGTATTTATTTGTTTTAATCTCATTTAGCTTATTCTCAGTGAGGTTTGACAACAAAAAATTGTTGATAGCGGAGAAAAAACAAGCCGCCAGATTGATTTTTTCCAAATTTAATAAATTTGAAAATTTGTATTGAAGATTTATTCTTTTTGCCCAATTGGTCAACTTGGATACCCTTAGTGTTTTGAATTGACAGGACAACACAAAACTTTTAACATCAATTGCTCAAACCGTTTTACAGAAATTTGAAATGATCAGGAGGGGAGTGAGAACATCATTTTTTATTCAAAAGATGATTTGAAAGACAAATTTTTACTCCATTCATATTGTCATATATGCCCCATGGACACATTTCTTCTTTATTTCAAATGAATCAAATCTAAATGATATGGACTTTTTAGCTCACCTGACACGAAGGGTCATGTGAGCTATTGCCGTCACTTGGCGTCCGTCCATCGTCCGTCTGTTAGCTTTTTTTTCAAGCGTTAACTCCTCTGACACCATAGGTCCAACTGCAACCAAACTTTGTACAGTTGTTAATTGGCATATGTACTTCAAAACTAGTGCTTGGATTTTAAATCGTTTAAAAACGTGGCCGCCATGACTAAAAATAGATCATAGGGGTAAATTGCAGTTTTTTTGCAAATAACTCAAAAACGGTGACAGATATCAAAATTCTGGCTGTGATTAAGTGTTCAGCACCTCAAGATCTACCTGCCCTGAAATTTTCAAGAAGATCCAACAACTGATGTAGGAGTTATTGCCCTTTTTTCTGGATTTTTTCAATTTGTTTTACTTATTTAGCTCTATATCTTGAATACTACACAAGATATTTTAAAAATTCAAATTGCATATGATTAAGCACATCAAGATCTACATTTCATGTAATTAGGTCAAAGCTGTTGGACCATTTGTTTTAGGAGCTATGGCCCTTAAAGCGTCAAATTTTACCATTTTCATTACGTTTCCCCTGAATTTCAAAGATTAACTTGTCTGACACCATAAAACCAACTGCATCTAAACTTGGCACACATGTTCAATAGCATATATGCTACAATTCTATTGTTTGGATTTCTGATTGGTCAAAAGTTATGGCCACCATGTCTTAAAATAGAACATAGGGGTAAATTGCAGTTTTTTGCTGAAAACTCAAAAATGGTTACAGATATCAAAATTTTGCAAGAATCACAAGTGATCAGCACCTCTAGATCTACCTGCTCTGAAATTTTCAAGAAGATCCAACAATCAATGTAGGAGTTATTGGCTTTTTTTCTGGATTTTTTTTCAATTTTTTCACTTATTTAGCCCTATATCTTGAAAACTATAGATACAAGATATTTCAGAAATTTAAATTGCATAAGGTAAAGCATAATAATATCTACAGAATAAGTGTATCTGTGTAGTTCAGGTAAGCGATTCAGGCTCCTGGGAGCCTCTTGTTAAACTAAAAATTGAAATTTATTCTAGAGTTTCATTGATATAATTTTATCAGTTTAAAGTAAAGATTTGCTCTAAAATATATATGTAATACATCATTTCCAGAAAAATCTCTCAATTTGATAGAAAATATCACCTGACTTTACCAGTCAAACTGGTTTGCTGCCCTGTAGACTAATGCAAAAGCATTTGTGGGTTTATGAAGAAAACAGTGATATTTTTGTCTCGCCAGCGACTTTAGTCGCTGAAGGCGAGACATAGGTATTACTTTCCGGCGGCTGCGGCGACGGCGACGGCGACGGCGTAAACTTTTTTTGTAAGACTTTTGTGGAAAATGAATTACAAGAAAAGTATAATAGCTAGGCATCTGATATTTGGTATACAGACAGTTGGGGTTATGGTCTACGCAACTGGCACCATGCCTTTTGACCCTGACCCCAATTTCATGGTTCAGTGACTCTGTGAACTTAGATGTTTTTTCCGGCCAAAAATCCCTTTTGTAAGACTTTTGTGGAAAATGAATTACAAGAAAAGTATAAAAGCTTGGCATCTGATATTTGGTATATGGACAGTTGGGGTTATGGTCTACGCAACTGGCACCATGCCATTTGACCCTGACCCCAATTTCATGGTTCAGTGACTCTGTGAACTTAGATGTTTTTTCGGGCCAAAAAAACCCTTTGTAAGACTTTTGTGGAAAATGAATTACAAGAAAAGTATAATAGCTAGGCATCTCATATTGGGTATACAGACATTTAAGGTTATGGTTTACGCAACTGGCACCATGCCGTTTGACCCTGACCCCAATTTTATGGTTCAGCCACTCTGTGAACTTAGATGTTTTTTTGGGGAAAAAAAACATTTGTAAGACTTTTGTGGAAAATGAATCAAGTGAAAAGTATAATTGCTAGGCATCTGAAATCTGGTATACAGACACTTCGGGTTATGGTCTATGCAACTGGTGCCATGCCATTTGATCCTGACCCCATTTTCATGGTTCAGTGATTTTGTTGACTTGGATGATTTTTGGGGCCATAAAACCTCTTTGTACATGTAAGACTGTTGTGGAAAATGAATTAGGTGATAAGTATAATAACTAGGTATCTGATATCTGTTATACAGACACCTGGAGTTATGGTCTATGCAACTGACACCATGTCCTGTGACCTTGACACAGTTTTCGTGGTTTAGTGACTCTGTGGACTTAGATGATTTTTGTGATAATTTAAACTTTTGTGGAAAATAAATTAAGTTAAAAGTATGATAGCTAGGCATCTGATATTTGGAATACAGTTATTGGGGTTTGGGTCTACACAACTGACACCATGTTGTGTGACCCTGACCCCATTTTCATGGTTCAATGACTTTGTTAATGTAGATGATTTTTGGTTGGAAAATGAGTTAAGTGAAAAGTTTAATGTTATAGGCATCTGATATTTGGGGATTATGATATACACGACTGACATTACCATGTAATATGACCTTGACTCCATTTTCATGGGTGAATGTTGGTTTTTTTTTCATTGTTTATCAATAACTAAGGTATCTAGAACAAACTTCAGACATTTTTGTGATGGTTAAATGGAATTCTGTCATCTGTCACATGACCTTGACCTTAACTTTTCTGAAGGCCCAGCTAGACGTTCAATGAGTTCTGTGATTGTGCCGACAGGCGAGACATTCCTTATTGTCAACTCTTGTTATAAATGGTTAATACTTCAATTGAATGAGAAAATTTTCTTACATATGTAGACATGCCCCCCCAAAAATATATCGTGAATCGTGAAAACGACGTATTGTACATGTGAATTTAGTAAAGTATTTCTTACATTACAAAAAATTACTGTATAATTCAACACACTTAGAATTATAACGAAAGAAATTTATAATGGAATTTTCTTGAAACAAAACAATGTTATTTATGTTCTTCACTATTTAATATGAAGTTGAGGCCTACAAATAGTTATTTTATGTGAGCAGACAACACCTAATTCGTTTAGAATTTAAACCATGTCAAATGACAATCCCTTTCAAAAACCACAATCCTCATCTAGGTTTATTTACACATTAAGACATGTCAATAAATTTTCACAAAGATTATCTAATAAATTCCTTTAAAGGTAAAGAAAATTTTACAATGGCCGTTATGACTTTGTTAAATGTAAATCTATATTTTTAGGGTAAAAAATGAAGAAGGCATTCAATAACATAAATCCCAATGTATTTGTTATATTACATTCCTATGCTGCAACAATCCCCCGTTTATGTTTGACAATACAACAATGTATGTGGCAAATATTTAAACAGGTAAAAACGAGAAGCCTTTTTACCCATGAAAAGTAAACTTCAGGTAGGCACATGTACATTTTATACATATCAAAAGAAAGTATTTAACAAAATTAAACTTTACGGTTGGAAAAATGGCGGACGTGATGCACGATGGAGTCCATATTTTATTCTCATTTTAAAAGATTAATTGTAAATTCAGGATTATGTTTTATAATATGCAGAAGTAAGTTAAAAGATAAATGCAAGGACGTTTAGAGGTTAAAAATGATGTGGGAAAAATGGTTTTTAAAGATGGTTGACTAATTTTATAAAAGATTACAGGTAAGGTTGGAGAACCAATTATGATTGAAATGTTTAAATATGAAGATAAAATTTCCTTTTGGGATGGCCACTAAATCTTTTTGGTAACTTGTACTTTATATTACATGTAAACACTACTCTATAAGATGTCCTTTTACAATGTATTTATGGTTACCATGAATGATCTGCATGGACCAATATAAGCTTTACATTTACAAATTCAACAAATATACCTACATGTATTACTTTTGTAAATGGATCTTGGTACATGTACATGTATGAACATTCGATCATCTAAATATTTAGATAATACATGTGTGGATTTTTTCATAGGACATTATGCAATACATAGTTATAAGATGCATATTTGTAGAGATTCAAATGAATTGTCTTTTTGAATTAATTGTTAATTATATCGCATTATTTTAAAATTCTTTCTCTTCCCCTTATAAGCACCCAAAGATTTATCTAGTATATATATGTCGTAAAAACAACTTTGTTGAAATGACCAATTAAAGTGTACAAATGTATGTATATACATGGCCTTAATGCAGCCAGTGGCTACTTATTATACTTTTATTCCTTGACTTTTCCTTGAGAAAATCTTCACTGTGAAGATGTTTAGTGAATGGAATAAATATGAAGATATTTTGTATGTATATTGCCAAGGATAGTGATGTTTTGATGATTGATAAGTCATTTATAGACTTACATTATCATTTATGTAGGTGTAGATATGTAGAAATGGTTTATCTAGGGGATATCCTGTGATAACTATTATGACTTGGTATAATGATGGTCACTGTCAAACCAGGCTACATGTAAATTATTATACTTATATGTAACTTAGAAAAATTTCAAACTGGGTTCCAATACCTCCTTATAACTGTCTAATACTGTAACTGATTCTTTGTTTTTTTTATCATTAAAAACATTAAAAAGGGTAGTTCTTAGCTACAAAGACGGAATATAACATATACATGTATTTGCCAACTTACCATTTAATAATAAAATTTGATATCAGTACACTGTACATGCTGTAAGATTTGAAGTCTCACTTACTCAGTCTCATGAACAAGCCAACAACAAATTTCACAAAGACTAAATCGGTCAATTTTAAAAATATGCCAGTGGTTCAAATTAGAGTACTGTGGATTCATTTTAATGGGTACCAATTTTCGTTGTTTGTTGAAAAAGGATCAGATCGTGGATTCCTAATTTCATGGTTCTGATGTCTCCAGCATACCGATCAATGTCAAATTTCCTTTTCGTTGGGTATCAAATTTCATGGATGAAGGCTACCCACGAAAACAGCAAAATTGATACCCCACGGATAATAATGAAACCACAGTATTTTGTGTCAGAAGTAAGACCAGATGATAGGAAAAGGCCCTCAATAAAAGTTGATGTAAATTCTGAAATATCCAGGACTTTTGTAGTTTAAATTTCAAAGGTCTTGCATCAAAAATTAAAGGTGGTCCCAAATCTTAGACCAGAGCTGTGAGTGAATTTGAGCACCTAACATACAATTACTTATTGTCCATGTTTTGTTTGCTAAGAATTGTCCAAATTCTTTGCATATCTTGAAGTCAAGAATAACTAGCTTTTATGGTGAAAAACAAAAGCCAAAATAGAATGCATATCTAGGGTTTATGCACATTCCAAAAAAAGGCCAAACCTAGGCAAACCTTTTTAAGGCACTTCACGCAATGTTCAATGACTTCTTCATTTTTAAATGTTGATTAACAATGGCTAACGTTGTAATACAATCAACGTATAAAATCTATTCTCGATATCAAATACTGAAAAAATCTTATAATTTGTTAAAGTGATTTCAATGTAATTTTGTAAGATGATTAGCTAATATACATGTATAGCCAGATTGGTGAATTTTTCACATTCTTAACATGTTTGTTCTGTGTTATTAAGGTAATTGACACCTTATATTTCTATAGCTGGCTCTCTATCTTATTGTACTTTGTCAGATGCCAAATCTTTGTTTACACATTTTTTTCTCCTTGTAATCCTTTCCTTATATGTTTGGACAATTTATACATGTCAGCACTGAAGAGTTGTGTTTCAGCACATAGTATTTGAATACCCACCTTTGTCATGTGGAAATATTAAATTTTGCTACTATAAAGGTTAAAAAAAAGGAAACATGTCAATCAACAGCCAACATCCATCCGATTTTACACAATTTTTTCCCCAAATAACAAATACTGCGTAGTTAGAAATCAAATTTTAAACAAAGTTCCAGTCCAAATTTTTTTTATGCCTGATGCAGGTTTTCAAAGAACTTAGGATTGATGCTGGCTGTATAATGCAAGAGTTTGATGTAAGAAAAAAATGTTCAGAAGTCTATTATTTAGATTCTTTAAGAGACTGTTAGTTTCATCAGCTATGTATTATGTTGTCAGCTGTTACTCCAGTGCTTTACCAGATGAAGATCTATAGATACACACATGTTACATAATTTGATTTTGATAAAGCCATATATACTGGTATTTATTGAGCAGCCTGTGAACTTGCTTACATTTTTGTACTGTATGTTGTTCAGTGGCCTTTGACTACAATGTAGTATTGGTTTTTATGGTGTTTTTTTTAAGCCTTTCTAATCTGTGGTTGGATAAATGAAATGAAGTATAATTTCAACATGCACATGCATATAATGAATAAAAAAAATTGCACAAGAACAAAAATTCTAGCTCTTAATTAATGTTTTACATGTATATGTTGTAAGCTCTCTTCATTAACAAATTACCGTGCCTTATGATGAACTATTAAGGTTCCAAAACAAAAAAATAGGAAACATGTCAATCAAAAGTTGCTGAAACATGACTGCACCGAAGTTGAAAAGTTTTTTTTAGTATTTTCTTGACTTTCATGCTTGTACATATCTATACTATTGCATGTTTATGGAACTGAGCATTAAAACCAGTAGCATTGTTTTTCATCTGAACCTACGTCATGTATTTAATGTGAAATTCTTTCTTTTGTAGGATTTACATGTGATCAGACAAATTGATAGAGCAAAGATCGTGGAACCAAGAAATGGCATTATAAGACATACAGGTACGAGTAACTTTGATGTCCATCTTAGTTCTTTACAGTCTTGCAGCATTTATCAAACCAAATATTTACCTGAACATTATAAGACATACAGATTCCATCTCAGATCTTACAAGTTACAGTCTCAAAGCACAAATCCAAAATCCTATGGCACTTGATAGATCATCACAAGACATACATGCACCAGTAACTTCCATCCATAGAACATGTATATAGACACTTGTAGGAATTTGGTTCATTTGGAAAGAACATTGACAAAGTTTCAGCTCATATCACTTAGCTCTATATATTTGTTCATTCTGTTGTTTGTATCTATATTCACTACATTTATACTTTTGCCTTAATGATACTTTGAACATGAAAAGCCATTTGGAAAATCATGCATTGTTATTAGCGGGCAGGGAAAAAAATTATAACAGTTTTCTCAGCAACTACTTATCACAGCCCCTTGATATATGGTTTACAGTATCAGTATTGGGTCCCGTAACATGGGATTCCTTTTCAGGTCTGCTGCTTACCTACTTCCTAAATCCAGTCATTTTTTACTTTGGCAGATTTCTGTATTTTTTATCGGGTCAATGTTAAATATTAATTGGATTCAGTAATACAAATCTATAAACAACATGTATCAAGCATATACATGTAATAAGAGTTAAATTCTTGTTTTTATGTTAATCTAACATGTGCTACAGCTTGTCTGACTCATATAAAAATAAACAGGAGACAAATGATCTATCCATTGATTTGAATAGGAACTTCATATAATACTAATTGTTCAGTTCAAAAAATATATAATATAATATTGATTTGAAATATTGGATTTCTTTAATGATGTATATATCAATATTAATTCGTTCAAATTTCATGGATAATAAAGTCAAAGAGTTTTAAAGCAAATTAGCCCAAGAAACTCAATTAAATATGTCATTGTGTCTTTTTATTGTGTTAATGATATTGAATAACACCAGAAGAGGGAAAACAAATAGTGAATTGAATTGATTTTTCATGTACATGTAGCTGGTCGAACCACAAGTGTAATGTCTTCCTATTCCTTTAAAAAATGTTTTTGCAATTTTAACATATTTTTATGTGATTACATATTTATCTTTGTTCATGTATAAAAGCAAAATATATATAAACTTTTATCATTTTCAATTTCAGAAATCAAAACATCTAGAAAAATATCTGATAGATCTGAAAGTCCAAACGTTCATCTGTTGTCAGTAACTAGAGGAACAGAAAGTCATCCAGCTAATCGTGGATCAGAAACACACGTCATGAATCAAATGGCTATGGTCAATGGTGATCACCAGACTCCTCCCCCAGTGCCACCCAGAGCACCAATATCAAGGAGTCAGACACCTCCCGTCAATGGACAAACTCAAGCAGATGTCGTTGGAACGAAAAAGTTACCCGTGTCGTCTGCTGTTAAACCAATGCAGTTGACTGGTCATAGACAGTATGTTGTGAATAGTGTACCAATTCGACAAACAGCACAATCACCTCAGCCCTCCCCTCAAGGGAGTGTTACGGTAACCCCTAATAGAGGTATGAGTCCAGTCAATGTTCAGAGGCCAGTTATACATCAGGCTTCTAGTCAACCAGTGCGGGTACCTACCACAAATGGTGGTAACATTACCATCCGTTACAAACAACAACCACCTCCACCTTATACACAAACTCACACAAACACTTCCGGTACAGTGATTCATATACATCCGAATCCTAATGAACAGATTAATTACTACCCTGGCTATCCATTAGAATATATTACGAACTGTGCAGAAAACAGCAATATACCATTGAATGTACAAAATTTACAAATTCGGCCAAATAGTGCCTCTCCAATGGATGCGTGGTCGGCCAAATCAAATTCAATAGTGATGAATCCAGTCAAAAGTACAGTGGTACAGAAGCCTAAATTACAGACTGCCACTGCTCCTGTGCCAAATATTACAACATCACAAGCTAATTACATTTCGTCATTTCAAGCACAAATAAATCCATCACATGGTCAGGGAATACCACATGTGGCAAATTCCACTTCTCGTGCTAAAAGGGATGTGTGTCAGATTGAAATAACGACCCATCCAAAAAATCAACATCATCCGCATCCCCATGAAGCGATGAATATGCCAACAGACACTTCATATTATTACACCAATGGTCGGCCACAGATTCAAATAAACTTTCCAAATCATCGTACTAAAGTGCAGGGTCCGCCCCCTGCATATGGATTGTACGATCATTTTAGATCTGACAATTCTACACCGAGATCTGGATCACCAGTGTCTCGAACTACAAATCAATCACCCATGTCAATGCTTTCAACAGCCTCCTCACCGTCTACAAACTCTGATATTCCTGATAAACCCCCACCTCCCTATCCTGGACGTCATCTAACGCAACCCGTTCAAATTGTCAACCCTATTCAAGCACATCAGTCAGCCATTGGTATGCAAAACCTTCTGCAAACAATACCAGCAAGTCATCCGCAGCAACATAGTGATCAACCACCTTTACCACCGAGGGTACCAAAACCTATCAATCCTCTCACCATGGAAACGGATCCATCACGCCCTCCTCCTCTTCCACCTCCCCCTGCCTCTAAACAATCCCAAGTGACTTTGCCAAAACAAGATGATGATACTGACACTGAAACTTTGTCCACAGTTTCAGAAAGTAGTTCACATGAAAAAACGAGGTGCACTTCTCCTATGCCCGAGAGGAAACCAGAATCTAGAGAAAAAGACAGGTTACGGAAAGATACTCTGGTTCGAAATTATTCACCTCAAGCATTTAAGTTTTTCATGGAGCAACATGTAGAAAACTTATTGAAATCTCACAAAGATCGTGAAAAAAGACGATTACAGTTAGAACGTGAAATGGCAAAGGTAGGGTTATCGGAGGATGCTCAATTACAAATGAGGAGAATGTTACATCAAAAGGAGTCAAACTATATCAGATTAAAGAGAGCTAAAATGCAAAAAAATCTGTTTCAAAAAATTAAAACATTAGGAGTTGGTGCTTTCGGTGAAGTGACACTTGTGCGGAAGAAAGATGTAGGACATCTCTATGCAATGAAAACTCTAAGAAAGAGTGATGTGCTAAAGCGAAATCAAGTTGCTCATGTGAAGGCGGAGCGAGATATTCTGGCTGAGGCTGATAATGAATGGGTTGTTAAGTTGTACTATTCTTTTCAAGATCGGGATAATTTATATTTTGTTATGGATTATGTTCCCGGTGGAGATCTGATGGGATTACTTATCAAAAAGGAAATCTTCGAGGAACCTTTAGCAATTCATTACATTGGAGAACTAGTGCTAGCAATTGAAAGTGTGCATAAAATGGGATTTATTCATCGTGATATTAAGCCGGATAATATCCTTATTGATCGTGATGGACACATTAAACTGACTGATTTTGGATTATGTACAGGTTTTAGATGGACACATAACTCCAAATATTATCAGAAAGGTAAGTTGATGTATGCACATGCTTAATATGAATAATGAATGGTTACATTTGTACTTTAAACTAAAGCATCATAGATGTATTTAACTAATTTTGGTCGCAATCATCTACATGTATATAAAAAGAAGTTGGACAACGCAAAGCCAAGGATACACACAAAAACTAGAAAAAATGGAGAGGACTTCATAAGTATGTTTTACTTGTGTCCAATCCAATTTGTATATTTTAACAAATAAAATATGTTTAAACCAACTAGAAAAAAAAAAGGTCAGCCCTACCAGAATAAGATCATGGAGCACATAGATGTACATGTTTCCATCAGTTTTAGAAAGATTAGAAACAAAATGATCCACATGTTCAATGTATATGCAAGTCATTGGTTGTATTGTAATTTTGATAGTGTTATCTACATTATAGTACTACATGTATATCAACATGTTCAGCAATTCAAACTATTTTTTATCATGCTCAGGGGAAAATCATTTTAAAAGTAAAGTTCTATCAATTATGAATTTAATTAAAGACCATGAAAATGCCATATTAAAATCAAACACAACTAACAAACTATCCATAAACTCTCAGAAAACTATATAAGTATATGTATATAACAATAAAATTGCTGGTGATAGATGATTAGATGTACAATATTGGTTAAATTGTGCATGTTCAAATACAATGTACATGTACAATGTACTTTTATGAAATTTATCATTTAAAGTCATGATGAAAATAAAAATGAATGACGTTTAGATACTTAATTTTTCCTTTATTGGTACACCATGCATATTAAACATGATTTTATAAATAGTATTTTTGAAGTGGTTTTCATGATCTGGCCCCAGTTACTACATGATCTGTACAGTGCAATGTTTATCTATCAAATCCTTCAATGTATTGATACATGTCAATAAAATGAATTCAAGTTGAAGCATGCAGTGGAATTTATAATTTATATTTGGAGAATGTATTTTAAAGCTCTGATTAAACATAATTTAAATCTGGGGTTCTGACGGTAGACATGTGGTATTTAGATCTGTAGAAGGTCCTTTGTACACATATCTGTATGTTAAGTCGGTCATACATGTCCATGGACTTTGTATATGTTTACAGTCTCAAGAAGCAGCACTACAAAAGTTATTTAAATTCAATATAATGTATTCATTAAGTTATTTATGATGATCTAATTGCATATCAAATATGGGCATTCATAGAAACCGTAAATGAACATACATCATGTGTACATGTATATTAATGATGCATGTCATTTTAAACATACGGTGGTACAAAATGTAGGTTACTCTTAACTTTTTATTGGTAAATAACTTGTTGAACATGTTGAAGACTTTAGAAACTTATATTTAGATTAAATTATTAAACATTTCAATTAAACCAAAAGATTGCACAGTTACATGAATTATATTTTTTATCAAATGTCTGCTTCATTGTACATGTACAAAAAATAATGTATATCATAATTAACTGCCTTATATGTACGGTACATGTACCTTTACACATTCAACTTTTTACTTATAAACATGCTATAGAAATACCATTTGCAATGAATTCTTCAATTTTTCTATTGGAAAAGTCGAGGACAGTTTATATTTCTTGGTAATTTTGTAGAGCATTTTTCAGATGGATTACATGCACGACAAGGTTCCATGGATGTGAATTGTACCCTAGATGTCAAATGTAACTGTGGTGAAATACAAAAGCCATTGCAACGGAGAAAACACAGAGAAAGACATCGGTGTCTAGCCCATTCCCTTGTGGGAACACCTAACTACATTGCTCCTGAAGTGCTACTTAGAGAAGGTAGGTAATAGGAGTAGTAAGCAATGCATGGGTGTTTAGACCTTCAGAGGTGTACTATAGACTATGACACTGGTAAGAATCCACAATTTTAATGTCGAGAATTTTAACATGACTACCATATACATGTACATGTATTGATATATACTTATACAGTAAAATCTTTCTAAATTATATTATTATAAAGTATTGCAACAGAAGAAACTGCTCACTCTTCCCAAGTTTGAGATATTTCACTTTTGTTTTTACTGACTGTCTACTATTGCAGTTAAGTTGCTCTTTTGTAGTGTCGATGCTCAATGTCCCTTGGTTTGGTCTTGTATTTGTGGACTTCCAAATTGGAATTTTGAATGTCCTTGGGTATCCTTTGCTTTTTCCAGATATACATGTTCTTTGAAATATTCACATATGCATTTTTACTACCTCAATAGTTTGGAAGGGTGTGTCTTGATATTTCATCTTTGATTTTAACCCCTGTCACCTATTTTCAACAAACTTGCATCAAAATTGTGTAATCAAAGGAAATTGTACCCAATTAGTGTTAGATTTTGCACTTTTATAAAGCTTCAATGGGGATAAAAAAACATAGAAAATCGAGACTAAAACATATGCAGATACAATTAAGACAAGTACCTGTACTTTTGGTACAGGTATTTATTGATCTTTGGTAAAAATGAAGCTAATTTAACATGTGTGAATGCACTTCCATGCAGCTGTCTAAGACCTCATCCATGTTCAATCAAAACATTCAGAAAAAAATGTTTGGCATGTCTTAAACGGTGGTTATTGAGTACTAATGATTCCAAGGCCAGGACACATTCAGAAAAGCCATCAAAATAGGGAGGGTAGAGCTATTATTCTTTTGAAGTCTTGGCAAGATTCTGCATTAATGCACATTCCTAAAGCCTGAGTCAGACTTTTCTTATGTTGTCATGTTCCAATGATGTTAGGTTTTGATTAATAATTGTTGATTTCTCGCTTGTATCTGGCAAATTATAGAAGACAGAATTATCCTTGGTTATGTTGTCTTTGTGACTTTGTTTTGTACTAAATGTCTAGAAGATGGGTGGAGGGTTTTCTGAATTCTTAGTCACTGTCTTACATGTATATGAAATGTACCTAGAACACTCAATGTAATTAGGAAAACTATGTAACATTAGCATAGAGAATTCAGACATACTGTACTACATGCATTATTTAATAACACTGATATTTAAAAAAGATGTAAGTATAACGCAGCATCCAGTTATTATTAGCCCCCTCACCCTAGAGGACATGGGACCTTTGGCCTAGTTTCACTTTAAAAGGACAAGATTGGCTAAGAGCAGGAATTTGCCCCCTAAATTGGACAAATTTTCCAAAATTGGAATATTGAATTATAACGGTGTGATTTTGTGATTCAGAAGTTATATTTTTTGGAACAGGCAAAAGTTAGTTCAAAATTTGACATATGGTGTAATTACGCATGTGCATAGAATGATAAAACTATGAAATGTAGCAAAATTGGCTTAGATATGTAAATATTATAATAGTTTTTGTGAGATTTAAATATGAGCGGACCTGCGGCCCACCAAGATATAATTTCTGGAAACATTAGTTCTTATAGCGGCCCACCAAGATATAATTTCTGGAAACACTAGTTCTTATATGCCAAATCCATAGTTGAAAAATTTTTGTGGGTTGCTTGTCTGCTTATTTTAGCCAAAAATATACAAAAATATACCAAATTTTGAGTAATTTTGAGAAAATGCCACTTTTTTATCAAGTTTGGTCGAATGCTTTAATAAGATTTGATCTATTCTTTGTTAAAAACAGTTAAATTTATGAATTATCATTACTTAATATCAAATAAATCAATATTTAAGTAAAAAAATCACTTTTGAAAAAGAGGCCAAAAATAGCCCTTATCATACCTTGTCCTTTCATTATCTCATGATTTAATACCTGATTTCACGATTCACATTTTAACATTTAATACATTACTTTCAAATAACTTTGGAAAAAACCTCAGATTTTTGCTAACAAGTCCCTTCCTTAGTCAGGTCCTGTACAAGTACCAAACTAGCTAGGTAAGCTTTAAATTTTTATCTCCTTTTGCTGTTTTTGACTTAAATCTGCCTATCTTTATTAAATCTTCCCTATGCATCATGAAACTATAAAGTTGTTTTTAGAAGGTGATCTTTGTCAATAAGCAATAAAAAAATTTCACTTCTACCGTGGAATTTTTTTCAGGAAAATTGGACTTTATTGCATTAAGTCTAATGCAAATTTGATTCTTCGTAAGTCAACGGTAAAAGTTCAACATTTTGATGTTTCTTTGTTCAGATATGTTGACTCTTAAGTTGTGAGAAAGTTTCATCTTGCACTGACAACAACTGAAACAAATATAGATCTTTTTGTTAAAAATCACAAAGGGAGATAATAATTTAAAGCTCGATCGAGCTTACCTACATGTAGCTCGATTGAACTAACTAGCTTGTTTGGTACTTGTACAGGACCTGTTAGTATTTTAGTTTTAAGATGTTTCATTTTCAATATGTCATTTTCGAGTTCATTGCTTTTCCGGAAAAATCCCTCAATTACACAGAAATTATCACGTGAATTTACCAGTTTTAGAATCAAACTGGTTTGCTGCCCTGTAGACTTATTCAAAAGTCAATTTGTGAGATCATCAAAACAATAACATCTCTATGAAAGGTAAATACTTCAATTGAATGAAAAAATATTCTTACATGTGTAGAAATATTGTCAGAATCGATGATTCTATCTTTAATAAACAACAAAGCAATATTTATTTTGATCTATTGCTCTTAATTGCAGCGGAAGTCGTCATGCCTAGATAAAATTATAACAAATGAACTTTTTCCAAATTCCCCAGCCATTCCACTCTAACCCGAAATTGACCTATTGAAACACCAAGAAGGATGATAAAATAAGATTTTACATGAATGTAGCAACATTTTAGGTTGTTATCATACTTTTCATACATGTAGTTACAAACACACAACACATTTATGAAATTTCTAAATACATGTATACTGAAAAATCTCTGAATTCATTGAATTAGATATTGAACATGTTGAACATTTTAAGTTTCCTTACATGTATATGTAAAATGTTTCAATGACTTCATGTACACATGGTGATGCCTGATAAAATTCCTTGGTCACATGATTTCACACTAGTAGTCAGTTGTTTATGACACTGTTTTAAATTAACCATAAAATATTTCTAGTACATTCTTTTCTATATTAGGACTATTTTATTACTTTGAAGTGTTCTTTGGTTTATTTTGATCTTAAAGAAGTGTTTCATAACAAAGTAAAAAAAATTGCAGTACTAATTGACTTAATTTAATACAAGTGTATTGTTGTAGTGCATGTAGGTACATGTATCTTGTAAGCTCTTTTTCTTCATGTACATGTCACTTTAAGGTACATCTTTTTGTCAATGTATAACAATGAACTTTTGTTGTACCTTCGAGGTCTAAGGAAAAAAAACCAACCACATACCTATAGTTAAAGCAGGTTTACCCGTTAGCAAATTTGTCTGGTGCATCTTATGGAACCTGAAAACTAGTAAACTTGCAGGGTATAATTCTATGCCCCAAAAAAGAAAGTAGTGGTGCATATAGTGATGGGTCTATTTGTCTGTCCGTCAGTCTGTCTAAAATCTGGTTTTGAAGTTACTCTGTTTTTTGGTGGCTTGTATTCGGGTGTTCTTATAGAAAGCCACCCATATTTAGCACTAATTTTGTTTAATTGTTATATTTTGTAGGTTACACAGAGTCGTGTGACTGGTGGAGTGTTGGTGTGATTTTGTACGAGATGATTGTAGGTCAGCCTCCATTTTATGCGCCTACCCCTGCTGAAACTCAGTACAAGGTATAAATTTGAATTTATCAATACATATTGGTATTATCAATAAAAGGAGAATATAAGTACAACCATAAAATACATGCATAAAAAAACTTGCACAACACTATGTTTTTCAACTTTGCTTATCCAAGTCTAATTTAGGAAATTCAGCTTTCTAAAAGAGAACTCACAATACAAACTTGTGAATGAACGATGTTAAACTTATTGTTGGTTGACTTTTCTACGATTTTGGCTTATGTTTGATTTTCAATTAAAGAAGAAATGATATAGAAATACTTTGAATTTCTGCTATAAACTTGAGGATTTGACAGAGTTATTTGAAAAATGATATAGCACCTATCAAGAATGAAATATTCTTTTGATAAATTGAATTCATATCAGAAAATATGTGCTCCTTTGCGGAAATACATGAATGAATCTTCTTCTTTGATAACATTAAACATGACTTTTTACACCTTTAACACCTGTATCTTGGAAATTTGGGTCATTTTCAAGGTTTCATTGGCAATGGTTTTTATTGATATTTTTATGTAATGTATAAAATACAAATGACAACAAAGTTCCAGACAATAAATTTTGCTACGCCTGACGCGCGTTTCGTCTATTCAAGACTCATCAGAGGCGCTCTACCAAAAATATTGAAAATGCCAAAGACTGTATGAATATGAAGAGCATAGAACAATATAACCAAAAATACCAAACTGGGGAACCAAATTATTACTAAGATATTCAACCTATGAAGATTAAAAATGTGTTTTAAAAAAGGGTCCTTGAAGATTTTCTCTATACAATAATAATCCATGTTATCATTCAATGCCAAGGCAATTAATTCATGTTTGCAATTTACATGATTTTCTTAAAACCGGTCTATTTGGTATCTTTTTTCTTCATCAAAATTAAACCTCTTTAATAAATTTTAATAAAAATCAATCTTGAATTAGCACTGAAATGACATTGTCAACCTTTGGACAGATGTTAAACTATCCAGCTGTCAGTTACAAAAAATGAATTTAAAGATAAGAAATGAAAACTTTTGATAAGAAATATTCCCCTTATGTTGACAATGTCATGTTCAGAAATGACATTTTTCATTTACATTTATTCACAAGGAAGGCATTATCTTATAAAACATGTTGTAAAAATACCATTTGTCTTATCAAAAGTACCACAATAAAATCCTTTTTAATGCATTGTGTAAGTTAGGTAAACAAATTTAACACCGAAGGTCAGGGGCATAGAATCGATGTTTCTAATAATACATAGGGCGTAATATTCTGTTGTAGAATTGTTGTAGGACTTTAAATTCCTTCGAGTAATAAATTACAAATAAAGTCACCAAACAATTCAGCTTAAATTACATTCGATAACTCTTTAACAACTATAACTGTACGGTTGATTAAGTCTTAGTAAGGCATTAGCTAATCAGAAACAATAGAAGAATGTCTTTATTGTTTGTCATACAGTTACAAAACTTTAACATACTGTTCAGTTTAGTTTGAGTGATTGATAAAGGTAGAATACATAGCAGTGTTCTAGTCACTTTTGGGTGCTAGGATTAGGCATTGATATGATTGACAATTTTGACTCGGTAATATATCCAAGACATTTTAAAACCCTGCAGACTTGAATACTTTAAAAATGAATTCTTCTCAAAGGAGACAACAATTGAGACCATCATAAAATTTCATCCTTGGAATGTTATATAAATTGATTATTAAAATTTCTGCATTCATATATTCATTTCTATACATACAATAATCTCATTGAAGAAAATATTTTTAATTTCTATATAAGTAGCTATTGTTACATAAATGTAAAAATTTAATGTTACCAGATTACATCTGAACAAGGAGGAGAAGGATCAAATATAAACATAAATATTTTTTCTAGCATTTTATTAACTAAAATTAAAATGACAAAATCTGTTCTAATGGCAATAAAAAACAAGCCTTAACAGTTACGGAAAAGACATTTTGTAATTTAAATGATTTTTTATCATTAAATTTACTGAAACGAAAACCCACAATGCCCATTAAATAAACCATCACTACAATAATCTTTGGAGCAGTGGACACCTTATATGTTCAAATTTGAGATGTTTTCATCATCATTATTTTTTATAACCATGGGAAGAAACACATCAAGGATCCATTTAAATGTAAACATTCTTCATATTTCAGCGATAGGTAAAATTGGCACATGAACAGAATATTTATCTAATGTAACAACTAAAAAATTTCACAACCCTGTGGCATAGTTGATTAACCCAGAAAAATATTCACAAAAATACCTGTCGTTTTTTACCTGCAGGCAAAGTGTTAAATGATAGTTGTATCTTATAAGGCCTGGCTTATTTAATGCTTCAGCTAGCAGACTGTTTTATTTTAATGACAATAAGGCCATTTATAGATAAAATGTTTATTTCTCTTGAAATATGCAAAGGACAAATCATTACAATTTCTAAATAGTCAATAGTTAAGAAATGTACCCATTGCTTGTTGATTGCATCTTGAAAAAAAAGATAAATGTAAACCTAACCTTGTATTTATTGAGCCTAATTTGTGGCTCCTTTTCATAACTTGAGGTGAAAAGGTAAAGAAAAAATGTAAGATATACATAACAGGTGTACTGTAATTTATGTATTTTTTAAATGTGGTTTCTATGTATATTTTTGTCTTTTCTGACAAAAAAGACATTTACATTTAGGTGAAATAAAAAAAAAAGAGATAAATACATCGGTTGTTTCAGTAAACAACAAAGGATCTGGAATAAATAGAAAATACAGTCACTTTAAATTATTTTAAACCTGCTAAAGAAAGTTGTGGGACATTAATTTTTCATTCTGTCTGTCAGTCTGTCCCACTTTTTTGTATGAATGCTTTCTTGTTTTGCTTAATTATGATAAAAAAACTGTTTAATTCTTTCAGGTTATACATTGGAAGGAATGCCTGAAGATTCCAAAGGAGGCCAATTTATCACCTGCCTCTGCAAACCTTATTATCAGACTTTGTTGTAGTGCAGGTGAGAGAGCAACGTGTGCTGAAATCAAAAAGCATCCATTTTTCAGTTCGATAAGTTTTGAAGGACTTCGTCACAAAACTCCGCCCTACAAGCCACAAATCAAATATGCAACAGACACTTCAAATTTTGATGACATTGACCCTGACAAGATCCGTGGAAGTGATTCGGAAGACGAGATCATGAAACCAGATCATCCGGTGAACGGCAAACACCCAGAACATGCTTTCTTTGAATTCACATTCCGTAGGTTCTTTGACGATGGTGGCCACCCATTAAAAGACCACCATGAGAGCCACCCAGAACCACCTGAACCTAAGACTTCAGAGTCAAATGCACCTGTCTATGTATGACCACACTTGAATGTTTTATCAAAATGTATCAATTTTCTTATGCCCCAACCTGTGTTAAGCTGTTCTCTTTTTTTACAACTGTTAGTTTTTCTATATTTAAATTTTTTAAGCAACATGTTCAGATGATATGATTTTTCTAAACACAAGTACTATCCTAAATTAAGATTGAGGCAGGGGCTGGGTATGTGCTTGAGAAATGTTCTTTATAAGAATAAGAAAGGGGGGATAAAATGATATTTGTTGGTCAAAGTTATTTTGTTCATAAATTCTTAATTGAAAATTGCTGTTCAAATTTAATTTTGAATCTCTCAAAATAAATACAAAGAAAGACTTTTGTTTTGATAAAACAAATACTGTGGTTTCATTATTATTCGTGGGGTATCAATTTTTGTGGTTTTCGTGGGTGGCTTGACCCAAGAAATTAAGATACCCCATGAAAAGAAAATTTAACATTGATCTGTATGATGCAGACTTTAGAACCACGAATTTAAGAACCCACGAACTTATAATTTTTTATCAAAACCACAAAAATTGGTACCCAGAAAATAGATGAATCCACAGTACTTCATTTATTGTGTTTTATCTTTTCTTTTATAATGTAAAATGCTGATATTTATTATGTATGGCCAGTGATCTTTTTATTATTGAAATATCAACCTGAAACCTTATATTTCTCAATGGCTTCTCTAACATTACATTGATATGCTAATCTTTTCAAGTTGCATAATGAGATTATGATAGGACTGTTCAGTTATTTATTTTAAAGTGCTATTTTTGGTTGTTAGTGATATTTTATTGTTGTTGTGGGAATGTCAGCATTATATTAATGTTCATGAGAGAATGTTTCTCTTTTATTTGTTTAAATGGAACATTGCAAATGTTAATGTTAAGTTATATTGCATCTTGTTATATTGTTCTTGATAAAACTTATAATTGGATGTTTTAAGGAAAACAATGACCATTCTTATAAACAATTGGCTCTTTTTCTAATAGTTATTGCATAACTTTCCTAACTTTTTACATGTATTTTTATTTAATTCATGTATTACTTGTACTAACTTTCAATCCTAAATTAAAATAATCATCACATGTAATTAAAATTAAACTATGGTAGCTGTATTTTATGACAAGTTCAGAAAATTGCCCTATTTTCAACTCTACATACATCATCTGGTTTTTGAAGAGAATATCATCTTTTGATATGTTCTTTTGTCATAGAAAACTTTATTAATTTAAAACTTTGTTTTGGGTTGTTTCCTTATCTGCGCTTTTCAAATTTGAAAAATTGAAAACTTAATATTCTTAGTACTAGATGATGTAAAGACATTTGAAATTTATAATCCACCAAATTGTTTTTTTTTCTGTTGTTTAATAACATAATTTATTCAGTCATTCACCCTAGAAATGAACGATCTTCATCTTCAAGAGAGTCTTGTATCTATTTCAAACACATAAATGAAATTTTTGTCTTGGCCAAAACACTGTTAAATACACTGGTGTGACAAGCATGTAAAATGTTAATATTAAGTACATGTAAGTGCCTTGTTATCCATGACAGAATTATAATACATTATTGCTCATATATTTATTGCATTTAGAAATTTCTACTGTATTCAGCCTTTTAGTATTTGGTTGAGTTTTTAAGGGGGGTGGGGTTCCTAAATAGTTTTTTTTTACAGAATGAATCCTTTTTCTCTTAGTTTTCTCTCAATTTGCGATATTCTATATTAGTCAAAGTGTTAATAAAAAAATAATGACTTTTCTCTTTGTAAAAGATGTTAAAAAACTTGTACAATAGATATAAACTATACATACTACATGTACATTTTCTTTTAATAAATTAATGAGTACAGACATGTATAACTTAACAATTTTCTGCATATTTTTTTTTTATTTGATGTTATTTAGTTTAAATGAAGAGTCATGTGACTTAAAAATCCTGTTTATTTGTCATGTGGCTAATAATTTGTTGATGATAAAAGAGTCATGTGACTTAAAACTGTTTATTGTTGATGTTGTTGTAAAGTGTTGATGCATCTGTGATATAAAAAGCAACATTGATTGTAAAGTTGGTTAATATTTATACATGTTCATTGTATTATATTCATTTATTTGTACATATGTACAGTACTAAATTAAGCTTAAAGCTTTCCACGGTGCAGTTTGTGTATATAGCTTTTTGTAAATTTTGTACAAAGAAGTTGTAAATATAAAGCCTTGTTTCCAAGGCAACCAGTTGGGTTACTTTATGTACAATACTGTACAGAATAAAACTGGCAATATTCTCAACTAAATTAAAGTCAACATATATTTTACTGGTTTTCAATTTATTTGCCATTTCATGTCACTTATTGAAAAATGACCACAAATTCAACAAGAGAATTCTCATGGGGCTTGCTTATTTCAACACAATCCATTGTGTTGAGCATGTCAAATCCTGTAATTTAACTTGAAGGTGGGGGCCTTGGTTTTTTCCTAAAAAAGATATTCTGAAAATTATTTTTGATGAAAAAATATTTTGGCAGCTGAGGGTAAGAAAAAAAAATTCTGAAGAAGGATTTTTGTTATAAAAAATAATGCTGGTAATGAAAAAAAAATATTCAGTCGCGACGCCTTCGAAAAATAAATATTTTGTCTGCGCTCTGCACAGAAAAAAAAATTCTGATCAAAACAAAAAACCAAGCCCCCCCTTCAAGTCAAATGGTCTGTCCCTAAGTGTATGGGCACATGGTGTCTTTTGTTAAGTTTCATGAGTGAAGACAACAATCAAGGAGCAACATAAACCTGTCTTTGCAATTTTTGTATCAGATGCAGCACTCTATCGAGGAAGTCATTGGTCCCACGTACAGGCTCTTGGGAGCTGTGATATGTAATCTCCATAAGCTGGAGCGGACAGAATGATGCTACTTTAGAAAAAAAAAGTTGAAGATATTACACACATTTAATTTCAATGAACATGTTCACATAGGACAGTAAGGACACTTCAGTCAAATAAATCAATTATTCCATTTTCTTATGTATTAAAAACTAGCTATATCCTGCATCCTGAAATAAACTTATATAAGTAGTCTAAGAATAGACTATTTTCATATTTCTGGGATGACTGATTATTTAATTCCTTCTCAACACTTTTTAGAGAGTTATCTTTTCCTGAGTAGGACAAACAAAAAATATTGCATCAATAAGGTCAGAATAAACTTGATTTTGTAATGTTTTCTTACAAATGATTCATTGTAATCTTGATGGATTTGAACTAAAAAATAAGGATACATCAATAAGATGTTGATTTGGAACTATTTATAGCTTAAAATAAGTGTAAAAGGGCAGATGGTGATCTTTAGCTAAATTAGAACCTAGAGAGTTTACACTGTTGGGTATGCAGTTCACGATAGTCACCTATTTAAAAAAAAAAACAAGAACCATTTGTCTTACGGGAAGATAACTCATGCAAAAGGCAAAAATCTAAAAATGTCACCCTTACAAAATAATAAACTATACATGTTCGTAGGCAGGGGGCTTGCCTATTTTCGGCCTATTGATATATACCTTCTTATTCCTAAAAAAACTATCAAAGTCACTCAACCAGAAATCAAGGTCAAGGTTAGAAGATGGGGAATGCAACTGTGCTAAGCTACTTAACTGGGTCATATGTATAATTAAGGACTTATTCTTCTGTTCTTGAGATATGGAGGTGCTCAATAACATTGATAATATGTATTGAAACTTGTCAGATGTCCAAAATATAAGTTGACACACGCAACCAGAAAATCAAGGTCAAGGATAAAAGATTGGGATGCAAATGTGCTAAGCATACCAAGTTTTATCAATCTACAAATTAAAGTTCTTGAGATATGAAGGTGCTCATAAAACCTTAACTAACACAAAAGTTACTGCTGCTGCTGGTAAAGTAACACCTATCTTATTCTTCTTTGCAGGGGAGACAAAAACCCAACAATTATTGAAAATAAATTTGATTTTCCATCATAAGCATTTTTTTAGTTCAGAAAATGCAGTCCAATTTATGGGTTAAATTGTAGCGCTATGAACCATATCATTCTATGGAGCCTGTATAAACTTAAGAAAGACTGGAACTTAATGTGTGTTCTTAGATCCTGCTTATATATAGTCACATAAATCCTATTCGCTTTTTAGCTCACTGGACCAAAGGTCCATGTGAGCTATTGCCATCACTTGGCGTCCGTCGTCGTCGTCGTCGTCGTCGTCGTCCGTTAACAATTTTTCAAAAATCTTCTCCTCTGAAACTACTGAACAGAATTGAATGAAACTTGGTATGGTTGATCCTTAGGGTGTCCTGCACCAAACTTTTGTTTCGATTTTTGATCTGTCAAAAAACATGGCCGCCGTTACTAAAAATAGACTAGGGGGGTCAGACTACTGTTTTTGGCTTATAAATCAAAAAGTATAAGAGATAGAGGAAATCTGAGGCCACGCTACTGATTCAGCATCAAAAGCTCTACAAAAGTCTCCATTTGTTCAAAGTTGTCAGATGACCCCTTATAGGGGTTACGGCCCCTTAAAGGTGAAAAATAGCATTTTTTCATGTTTTTGGCCTACAGAATGAAAACTATTGCAGATAGAGATTAGCTGTTGCTTGCTTAAATGTTTAGCTCATTTAGCTCTACGAAAGTCTCCATAGGGTCGAAGTTGTCAGATGACCCCTTATAGGGGTTACGGCCCCTTAAAGGTGAAAAATAGCCATTTTTCATGTTTTTGGCCTACAGAATGAAAACTATTGCAGATAGAGATTAGCTGTTGCTTGCTTAAATGTTAAGCTCATTTAGCTCTACGAAAGTCTCCATAGGGTCGAAGTTGTCAGATGACCCCTTATAGGGGTTACGTCCCCTTAAAGGTGAAAAATAGCCATTTTTCATGTTTTTGGCCTACAGAATGAAAACTATTGCAGATAGAGATTAGCTGTTGCTTGCTTAAATGTTCAGCTCATTTAGCTCTACAAAATTCTCCATAGGGTCGAAGTTGTCAGATGACCCCTTATAGGGGTTACGGCCCCTGAAAAAGCGATTTTTCATGTTTTTGGCCTACAGAATGAAAACTATTGCAGGTAGAGAAAAGCTGTTGCTTGCTTAAATGTTCAGCTCATTTAGCTCTACAAAATTCTCCATAGGGTCGAAGTTGTCAGATGACCCCTTATAGGGGTTACGGCCCCTGAAAAAGCGATTTTTCATGTTTTTGGCCTACAGAATAAAAACTATTGCAGGTAGAGAAAAGCTGTTGCTTGCTTAAATGTTCAGCTCATTTAGCTCTACAAAAGTATAGGGTCAACATCAAGACCAGGTGAGCGATTCAGGCTCCTGGGAGCCTCTTGTTATTTATATAGATTCTACTACTCTCAGGGAGCTTTCAATCAACCAAGTGATCTTCATGCACATGAGAGCCTAAGATCATGTTCTGGTCAAAATAGACTTAGAAAAATACATTACAATACAAAAATATCTTTATTACAGTAATTTGACTGAATCAGGAGTCCACAAGGAGCAAACGTAGCATGAACATAGAGAAGAAAAGAACATGATTGATAGATTTACAATTACTAAAACTTACTAAACATATACATGCATAATAGTTAGATTTGAAAGATAATATAGAATTATTTTTTTAATTGTGATTTAAAAAACAGGTGGCGTAGTTTATAAAAATCAACATACAGATCTTTATTAAACACTACATGTATTTGCTAAGTGTATGAACTTAGAATTTGCAGTCAAAACATATTCACATCTTCATTACAAAAAAAGAAATTTGAATGTCAGAAATTTGGAAATTTCTTGTTAATTAGACTAAGTAAAATTATTGGTAGGATTTTTTTTCAGCAAAATTAAGTAATTCTCTACCTTAAAGCATGAACAAATCATTACCTAAGGAAAATAATCTGTTTTTAACTTTAAGGGACCGACCATTTAACTTGAAGGGGGTACTTAGTCTTTTATCTGGTCAGAAAATATTTTCCATGCTATTTATTTTGAAAGGCATCACAACAAAATTATTTATTTAATTTATAGTAGCATTATTTTTCATTGATCAAATTTTTTCACCTCTCCTGGTCTCTCCTGTATGATAAGCCAAAGTAGACAAAATTCAATATTTATTTTTATCAATAATTCATTTATTAATATAGATATTAATTCATTTATGAATATAAATAAATCATTTATTTTTATCAATAATTGATTTATTTATCTTAATAATTCATTTATTTATATTAATAATTCATTTATCAACATAAATAGATGGCTGAATTATTTATATTATTTCATTTATTAACATACATTATTCATTTATTAATATACAGAATTCATTTATTTATATTAATGATTCAATTATTTATATTAATAATTGATTTATTAGTATAGATAAATGGCCGAGTTATTAATATAAATAACTCAAATTATTTATATTAATGATTGAATTATAAATTTAAATAAATTAATAGTTTATATTAATAAATAATTATTCATATTAATAGATTAATAAATAAATCATTAATATCAATAAATATTGAGTTTTGTCCCGTTTGACTTACCATACTCCTGCCAAAATGTATTTTTTCAGCATAAATCAGATTCATTTTTTTTTTTGAAAAAAAAAACAAGAGTCCCCCCTTTTTCAAGTTAGATGGTATGTACCTTGTAGCTTTGTTTTATGATTTAATATACAGATCATTGATTATCAAATAAAAACTGTATAGCTAAAAAAAAAGAGACTATATTTATAGTCTCTCCTTAAAATTATAAGAACTATTTCATTTCTTTACAAATGAACACGTTACACTACACAGTAATTCGACCAACACTTTACAGTAAAAAATGTAACCGGAAGTGGAAAACCGGGCACCTTGAAACTGAAATCATGGGAAACAAAATTAGCGTTGTGTTTCCACAAGTTACTCGGGCTGCGAAAAATTATAATTTCGAAAACAGAGCTCGGAGAATGATTGAAAAAGAAAAGCTGCCAGCTGCACCACGGCATCCATCAACTGTCAAAAAGATTGAAGAATTTTGCCAAGGTTGAGTTTTTGAGTGTTAATGTTATACAATTCATAATCTACGCACTTAACCTTGTATTTAGCCTTGATTTCATTTAGATTTTCAACTTTTTAGAGGTTAATAACCTAGTTTTGTTATAGCCCTGCTTCGAAAAAGAGGGAGGTGTACTGGTTCACAAATGTTCCTCTGTCATAGGCTTTATCTGTCATGTCTGTCTATCCGAAACATTTTTTCTTCTTCTTCTTCCCGGTAGGAGTATTCTCATAATTTGAGTGTTGAAATGCCAGACATTCATGTCCGACTGTACAGTTAAATTTCTGCTATTTACATTTAAAAACATTGGTTGCCATTTACATGTACATCTCTGACAGGACTGGTAGGATAAGTGACCCTAACCCAGTCTGGAACTGCTCAACGGTAGACATGTTCCTTACTTCTGGTGGTATGAGGTTCCAGGTGGCAATTGTCCTGGGCAAAAAGGAAAACCTGTAGGTGTCTGTCCCAGTGTGCAGCGATTGAAATGCTACATTCCCTCTTGTTCTGCTGTTGGTTGGTAGCAAAATGTGTTGGTATGGAATCTCAACAAGATGGTGTGTGATTCTGAACATCATAGTGGCCCTGGCTTAAGCTCGTCTTTAGTCAAAGGATTCCCAGCCAAGACAATTGATCATAGATGTGACTGATCCTGGTTCAGGGTCGTAGAAAGTGTTGTAGATGAACCATGCTCCTCATCTTTGGGTGGCTTCTAGCTGGTTGATTTGGTTCTTGCTGTATGGATCCAATACTACTTTGGCATATTCTATTGTACAATGTACTAGAGTGGTGTAAGCTGCAGCTTTAACTTCTTGTGGACATGAGTGTATGTTGCGTCTGAGGAAGCCGATGTTGTGATTCGATTTGGCAGTGATGGAATTGATATGGGTAGTTGAATTAAGGTCTTTACTGATGGTGAAGCCTAGATATTTGCTGTCTGTTGTTTCTTGTTGTATTTGGTTGTGGAATTTGAATTGTACCTCCTGTTTGATCTTTTCTTGGTGATGTGAATGGTAAAACACCTAGTACTGTTCCTTGGGGGACTCCAGAGTTTACATCGCTTGTTAATGAAAACATGCCTTCAAGGAGAACTTGTTGTGACCTATTCATGAGAAAGTTATAGATCCAAGCTTTAGTGGTACTTTTAATGCTGTAGTGGTCAAGTTTAATCATGAGTCTTCTGTGTGGCACCTTGTTGAATGCTTTCAAAAAGTCTAATAGAATTCCGTCAATTTGTTTGCTCTAAAACCATGCTGGCTGTCGGAGAGTACATCAACTGCTGATAGGTGGTCCATGATGTTGCTGTGGATAATGTGCTCTAACATTTTGCTGCATATATAGATGTTAAGGACACTGATCTATAATTTGATGCTTTAGACTTATCCCCTTTCTTTAAAATGGGTCGATGCTGGCTGATCTCCAGTCTGATTGTACAATGCCAGTGTCTAGTGATAAATGTCTGATACTTGGAAGATCTTTGTAAGTGCTGGTGATATGATGTCAGCTACCTTGCGTTATAGTCATGGTGTTATAGCATCAGGTCCTGCTGCCTTGTGGATTTTCAGGTTGGCTAATAGTTTGTGAACTCCTTTTTCTGCTATTTTAATATTTGCTATTGATGGTATCTTGCTTCTTCCTAAATTGGGTAGATTGTTGCTGTTTTCTTGAGAATATGCTGATTTAAATTAATCATTAAGAATTTTAGGAGTTATGGCCCTTTGAACTTAGAAATTTGATGATATTCCTCATTACCACCTTGTCAGTGCAACTCCTCTGAAACTACTGAACCGATTTCAATGAAACTTGGTATGTAGGACATGTAGGAAGGGGACCATATTTTGTAGTGAATGTTACCAGGAAGATTTGATCCTCAAATTATTGTGGGTTTTATGGACCTTTTAAATTAGAAATTGGAGGGAAATGGGGGGGGGGGAGACAACATTTTTGCAGGCAAAAACAAACTTTAATTTTAATTGTGTTTGAGGAATTACAAGGTCTTCCAATGGTGCCCACAGGTGAGATATTATACAATTACTGTCTTTTGTTGAGGTAAATGTGCAGTGTTATTGACTTTTGAAAAAAACAGATATTCACTGAGACCGAAGGGTGAGGTGAATATCTTTAGTTTTTTCTTAAGTCAATAACACTCACATTTATCGAAACAAAAGACAGTAATTGTTTTATTCTATTATCCAATATCTGACAAAAATATGCATTTGAAGTGTTAAAAAAAATTAAACTAAACAGAAAAATACTGTAACGACCTCATCACCTTTCCCACCATTTTTTAGGTGAATATCACTTATAATGAAATATGTTAAAGAATTGTTTATATTATAGAATAAACTTTAGTATTTACTTTTGTCTGTACATGTGCAGATATTTCAAAAATGTTGGAAATCTGATTGAGTGAAAAACTTCCAGTAAAAAGATTTTTCTCCATCATATTCTGAGACAGGTGACAATTTTCAGAATTAGAATAGTTAAATTCTTAGTACACATATGAAGTCCTTTATAATGAGAACTTAAATTAGGCCTTTCAGCCCCCCCCGCAACAATTAATACATTAAAAAGATATAAAAGTAGACAAAAGACATCTACAGTGTTCTAGGATTTTTTTGCCATCTCAATACCCAGGGCTAAAATTAACTTATCCGAAATCAAGTAAACTTCAGAAGTGTTATATATTAATCAAAGTCGGACGCCGATACAATCGAAATTTGTACAAATATTCACAAACAATTTCTAAATTAATTCGATAGATTCATCATATTCTTTGCTATTCCATATAATGAAGACCATTTTATTATACCCCCACTCGTAAGAGAGGGGGCTATATTGCAATCACCTTGTCCGTCCGTCCGGTTCAATTTCTCTGCTTCTACTGGTTTCAAATTTGGTTCACAGCTTCAGCATGATGAATTATAGCATGCCTCTCCTTTCTAGGTCAGTCCATCATTTACTTCCTGTTTTCTGAGCCGACTTTAGACTTTTTTAGGGTAAAAATTTGAAATGTGAAATTTTTTCGTAACAGAAATCTCGGCTTCTACTGGATGGATTGGTTTTAAATTTGTTACACAGCTTCAGTATGATAAGTTATACCGTACCTCCCCTTTCCAGGTCGGTCCATCATCTACTTCCTGTTTTCCGAGCTGACTTTGATTTTTTAGGGTAAACAATTTGAAATGTGAAATTTTTTGTAACAGATTTCTCGGCTTCTACTGGATGGATTGGTTTCAAATTTGGTACAAAGCTTCAGCATGATAAGTTATACAGTACCTCCCCTTTCCAGGTTGGTCCATCATCTATTTCCTGTTTTCTGAGCCGACTTAGACTTTTTATGGGTCAATAATAGACAATTTTTCGTAACAGATTTCTTGGCTTCTACAGAAGGGATTGATTTCAAATTCGGTATACAGCTTTAGCATGATGAGTTGTACCGTGCCTCCCCTTTCCATGTCAGTCGGTCATCTACTTCCTGTTTTCTGAATGGTCCAGTGGGGGTATCCTTAGCACGACTTAGTGCAACCCCTTGTTAATAATTATACATGTAACTTTATTTTCCTCCGATGGCAAAGAAATATTGTTTTAATGTCCTGATTGAAACATGTGTTACCAAACCAGAAATTCAGATTTTACCGTGATCAATTTTCAATTCCAATACGCAGTCTCACCAGTGCTTTAGAAGACGAGTACACAAACGTTTAGATTTAAGCGCCGAAAAGACTGTTGCTACATGAAACGAAAAAATAAACAACTTGTTTTCGATCTTTTTTATGATTCTCATTAGGTATTTAATTAATAATAACACAAAGTAGAAATTGAAATAATGGAGAGAAGCGGGAAAGTACAAGGGTTTTTTCATTTACCCGGCCCTGAAAATATACTTACCACCGGGTCACTAAGGCAAAAAAAATGACTTACCCGTTGTTAGAATCCACTAACCCTGGGTAACAGCTAATAGGAATCCCAGAACACTGCATCTACCGGTATTTATTTTGATTTGATTGTCTTTTTCAGAACACCCTGAACTATATGATGAACAAAAGTCAAAGAATGTGGAACTGAATGAACGATTAAAAGGACTCTACTTGGATTCTAAAGGAGTAAATCCAGAGGTAGTATTTAGAAGCTTGATAAAAATGCTCTCATATCCTGCTAAGTAATGAAATGAATGATATCTTGTTACAGAAACAAGATGCTCCCCTTGAACATGGCAAGTAGAGTGATTGTTAAAGTTAAGGCTTGAAAAAAAAAATTTGCAAGTTTTTTTTTTTCTTTATTGAATCAGTTATTCAATGCTTCTTATAAATTCTGTAGTTTTAAAGGCAGTTTTTTTTATCAGAAAAAGAGACACATGACTGATATAGTATAATTCTTCTGATTTATATATGTTCCTTTTTCTTTCTTTTCAAGTTAACAACCAGACAACTACCTCAAAGCAGAACGACTACAGATGACACAGAATTTGGATTTGCAGATGTTGAAAATGTACCTGAGGGAAAAGTTACACTTAAACAAACGTTGTCCTTTATTGTTCAACACAATAAAGATCCTTCAGTTTATACAGCGGAGAAAATAGCTGAACAATACAACTTAGATACTGAAAATGTTAAGAATATACTCAACCATTTCCAAACCTTTCAAATGCATTTACCAGAAGAATATATAAAAAAGAAAGGGAAGAAAGGAGTAATAGATGAAAAGGAACCAGTGATTTATAGGTTAACATCGGACAAATCAAAATCTGAAGAGAGTTCAAATAATAAATCTGAGGAAACAGATGGCCAGACCAAAACGGTCCAGAAAGAAGGCTCAGGGGGGTGATATTTGGTTAAGACCATACGTGTAAACCTTGGTTGAATTTATTTATATTTCATTTGGCATTGTAATACATTGTAAATACAAATACATGTCAATGAAAAAAAAAAAAAATTGAGAAGAATCATATTGAATTGCATTTCTTTAATCATTACAGTAATAACTGTATTTTGTTTTTATTGAATTACTTGTTTCAAAATAAAAAGAATCATTGTTAACTTTGATATGAATATGTCTGAAGGTAGTAACTTTCTGTGATATTTGTAGACAAAAAGTTTTCTGAGAACTTCCACTTCTTATATTAATAAATATGCTCTTTAAAAAACAAAGTATTATAAGATATATTAATGTCTTATCTATTTTTATTAATATTTTGATGATGAAGTCCATTATTTTCAAGTTCTGCTTTTTTCTGTATTTGAGCAAAGCTGATTTTAGGTTAATATCACTTACACCCTTGCACGTGGCCTCAAAATTCATGGGACATTTAATTGTAATTTAACCAAAAGTGTTCACCAACATGTCAGTTGAGAGGTGCAATAGGGATAATTTGTCCTTATTCAATATACAATTTGAACACAAAAAAAAACTTTACCGACAAAACTGTGCTATCTTCAAAAAAATTAATATGTGGATATAATAAAGTGTGTCCATATACTTTATTTGACCTGATAATATGCTGTTTGAGCTGTACATATACTAAGACTTTCTTCAAAAATTTTCAAACTGCCCTGATGAACCTTAAACACATAAAATGGTAAATATGTAACTAGTGATCAATAGTGTATTATTGAAACCAGCTAGCATAATCGACAATTGTATTTGTCATTATAGCCTTCATATTATATTCTTCATCCATGGTTAGCTTATTTCTCATATAAAAAAGTTTTATAAAGAAAGGAGAGCATCTCAAATCCAGAAAAAATACCATAGTGGAAAACCAGAACAAATATCCAATAATATCAGTTTTCATATGATTGTGTTTGGAATATTGTAAGAGTTTGACTCAAGTTATACAGAAAATAATGAGATGTGGAAAAAGTGTACACTTTCTACTAAAAGGATTGGATTTGAATTTGAAAGACAGCTTAAGGATGCTGGCTGGTCTTGTTTAGGTATTTCTGTCATTTTTTCGGAATCCTTTGGATTTTACCATCAACATAGGGTTAAAATTTTTGCCCACGAACCCCCTATTTTCTTGTTATTAATGTCTTTAATATGTCATAAAGAGGTTAAAGACAAAGTTTTATCAAATCCTATTTATTCTGTCATGGGTTTTAACAGCTATATAGTGCTAATGCTAAACCTATGAAAAAGTCAGAGAAAACCTTTTCCCGCCAAAACTTTAACGTCAATTATCTTGAAAACGAGGTCACGAACCTATCAAATTTTTTTGCTTATTTTATATCTTTTATTATTATCTTTTCATTTAAGGCATCAAATTTGAAACCTATTTATTTTCAATAATAGTAGCGAACATCCTTAACTTCCTTTTCCAGGTCAGAC
Organism: Arcuatula senhousia; assembly: GCA_963971305.1. Classification (NCBI taxonomy): domain Eukaryota; kingdom Metazoa; phylum Mollusca; class Bivalvia; order Mytilida; family Mytilidae; genus Arcuatula; species Arcuatula senhousia. Next base: position 47,868,797 of record OZ020309.1, on the reverse strand, counting down.
AGTCATCTACTGCCTGTTTTCTTAATCATTGAATACTGTGGATTCGTTTATTTTCATGGTTTGATGGAAAAGGATCAGTTCCTGGATTCTAAAATTCATTGTTTAAAGTTTACAGCATACAGATAAATGTTAATTTCTGGTAATGTTGAAGACTGCTGGTTGTTTTCCATTGTAATTTTTAAATTGCCATATCTTTAATGTTGGTTTTGTCGTGTACACTTATTCCACATCTCTCTATGGTTTATTTACTTTTTGATGGGTATCGAATTTCATGGATCTTGGCAACCCATGAAAATTTTTACCCCACGAATAATACTGAAACCACAGTAGGTGTTTGCTTAGCAGGACTTATCATGACACACAATGAAGCTGTCGAAGGTAGTTTTTGTTCCCTGTTGCAAAGCAATGGGACTAAGTAAAGGTATTCATCCATCAGTCTGTTCTTCAGCCTTTCTCCTCTAAAAACTGGGGTTTAGGTGGCAGAGTGGCTTAAGGCACTGGTTCAAATACCACACTATTGATCTCAGCTAGTGTTTGAGTCCTGTTTGTAATTTACAAAAAAAACATTATGCAATTTTAAGATTGATCTTATGAGTATATTTTTATGTCTCCTGCAACCTGTTGCAAAGCGTCATATTCATGTAGGAGATTCCCCAACTGTATGTGATAAGGTTTATTAGTTACCTGCCCATGGTCAGTGGTTTCTTCCAGAGACTTGGGGTTTCTTCCACCATTAAAACTGACCGCCCAAAATGGCCCAGGTGTGTCGATACATGGCGTTAAATACTAACACAAACACACCTAAAAAAAACACTCAATGGATTTTGCTGAAATTTTGTAGGATTGTTTGTCATCATATATAGATGCTTAGATGCTATTTGACTTATCAATTTTACAGGAGTTTTGGGACTTTATACAGTTTGTGCATTTTTGGTCATAACGGGGGGACATAGTCATGTGTAACATGTCCTTATTTTGACTGGTATCATCATCAGTCACTGTAGTCTGTCATTGCACTTTTTGGACACACTGAAACTACTGAACAGAATTTAAAGAAACTTGTTATAAAAGAAGAAGACCATATGTAGATATGCAGTTACATGTACCTGGAAATTTTTATTATCAAAATATTGGGGGATTTATGGCCCTTGGAACTAAATAATTTGCAAAAAAAATCCTATTTTATCATCTCCTCTCAAACTTCTGAACATAAGATATGTGAGCTTACTCACTAAGATCTTCCTTTGATGTCCAACTTTTTAGCTCACCTGGACCGAAGGTCCATGTGAGCTATTACCATCACTTGGCGTCCGTCGTCGTCGTCTGTCGTCGTCTGTCGTCGTCTGTCGTCGTCGTCTGTCGTCGTCTGTTAACAATTTTTCAAAAATCTTCTCCTCTGAAACTACTGAACAGAATTTAATGAAACTTGGTATGAATGATCCTTAGGGTGTCCTGCACCAAACTTGTGTTTTGATTTTTGATCCGTTAAAAAACATGGCCGCCGTTACTAAAAATAGACTAGGGGGGTCAGACTACTGTTTTTGGCTTATAAATCAAAAAGTATAAGAGATAGAGAAAATCTGAGGGCACGCTACTGATTCAGCATCAAAAGCTCTACAAAAGTCTCCATTTGGTCAAAGTTGTCAGATGACCCCTTATAGGTGTAATGGCCCCTTAAAGGTGAAAAATAGCATTTTTTCATGTTTTTGGCCTACAGAATGAAAACTATTGCAGATAGAGATTAGCTGTTGCTTTCTTAAATGTTCAGCTCATTTAACTCTACAAAAGTCTCCATAGGGTCGAAGTTGTCAGATGACCCCTTATAGGGGTTACGGCCCCTTAAAGGTGAAAAATAGCCATTTTTCATGTTTTTGGCCTACAGAATGAAAACTATTGCACATAGAGATTAGCTGTTGCTTGCTTAAATGTTAAGCTCATTTAGCTCTACGAAAGTCTCCATAGGATCAAAGTTGTCAGAAAACCCCTTTTAGGGGTTACGGCCCCTGAAAAATGGCATTTTTTCATGTTTTTGGCCTACAGAATGAAAACTATTGCAGATAGAGATTAGCTGTTGCTTGCTTAAATGTTCAGCTCATTGAGCTCTACAAAATTCTCCATAGGGTCGAAGTTGTCAGATGACCCCTTATAGGGTTACGGCCCATGAAAAATAACGATTTTTCATGTTTTTGTCCTACAGAATGAAAACTATTGCAGATAGAGATTAGCTGTTGCTTGCTTAAATGTTCAGCTCATTTAGCTCTACAAAATTCTCCATAGGGTCGAAGTTGTCATATGACTCCTTATAGGGGTTACGGCCCATGAAAAATAGCAATTTTTCATGTTTTTGTCCTACAGAATGAAAACTATTGCAGATAGAGATTAGCTGTTGCTTGCTTAAATATTCAGCTCATTTAGCTCTACAAAATTCTCCATAGGGTCGAAGTTGTCAGATGACCCCTTATAGGGGTTACGGCCCATGAAAAATAGCCATTTTTCATGTTTTTGGCCTACAGAATGAAAGCTATTGCAGATAGAGATTAGCTGTTGCTTGCTTAAATGTTCAGCTCATTTAGCTCTACAAAATTCTCCTTAAGGTCGAAGTTGTCAGATGACCCCTTATAGGGGTTACGGCCCCTGAAAAAAGTGATTTTTCATGTTTTTGGCCTACAGAATGAAAACTATTGCAGATAGAGATTAGCTGTTGCTTGCTTAAATGTTCAGCTCATTTAGCTCTACAAAAGTCTCCATAGGGTTGAAGTTGTCAGATGACTCCTTATAGGGGTTATGGCCCCTTATAGGTGAAAAATGGTGTTTTTGGCCTATAGAATGAAAACTATTGCAGGTAGAGAAAAGCTGTTGCTTGCTTAAATGTTCAGCTCATTTAGCTCTACAAAAGTACAGGGTCAACATCAAGACCAGGTGAGCGATTCAGGCTCCTGGGAGCCTCTTGTTTTATTTTGGAGTTGTTGTTCGTCATAGGTAATACTTCTTCAAATTATCAATATTGGTAGAGTAAATGAAATGTACCAAGCCTGCCAGTGAAAGACATCATTACCTGTGTTTGAAGAAAAAATAATGAAAAAGCCAACTGATGGCAATAGCCAACATGACCCTTCAAGGTCAGGTGAGCTAAAACTAATAAATTGCAAGTTTTCAACTAAAGATCAAATTTTGATATCAGTAAAAGATTTTGGAAAATTCCATGAAAATCCATCATTTTTGTTAAGGATGAGTAGCAGATCTTTTGTCAGCTATTGACCAAATCAATGTTTGCAATGGAAAACCCAGAAATTCATCAGATCAACCAATAAGGTGAAAATTTCATTTTGTTGAAAAGTTTCATGTAAATTAGGAGGAATTGTGGATAAGAGATGGGTTCCCTGAAATATTGAATTGACAGACTGTTACTCCATACTAGAAAACCTGCATGGGGTAAAATAAATGGTCATCTGTTTAAACCCTTGTTCTTCTGATCGCTGATGTCTTGACAAATAATTCAAATGTAGGGGATAAACCTGCTTTTAAAATTTTCGGGTAATAGAATGGTCAGTTTTAGTGGAGGAATTATATTAAGCAATAAAGGCTCTGATACAACACAAGACAGCATCCACAGAAGTGGGTCTTTTGTGCAATTTTAAGATTGATCTTATGAGTATATTTTCATGTCTCCTGCAACCTGTTGCAAAGCGTCATATCCATGTAGGAGATTAGGAGTCAAGTTTTGTAGTCTAATTGCGTCCATTGTCCTGTTGTCACAAACATTGCTGTCAGTTTTCTATGCAACTACATGCTACAGCAGCTTGATATTTGGTGTTTAGCTTTTTCCTACAGTACTTTATGGTGTAGTCCAATTTTATGCCTGTAACTCATCTACTTTCTATTTCCTAATATTTTCCCTCACAGGCGATATATGCCTACAAAATTGATATTTGAAAGACCACCAAATTTTAAATACAGGGTAGATTGCAATACGATAAGCAGTGGCTGTTAGCTTTTGCCTGTTTTCAAACGTGGTCAGATACACTTAATCCACATCGCATTAATATCTTCTATTTGTAGTGATACCTATTAAAAAACAAAACAAGATAGCATCTGATACTTTATTGACTATCACAGTTTGTGTTTGATCAACTTTGATACAATGTTACCATAAACATGGTGTGCAGGTATAGATCAAACAACATCCATCAACTAACAACACTTTACAGAAATAAATCATCAGCACGAAAGGTGTATTGCAAACTTTTCTAAAAATGAGCCCCCCAAAAGTTTTATAGTTGATAGAATATTTGATAAAATGAGTATTTTCAATAAATATTTAGTCAAAGTTCATTATACATTTATCATATGAGAAATTGGTAATGTATGGAAGAAACTCGCATGTTAAAATGTTAAGATGTATAGAAAAAGAAATGAAAAGGATTAATTCATCAGCATGTTGGATATAATAATATATTTAAGATGTAAGCAATACATGTAGCTTTATTTAGGTTTGATATTTGCATTTGCCTCATCATTAATAAAGTAAAAAGTCTACAGAAGGCATGAATGGAATGTAATATTTGGCCAATGTAATACTCATCATATATCAATGCTACATTCATCTAGTAGACACTCTATGCTTTAATACATCATTGCAATTTATCATTATACACACTATGTTGTTTCACCATACTGACCTGAAACAAAGGTGAATTTCACCAAGAGATTACATACAATTGTTATAAAAAAATCTGTCAAAGTAAAGATATTTTTGTACGAGCAATGAAAAAACAATATTCAATTATTTCCTGATCCTTTTCTTTTTAAACAAATAATGGGACATAATTTTTTTTATAAAAAAGTTAAAGAAAAGTATAATCCAACCTGTCAATGACAAGGTTTTTAATATACCAAGAATATCTTGCATACTTAGATAAACAAGTGCTATTTTGTTCAGCTGTTAACTACAGTAACAACAAAGATATTTAACCAAATACATTCATGTATATACCTTTAATTTTTCTATTTTTAACACATCCATTAATAGCAACAGGTGCGTGTGACTTGCACTGATAGTTGTGTAATACAACATTGTTTATGCTTAGAATATTGACATCAATAGCCTAACATCATCTATTCACATACAGTAATTTACAAAAAAAAAATAAGTACCATCACAAAAATATATGGATCTTAAAATGGAAAATTGTATATTTAAAATACGAGTCTAATTTAATTTCAATCATCTTTTATCATAAACATTTAAAATTCAAGATGATAACTACAGTAGTTTGAATTTAGTTTTAGTATCTTACATTGAATAGGTTAATAAACCTTATCAAATATTTCAAATGCAGATTCTTTCAAGATGTTCGAATCATGACCTTTATGGAGATTGTAGAACTTATAAATCACAATAAATACAATTTTGGCACAGCCAACGCTAACTCCTATTTATATATATTTCACATGTATTTCTTTTCAACACAAATAAAAAAAATTTAAATATGTTTAAATTCATTTCATGCCAATTTTCACTGTCTAACTCAGCTTTATACGGTATGAGGTTTTCTATATTATATTATATTCTACTTTAAACACATTTGTTTTAAATATGATTGTTATTCTAAAGAACTCAAATCAGTTGTAATGATTTTTTGGCACAAAAATACAGTAACAGTTAATTGTAAACAATTTGAAAATTTGTAGTAATAATTTTGGGGGGAGTCATTTTTAAAAATCTTAGAAATGCTTTTTATAAATTTGACAAGAGGAAACTTTAAAAATCTAAAAGTCTAACCATAATTATAAATTGAAGTAGATAATTGTAATTTACAATTTAGGATTACAGTACTTCGCCCTGAAGGATAAATTTTATACAGATTTAAAGACCTGAGCAAAATACAGCAGACTGAAGTTTTTTACATATCCATGAAATAAGAAAACGTAATTAATAGCAAATAACATACATGAAACATAACAAAAACTTAACTGTGTCGACACAACCCATCAACTAAATATGTAGCTAACATTGCACAAGTTAGGGCTGTAACTACATTTTTAAAAATACTAAGTTAACAACCCCTCTCCAGATAGGTGGATGCATCAATATTTAATACATATTATTAATTTTTTGACAAAAGATGTAGTACTATGAAAAACACTATATGTCCATGGATTTGATTGGATAAGGTCATCTTATTTGGATTTTAGATTAAACACATTATTTCATTAGAACAAATTTTTCCTCAACTATTACTCTTTGATTTTTCCTTGTTCAATATTTTCAAAGCCTGGTTTGAGAAGTCAAGTTCAAAGTTTTTCATAAGTTTCTGTCCATATTTTAATCACCACATGATTTTTCATCAAAATAAAAAAGTCCCTTTTTAGTACACATGAAACAGATAGAAATACATGTTATAGTTTCCATTTTCCAACTCAAATTATTTATAGCATCTTTAAACAATTTTACATTGTAAACAGGGTGTATTGCATTTGCGCCAATTTTTTGGATATGCAATATTTCATTGCACAATAAGGTTTTATTTCATTTGCCCCACTGAAAAATCTTTCATTTGTGCTATTCTTAAGTACACGTAATATTAATAGGTCAGCTTTTTTTCAGTGAGTTTAAATTTACTTCGCTTATTAAAATAGTCACAGTTGTAAAGCTTGTCTTGGTACCCACCAAGGACATAATTTTATCAAAATCTAACAGTTAAAATGCCCAAGAACAGATCTGTAGAGTTCTACTGTGCTTCTGTGTGGTTTCTTTGTGACATTTTAATGGTAGGGCTTTAAATCTTGTATTTTGATATTATTCTTTTAATGCAGACATTGTGTTTTATACATATGAAGTCTGAAATTGCTTTTAATGGAAAACATACCTTATTGATAAATAAAATTATTAAATGCCTGTATTATTGGAACATTTATGAAAAGGCACAAATGAAGTATAATTTGTGGCACAAATGAAATATGTTTTTGGCCCAAAAGCAATGCACCGTGTGATCAATAGAAATGCATTATTCTAAAACCAGGATAAACATCTTGTTTGACAAGAATTGTTCCATGTAAGTCTTTAATACTTAGCACTCTTAATAGATGCAATATTAAAAATTTATAATAAATATTAGACAAATATGAATAAGACTAAGAAAGTAAATTATATACTCTTTTTAACATTTCATTTTCCTTTTCGCTTTCAAAATTCAATGGATAAATATTTTTATCTTTTATTTTCTCCATGTAAACTTTAATGTGTTTCTTTATTTCTGATATTTTTTAATGAGGTGGTTAATGGGAACTCTTTAGTCATAGGAGCAATAACATACTTTCTTGGTCTTATATAACAGAAACATACTTCTAAATTATACAAACAACTTTTAGTACAGACATAGTACAAAGGTCTATTTGAGTACAAAGTTTACCCAAATGTGTAAAATCTACTTCATAAACATTTATATATATATGAACACAATTAAATCACATGTTTACAAATCCTTCATATCCTGTCTTTCGAGGTTTCTCTGACTCTTTCATACTAATGGATGACAAATCACAAGAAACAACTTTGAATCTAAGATGTGCGTAGGAGCTACAGAGATGATGACCTATGACCTATATGTTTCTATGGTTACACATTCATGATTGATTGATTGATCCCATTAAATGTTTTTTTATGACACAATTCTGGTCTTTGTCTGTAAGAAGATCTTCCATCCTGAAAAAAACAAACAGAGAAGATATTTTTGCTGAAAATAAAATTTTGAGAAAAAACAAGAATATGTCCATAAGACATAATTAATGTCCCATCTCACACAAAATTTGGGATGGACAGATGTACAGAGGAAGAGACCCGAACATTATTTGCCCCCCCCCCACTTTCATAGATGGGGCATAAACATTGATATGAGCTTGAACTTCTATGGCCATTGAATTAATATGTCCTTACATTACAAAACTATAAGACGTGAAATAAGTGTACACAATACAACTATATAAATCAAAATTCTTCAATAGAAAACAGCCAAAAGCCTTTAACTCTTATTCTATATACACTACATTTAAATGCAAACATTCTGCTATCAATAAAATATCAATTGTTCAATTGATTTATAATTAAGATATGTATCTTCATGTAAATCTATAAGTGTTAACCAATTATATTCTCTAGGGTAACTTTAAGGAGATACAAGAAATCAAAGAAAATAACCTTAAAGTCAATAAAACAATTCAGTAAAATACTTATTGGCAAACAAAAAAGATAATTATAATCTCATTATAATCTAAAGAAATGCTGATTTTGATTTTCATAATTGAAAAAATTATTCTGTTTCAAATGAAAATGATCTATCAATCTTTGAAGAGATTTTTTCAAAGCCAAGTTTAATAATGATCTTAAATATAGTTTCAAGACATTTATGTGATAGGTGTTTAATAACAAGCAGTAACTTGTTATCCTTTCAGAGCCCCTGAGTACACTTTCTTTTTTTTATAAAAAGCAGTAACTGGTTATCCTTTCAGAGCCCCTGAGTACACATTCTTTTTTTTATAAAAAGCAGTAACTGGTTATCCTTTCCTTTCAGAGCCCCTGAGTACACTTTCTTTTTTTTATAAAAAGCAGTAACTGGTTATCCTTTCAGAGCCCCTGAGTACACTTTCTTTTTTTTATAAAAAGCAGTAACTGGTTATCCTTTCAGAGCGTCTGAGTACACTCTGTTTTTGACTTAACAGCCAATCTGCCAGAAAACCATGCAAAAACCTAAATTTTGTTCCAAACCGATATTTTCATATCAACCTAAGGGATGGTTTAACTAAAAGACCTTCATGAAAGACTTACAGGTCGGCCATCTTGAATTTCCCGGACAAAATATTTTTCCTCAATAAGTCTTTCATGAAGGTCTTTTAGTTAAACCATCCCTTATGTTGATATGAAAATATTGGTTTGGAACAAAATTGCATGGTTTTCTCACAGATTGGCTCTTAAGCTAACATCTGATTGCAGTTATTTTCTTTTTTTCTCTGATTTTTTTTTGTACATGACTACATGTGATGTCTTTTAGTCTACTGATTTTGTCCTTATGACATTCAAGTGTGAAACAAAGTATTTTAACATTGGTATCAAAACTTTTAAACAGAAAATGTCATACTTCCTACAGAGGACTAGTCTCATAACGCTCCAAAGGGATCATTCATTGACTGTGGTGTTGCTTGTCGAGGTTGTGACATCATCGGTGCTCCATAGTTTCCAGGCTGAGGCTGCATACCCATCATTGGCTGCATTCCCATTCCCATTGGTCGATTCATCATCATTCCTGGCTGAGGCTTAAGAAAGACAAGGTTTGATGTCATAAAGTTTATATTGTCTTAAGTACTTAAATAAGTGGGTATCAATACTTTGTTGATTGAAATAAATAGCATGTTCATATGGTTAAACAAATTATTTATTGAAAGCAATGTAAATGCATTGCCTAGCTGCAAGTACAGCATAATTATTCAATTTTCTTTATCTGAAAGGAAAGAAAAGAGGAGGAAATGTTTATTTAACTTGATAATCATAAAAAATCAAATACTCCAAATTTAATTTTAGCAACTGACGCTGTGAATTCTGTGGTAGATTCTGAAAAGGCGCCTATGAGCGTGTGACATTTCGCCAATATTTACTTCATTGAGATGCAATGTACAAAAATTAATGAAATGCTCAAATAATTACCTTGCTAATAAATATTTGGCCCGCTTATTTTTCAAACTTTTCCCATGTTTTAAAACACAAAATATATTTTTAGAAGCGACGAAAAAATCAATATCAGCATTTGGCCAATTTTTGCGGGAACTTGCTGTAGAGCTCTCCGCTATGATCTGTGCTCGCTATTATCATAGAAACTTGAATCTAAACCAGATATCTGTCATTATATCATCAAGAAGAAAATCTATTTCTAACTGTTACTGTGCAAAGTCCATAGTGCTTGCAAAATCCTTTACAACTTGAGCTTACCATCATTTGCATTGGTTGTCCCATGGGCTGTTGGTACATCATGTTAGGGGCCATTGCTGTTGTCATCTATAATAAAATGTCAATTTGGTTATTCTACTTTAAATCTAACAAAATTTTATAGGACCAATGTCAAATATATTAAGATAGTGTTTTCCTTTATTTTCAATTATAGTATTAAAAACAAAAGAATATGAAATCACACGGGTTTGGATTATGGTAATTTATATCAACTCGAAAATAATCTACTCCCTACTAGGGAGGAAAGCTGCCATTTTGGCAAGATTTCACCCACTCCCTTCAAAATCGATTTATTTGTCTTTTTCTTACTTCTTGTACATCTGATGTTTTTATACAACTGACAAATGATTTACCTTTCCATCCGTACCCTGCATGGTTGAAAAATGCAACTCGTAGGGTTGTATTCTCCTATGTGTAATGAAAATTTCACAACTTTTTACATTTTTTTATCAAAACGAACGGAAGTGATGCGTGATTGGCTGTTTATCAAAAGGGAATTTTGAAAATTTATAATTAGATATTTTAAATTGCAATTTCTTATGTGAGTTGTTGCTTACACTTATTCCATATCTCATTATCATTTACAGGTTTGCAATTACATATAGACACAGGTGAAATAAAAACCCTCAACAAGATGTTGTTGGGCATAAGTAGTTAGTAAACTTACATTATTCATAGGTTGATTTGTCCAGGTACTAGAGGAGACATTAGACTGCATCTGGAAGTTAGCACCACCGGTCTTCTTTTGTTCTCCCTTGGGTTGCCATTCATGCTGTGCTCTGATAGAACAAAATAAATCAATGAATATTCTTATCATTATTTTTCTAAGATATCTTTCATTTTCATAAATTTTGCATTTTGCAACAAGTGTGGACACTAAAAGCATGTTTTACCTGCCATAAACCACCACAGATTTCATTATAGGTCTATAGAATTGTTCTATATAGTTATATACTGTAAAAGGCAACATCAATGCAGCTGTATACCAACAAATATTTGACCTACAATAAGTAATTGTAAATGGATCAACCAATATCATCAGAAAAGCAATATCAATGTCTTTTTTAAAACACTTGCAGCATTATTTGTATTAAGATTTCCAGCTTAGTTTTGATATAAATACCTAATTTTTATCACTCTATCTGTTAAAAATTTCAGCTGAGTTTATTTGTACCAACTTTTTACACTTTTCACAGCAGTCTGTATATTTATATTTATAGCCAAGTTTTCTAAAGGTAACTATTTTTAATCATTTGCACCAAGATTTCTATTTAGAACTTCAGCTAACTTTACTTACTTTTTAACACTTGCAGCAGGATTGATGTTAAGGTTTCCAGCCAAGCTAGCCAGACTAGAATCCAAGTCTTTGTTGAGTAATTTATCTGTCTGAACATTCTGGGGTTTTCCTGCTTGGCCACTGGGCTTCAAAACTTCTCCAAAGGCATCAAAACCTAAAAAAAACAGACCACAAAATTATGTAATTCAAAAAGAATTATATGTCTATCAATCAAGATATATGTTGGTTTTTTTTTTTTCAAAATGAAAAATAATAATTTCATACCATTGTAAAATACTGCAAAAAAGATTTCCGTAGGTTAAACCTTCCTTTAAAAACAAAGTTATTTTTTAAAATTCTGTGATTTCAAATAGGTGATGGTTTTTTATCATAATCAGGAGAGAAAGAACAGCCACAAATTGGAACTTCCAGGTGACTGCCACTGCTGAAAAAATAGTAATCTTGTAATTTTACATGACAACATATATAAACATTATTACATAGAACTATTAATTTAACGTCTTTGTTATCTCAGCAAGGACAGAGATGGAAAATAGGACATAAAATCCCTGACGTTTTCTTAATCATTTTTCCAGCTTCTACTGAGAGAACCTTTATAAAACCAAGGCTGTGGCCAGATCCCCTTTAATAGAGACTAAGTTGGTATACTTTGGGACCTAGAGATAGTTTCACTAATGTCAAAGACTATATTATTCCAAACATTTTTATACACGACATGTAATTGCTATGTTTTATTACTCAAGACAACAAACAAAACTGAAGACAACAGCCAATGGTATCACCTGTGCCTTCCTCATTAGCAGGACTGCTCCCTCCCATTGCTATAGCTAAAATAAAAGATTGCACTGAACAAAACAAGGCTTACTGGATTTGGACAATTTAACTCTTTTTTTCTTTTTTTTTATTGATGGTCACAAAATAAACCATTTTTTTACTTTCCCATTTTCTGTAGAATGTATAAAGACAATTCAACTCTATCATGTGTTGTTAATTTTTCTTTTTCTCTATAAAATATTTCTATTTCCGATAGGTCAGCAAAGTCTACATATCTTTACAATTGTGTTACATATTAGTTTGTCAGAATTCACATCAACTGTTGAAAACCATAAAAGACAGTAATAGGCTGCACTGCTATGGTGAAATATGTGTATAACCAAAGGCTACCCTTAAAACTAAACAAGCATGGAAATGGGTACAATAGGGCAATAAATCTGAAACATGTATTTGCAAAACTTAGGATAATAACAAAATAAAGTTCATAAGTGGGTAAAAAAATGTCATTACTAAGTATAAGACTGCAAAAAATTTCCTGGATCCATGCTTAAAGAGTTAACTCAATGGACTAACTAAACTTGAAATTCAACCAAACTGAATTTCCTTCATAAATTTTCGAAAAACAAGTTTGTGTACATGTGCTCTACAACTCATTTCTAAAAGAACTACATTCACATTAAAATAATGAGAGTAACTTTCAAACAAAAGTCTTTAATTTGGTAACAGAAAAACTAACGGTACAAGTTTTAACACAAGTGGCCTACTCTAAAAACTGATTACATGAACAACATTATAAATGTGTGAAAACTCAAAAAAGAACCATAACACCTAGACATCCAAAAACCTGGCTCTGAGAGTCCTAGTCCAGAAAACTGCTGGTCCACCTCACTTGTAACAGGTCTTGTGGTATGAGGAGAGCTAGCCCCAGTCATCATACCGGCCCCTGTACCCATATTAAAGGTGGAGGAACCAATGACATCAGAGGTGACCCTTCTGGAAGCCATTGGAGAGTGGGACATTGAACCAGGGCTACCAGCAATATTGGTTGGCATGCTAAACATTCCAGGGTTGGGGTCAGAGGTCACATGTCTCCTAGCAACAGGGGAGCTCATCATCATACCACTTGACATGTTAAGCATTGAAGAGTTCTTGGTACCAGTGCGACCTGTTCCCTGTTTGGCTGGAGAATCTAACTCGGTACCAGCCAAGAGATTGTCTAAGGTGATTTTAGTAGGGGCTGAACTGGAATATTGTTGAGTTGTAGAAGCTAAAGGATCTAATGGATCCAGTAAATTTACATCTTTTTCTGCCTCCTCTGCAAATGCAAATCAATGATAACATTACAAAAGTTTAGCAGATGATTTTTCCCTGATATGGAGCAAACATCAGCTCAATCATGATTCAGTGCTTGATAATTGCTAACTAACTTAGTATAGTTCAAACCAAACTGTATTAACTAACAAACACAGCCAAACAAAACACATGCTTACTCATGAGGAGATCTGAAATGAGGAATACATATACATAAGAGCAAGAAGATACATAAATCAAACATGCACATAAACAAAGATTCTAAATTAGGAAAGAATATAACATAACATTGACAGCTGAAATAATTTGGTGAATTTAACAGAGAAAGAAAAACATCTGTGGACTATATATAGGCAAAATGTTGACTGCGTTTAAAGTGCGTCTGGCGTATGTTAAACGCATCTCATCTGACGCATATTAAATTAAAGTTTCTAACCGCGTACGTCTGACGCACGTTAAAAATTTATCTTGGTATTATTTTTTTTTCATAATAAAATACACTAAATAAATAACTTACTAACTTCATACATTTTAGGAAACTATATGTCTGACGTATGGTAAACATACGTTTACCGCATGTTTAAAAAACGTACGTCTGACATATGTTTTTACAATAATTTGACGTACGTTTACCGTATAGCGGTTAGAAACATATGTTTAACATAAGTTAATGCACTACGTCAGAGGCACGTTTTTATTAACGTATGTCAGACGTATGTCTAAATTTTGCCTGTGTAAATATCACTGATTTTGTAGACTATAAATGACAAATCTTTTATATAAACTTGATGCATCTAGTTATTTTGATAAGACTTATTTGTTATCACTAGACCAATTTTTTTTCTCTTTTAAAAAATTGTGTATACCCCCCTTTTTTCCAAACATTATTTCAGCTGTATGACAACTAAATAGTAAATACCTTCTGAAGGTGATGGTGCTATTGGTTGTTGCAGACTTCCAAATGAAGTATTCACTGTTAAAGCTGTATAAAGTTAATATATACAGTGAGAAATTAGATACACATATAAACCATGCTATAGTAATTGCCAGGCAAGGGTTCAAACGGGGAAATTAAATTTGGGTGACTTCTTTTATGGATGTTATAAATCATATTTTTTTCATTTTACAGTATGGATGACCTGTACCACAATTTTAATATAGTTGAATTATCGATGCCAAACTATCTATCGCTAGAAAGTAGTTCAAAATGCATTTTATTCACAAACCAAAAGCAAATTTTAAAGTCTTTCTTAATTCTAAAATGATCTCTCTGCTTGATCAGCAGAATTTATTCTAAAGAATTTGTTGAAGTTTTTGGTTGGCAATATACACAGGTATCCCATTAACTGAACCCTTGCATTTGGCAAAATAAATTAGTATTTGTGAGTTAAAAATAATTAAATAAAAATTTAAAAGCTCTAAATAAAATATTTCAAATCATACATTAAATGCAACATCAAGTATTCATATAGGTTAATGAATCAAAATATGAAAGATCCAGAACTGAGAGTACACCATAATTAGTCAACTAAAATTCTAACCTTAAGATAGAATGATTTTTTGTCCTTTAAAGGCTATATTTAAAACTGAAGAAGTAATATATCCATCAAGTTAACACATTGTATTTCACATGCTTAACACCTTTGTAAATAACTACAAATCTATTGATTTTAGTTTTGTTTTTCTTTTACTGTGGATTCATTATTATTTGAGGAGTTATGATTTTTGTTCTATTACAGGCAGCCACAAAAATAAGTTAAAATTTTGATTTCTTCTAACAATTCCACAGTGTGTTTTCATTTTTTTTTTCAGAGAAAAGCTCTAAACAAGTCCTTTTTCGGGGGTCAAATCAAGGCACATCATGTTACACCTGTAACACCAATATGACAATAGTTCTGGATCTTTCAGTTTTCCATTCACCTCAACAAAACAAACTAATAAATCTTGTGCTTAAGAAAATTATGAAATTCATAAAAGCAAAAATATCATATCTAAATCAAAATGCAAACAAAAAGTATACTTTTCATGCGAACTTCAAAGCCATGTTAAAAGTAGTACCAAGTTAAACTTTATGTCACAAAACTCCTCTGTAATCCATTAGAACAAAACAGTATTTTTTTTTTACAAATCCCTTACATCAATGACAGATTGTATTTCAAAACAGTATCATACATGTATACTGTGTTTAGAGTGAAATAACTTTTTAAAATATATTAAAGAAACATTCTTTTCTCTTTTGCAGAAAATGGCTCTCATTATATAGGACGTTTGTTCAATGGGGTTCCTACTTTGTCATATTTATTTTTCTACATAAATTCAATTGGACAACTTATAAACAAAATCCTTCTAAATTGTGTTCTCATCAAACACATATTTGAAGAATTTAGACAAGAAGTACAAAGGAGTTTTGCTATGTTAGTAAGTCTATGAGCCAGTTAGTCCCAGGAAGCCAGTAAAAACATGCAGTTTGATATCCTACCGGAAGACGGCGATGCTGTGTTGTTTTGAAACACTTTGGAAAAGTCAACTTCTGTTGAAAAACCTCAAAAATTATATAATATCAAGTAAATCAACTTGTTCCATATATACAAGTCATAGACTCATCAAATATCACTACAGAAGTTCATTGTGAGCAAAACACACATTACATTTCATAATTCCATCAAAACATGTGGCTTTAAAAAGAATTTTTTTTAAATGCTTCTGAAAGTTTGGTGTTTCACATGGTTGTAAAATGCTATTGGATGTTTCATTCAGAGACATCAATTTTGTATATATGTGTTTATCACACTGCATTATAGCTTTGGAGAAATATTCATGAAAGCAGTTACATGACAATATAAGACGAAAAATTGTCATAGTATACCTCTCTTTGATCAAAAACTAAAATGTCTGTACCAAGTGAGAACCATCAATATATCAATTATTTCCATAAAAGCCTTTTGCTTGTCTTATTGTTATTGAACACTTGGAGCTTGATTCAGCATGTCTTTGTTGTTTACCTAAAGATATTCACTAAAGCATTATTGAAGACAGTAATATCAAGGTTTGTGTTGCTTGTTTTAAATCTTGCTCTAAATACCTTGTTGAGGTGGCACATTCCATCCCCCAGTATTGTAATTCTGCATACTGTTGCTCACATTATTCATGGCCATAACCTGCTGAACATTCTGAACGAATGGATTGCCCGTCAGACTGAGAAGGTCATCACTAGCACTGCTAGGTTGGTTTGCTGTTGTTGGAGAGCCCAGTAAGTTGTTGTTGGTCGTGGGGCTTCCCGCGCTGGCGAAGGGATTGGTCGAGACTGCTGTCGGTGGCTGTGAGACTGGTGGTGGAACTGTAGGACTTCCTTTTTCTTTTATTTTTTGTTCCTAAAATAGAAGAAAAATTGACCTGGTTACCTTTGGGAGGTTTTTTTTACAACTAAAACCTTTCATGCATTGACATTTGTGTAATAAATTGAAAGCAACAATCCTGGGTTGTCCATAAATTAATCACTGTCAAAAATATTCTATCCTGTAAGAAGAACTAGTTATAATTAATAACAAGATATACATTAATGTTGCTTCAGTCCAAATCAAAGTAAACTTTACCTTTAATGTTCCAGGAATATAATTTATTTGATAATTAACGATAATATATTGATCAGAAAAAAGATTTCAGGTCTTTTATTTTCACTTTTGTTTCATCTAAATAGAAAATATTTCGAAATTGAAAATATCTGCCCTCTCAACATTATATCTGAAATCAAATTGCTACAACTACACTCAAAATAAAACATATACAGAGAGTGTCTAACAGTTCACTTAACAACAATGAACTTAAAATAAGCTTAAAGTGGTAAAATATTCTCATTTTTAAGAATAAGAAAGTTTTTGCTAAAAAATCAGTGACAGAAGAGACTTGTGAAAGCAGCAAATGAGAGGATAGTAAATATAGGTGCAAAACAAATTTCCTGTAGTGATAGAGAATTATGAGAAAATAAATCTATTGTATGTAGGTTGAAAAAAATAAACATCTCACAAATGTCTTCAGGAATGTGTATAAATTGAACTGGTATATAGTCAAACAAAACAACCAAATTAACAAAACATGGAAAATCATGAAACCATAAACGCCCCAGAACTTAAATAATGTGTTGACCTACTGCACACTTGATTGCTGAGAGTGGTCCCAATACTTAAAAGTTAACTCTCTGCTTTTTGTAAACTGTCTATCATGATTTTCTTATATTACATTTTTACATACTGTGGTTACATAATATTTTGTAGGTACTAATACTCATGGTTGTTGCCCAAAATTAAATGAAAAGAATCGGAAGAAAAATTGATTTTTTTTAACTCCTTCTAGCAATATTTACAAACCACAAAATAAAACTCCATTAAATTTTCTTTTCATTGGAAACAACAAAAATTAATCCCAGTGAAAATAAAATATTTTACAGTTTACTTGTAAATAAAATTCACACAATCAAACTTCATTGTTATCTCACCACAGCAGCAATGTAGTTTCAGTTAAAGCCTTACTGTATGTTAGTTTGTCTTGGCGTTTTAAGCAATATTGTTTGTTAGTGAACTTCACCTTCCAAGAAATGACCATCAGTAACAAGCTAAGAGTGGTGCATTATGCAAAATTCAGTGCACCCAGATTCATTCTGATTTCATTAATAGTCATCATGTTACTAGTTTTATTACCTAATGGATGTTATTGTATCCTTTCCATGTCTTCTTTGGTTTTGTGTTATTTTTTTTTTTCATTTTATTACTACTTTGGTGTTTTTTTAAAAGCATTTTAGAAATTGATTGACATCTTTGCAATATCAGATGTTTTGAAAGCAAGTTATCATTTATAACATCGTAGCAATAAACAATCAAAATTCGGCAAAGATTTTTTTAACTTATATACAAAAGCATTTTGATAAAAAAAAATCCAACATTAACATCTTTCACCCAAAGCAAACTCCCTCCTTACAAATCAAGACTATATACATGTATATAGCTTAAAATTCCTAATTTCAATCCTGATTTTCTTACAAATTCCTTTACAACATTGTTAAAGCCATGCAGTGTCAATAATTTTTTCTTGAAATACACAGAAGGGATCCTATCTTTTTTATTGGTTCCCTTGTACCTACTCCCAGCAATAACAAAAGTGTGCTGTTTGATATCTACTTGTTCAGTAACAACAATTAACTATTAAATACCTCATCACCATCAGAGAAAAGTAGGTCAGTCTGGCTTTTTTCCTTCAAGACAATAAGGAGACAACATGTATAGCACAAAGCACATAGCAGAACATACTATTGAATGAAAAGGACTTACAAATAGCAAAACCTGAGCTTAGTTGTAGGATTCAATGTAACTTGCAAGTACCATATAGCGGGAAATTTCCGCGAGGTTCTAATTTTCGCTATATACGCGACCATTACCCTATCGCAAAATATAGAACCCGCGTAAAATAGAATCAACATAAATATGTATTGGGAATATGATTAAATCACGAAAATAAATGTACGCGTATATAACAACTTAGTCATTTGGAATGAAATCGTGAAATTTGCACGCCGCGAAAATTACCCGCTATACGGTACACCCCCCTTTTTATAGTTAGGTAGAAATTGGTAGAAATTAAATTTTGAAAGAAATTTTTCATTATTTCTGTTTTAACAATTTTGTTCTTTTGGTGATGTTCATCATGAAAACTTAAGGACAGCCCATTTAATACATGTATAAAGAAATGGGACGTTGTTAAGATAAACATTGGGAGAGTAATATGAAAGTTGCTTTTAATGACAAGTCATTTTTGAAGAAATGAAATATTTTTTATAAAACATTATGTAAATAAATAAAGTTGATTTGAACAACACAATGTGACGTTATTTGTGTAACTTTTTAGCATTAGTAATTTAAGCAGTTTTGACTAAATAAAAAGAATAGTCGATATATAATACAATATTTAATGTTTCCAAACTTGATTATAAATTCTACATGAGTCATTTTGTCCTTACCATATGCTTTTACAAAGAAAATATAATAGAACATTAACAATAATCAAATCAGATATTTTATTTCAATTATAAGGCTCCCTTTAACTTTGAAAAGAAAAGAAGCATATCCCAAGTCTTGTTGTTTTTCATAAACTCTCTTCCCCTAACTTTGGGGGGTCTATTTTATAATGGTGTATTCCTGGTGTATTATAAAATTTTCAAATAAAATATGCATTTTTGCTTATCTTAAGGTCCCATAATAATCTCCTTTCTCTCAACCCCAGGGGACAGTAAAAGAAGGTTGAAAAGTAGATTAAAGAAAGACAATATCTTAAATATACACCAAAAGATGTCAGGGAAAATTACTATGGGCATACCTTAAGCTGTTGTAATCTCAGATTTTCTTCATCTAATATTTTCTTCTTTTCTTCTTCAGAAATGTTAAATGAACTGTTTCCTGATATGGCATTCACTGCTGAGGTAAATCCAGCTGGTCTATAAATAAACAAATATATAAATAAAAGTATTTAAACAGAATTATATAAGAAGCATATTCAAATTAAAGTTAATAAATAGAAATAGGTAAACAGACAGTTAAAGAAGTATATTCCGCTGGTCTGAATTAAATGGAGATTTAAATAAAAAAAGAATGTATCCATGGGACACGGATGCCCCCGCTGGCCCCAAACAGAAAGTAGATGTCCGACAGCTCTGAAAGTCGCTTGGGACGTACAGTTTGTCATACTGAACCATCCAACCAAGTTAATTTCATTCTCCTGTACAGTTTCTGAGAAAAGCTTGATGCAAATTTTTATGTAAATTTTCAGATCAACCAAGTCCCAAACAGGAAGGTCTGAAAGTCGCTTAGGACGTACAGTATGTAGATGCATAAAAATAGAATATATAATGATAACAGAGCATTTATGTGTATAAAAATATATTGCATTAAGTAAACTATGTTTTGTCAGATGTATTCTGCCATGATTGAGGAAAAAATCATAAATTTTTATAACAATCGGTATCCACAACTAAAGTTATTGTTTAGAAACTACAGGGTCAACAGAAAACAATGATAGATAATTAAAGGAGGGATATGGAGTAAATGAACATGAGACCACATATGTTAACTCCAACTGCATTGAAATTGATTGCCATAACATAATATGATCCCAAACATCTTGCTGTGGTACAAAAGTGCAAAGCTTATAGATAAATGGAGCAAATAATTTAAGAAGGGTTATAAATACCTAAAAGTATCAAATTTATAAACCAACCAAATTTAACTTGTTTAAGGAGATGTCCTTGTTTAGCTTTGTATATAGAGAAGTGCTGGCGGTTGTCCATTGTGGTTTTTCTAAATTGCCGTTTAATTGTGGGCTGTGTCGCTTACACTTATTCCACATCTCATTATTTTTTATTTTATTGTCCTATTAATATGTCTGTATTAAAGAAGCTACTACATGCACATGTTGCTGCAATAGTAGTTATTGTGTAATTGATAATTTACTCTCTACCTACTTTGCACCTGTTCCCTTTTTGCCTTCTAATGCAGCTAAATGTTGTTCTAATGCATCTAATAAACTTGATGGGGCCTGAAAAAATAAATAAATATTAAAGCTATATATTCAACAAGGCAAGAGGCACATTTGAAATTTGTCAAAACATGTAAGAAAAGAAATTTTCTAAAAATGAACTTTAGATTGAAAACATTGTCATTATTTCGAAAACAAGTATGGTGAGCAAATTTCAACATGGAAATGATAAGATGATATAGATGACGAACTATGATATATGATGCTGTTGTTCTAATAAATCTCTAAATAAACAATTGTTACTTATCCAATAAGAAACAGTGTTCATCATGTATCTGATATCTCTGAAAATAAAATCTTATGCTTGTTTTTTTTAAGTTCAACATGTTTAGTTAATTCATATGTTTCTTACAAGTTGATCAATCCTTCTATAAAACTTGTCGGTTTTTCATTAACCTAGTTAGATTCACCTATCCAAGATGTATAATGTGAGTGGTGTGTTAGTTCTTTACTTTTTTTTTAACAAACATGGGTCATACAAGGAACTGTTTTAATGGTGGATTAACCAGAGTACCCAGAGGAAATAATAGACCTTAAACAGATGGATGATGAACCTAATTACATAGTAGTGTGCAGACTGCTTTTGTACATTACAAAATGGAAACTCTCCAATTATTGTTATTCAGTATTAAATCAAGCAACTTAGACCACTGTGCCATCCAGAGGTAGAATTTTTTTTCAAGATAAAGCAAATCTGTATCTTTTAACTATGTTTAAACCCTAATAGACTATGATATACAAGACTCCAGATCATCTTTATTTACAGTTATACATTTTTGTACATAAAGTCAATGGTTCAAACATTAACAAGACTTTGTTCTTTTAAAGAGACACATTTAAAGCTAAAACTGAAAGTTGAATCTTATCTCATCATGCCTTTCCTCTAAGTGTGATATATTTAGAAAGTCGACGAGACTTATTTATAACTCTCTTGACCTACTTTGATATAATCACATATTGATAATTAATTTCAAACATCAAATTAAAATACAAATGACATAATAAAGAGAACTAACTAAACAGATACACAGATAACTAAAAGTATAAAGCATGCTTATGTTAGTAATAAAATAACGCATCATAACTTTTTTCTTCAGGTACTGTTACAACAGTACAAACATTGAATTTGTTTTTTGCCTTAAACAACAGTACATACTTACTGGTTTGACTATAAGAGTATAACTAGTGTCTAGCTTGAATATATTAATGGTATATATTTTATATCATATACTGGAACTGGATTGGGTTAAACAACATAATCAGATAATTCTTTTTCAGCTGTGGCCATAATCTTTACTTGGATAGTGCTTGAGGTCCCCTGCCTTACATATTTGTCTAAGTGGGAGTGAGCTTGTCTAGACAACAATGTTATAAAGTTTTATGAAATTCTATGATGTCATTCAAAAGATATGCTCTGGAAACTGATTTCCACATACACAAAGCTGGGGACAAAAAACAAAAATATGTTGAAATTGCTAATGTTTGAAAATGACAATACAACTAGTTCTGTATAACAAAGACTTAATTTACAGTACAAAAAGCTGAAAGTTTGAAAACTATCCTTAAAAGATTGATTTATATTTTTGTGAACACAACAATCAGAGTTCATAACTGGTGAATATGTGAGTTAAGACATCCCAAAACCTACTTTTGACATAGTTGTCATCTTGTGCACACTTAGTACATGAATGACATTTTATTGACAATAATAAAACACACAGTTATACACAATATTTTAATGAAAAGACTTAATTGCAAAATTTGGTCATACATGTATCATCAAAACATTATGTATCACTGAGTTTGAATTCAACCAAAATAAAAAAAATATATATACAAATTCATTTTTTAGTAAGGCAGGCTGCAACATAACAGTATAACAGTCACTTGTCAACTTACATCTTGGGAATTGTTCTTGAGACCCTATGGACAGAAATAAAAACATTCATGCTGTCACATTTTAACATTTAAAGCAAATTAATACAGGTAAACAAATAACTGTAACATAGAACTTAAAACACAAGTACATTTTAATTTTTTTGATTATCTATATGATATTATTGTATTTCCAAATTTTAATGGGAAACAACCTATCAAAGTCTGCTTTAAAAATAAAACTTATTTATGCCCAATGTCCTCTGCATGCTTGTTTGTGCTGCATAATCCCGGATACAAAAGGAAAGATATCCAACCATTTACATGCATTTTTTAGAGGTGACATCTACATGTTACCTACCACTACTATGTACCTGCAGTAAATTGTAATTTCATGAACTGAATTTTTTAACATTGTAATATAAGACATAAAATCATTTTGTTTTAAGGTGGAAAGGGGACAGAGGTGGACAATTAAATTATTTCTTTAATCTTGCCTACAAAACACACTTTTTCTTTTTAAAAGCATACAAAACTTACCTTATAGATACAATATCAAATAGACTAGCAATGTATTTTGAACCTGCTGAAGAATACACACTATCATAGTAATATAACAGGTAATTTTTCAAAAATTTAATGTTCACTACACATGCATTTGTTCACTCAAAAATTATCAGCTATTTTAGATAATGATCCACTGGACTTAAGTTTGAGCCATGTTACACATGTATTCTAATATCACATTCATAATTTGTTTTGATTAAAATACTTAAATTAGCTATAAAACATAGGTGCATACTAATTGCTATTTTCTAAAGTATAATATTCATTTAAATATAAAATCCTTAATTTATTGGACATTTTAATATGGTATGACATAATATCCTAGCCACTTTTTTCTAGATGCTACGCTGGAAATAAACAACATAATACAACCCATGGTATCGTTTCAAATACATTTTGCCTAACTAACATTTCTTAAATTTTTAATCTCACACCTACTACATGAATCATAGAACAGACTGTATATAAAGCTTAGAGTATTGAAGCACAGATAACATTATATATATTTGAGTACAAATAGCAATAAAATTTATATAATCCCAAACTGCAGAGCTATGCCTAATAGACAAGAATTTAGCTTTAGCTGTTGTTACACATTTACCTGGCCACTGTATTTCTAGAGAATACCAAAACATTGAATCAACCACATTCTATTCTTACTCTATAAATTTTCTCTCCCTTAATTCAAGTAAAACAGTTTTAAAGATTAAAAGGTTCTTACAGGAGTCTTTATTGAAGCAGTGTTCTCCCAAGGCCATTATAGCATCTCGGGACCGAGACGCTATCAGATTTTACCGAGATGCTATGGGTCTGTACCGAGACGCTATAATATTGCTTAAAATTTTTACAATGAAGCCATTCAGGACCATTGGGTAATTGACACCTTTACAACCCCAAGCCAATTATCAAATAAATTATCCGTCTGTTGGCAGTTAATTGAAAGATATCGATTTTTAACTAATTAGTCTTGATTACAGGTGATTTGCCGACAGCCGAGTGTTTAATTTTGGTTGGACAACCAATCAGAATTGACCAAAATAAAAACAAACACAAGCCATGTGTTTGATACACGTGGGTTTTAGAACTTACATGAAAAAGAAATGAAAACCAAAACTAAAAGACTGATCAAGATAAAAGAATGATTTTTTACCTTAAAGAATGAATAATTGAATCCTTAATCATCCTTATTTACGATTATAGAGTCCAAAACATTGATTTCACACATTTCATTTTGGCAGTAAATTTCATATACAAAGAAAGACAACTTTTGGGCAAAAGGGAGCTAACCAAATGCAGTGGCTACTATGTGGATACAACTGCGCAAATGCTAACAATGCATTTTTCCATAGGGGGTACCCTTGTATTCAATTTTTAAAAAAATAGTTATTGACCGATTTTCACTTTCTATGGGTCAAAATCTTTCAGTTAACATCCAAACGTTTATTTTTAGCCAATAAAAAACCTATGTCTATGCGGCGTTAATGAACGTAATTTTAGGTTGAAAAAAGGGGGGTGATTTTTCGATTTTATTTTCAAAACCAAAATTTTCAAAGATGCGAGCGCCCTGTAGACACATGATTGGCACCAGAATTTCTTTGTCAATATTTAACAAAAGTTTATTCATTCATCTATTTAAATATTATTTTATATCAACCAATCACGTTGCTATCTGTATTTTTTTCCACGCTTTATCTTGGGGTAAAAAAATTACCGGTGGCAGAGGTTTGCATTTGCGCAGTTGTAACCTATACTTTTTGCATAAAAATCAGAAGGATACTTTTCTTTTATCAAAAGTATATTTAATATATCTAGACTTTATATAACTAGTGAGAAAAAAATAATCCTTTTGTTAAAGCCCTGGAGAGCGGATTTTAAATAGCCCCCCTCTTGGAAGAAAATTCTAAATTTTTAAGTGGTTGTTAGAGGAAATACGGTATTCTACCAGAACGTTCTTTACAAGCTTAAGATTTCCCCCATATTTTATACAAGACATATGTATTATCTACAGATGAGATTGACCTTCGATATACCTTTGGCCTATTTGGACCAAAATATGGGTCTAAATATAAAGATATTGTATTTTTTTGGAAAATAGAAAAATTGCGGCATTTTGAAACAGACTATAACCTTCTTGTAGCACAAAAAGTTTGAGTTTCTGTGTGCAATGTGTTACATCTGCATCTATACATAAATTTTATACTAGTTTTAAGCAGAGAATTATTTCTTTAGGTTTTTCAAATTAACAATTTTAATGCACCCCTATTGTGGACATATGGACACAATTTTCGCTTAGGGCGTTTTAAAAATTTTGTCCTGGTTTGAATCATTTTCGTGTACTTACTGGCGTTCAAAAATTACCTATGCATCTAAGCGAAATAAAAAAATGCAAACAACCAATCTTTGATTAATAATAACAACAGAATTAATTTTTTATCAGTCCCTACGTCTATATTCTCCTTTTCCCTATTACAGAATTAAGAAACAGACTATAGACTGGTTTTTGCAATCTAAATATAGACCAAATGTCATAATTTGTATTTACACGTCGATAGGTCACATTCCATTCAAATAAAGCTTTATAACAATTAATGCAACGTCAAAAGAGGCAGTTTCTATAGGATACAACTGCGCAAATGCTAACAATGCATTTTTCCATAGGGGGTACCCTTGTATTCAATTTTTAAAAAAATAGTTATTGACCGATTTTCACTTTCTATGGGTCAAAATCTTTCAGTTAACATCCAAACGTTTATTTTTAGCCAATAAAAAACCTATGTCTATGCGGCGTTAATGAACGTAATTTTAGGTTGAAAAAAGGGGGGTGATTTTTCGATTTTATTTTCAAAACCAAAATTTTCAAAGATGCGAGCGCCCTGTAGACACATGATTGGCACCAGAATTTCTTTGTCAATATTTAACAAAAGTTTATTCATTCATCTATTTAAATATTATTTTATATCAACCAATCACGTTGCTATCTGTATTTTTTTCCACGCTTTATCTTGGGGTAAAAAAATTACCGGTGGCAGAGGTTTGCATTTGCGCAGTTGTAACCATGTACAAATTACAATGTCAGCAAAGTTATTTATTCAAAGCAGATTAGGAATGAAATATATTCATGATATCAATATAAGTTTTTATTATTACTATTTCAGGCAACTTTCTGTCCCTTTCTCTCCAATTTATTTAAGGGTTGTGAGTCATCACATGCAACATAATTCTAACTAGACTAATTATCTTTTCCCACCAAAGAGAATTAAACAAAGTCATATTTTACAATGTCTTGATTGTTATTTACCAGTCATGCATACAACCCCCCTCCTATATTATTTAAAAAAGGATTTCTTAATCATGTTTTATATTAAAAGGGAGGGATACATTTAAAATTAAACTATAAATAAAACATGAGCCAGATGTCGATCGATGCGATCGTTTTCCTTCAGCTGAATCTTGATTACGCAAAATGTGATGCTATCCAAAATTGCTGGGGAGAACACTGATTCGAAGATCAGGGATTTTCTTTCCAGAGTGTAAAAAATCACTGATCTTTAATAAAAGAAAAGTATAACAACACATTTCTTTTATAAATAATGGAGTCCAATATATTGCATAAGAATGACTTTAGAATTTGGGAAACAAATTGCCCTTTGAACTAATCTATTTATGGCATCCAGTCATTGTAAACAATCAATCTGATTGGCTGATTTATCTATGACAGAAACTTTCAGATGATATTGTCTTTTGAGGGCTGTCGGCCACATTTTAATTTCAATTTTTACCTTTCAAGTTTATAGTTAAAATGAAATGATCAATAGCAACAGATTTTAATTTTAATTTCAACAACTAATGAGTATTGTAGTTTTTAATTTCCTAGAGCTATATCTTAAAGCTTATAAATTAATAATAGTATTAAAACCAGACATACAATTCCTTCAATCCAATGCTATATTTATCCAACCAATGTATCAACAAATGGTCTTTATGCTTTTGGGTTATAACAGGAAATTAAATTGATACTTTGAATTTACCAATCTCCACATTAAGTTAGATTCTTAGCAAGCGTCTGTAAATATTACTCTTAAAAGCCAAATTACAGGCATAAATGATACATGATGAACACTCTTTCTATAAATCTGGTCTGAATGAGTACAATTCTAAGTCATCATGTTACAAACCTTAGCTAAATCAGGAATGTCACCTTTATCTATACCCACATTCTGAAATGGAAACATCATTAATGTTAATACATTTCTTAAAATTAATTCCCAGTTAATTAAACTGACTGCTTTTGCAATTTTGTTGAAAAATTAAATAAGTATTTATCTATACCTAAATGTTATCATGACCTTGCCCTTAAAACTTTGGTCAATAAAATAGATACACATGAATTTAAAAATCATACCTCAAACTTACCTGTGCTAGTTTTAAATATGTTATCAATTTTTTTTAAGTGCTGATTAAATTTGTTAAATTGGTGTCCATAATATTTTATGCTTTAACTTTCTATCTGCTATTATGACTTTTCACATTTAAATCAATCACTAAAAACTTCATTCAATTATCATAACGAAATAGAATGTGTTATCTTAAATCATGTTTCAATAAAATTTCAATCTTTTATAGTACATGTTATCGTGTTCTTGACAATTTCAATACAAATATACATGTACAATTATATTGCTAAGTTTCTTTTTTTTTTCACACAAAAATCTGCAAAATAAAACATGTGTATATCTACACAAAAAGCTATTTTGTATAAAATAATCATGATACTGAAATGAGAACAAACTAAAATGTCATGTATGCAAGGGTTAACTAATAAATGAAAACCATAGAAAGAACAACAATGAATTATACCTCAGACTTAATTCCACGACTCTACAAAATTTATAACATAGGAGTGATCAAAAACTTTAAACATGCATGATAAGAAGAGACACTGGAAGATTTAAGGATGTATGCTTAACCAATATATTTCGTAATAAAAAAAGATACTCCACAAATTTGTAACTTTAGATTTTAGGGAGAAAGTGAGAGAACAACTTACATAAGCTACATGTAAACTAGCATGTTTGGTAAACTTATTAAAAAAGAACCTATACAAAGCTACAAAAGCATCAGCGTAAGCAAACAGAATGATGAAAGATGATAATATATAAAGATTTGAAAATGTTATTCTATGAGAGTTAAATCAAGCTTACAAAAATCTTAATTTGTAAGGAAACAAGAGGCTCCCAGGAGCCTGAATCGCTCACCTGGTCTTAATGTCAACCCTATGAAGACTTTTGTATAGCTAAATGAGCTGAATGTTTAAGCATGAAAAAGCTTTTCTCTATCTGCAATAGTTTTCATTCTAAATAATCAAAAAACACTATTATTCAACTTTTAAGGGGCTGTAACCCCTATAAGGGGTTATCAGACTACTTCAACGCTATGGAGACGTTTGTAGAGCTAAATGAGCTGAACATTTAAGCAAGCAACAGCTTTTCTCTATCTGCAATAGTTTTCATTCTTTAAGCCAAAAACACTATTTTTGCCTTTAAGGGGCTGTAACTCCTATAAGGGGTCATCTGACAACTTTGACCCTATGAAGACTTTTGTAGAGCTAAATGAGCTGAACATTTAAGCAAGCAACAGCTTTCTCTATCTGCAATAGTTTTCATTCTATAGGCCAAAAACACTATTTTTCGCCTTTAATGGGCTGTAACCCCTATGAGGGGTCATCTGACAACTTTGACCCTATGGAGACTTTTGTAGAGCTAAATGAGCTGAACATTGAAGCAAGCAACAGCTTTTCTCTACCTACAATAGTTTTCATTCTATAGGCCAAAAACATGCAAAAACGCCATTTTTCACCTTTAAGGGGCTGTAACCCCTATAAGGGATCATCTGACAACTTTGACCAAATGGAGACTTTTGTAGAGCTAAATGAGCTGAACATTTAAGCAAGCAACAACTTTTCTCTATTTGCAATAGTTTTCATTCTGTAGGCCAAAAACACTATTTTTTGCCTTTAAGGGGCTGTAACCCCTATAAGGGGTCATCTGACAACTTCGACCATATGGAGACTTTTGTAGAGCTAAATGAGCTGAACATTTAAGCAAGCAACAGCTTTTCTCTATTTACAACAGTTTTTTATACTATAGGCCAAAAACATGCAAAAACGCTATTTTTCACCTTTAAGGGGCTGTAACCCCTATAAGGGATCATCTGACAACTTCAACCAAATGGAGACTTTTGTAGAACTTTTGATGCTGAAGCAGTAGGCTGGCATCACATTTCATCTATCTCTTATACTTTTTGATTTACAAGCCAAATACAGTAGTCTGACCCCCCTGGTCTATTTTTAGTAATGGTGGCCATGTTTTTTGACAGATCAAAAATTGAAACACAAGTTTGGTGCAGGACACCCTAAGGATCATTCATACCAAGTTTCATTAAATTCTGTTCAGTAGTTTCAGAGGAGAAGATTTTTGAAAAATTGTTAACAGACGACGACGATGACGACAGACGACGACGACAACGGAGACGACGGACGCCACGTGATGGTTATAGCTCACCTGGACCTTCGGTCCAGGTGAGCTAAAAAATGAGAATTATTCCTGTGTTACAAAATTTAAGCTTAGTCAAGCATTAAAATATGAACAATTAGTACAAGCAAGGATAGCATATGATGTATTTGTGACACTGCAGCATAATAAATATCTACATTTGTATCTAGACCAATTTATATGATGTTTCACCACAATTTCATACCAAAGCACATATTAAGCATTTATGATTGCTAATCTTTGGAAAAGCCTAAAACATATTCTGGAAATAGCAAGCCTTCGACGATCTATTTCGAATAACCTTACCTCAGCAACTTTGAGGAATTCACCCACTTTGTCCATCCGCACTAGAAACCTTTTATAACATTCAAGTCCATCTTTACATTGTTTCTTATTCATATCAAAATATTTTTCTACAAAAATAAATTATACATATAATTTGTATGTAAACTAGTTTAACAAAAACAAAACTTTTACAAATAAAAGATAAAGAGATATGGAATAGTGTACGCGACACAACCTACAATATAAATGACAATTTAAAAAATCTACAATTTGGCAGGAACAGAATGTTGGAATTGAAAATTGGCTAATTGATAGCATTGAATTAAGATTAAAAGACCAGTTTCTACAAGAATGGTCTTCGCTTGTTAATAATTCGTCAAAAGGACTATGTTATCGACTTTTCAAAAATGAATTAAAATTTGAACCCTACTTATCATTGTTGAACTACAGTTTTGCAATTACATTTTGCAAATTTAGAACATGTAATCATCACCTACCGATAGAGACGGGAAGATGGCAGAATCTTTCAAGAAATGAAAGATTGTGTCATCTTTGTGGCTCTATTGAAGTTGGTGATGAGTACCATTATATAATGTCTTGTAAGTTTTTCAAGAAAGAGAGACAAAAATGTTTACCACAATATTGTAATAGCAGAAATAATGTTTTGAAATTTGAAAGGTTATTTTCCACAAATAATGTTATAGAATTAGAAAAACTATGTAGATTCATTAAAATTATAAATGTGATAGTCAACCCTCCTGGTTAATTTACTAGTAATTTGTATTTCACACATGTGCACTTTGAATTGTTGTATTATAACTGTTTATTATTTTCTCTGTAACTATGTCATATAGTTTTGTGAGAATAAACTTCACAATGGAAAACAGCCAGCAGCCTTCAATGTGACCAGTGGTTGATATGAAATATGAAAGTATATTCAAGTAAAAAACTTTAATAATACATGTTCTTTTTCAGGAAAAAAATTAACCACTGAACAACAGAATTTGTGGTTTTGATTTTGACTCTTGTGTTCAAGTTGAATTGTTTCTAAAAGTGTTTAAACAAAGTAAGTAAAACCCTTTCTGCCTTGCAGTTTGATATTCATCATTTTATGCTGCACCAAGTTAGGCCTATTCAGATTCTTCATTTCTTGCCTATTTTGTCTACTTTGAGTTGGCATTGCTGATTACAACTGAGATGCTTCAAGTGTGGTTTTTTTGGGGGGTATGTTGTGCCTCCACCTGTTTTATATCATTGATGTGTGTCATTTATGTCTATTATGATCTAGTCTTGGTCATTATGGACATGCATTACATACATTAATATGTGTAATAATACCTATAATACATGTATTTGAATGCCTCATTGGTACACCTTTTTTTCTTGCTAAATCAATATTTAAGGCTATCCTCCCTGAATTGTAGTTTCGATGTTATCTTTATATAACCTACCTAAAAGGTTGATTACGCCATCATTGTAACAGGCAAACAGTCTGATCAGATCTTTAAAAAGTAACAGGAAACAGGCGTTCATCACACCATTTGTTAATTCATTAGGAGTACACTGAAAAGAATCCAATGTCTAGAATAGTAACTAATCACATTAATTTGCTGTAAATTAAAAATGTATGTTAATGTGGTGATATTTCTTGATTCAAGATATTTTCAAGTGGCCATTGTCATTTGCAAAATACTTAGTCATAATTATAAAAAGACTTATGCACAACATGCTATTCTGCTGTATTTCAATGTTAGCCGTTACGAGATTAAGCAAGTTAAATTATCAAAATAATTATATAAATAATAACTTATACATACATGTAAATAGAATTGCTTTTCAGTCAAAATTTACAATAAACTATCTCCCCTTTCACCAAGTTTCATGAAATTCTATCATGCTGTTAAGCAGGGGTATGTGGACAGATGAACAGAAAAAGTAAATCCTATCTACTTCTACAAGAATTTTTTATGCCTGTGCATGTATGGTGAAAAAATGGCTGACAATTGACATTGAAAAGACAGAATGTACTTTGAATATTTGTAAGGCAAATTATCATAATACCATGGTTGGTTTCTTACATCAAATTCTATAAGCGAGTCTAACTGTCTCTGTAAACATGGCAAAGTCTTCAATAACTGTAACAAAAAGACAGGATCAATTTAACGACTAGCGAAAACTAAAACTTATGCATCAGCAGCTTTTTTTTCAATGCAGTATATACTGTAAAAGCATTTATATTCATGGGGGTCAAAATTCGTGGATAAGAGCCTAAAACAAAATTGGTCAGAACAAATTTTTCAAGGATTTTTAAATTTTGATATACACTCTTCAACTAAATATCTTAAATTTGTAGGGATTTAATTTCATGGATTTTTCTTACCCACTAAATAAACGAAATTAAATTCCCCACGAAAAATTTCTGTTTTCTACAGTTATAAGTATTGAATCAATTGTAAAATTGCAAGCAGTGCTTGTTGATCTAATCTTTCAAAAGTTTGCATTTTTCAATGCAGTATATAATTAGTATTTAATCAATGGCACGGCAGTCTTTGTTGGTCTAATCTTAATCAAAAGTTTGTACTTATCTTTATGTTATTTTTTCCTTAGTCAAAAATGGGGTCTTACTTTGTCATTTTTAAGGTTTGTGTGTGTGTTGGGGTTTTTTCGACACACTTGGGCCATATAGGGCAGTCAGTTTTAATGGTGGAGGAAACTGGAGTACTCGCAGGAAACCACTGACCTTGGACAGGCAACTGATAAACCTAGCAATTTTTAGGATTGAATCAAACACATTATATATTTCAATCTAGGGTTAACAGTGAGCAGGAACCTCTAGTCACATTTAGGCTGCTAGCTGTATTCCATGTTTTTTAAATTTCTGTTGATATATGTTGGTTGTGTCGCATACACTGATTCCATATCTCATATTCTTCTCTTGAGATATGAAACAATCCCAACAACTGCCATATTCTGAGTCAGAAAAGATGTATTTTGAAAATAGCTTATCTTCGTAAGTAAATGTAATAATGTTACCTTATCAGCATTCATTTTCCTTAATACACCATCATCTTTCCTGTCATATAATAAATGAAGAAAATATCATCCAATAAGTTTTATAATAAAACAAGGCACAAATAAAATTCTAGTAAGTACAGTTTTAGAAATTTATTTTGTTTGAACTCAGTCTTCTAACTTTTCCTTTAAGTATAAATTGCAAGATTTTATGGCAGACCTCATGATTTGCTGACATTTATGTCCAGGAAGTCCAACCAATTTTAAAAACATTCAGATCTATGTGTTGGCATATTTATGTTTCTTGATTTTTGTTTTTTTTTGTTTTTTGTGTTTTTTTTTTTACTGTATTCCTCTCATTAAACACATACAGTCAAACCTGCTCGAGCGGACACCTTTAATAAACAGTCACCTGCACAAAACGGTCATTTCAAAACCCGCCCGACCGATTTTCCTATATGTTTTAACTCGATTTAGCGGACACCTTTCTAACGCGGTCAGCGGTCACCCTTTTTCCGCCGAATTAAGATTTTCGTCTCCTCATAACGGCCATTTTGACCTGAAATCACTTGATTTTTAGATCAAGATCATGTGATAAAGTTTGTAATCCTGACAATTATTAAAATTGGTTATGTACCGATCCCGTAGGGCTAAATCAATAATCTTGTTTATAAATTGATGAATATTGGTTCTCAAGAGTTCACCTTTATATGAAATAAGTTTATTCGAGATTCTCAATGCAGCAAGATGTCTCAAAAACGAAAAACTTTAAATGAACGAAATGAAGCGTTGCAAAAATTGATGCTAGAGATGTCGCCAAAGAAATGGGTGTTGGAAAGACTCAAATGACGCAAATTTTGAAACGAAAGGCAGAAATTCTTGAAGATATAGAAAATAACGTCGACGGTGATAGAAAAAGAAAGAGACACAAAACGGGAAACGAGGAAATTAACAATTTATGCTGGGAATGGTTTCAGGATGCTAGGGGACGAAACATTAACGTAACCGGGCCTTTGTTAAAAGATAAGGCTTTGGAGTTCGCCTCCGATCTTGAAATTGATTTCTCTTGATAATAAATATTTTATTTTTTAAAACTTTTTAATGAATAATGCAAATAAAAACAATATCAGTATACATACACTTGCTTACTACAATATGCATGGATTTATATACTACATGTGTCTAGTCTAATATCTTTAAAATAGATCCCATATATGAAACCTCAATTAAGAGGTCACCTGTCTATAAAGGTCACTTTTAGTTTTCCCCTTAGGTGACTGCTTAAGACAGGTTTGACTGTATATGTAAATATTACAAAAGAAATAATAATGATCAAAATATATTTTTAATTCTTTAATTAATACATTGTGGAGGTTTGGTAGCTGGTATGTATTTTTTTACAATGTCTATTTGTTAAATTGCACAATTTTTTATCATTACATATCTATACTTTCAGGTTTTAATACCACACAAATACTCAAAACATTCCTTTTAAAATATACTATTTCCCCTGACATGAATAATTTAATAATAGATTTTTCCATATTTATAAGAAACCTAATCTCTTACCCTCGTCTAATTTTACAGAAATCAAAAGCCATAGATCTGTACGACACAGCTTTCTCGTTCAGGTATTTAGAGTATCTTCTGATATATGTTGACATATCATAACCTAAAAAATAAATAATCAAGGATATATCATTTTACAAGAAATTTGATTTTCATTATAATATATGATAATACTGATGTGTTTCATGTTCATAAATGTACTACTTACATGACTTATATGTAATATTGTATATGAATTGTTGGCTATTTTCATATATCCAAGTTAGGGTCTTTGTCTTAAACAAAATCTTGAATCTTGAGATAATGGTACATCTACATTGTACATTTACATGAATAATGTGAAAATCGATCAGCAATGTTTTCTTTTTTTTTAAATTGCATTAAAAACATGAAGGAAGACTATTGAAATGTCCAGATTGCTTTATGGCTAATAAATGTTATCTTTCAGTTGTGGATCTGTGAAGCTTTGTAGTTTTTTACATTCTCTTTCAATGTCTAAAAAAATCTTATACAAATGTTACAAATCCATTATTAACTCCTAAAGAACAAACCTTGCACACCAGCTTTGTCCATGAATGTACTGAGGTTAAATGTGCAGTTATTTGATGCTAAATACTGTGTAAATCTCTGAAATAAATATCAAATTATGTGAGCTATAAATCATTTATCATTTCATTTTTCAAGATATCAAATATCAAATTATGTGAGCTATAAGTCATTTCATTTTTCCAGTCAAGGTACAACCTTTTCCAAAATCTTTTACATCAATCAAGTTACAGTACCATGGACTGGAGTCATTGGAGCATCACACTATAAGCCACATGCATTACATGCTAGGCGGGTTGCCATACAGAGTCCTAGAGACTTCAATATTTTGTCTGTATCTAAGTATATATAACACTAAGAATAATGGTCATTATCATATCTTTGAAGCGTAAAGCATTACAGACTACAATAAATGATCAGTCTAAAAAAAGAACAATGATAAATACTTTACATAAATAAATGCATCCTAATAAATCTTCCTTATAATTACATATACACCACTGCTATTCCTTTCTTGTATACACAATGCACAGCAATGACTAGAAGTTTCATTGCAGGTTTAAAACATTCTTATACATCGTTATATTGGTTTTACGTCATGTACACTTATTTTATATCTTATTCAGTGATTCCCAAGTATTTTTTTCTCTTTTACTGGACATGTCCTGTAATCATGTCCATGTACATTGCAATGGAAAATATTTTACTGGACCAAGCAAATTTTAACCAGATTTGTCCGCTCTCCGACAGACCTTCCGAATGATTGTTCTTATTACCTATAACACTTTCTTGACAACAAAATAATAAATGAATTTTTGAATTCTGTTTTTTGACTACCCATATTTAGTATTCTCACCTCATTTCCATAGTTCATCAAGTTATGTATCGTTATTAGTGATTTAAAAACTATTGTCCAGTTGGTATGCTGTGTTCTCTCGATCAGTAAATCTGCTAGTTGTGGAATGGAGACATTTGGCTCATTTGTACATTGTATTAAATCTGAAATATAATTAAAGAGATGATTTTAGAATAACTATGGTAATTTGTAATGAATGAGGCCCTTAGAGAATCAATCTTTACTTTTTAAATACATGTATTACATGTGTATGCATCTGTTTCCTTATCTTACTTCAATAAGCATTTTTCCAAACAAGTACAATTTACACATGTAACACAATTACTTCATGTTTTTTTTCTGGTTAACATGCATACATTGTTTATAGTCTTTTTCACTTATTAATATTTTTATAGTTTCAAAACCAAGTTACCTTGTAACAGTCATGCACCTTTGGCAGGTGACACAGAGGTCACGACCTCTTATACATGAGGACAAACTATACATCAAAAGGGGGCCTTCAATGAACCGAAATGATTGAAAATCAAAAGAAGAATTGTACACAAAAATTAAAAAAAAGTTAAAATGTACTTTACATCAACTTAAATAGCTATAAGATGTGAAACATTTCAAAGAAATATACCTAACATCAAGCATGTGCAATACCTTATAAAAGTTAATGTATATGAAAGTTAGCTTGATTAATATGGACAGATTTATCTTAACTTTGTTTATACAAAAATTGATAATTAAATCTTTATCTTAAAATTAACAAGTTACATTAGACATTCAGCAGGTTTTTATACATGTACTAAATTCAATCTGGGACACAACTTAGCTAATTAACCATGTGTCACAAACATTTAGTTCTATATGAAATATCAAATGACTAAAGCATTAAATCAAGACACACCAATACTTCCCAATTCTAGGATAACCACAATCAAAATTCTTTTATTAAAAGTGGAGGAAAACCATGACATAGATCATATCAAAAATCTCCCACGACCAACAAAACCAAACTTCCTTCCATTGATTCCTTCCCAAACCATTGATTTTCCTGTTTGTTTACATGGCAATCAATAGCAGTTCTTCTTCCATTGACCAATTTCATCAGCAGTGACTACTAAGTCATCATTTTCATACCTTTGTACTAATTATTAGGTTATTTTTAACATTCTTCAAGCCTCGTGATTTATTAATTAATGATGTAGTATGCAGATGAATGCTATAGATTATTGCAAAATTCAGAATATAAATAGGTCAAAATCTGTTTGGTAGTCTATATTTTATTGGATTTTGAAATATAAAACCACTATGTTTTCCCTGGATGTGGTACTGATTTTCATGTAGTCAATGACCAAATATAAATTTTATTTTGGGAAGAAATTCCAAATTACATTAATGGTCATTGGTGTAATTTCATCCAAAAGTTGAAAACTCACAAATACACATCATGTAGGTGATGGATTCCTATCTTTTATGAACTGAACATTAATAGCTAAACACATTTAATTGTTTTAATAAAGACAATCAAGACATTTACATTGTTTCCATAAGTACATGTATCATTTGTATCCTGTCACAAATAAACTTAACACCAATGTGAATGAACAATTAACGCTTAACATTTTATATAAGAGCAAAATAGACTTACAAATTATGAGAGATCAACTATACTTACAAGACTTGTCTAATAAAAGACAGGAGAAAGTTACTTCAACCTAACATTTTTTACTTCTTTTTATTTGTTCTTCAATTATATGACAAGTTTTTATTTGATGC
The DNA here is from genome assembly GCA_963971305.1 of Arcuatula senhousia. Lineage (NCBI taxonomy): Eukaryota > Metazoa > Mollusca > Bivalvia > Mytilida > Mytilidae > Arcuatula > Arcuatula senhousia. The sequence continues at coordinate 47,830,815 of OZ020309.1, read as the reverse complement.
CTTTCAAACCTTCAATTTTTTTCGCTTAAAGTTTTTTTACATCTAGCCACAATAAAAATATCTGATAGAAAAAATGCCAGCTTCTTTCCCCTTTAAAGACATTACATGGTCCTACTTAACTTAATAACATCCAGATATTTTAGAAGGGGAAACTGACTCACGATGTTTAACTCCCCAGTAAGTCAGTTTCCCCTTTCAAAATATCTGGATCATGCAATGTCTTTAATTCAAAAATTCTTATCTACTAGTAAAACATATTTCATTCAAAAGTTTCAAAAAGTTAATTGAGCAAAATTAATTTAACATGCAGAAACTATAAAATCATTGAAATTATTTGATATTTCCTTAAAACTTTAACACAGCTAGGTCAAAAAAGAACTTGCTGTATAAAGTACTATGACCACGGCACAGACCACTACAAAATGTAATTTATTGAACTAGAACTCTATGTAAATTGATTATTCATTTACTGCTAACTTATAAATCATTCAATAATCACATATGTCATGTAACATTTTGGCAAATAGTACATTCATTAATTGATGATAAACATTCATTAACCTAATTGATTTATTTGATGACCTAGCGGTATTTACAGATTAAGTGAATGAGGAAAAACTAGAAAATGTGCCTATGAGCCACAGATGGCCCTCCCATTCTTGAAATATCATTGACCCCAACATGTATTTCCTGAGATATACATTGTAGACCTTTACCAAGAAATTAATCAAAGCTGTTCATGCGTAAAATATAGGTCGCAGTGAACCACTTTCTAGTAGGTGGTGTTACATGTATGTTACCCAAGACACATCTGGTAGTGAAATACCATTGACCCCATCATGTAGTATCCAAGTTACATGTATGGACCTTAACCAAGAACCTAACAAAAGTGTTACAGATGTACAGACAAGGGTAAAACATTATGGCCAATCCACATACGTGGTCGGGCTATAAAAATGGTTTCAATGGTCAAACCATACAGATGCATGACTTATAAACATAGTAAGGGAGCAACCAATTGATTTTTAGGGGGGCTATGGATATTGTTTTCATCCTGCCTTTTTTCGTAAAAATTGGAGCATAGCTTTTTTTTCATACACTTACACGCACAATTTTTAAAATATCCTATTAACCATAATATTTCAGCAAAAAATCCTGCCTTTTTATTTCCCAATCTTTGGCATCCTACCTTTTTATTTCAAAAAGGGAGGGCACGCATTTAAAAAAAAAATCTTCTAGGACCTCTTGTTTCATACAGTTCCTAACCAAACTTTCCTGCCTGTTATCAATACACATATGCAATTGTAAAGTAGATGGTTAAGGCAAAATATTTAGAAAAATTATTGGAAATACACGTATTTGAAATTGCAATGTACATTTAGTAAAATATTCTATCAAGTTTTTGTAGGTTGATTTATTTGGGGAATGGGGAAGGCAAATTACCAAATATCTACATAACTTCATGAAAAGAACAAAATTTATCTCATAAAGTGAGGAGTTACATCTCCATGAAACCCCCTTCCTGGATCAGCCAGATGTTATTTTCTTATCTTTCACCAAAACCTGCATTCATCTCAAAATAATTTATGGGATGCAAGTTACAGTAACATGTACCTCCTACCAACACATATACAATGTACAACAAAAAAAAAGTAAATAAATAAGAAACACTGCTGGAACATAAAGAGATAGATAGGGGCTGGGCAACAAATATGCAATTTTCGAGTTCATTGCTTTTCCGGAAAAAAATCCCTCAATAAGGTAGAATTTATCACGTGACTTTACCAGTTTTTGAAGCAAACTGGTTTGCTGCCCCATAAGCTTACGCAAAAGTGTCTGTGGAATTATGAGAACAATAATATTTCTGTAAAGGGATAAATACTTCAATAAATTGGACAAGTTTTCTTACCTGTGTAGAAAAATTTCTAAAATCTCAGATTCCATCGTTAATGAATAACAAAGCATATTTATTTTTACCCTTTGTTCATTCGTGCACCGGAAGTTGACATGCTTTAAAAAAATCTAATAAAAGAATCACCCCCGGGAAAAGTAGCCATTCCGTCCTACATTGTATCTCGGAAATGGCGTATTGGACAAATCAAGAAATAGACTCCCCTGTGAAAGACAATTTTCCCCAAAAAAACCCTGATTATGCTGATACCAGATTTCCAGACTTTTGTTAAGTTTTCAAAAAACAAATATGAATGTGGAATTCGAAACTTTTTTCAGCAAATTCAAAAATTTTGTCCATAATTTTGTTTGCTCAAATGCTCGCTCAATATGAAATGGAAGACATTGAAGGTGTTTTTCCTTTTATAAGTATGTGAAGTATATATGACACTTTCTACAGATATTGGCCCATGCACAATTAATGGTCAGCAGTCCGACTATGGATCTGTATAATTGACAACCTCTGAGAATGAGAGCACCCTATGGCTACATGTAGTCACTTATACATGTAGGCCAATAGGGTTCACACCTTGCTGGATATGTAGGTCAAAGACTGCCCTGTGTTAGTATCTCAAGACGCTGGATGGCCTGACAAGCTGTGTTTTGCTGCTGGCATATTCATGCTCTTCTCCATGGGAAAATAATCGAATACTTCACAATATTCTCATACTTCTTTATGGTCCTTTCTTTATCTGTTTATGATGCAGTCAGTGTACATGTACCATTTGACAAGTTATATAATATGCAGGTGTATGTATTGTTTTCCTTAGTTTCTTTACCTCTACATAAATCCTGTAAATTAATGTTTTAAAACAGGTTCATTATGTAGGATCAATAAAATGTGGTCAGGGGAGTGTTGCTAAATAATACGTGATAGTAGCCAGTGCAAACAAGTAAAAGACCATTCTCATCAACGAGGAAAGGTGTATATACACCTACGTTTATGAATGCATTTACTTACAATCTAAATGTTTCTTTTTGGGGCCCATAACTTCTTCTGTAGTAGCCTTACACACAACCTTGGCCAACCCTTGACCCGAGAGGCTGTGTTTAGCCGCCGTTACACGGTCCATTATACTTTGTCCAGACATGGTCGTAGATTTTTCTGTCACAAGACACTTAGTATAAATTTTCTAGGGTCAAATCTGACCCAAATATTTAGATTTGACACCTCTACAAACGTCAAGAGGGGTGGATATGCCGACAAGCAAATTCAAGATGGCTGGTCAATAACATCAACATTCACGTGACCGGGGAGAAATTATTGATAAAACAGACTAATAGAGAAATTCTCTTTTTTTTGCCAATCATGGGGCCTTGTAGCCAAATGTTCAATGACATATTACAATGATTTAAACATTTCCATAACAATTACAACCATGTTATAATATATTCCAGTAGCGTGAATTCAGTGTGTGAATTAATAATTATTATTAAGAATATTTACAAGAACACAATTACAATATAATATTGGTGCAATGATTATAAATTACAAGTATAGAATGCATGGAGCAAAATAATAAATATACTACTTTGTATTTTGAAAAATACATGGTAAAACTATTGTGTTTATACAAAAAGTCTGCAAAATGCCAAATAGTCTATAAATTTAAATAACATTTCTCCCGGTTGAGCAAGTGTATATTATTCAATGAATAATAATTCATACCAAAGACACATTTGAGTTTCTTATTTCAAATAGTTTTTGAAGAAATGAAGACAGTAAATTTAGCACATTTTGTTTTTTGTGTTCATTATTAATTTAAAGAAGTTGATCACAGTTTATATTCCAGAAAGAGGACAATTTATCGAGACTAATACTTTTCTCTCAATTGAGTATTTTGGACATTGCCAAAGTAAATCATAGACCTGTATATTAAATATATTTAATATACAGGTCTATGAGTAAATATATTTTGTCTTCGATTGCGGCATCATTGCACATTTTACAGTCTGTCTTCTCTGGTTATGTTACAATGTAACTTGACTGTCTACCAGTTTCTATTTCTAGGTTATGCTTCATATTTGGATTTATTTCTCGAAATTGACACACCAGGAAGGCTTTGTACAAAGCTCTATGACCTCTATGACAAACGTGATGACTTCAACTTTTCAATAGTCTACTTTCCCTTTCTTTGTAGCAACATTCCTTCTTCTTTAGCATAGTGGAATAATAATTACAAATCACAATCAATTGATTCGTTATTCCAGAGCATGTGGGGAATATACTGTGACGACTTCCTTGAGTTGATAGAGCTACACGGCTGACAAGCAAATTGTAAAAATGCTCCCAGGTTGTTGTCAACACTCAAGAAATTTTACGGAAGACATCATAGACGATATTGAGATGTGGAATAAGTGTATGCGACACAACAAACATAAACAAACAGCAATTCAAAAAATCACAACGGAAAACAGCAAGCAGTCTTCAACATGACCATAGGTCACTGCTTACCGTCTTGCATTGGCCCCAAGACTTTTAATACAATACAAAAGTTTCAAAACCAATCCCTAAATCATCAACCGATTTTTGACATAAAACAGTTAACACAGAATGACAAGGACAAACAAAGGCTTTGGCAAAGTTTCCTGGCTTAGGACAGGCACATATAAAATGTGGCGGGGTTAAACTAGTTTTTTGGATCCAACCTTCCCCCTATTGATAAGCTTGCACAAAGCATACATATAAAACACAATGTAAAACTCAATCGACAAAAGTTCAATTCAACAAGAGAGAACCTAAGACAAAATACTGTACGAAAACAACAAGACAAGGAGGAACTCTCTTGGGAACACTCGAAGTTACTGACAACTAGCTAAGAAACATTTATCGATTGATGTAAAAGAATCAAATACATCAGTTCTAAATCCGACACCCCACGTCAAAACAATGAATGATTTAGAGTTGTATCACCACACAGAACCGACATACTTGATCGCTGTGGTGCTTATAAATAATACAGTGGATACAAAGTGAAAATTTAACGTTTTAAAGTTACTATCAAGCTTTCAATATTTCTGCCAAAACATACCAAATGCAAAGATTTTACTAAAACATTGAATTCATATCCTTTTTTCAAAAGGTTTTTAAGCCAGTTTTTAATTTCCATAAGGTTGTTTTTGAATTTTTGTGCTTTATAAACTACATTGCTATAAAAATCAGGATGAGAATCAGAAATCTACGTGTACAATCAAATTTTTCGATGAGATGTTCATCTTATGTGTTTTCAAGAGAGGCAACAAACACTTTGCTGAAAACTGCAGACCATAATCGCTCACATAAGTTCCAAGCAAGCTACTAGAGCACTTATTAGGTCGTCACATTCAAAAACATGTAGAAAACACAGAGTCCTATCATCTCTAAACCCGTCGGCTTCTGTTACAAAGAAAAAATCCACCCTAGGCTTTCTCTGGCGTATCATAAAAAACTGTCCACAAAGGTGCAAAACAAATTAGCCTACATCTCACTTGTACGACCCACAATGGAATATGGAGCAATAGTCTTAGAGCCCTACTACACTAGGGACATAAATAACCTAGAACGTGTACAACACCAGGCAGCCAGGTTCATCACAGCCGATTACAAATCCAGAGATGAAGGGTGCGTCACAAGAATGCTAGCACAACTACAACTGGAAAAACTCAAAGACAGAAACACCAGCCGGAGGTTACTTTTTTGTATAAGGTGGTTGAGGGGTTGGTTTCTGCCATAGAAGCAGGGGAATTCCTGAAATTTGCACAACAAAAGCGGATCATTAAAGCCAAGACTTTCGGTGACTGCCAAACGAATAATTAATACTATTGGCTAACAAGTCAGAACGACTCAAGTGTTTTGAAGAGTCACCGGGCAAAACACAACACTCTTTAATGGTCTCTAATAGAGTGGCACCAGTTGAAAGACACAACCGTCAAATCCACAAACGTAGAGAGCTTCAAGTAAACTCTCAAAGGTGCATGATCGTTAACCCAGCGCACTCTCTCTCCCCATCGAGTAAAACCCAGAAGTGATGTCTTCGACGTTCCAGTACAAATTTTCTTCGTCCTGGCCAAACATTATGTTATCAAACGTCTCTCCATTTAGTCCGATTCTTTGTCATTTTCCCTGCCCCATATTCTTTTCTTCAAGTATTTTAAACCAATTACACACTGTCTTCCTCTGTGTCATCTTTAGTATCCACATTTGGCTTCTCCTCTGTTCTGAGTGAGGTGTCCATCTTGGTGCCTTTTTGGTGATTTTTGCATTTGGCATTCAAGCCAAAACCAGAGGAAAACAAATTTGTCAACTTTCTTTATTTTCTTTTCTTGTAATTTGAGTTATTTTGTTAAATCTCATGAGCTCTGTTTGCTAGCGTTTAGTTGGAGACTAAGTTTGCTTTCAAAATAGCTGAGTTTTGTTGTTGCCTTTTTTCGATACCAGGCACTGATTTAAATTCAAAATTATGTCAGTCGAAAATGATTCGTGATTGTTTTGATTAGTGTTTAGCTCTTTGTTGTATTGAGATTATTACCTACTTATTTACAAACGCATAAATTGGAATACTTACGAAAAAAGAACGCATGTCGGCAAAACAAAAATAACAGCGACTTAATTCTCAAAATGACTGGTTCAGAAAATCTATATGATCCTTGATGCAGCATAGAAATAAAACAAGAAGCCCCCAGGAGCCTGAATCGCTTGCCTGTCCTTAAGCCATAATTAAGAGACTCTTATATCAGGGGTCATCTGACTTAATGGAGACCTTTGTAGAGCTGAACGAGATGAGGCGGTTAAATGTTACGGACTAGTTTGACAAAATAGAAGAGGCAGAAATAAAGATTAGAGAGAATCCAGTTTTTCATTGATAATTCGAATAAATTTACATATTAATTTCCTTAATTTTGATTTTGTTTGGTATTCATGATTTTATGAAAGGAAATTGTGTTTCGGTTAATGAATTGATTGTCAATAAATTTGAGTCTTTCATCTCTAAAACTCGAACAGCTCATGAAGTACACAGGCAATTTGTGTTACGTTAAAAATTAGCATTAAATTAGTGTTAATCGAGCTTCGATTGTTAATTTGGCGTTTTAAAGTTTAAAAAAAAAATAAAACATTTGACGTCGCATTACTCAACAGGAAAATTAACGTTAAAAAGTTTAACACTAAATTAACATGTTTAGCATTAAATTAACGTTAAACATTTTAACGTTAAACTAACGTTAATGTATCGTTAAATTAGTGTTACACTAACGTTAAATTAGTGTTAATCGAGCTTAACATTAATTTAACGTTAAGACAAATTGCCTGTGTAGTGGAATTCGTCACCAAGTTCAACATGGCACAATGGGTATATTTGGTGTTCTCGCTCAATGTTTCCCCATCTTCCTCTCTGAATAGGTAGCTTATGATTCATGATTAATTCTAAATCTGGCTAAAGTTCTAAAATTTTTATTGTCTAGAATGTTGAAGTACTCTTCAAAACATTTTCTTTATTTTAATGTTCTATAGTTTATAGTTTTAGGAGAATCAAGAAGATTCGACAATCGTTGTAGGCGTTATATTGCCCCTTTTCTTGAACCCCCCCCCCCAATTTTGCACTTTTTTTTACTAATATCTTAAAAACTATACGAGATTTTTGAAAAAAATAAATTGCATATGCATATCTACAAAATGTGTAACAGTCAAAGTCGTTGGACCGTTCCTTTGGGAGTTATACCCCTTAGACCGTAAAAATTAACAATTTTCACAGCTGTTTGTTCAGCTTTTCAAAAATCTTCTTCTTCAAAACCACTTGACCAAATTAAGTCCGATCATGGTAGGGTTGTTCTTTTACAAAATGATAGTTCAGATACTTGTTTTGACGAAATACATGGCTGCTATGGCTAAAAAAATCTACATATGGGTAAATAGCAGGATTTTTGCAAATAACTAATAAATGGTTACTAATAACAAAATTCAGGTAAACCGAAAGTGATCAGCACTTTAAGATCTACCAGCTTTGAAATTTTAAAGAAGATCAAACTACCGATGTAAGAGTTATTGCCCTTTTTCTTGATTTTTAAAATAAAATTTGCACTTATATAGCGATAGATACAAGATATTTGAAAAATCAAATTGCATATGGTTAAGCACACAAAGATCTGCAAATTATGTAATGGGACCAAAGCTGTAAGACCTTTCTTGATAGGAGTTGTTCCCCTTAGACGTTAAAATTGATCATTTCACAGACTAGCAGTCCTTTGTAAAAATATCCAGCTTATATTTATCATTGAATACAAGATGGGCGACTGGGACCCTCTGGTTTTCTATCTGCAATAATTTTAAGTATATATGACAAAAACATGAAAAATACTATTAGGACCATAACCTATATTAAGAGTATATATGATTTATTCTGATAAAACCATAGCAGTTCATGGTATACAGAAAAACAAATAAAAACAAACATTTAGCATTATACAGAAGTTGGAGGCGGTAAATATTACGGACTAGTTTGACAAAATAGAAGAGGCAGAAATAAAGATTAGAGAGAATCCAGTTTTTCATTGATAATTCGAATAAATTTACATAATTTCCTTAATTTTGATTTTGTTTGGTATTCATGATTTTATGAAAGGAAATTGTGTTTCGGCAGTGGCGTAGCTGCATATAGGCAATGTAGGCACTTGCCTACACATGATTTTGTAAAGCATGCCTTCTATTACATGTATTACTTGTAAAATTATAATTTACTGCTTTTAAAGCAAATATATTATTAAGGATTTATTAGATTCCGTAATTAAAATAATTGATATAGTACAGGTCTATAACAATTAATAAGACCATAAAACGTTACGTTCTCGTTTATCCGGATACGAAACCGTAACTGGTCTGTATTAGGTACAGAAATATAATTTCCGGGTGACGTTATTTAACGTAAACATGCAACGCCAAAGATCATTAGATCTGTACTTTAAACCGAAGTCATCTACAAGTACTACGTCTAGTAATTCCCAAGAAAATGAGACTCCTGAAGGAGCTGTCGAACCCAGCCCTGCTACCCTGTCAGAGCCTGAGCCGACTGAAGTAGCAAGCGCAGACTTGTCAGACTCAGCCACCATAGCTTCTACTTCTAGCTCTTCACTCAGCCATGTCAGCTATTCTCCCTGTTACCCGGACATTGCGACATGCATATCAGAAGGAACAATTATCGACGTGTCCGTTAAGAAGATACTTATTGAAGGAACCTGGCCAGATTTACACCGATTTGGTTTCCCGACAAGGTATTTTTCTATGATGGATTTTTTTTTCGTTGGCCTCGGTCTCCCCGATTATTAGCTACTCAGAATATGAGCAAATAGGATTCTACTCAAAGTTACACAAGATAAAAATAAAGGTCAAAATGCCCTATCACTTACTAGTCTACCCCGCTTTATACTATCATTCGAAAATATGTATAATAATTCAATAAATCTGGATCATCATGTGTTTATTATGACAACCAGGAACGTTCGTTCCCCTCTCCTCCCCCCGGTGATTGAAGCTGAGATTTGAAATGTGTTTATTTTGCATAAAATGACCATTTTTACGCAATTATGCCCCCGCTACCTTAAGATCTTGGACCCCCCCCCCCGCTTCCTTAAAATCTTGGATCCCCCCGCTGTCAGTTTAAATTAAAAGAAGCCCCTAGATTAAAATATAATTGCTTATACGATTCAAAAATGGAACGACGAAGCAAACTTCGAACACTATGCGAAACAAGATGGAGTAGTCGCGCGGATTCACTTTTCACATTTAAGACCGCCTTTCCAGTAATTGTACACGCTCTCGAGAATTTGAAAGACGACGGGGACGAGAAAGCGGGAATGCATCTAGCTGCAATTCTACGTTTTGAGTTTATAATCGGCTTAGTCGTTAGTGAGTTTCTATTGCGTGGTACAGTCGGTCTGACGAATTACCTACAGAGTACTGACTGTGATCTTGTGGAGGCAATTGTCGAGTCTAAAGTAACAATTAGTAGTCTACAGGCAGAGCGAAATGATCCCCTAGTGTGGGATGCATTGTATGAGTCAGCGGTTAAAATGGCGTCAGACTTTGAAATTGCACCCAGCGCCCCACGACGTACAGGGCGACAAATACACCGAGCAAATTACGCCATTAATGATCTTACAGATGGAAGAACGTTTGGTAAAAAATGAAGGTCGGTTTAATGCAGCAAATCTTATTCCATCTAAGTTAGCGGGTTTAGATGACAAGATCGAAGGTATCTACACCGCATATTCAGCAGATCTTGATGTTTCCCAAGACGTCTTTACTGGTGAGGCCAAAAGATGGAAAACCCGTTGGGATATGACGAACGATAAACCTAGCAGCCTTATTGACACCTTACGCGTCACTAATCAGTATGCTTATCCGTCCATTTTCAAGGTGCTTACAATTTTGATAACGATGCCCGCCTCTTCTGCTACCGCCGAACGATCGTTCAGTGCGATGAAAAGGATAAAAAGTTACCTGCGTGCGTCTATGGGTGATGAACGTCTTTCTGCACTAGATCTAATGCATGTCCATCGTACGTTCAAAATTGACATAGAAGAGTTAATTCGAGTATTTGCAAGCCAGAAAACCCGACGAATGGCATTTTACTGACAGCTAACCTAAGTGACATTGCATATACAGTTCTACTAGTTGACTGTTAAATACAATCCCATATAAATACTATTGCAGCATTTACTAAAATTATAGTAAAGTTTTTGTAACGCTAGTATAGTTTTTTCAATAGTTGAAGAATGTCCCTAAGTGTCCGCGCCATCCATTAAATCAGCCCCAATCGTTCCCAGATGATGGTTTTAAAACGAATTGAATGAATCCAATGAAACTTTACATAATTGATTACTGTGGTAGATAATGCAACTTACGTCGCCTTTGTAAGATTTGTTAAATTTTGCATATGATTTAGGTTCAGCCTCAGGTAAGGTACTTTTATGTAGAACGGGATGTGGAATCATACCTCGGTTATCGGAAACACTAACTGTTTAGACTATATAATATAGTTAAAGATCATCCAAGTATTCAAACATGTATAAGTAACGTTTAGACTACTAACTTCACAAATGGTTAAACCATGCTCAGCTGTTGATAATTGCAAAGAAAGTTGTCTGAAATAAATAAATATCTGTCCTTGCTTGAAAACACTGTAAACCGTCATTGTTGACTATTTGAAACCCCCTAGAATATTTAATTTTGCATGGCTAATTATTTGGGTCCCCCTAAGACATTTTACAGGCATTTTCTTTCTTTTAAACATTGTCTTGTCTTGTGTTTTTTTTTAAAGGCTTTCTTTTTTCTTTATTTATAAAAGATATTAAACAGATAGAATGATTGAAATTCTTAAACAGACAGGTAGTCTAAAAAGCGTTTCAAAACGTTAAACCGCTCAGCTTCCGGGGGGCTTCGCCCCCCTGGACCCCCTACCAGGGCTATGCCCTGGACCCGCTGGGGGCCTTGAGCGGCCCCCAGACCCCTCGCCGAGAGGAGTGTGCCTACACTTCCTTTTATCTCTAGCTACGCCGCTGATTAAAGTCCCCAATCAGAAGTATCGTTTTGTATTTCTCGCCCATTTGCATGCATTCATTTTCGATAAGATGAGAAAGCAGATATATTCCGGTGGCACATAAGCAACTCCAACTATTTAATTAAGGCTTATTTTGGGTGTATAACTTTCGAGATCTTACGTACACCACATAAAAAATTCACAGTCTGATTGTATAATTTCTATTTTGTCTTGAAACGTTGATTTGAATGCTAGTGCAATACCCCCAGATTCTTCTGATAGCTTTTACCCATGCAAGGTGTGGTAAGCGGTACGCGATGTTCCGAATTTTTAGGCTTTTGGTACGCGTACGCCGTGATCTTTAGAGCATTCGGTATTCCAGTCTTTTTAACGGTATTCTGTCCTTTTTTAAATGGTATTCGGTATCCCGGGGGCGGGGGCTCATCTTCGCTAGCCAAGGGTTTCGATCCGCTCTCTCATCTTCACGTATGAGAGATAGCGGATCGTAACCCTTGGCTAGCGAAGATGGCGTGGGCTGTGACACCCCCATATAAGAACATTTTTATAGAGCTTATTGAGCTGGAGGTTACAGCAAGCATCCGCTTTTCCGTATCTGCAATAATTTTCAATCTATAGGCCAAAAACATGGAAAAAAACGCTATATTTGCATTGAAAGGGCCAAGAACCATATAAAAGGTCACCCAATGGAGACTTTTGTAGAGCTAACTGTGATGAAAGTTTAAGCATGCAACAGTGATTTACCAAGCCTCAAATTGATTGATAGAAAATGGTTGGAAATTGGATTAATTTTGTAATCCTAATGTACATCTTGTACACTATCATTTGACAAAAAAGACATGAAAGATGTACAGTATTCTATTCCAACCAAAATTAAATGGGGATTTTTTTTTGGTATAGGGAACAAAATGAATATTGAATATAAATTTGAATTACTTTCATAACATAGATTCATGTTACTTTAAATTCTTTATTGAGAAATTTAATGGCATGTACAGGTCAAGAAAAATTAAAAATGAATTTTATTTTTTTAAGACAGGTCAAGCCCTCTGGCTTTTTTTTATAGAAAATTGGCAAGCTCAAAGTTTCAATTTTCTTCGCCCCAGCTTCGGGCTTAAGGAATTTCCAACTTAAGTCGTAACATGGGATTCAAGAAATCTCATAACCAGAGGACATTTATAAAAGATGAAGATCTGAACGAAATTATGTCGACTCAGTCATGAAAAATCTTCAACGGCATATATTATATAAGCAGCTGTATAACTAAAATTATATTTTCTTCTACTAGTATCTATGTGTTTTATATATTTTGTCACAAATGCTATATATGTGCTTGAACCTGTTGATTGACCAGCAAGAGAAGAAAATTTCAACCAAACAATTTCCAACCAGTTGATTTATAAATATCAGTCCTTTATCACAGGGGCTTTCTCTACGAATTTAGATTGTGCTATTTTGTTGCAGTTTTGAACATTCTTTGAACATTCTTTGAATATTCCTGCCTTTTCATTTTTTGTGTGTGGAAAATATGCGTATTTTTATTATGAAGAATTATAGATAAATTAATTTTCAGGAAGAATGAGAAAAAACCACAGACGTTTGGGTCCAGGATTTTATTTTTATTTATTGTGTGTATATAAAAAAAATCTGACCCTCGCTATATTACTATGTGGAAAAAGTATAGAGACGAGATGAGAACCTTTATATACTCGTTATTTATTATAATAAAATAAAATCCTGGACCCAAACGCCTGTACAAAAATTTGATAATATTCTATAATTTGATTTTTGTCAATGGTCAAACCGTTTGAGCAAAAATGGCTAAAATGAGAAAAATCAGAACAATTGGTCATCTTCAAACGTCTGTAGCTAAGAGAAATGCACAATATAGGTGTATCATGCAGAGGAGGGACGACAGCCTAAGGCCGTGTGCAAAAGTCACGTGGTCAAATTCACATCGTCTATCGGCTATCAAATTTGATTTACGACCCTAAATTCGGAGTTTTTGTAACAAAATTATTTTAATTCTAATTAACCCCAGGTGTCCAGGTTTTTGTATATCGTCAGAACCAAGATCCAGCTTTCGTAATATACAATTTTAAAACTCAGATATACGATATCTGTTAATTAATAAACTCATTTACAAATACACATTTTTTGAAAATGTAGTTTTTAGATTTGACATGTCATCTTTAACATTAAATTCTGACAAAACCCTTTGAGTTCTATAGCTGATTTTTCGGACATGGAATCTTTATATATTGGACATTTTACATTCTTTCAGCGCCCCATAGCGCCCCATTATTTTGTTCGTATTTAATCAACAAACATTGCCAATTTTCTACTAATTTGCATATTTAAATCAAACATTTTTGAATTCTTCCAGAATCACAGATTTCCTTTATCTAAAAAAAAATAAATAAATAAACAGAAAAGTTTATTTAAAAGAATATTATGACGTCTATGCATGTCCCGGGGTTATCTTCCTGTATAAAGATGTACGGTGGATGTGTCCAAAATATGTTTTTTTGGGGGAAAATTTATTTTGGTATAGTTTTAAGACAATTTCATATAAAAATTGGTATTCTTTTTAATTTTCATTGAAAACAAATTTAGTCTCATATAGATATTGGTAACGTTTTGTCCATTTTTATATCGTTATGCCCGGCCATGAAATTGTGCGTCAGCAATAAGCTGTGATAAAAACCTTCATCTCTAATTATATTTCGCATAAATTGAGAGATGTGATAAATAATTATCCTGAGAAAATCCTATCGAATTATTTAATTATTGTTTCAGAATAATCTAACGAAATTAGATAAGATATTACTACTTTTACATACAGGCAAGGAATAAGAGTACTCTAATTCCTTGATTTTATATAAAAATGGGTCATGAAAATATGATTTTTTTTTATAGATATGGGCATTGAAAATGGCACATCCCCACCCAAGAGATTATCAAGTGATCCCCCCCCCCCCGCATGTTTAAATGATCATGATTTTTTCTTCAGATATAAATTGATTGATAAAGATAAGATAAATTTATTTGTACTAACACATTTCAATAAATGGTCATGCAGGGATTACATAAAACTGTTTTTGACATCCCTGGGTCATGACACAACTAGAATTAATAACAAGATACAAGAAAATGGATGGATATATAATTGTTGAAACTAATTGATTAATAAATAATATAGCTATTTTGAATTTCAAGGTCAGAACATTGCAAAAAACGGGGTTAGTAAAAAGTAATCGATTTAAGTTTTTGTGAAATAAAAAAAGAACATCCCTTTGAACAAATTGAATTTCCCGCGTTTTTAATGTTAGGTTGCAAGGGAGTGAACTCTAGAGGTCAACGGAAATAACTTCTCCCTAAAATCTCAAAATACATTTCCGGGTCATTTGGAGGCTATGGAGCGTTGTAATCAATTCATCAAATTTTAGGTGCTAATTTTAACCATGTTTGGACATTGGTGAAGCTGAAATGCTCTATTGGCAATGTATCAGGTACACAAATGCTCCAATAACGATTTTTAAATTGTAAATATATGTGCAATCGATCTTGTTCCACAAGAATGCCTGTGTCGGATGCTGAGCCCTCATGATCATCCACACTTCTTTCTCGAGTAAATGTCAAACTGCTACACATTTCGTGTACAAATGTCCTAATATGGTGCCTTAACTAAATGTATTCAACATAAACTTTATACATTCATTACAGACCATTGGAGTTCATGTAAAAAATATAGAAAAATGAATGATGGGGGAATATTCAGATATTTTCTTGGTCATGAATGTCAAATGGTTTCTGGTAGTTCTTTCCTTTATTTTCACAATATGCTGAACCATATACCTGTATATTAATATCGAAAAAGCCCACATTACTGTAGACATAGAACTGTATATACAGGTCTATGCTGTAGATTGAAGACTAAAACCAGTATTAAGATTTGTGAATATTTCCCACCAACAGAATACAATGCGACAAGCACTTGATCCTGGAAGCACAATTATTGTCATATGTGCATGCGTTTGATTACATAATTACCCAAATATTGTAAAATTGATGTGACATTTATGATATTTTAAGTCATTTATTGTTAAATATTAGGATAAATCCAAATCCATATTATTTTTGATATATATATTCTATTTCTATATACATGAATTCTGTATATATTCTATAAGCTGAACAGTCTGAAAAATTATCATGATATTTACTTGCCAACCAGAACTATTCTGTCACCAGTCTGTTAGATAATAATATGACTAAGAACAAGTTAATACGTCACAGCATCCAGAACACAACTGTTAAGTTTAAACCTCTTGCTGCTTGAGGGAAAATATGTCCCTGTTTGTGCATTGTGGGAGGGACATCTACATTGTATGTCCTGACCAATTGGCTGAGGGAAGGATATTAATGTCCTTTTCACAAAATATCAAATGTGTTATTCATTCAATGTATTTGCTAAAGTTGCTCAATTGTTCTGGTAATATGATGCATTAAAAGACATAAATTGTCTTTAAACAACAATATGTTGATTTTACTCATATGAAAAATAAAACATCATTATTGAAATTTGTTAGAAGTATGCAATGATTGATGTCACATTTTTCGCAACAATTCTGTATCAGTTCTCTCACTAAGATGGTCAAATTTATTGAGATTCGAAAATGATTATATATATAGTTTAGATGACCCAATGCTACAAATGAGTTATAACAAATCTCAAAATTATTAAAGAGGTGTCTTTTCAGAGCAAATGACATTCAAAGACAATTAAAACATAGGCTTTGAAAAGATTTGTTTAGATTATACACACAAAAACAGATATCTTTAGATTGTCCTTCAGGTAGTTGTTAATGGTAAGCATATATTTTTAGATGTAGATTAATTTACTATTTAGGCAGAAGAAATCTTATGAATTATAACTTTCATGAAGGAGAATTTGTTACTTGTATATTGTTTTGGATAAAATTTCAATTTGAAATAGGGGACAAGATACAATGTAGCTTAAAAGGTTAACCACGGCCATTTTTTTTCCTATTTACTATGAATTGGAAGTATGGCTGTGGGCCTAATATTTGATAATTCATACTAAGCATGAAGACAGTAAAACAAGGTTGATTGTAGTCATTACTAGAATACATGGTAAAGCTATGTTTGTACATGTCAGGTACTCAGATTTTGTCTTCATTTTCCACTAAGTTCGTTCTGCCAGAAGGCCTGTTCCTGTCCATTGTTCTATACTTTGAAGCCATATCTTCACAATAAGACATTGGTTTAAAGGCTGCATTCTGTTCTGCACATTGCTCATATCAAATATGTTGAAACTAGGTTCATTTTGTGAGACAATTATTTTCTTGTCGTTACATATAAGTTTGAAAAGGTTTAAAAATTAAATATTGATATACATGTAAAAACAGTATTTAGTAAGATCAAAAGTCAAACAGAGTAGAATTGTATTTTATAGGTACTTTTAAAAGTGTACTGTAATTACATAATTTGTCCATGAGGTGAAAATTTTAAACTATTTAATGTAAAAATAATTATTTGAAAAAAAATTAAGGAGTTTCTGTATCTATCTGTATGTACTCTCTTTAATCATCACCAGTTTGTTATGTCTGAAGGTCACATGCACTTTAACATGTTCTTATGACAAATTTTCACACAATTGGCCTACAGATAAAGAGTTCTAATTGCTAAAGATTTAACTAAATCTACGTTCAATCTCCCATAGCATTTCCAAACTCATAAATCATACATTATGCAATTGACTGTATATTAAGTTTATTTTGCAATAAAACCTTAAAAAAGTATTGCACTTTAGTTTTAAAAGTATTTTGAATTTGATTAATGTTTTTCAGTTAGCTGATAAGAGGTTTAGATTGAATATGCCTGTAAAAGGTGAAAAAGAATTAATCAAAATTCATGCTTTTGTTTGCTTTATATCAAGTGTTCAGGAATAGGGTTGAACATTTCCTTTGGGAAGGAGTAAGACTAAAAACAAATTTAAGGTTGGTCATTTTTTACAGTTATGAAAAAGAATATTAACTAGAATGCTTAATAGTTCTTTTTTTTTTAAATGATATGAAATTTGTTTTTTTTTCTTTTTTCATCAATACCACATGTACAAAATGTATGTTTTTGTTTACATGTACATGTTTCAGTTAGAAAAACTTTTACCATACATTTATTAAAATTGGATAGAAAATAATGAGATTTGGAATAAGTGTTTGCAACACAGCTCACATAACATAATTTTCTCTTACGTTAGGACTCACATTGACCCCTGCCCTTTCTGAAAAGGTGAAACTTTTTCTTAGCTTCTTATTAAATTAACCCAATGTTTAAGTTTGTTCAGCCTAAATTAAGTATTTATGAATTAAATTTTATACAATTCATGTACTTATAATAACAAATTTGTTGATGACATCCCAACCTGATACCCTAAAGGAGATTTTCCTTTACTTTGACCTATTTTAAACCGGTAACTGGTAAATTTAAAACAACAATTGCTCCTCCAAGGCTTTTGTATTTCCTTATTTTGAATAATGTTAAACAATCAAATGTAAACAATACATTTAGATATTTAAAATCTACATTTAAACATTTTCAGCCCTATTGAATAAAGTTCATTCATTTCCATAATTTTAATGTAATAGTGGAAAATTCTATGTTCCTAATATTCTATTATTTCATTTATTTATGGTGTCTAAAACTATGATAAAAATTTATTGGAATAATTTTACATGTTAAAACTTTTCATTTGTGGTAAGTTTTAGATTTATTTGTTTGAAATATTTTAATGTTTATACTTTAAACATAAGTTTTTGAGATTGAAGACATGTTCCTGTATTTCATAATTTTGAAGTTTAGATCTTAAGAGACTCAAAGTATTTTAATGAAAGTTAATAAAACAAACACATATTTCGAAGTATTTCATCTTCATTAGACCATAGGTCACCATAGCCCTTGAAATTTATACATATTACATGTACATATATATCTGGATAAGGCCTAAAAAATATTATGTGTTTCTTGTAACCTGACGGGCCCTATTTCTTTTACAGGATCATCAAAATAAAAACCAAGAAAAGTTCGTAATTTTATTTTATTCTCAATCTACCACTTTCAGCCACTATAAAAATTTAGCCATTTTGAAGGGAAAAAACATGATGATGATCTACATAGCTCTTAGTACTTGAAAAAACTACCAAGCAATCATGTCCAAAAGTCAACTGTGGTCAATGAAAGTACTGAGGCAATTTGGGTTTATTCTGTACACAAGTATGAATCTGCCTCGTTACTTGATGAAAGTTATGGGCACAAGCATAAAATGTAAAATGTACTACAGAGGGTCCATATTTACAAATGATAACCAAAGACATTATTGTGTTAGTCCTTTTTACATGTGACTTAGTTATTAAATGACAGGCTAACTTTTTGACCCTCTTTGAATACTGGAGCATTATGCACATATTTTTTAAGTACAGTGGAAATACAACCCTATAAAAGTATATGTACACACTTTGACACTTAAGTCCTGCACAGCAACATGTTAATTTGTCTAGTTCTGTTTCAGATTTGTAATGTAAAGTGGATAATGATGAATTGAAGTTTAAATGCATATGGTAGATGCTTAGTGTGGTAAGTTTAAACTACTGCAAACCAATTTATTTTATGGTAGAAATGTCAATATTTTAGTTGTACTATGAGCTGAATTTTCCTTCAACGTCCGGTATAGCACACGCTTGTTTTCCCGAACTTTCGGCGTCTTTTTGACGTTTTTATCTTTGAAAATTTTAGACGTCATTAAACGCTCAAGTAAACCCACAAGAAAAGCTAGTTTGTTTTTATTTTCGAACAAAAAAAATAATTAATTGAAACATCGGGAGCGTAACAGGTTCTACCTGCCTCATATTACGATTCCAATATTTCGCGTTTTAGTGTCATAGCTATTTCGCAGCCATTTATTTTCGCGATTTATCGTAAAATCAATTAAATTACTATGAAAATGAATTAATTCGCAAGATTTATGTTTGCAAATTTCTGCTTCTCGAAATCCGCGAATTTGAATCGCTCGCGAACATAAGTTGGTTTACAGTATCTTAGAAAAAGTTTGACATAGCAGAGATTTTAATCATGTTAGTTTCATGATTACAAGATTTTTTTACCTACTATTTTTATAAATGCTTATGCACAAAGTACACTTTAAAAAAAATGTATCAAAGTAATAGAATATGAACAATGATAACAAAAGAAGAGGCTTTGCACATGTGCCAGAGCAATTTTAACCAACAAAGTCTGGACATTTTGTAGACTTTACTAGAATTACCAGATGAAAATTAAGTTACATGTACATATTACGATAAACTTTCTCTTTCATTGTGACAATAGAGTCTGTTACTAGTTCAATCTATCAGACAATACTGTTGAGATACACAACCAAACAAAACATAAAGTGACAAACTCCACACAATATCAGTAAACTAGTTACTTAGGACATTGCTAGACCTTAAAAAAAACACAGAAACAAATTAAAATGATCTGAAAAAGAATGCTAATCTTAAAATAGCTTACAAATTTAATAGTTTCTGAGAAAGAAGACCATACAGAATACAAAAAATATACTTATTTATTGAATATTATTAAGATTTTAGTGGTTTTCTATCAGCATATAATGAGAGACTCTTCACTGATGATCTGTAACCTTAATATGGAGAGAAAATGTCGATGGACAAAAAAGTGAAATAAATTATAATACATATTATAACATACCATAAGTTTATCGTCATAAAATTATATACTAATTTTGTTCTCTTACAGATATATTAAGATACATTGAGTGAGAAAACCAAGAAGAAGGAATACTGATTGAATTTTTACATTTTTACAATGAGGTTGAGTGGAACCTAAACATTTCAGAATGGTGAGGAGAAAATAATATGGCCATGTTTCGGAATGTTTTTGGAGGTTGTGTTTCTGACCGAAGTACAGAGGCCATGCGTCGTCAAAAGTAAGACCTTTAATAGTTCATGTGTAGAATGTTATTACTTATATGGAGATAAGAATTGAATAAGTTTTTTTATATATATTTATTTTTGGATCAGTACACAAAATTAGCTGCATAAGTGAAAAATATGTTCATTTGTTTGGTAAAAATTTATATCTTCATGTATGGGGCTTGTTTAGGGGGGGGGTACCAATATCCCATATCCCCGTAAATTTTTCATCAAATATCCCATATCCCAAAAAGTGTTTTTCCAGTATCCCATATCCCTGTTAATAAAATGGACTTAAATATCCCATATCCCAGTAAGTTTTGCCTTCAATATCCCGTATCCCATGAAAATTGTGTGAATATCCCATATCCCAATATACCCTAAACAAGCCTCATGTATATATATTGTCTATTAATATTATAAGACAGATGTTTTATCAATATTTGAGAAACATGTACATTTATACTGTGAGCTTGACAGATATGAGGTGTCTTAGTGCCATAATCATTTATTTACATGCATTTTCTACTTCATTGCCAATTTTACCTTTCTGTTTTGTTTTTACTTTGATTTCAACAGCTGTTTTACACAGTTGTTAACAATATTTATTTTATTGTGAATTTCAGACTTAAATTTGGAGTACCATTACATATAGCTCTAAAGAATGGATATATTCCAGTGTCATTAGTGGTAGGTATCAGGAAGGTCACATTCATTTAAAGTATATGTTGAGGTTTAAAAATCATGACAGAATTCCAAAGGACATGTACTTGACTACTTCAAAATCTGTTTAAAAACAGATAAATACATGTTAATAGCACATGTGTCATTTGGTGGCAATTTATAAAGCAGTAAAGGTTTTTTTTTAATGTAATAAAGCATATATTACAGTTCAAAATTCAGTTTTACACTTGAATTAGAAAAAAAATAATCTGTAAGCTTTACACTTTTAATGATAAGTGAAGTGGTTCAATATGCTTGTAAAAGGTAGAAAAAAATATTTTGATCAATTTGAATTTTTCAGTGATTTGAATTATTTGTCTTTTTGATCTTACTTAAATTAACTAACAATCTTATTCATGTTATTGTAAAATTTAAACAGTTTACAATAACCTAAAAAAATGCAATACAACATATGACTATGAAATCCTAAACTGCCACATGCTGTTGATGTCATATAATATTTGTACTATTTGCACAAAGGTTTATATTCCAGAGTATCACAGGTTTACTTGTACTTCATGTCCTATTAAGTGGAATAATTCTATAAAATATTTTAATTGGTATATTACATTAAGTATGTCAAGTCCTCACCAGATGTCACTGTCTGTAGAGTTACCTATAAGTAGTGTCGATGGATTGTAGAGGAAGTACTTGTGTAGCTTTAACACAGGAAGGAATTTATTTGTGGCATATTCAATTTGTTAATGAAAATCCAGAACCAACAATTCTTATAGAATTTAATTTTAAAAATCAGATTTCTATCTTTAAGAGTTGCTGGTTAGCATATACACAAGTTATGTCCTCAGTCGATATGTTCATAAATGAATGATTTTCTGTTTCTCCTGTTTGCTGTTTTATATATTCAATAAATATTCTGTTCATGCTTGAATTACATGTATATGTATTTTAGGAGTTGCTGGTTTATTTAGCTTGTGAAGTAACTGTTCATGATTTCTATTTTTAGGAGTTGCTGGTCTATATAGCCAATGAAGGAATGTCCACAGCTGATCTATTCAGACGTCCAGGAAATCCTGTAGACACTAGAAGAATAGTGAAGAGACTTTCTGAGGGGAAACCTGTCATCTTCCAGAATTATAATCTGTATACTCTAGCTTCTGTAGTCAAGGTAAACTTTCTGAAAATAAACCTGTCATCTTCCAGAATTATAATCTGTATACTCTAGCTTCTGTAGTCAAGGTAAACTTTCTGAAGATAAACCTGTCATCTTCCAGAATTATAATCTGTATACTCTAGCTTCTGTAGTCAAGGTAAACTTTCTGAAGGAAAACCCGTCATCTTCCAGAATTATAATCTGTATACTCTAGCTTCTGTAGTCAAGGTAAACTTTCTGAAGGAAAACCCGTCATCTTCCAGAATTATAATCTGTATACTCTAGCTTCTGTAGTCAAGGTAAACTTTCTGAAGGAAAACCCGTCATCTTCCAGAATTATAATCTGTATACTCTAGCTTCTGTAGTCAAGGTAAACTTTCTGAAGGAAAACCCGTCATCTTCCAGAATTATAATCTGTATACTCTAGCTTCTGTAGTCAAGGTAAACTTTCTGAAGATAAACCTGTCATCTTCCAGAATTATAATCTGTATATTCTAGCTTCTGTAGTCAAGGTAAACTTTCTGAAGATAAACCTGTCATCTTCCAGAATTATAATCTGTATATTCTAGCTTCTGTAGTCAAGGTAAACTTTCTGAGGGAAGACCTGTCATCTTCCAGAATTATATAATCTGTATATTCTAGCTTCTGTAGTCAAGGTAAACTTTCTGAAGGAAAACCTGTCATCTTTCAGAATTATAATCTGTATACTCTAGCTTCTGTAGTCAAGGTAAATCTAACAGGGCTGTGGAATAGGTGATTCTTTGTTTAAGGAGGTTTGCTACTCATATTTTGGATTTTCGAGATCCTCAGGTTTTATTCATCTAATATGCTTGAAATATTTTGCCCATGAACCCCCTATTTTCTTTTAATTATTCAAAAATAGGTTCTCCAAACATAAAGTTGACAATTTTTAAGAAATTTTATTTACTCTGTCATAAAATTTACAAGGTTTAAAGTTGCCAATCAGTGGGAATGAAAAAGCAATGAAAACTCTAGAGAAAACCTTTTTCCCGCCAAAATTATAAATGCTTATATCATGAAAACGAGCACATGGACTTACATTTTGTTGTTGTTTATTTTGATTTTGTGAAGATATTCTTTCAAATAAATGCAATTTTATACATTTTTAATTACTTTTCGATAGAGGAGCAATCCCCCTTAATGGTCAAAAATGTGCTAAGATGTGGTCTACAGATTTTCATATACAAAAAAAAACCCCATAAATTGGTATTAAAGATCCTACTTCATAAATCTTTCATTCCATTTAATAAACCCGGAGAAATATACATAAGAAAAATGTTTTGTTTTGAAGTAAACTGTAAATTGTGATTTAATGTATTTTTTAGACATTTTAGAAAGCATTTTCCATGACAATTTTGTCTAAGCATAGCACCTATATCTTTATTTTGTGATTTTAGAAATTTTTGTTGCGCCTGCCAGGAGGAATATTTACACCAGAAGGAGAAGAAACACTACTAAGAGTACTCTCTATAGGACATAAAATGGAACAATATGAGGCAGTTCACAAGTAAGAGAAACAATAAGTAGGAATTGATTTGATTAAAAAAAAAAAAAAAGAACAGGTAATAACAAGTGAGACCATACATTTGGCTTGCTTGACTTATTTTGAGACAAGCATAAGAACCAAAAGGAAAATTCACAAAATATTCCATAATTTGACAACATTTCTTAGGCATGAAATGAGTTATCATATTTGCTACATAGATTTTGAGGTAGTTAAAACCAATTCACCTTTAATCTTAAGTAATAGTGTTGAATCAACATTTTTAATAATTCAAATACCAATATACGGGAGCAAAAATACACAGCCTTTGAATGCACAACATTATACATATGCATGTACTACTATTAAAACCAGACAATTCTCAATCAACAAGGAATTAAGACAATCTTATTTAAAATAAAGTGACTTTAAAGATTTATTTCAGCTAACTGTAGGATAAAAAAAAGACAAACATGTTCATATTGACAAAATTTTCAAAAATTTCAGAGTGCAGAGTGGAACAGTTGTAGTTTCAGTAAAAAAATTCTTTAACCTTATATTTATGTTTGATTTTAGATTCATCTCATCATTAAAGCCCAATCACCAGCAGCTAATATCTCTGTTATATGGGATCTGGTTTACCATGATAAACAACTGCGAGGTCAACTTCATGACAGTGGAAGCCCTGTCTCGCAGTGTGGCAGGTAGCATGTTCCATACCTGTGCTACAAATCCAGCAATGGTAGAAAAAGCCAGCAGAATTATGCAATTGCTTATAGAAAACTTTGGTGTGGCCAGTATGTTTGGGCAAGAGAATATAGAATATTTTGCAGAGATAACTCGGACAGAAATGAGAATAAGGGAGAAGTTTAAGTACCAGTTTGTCTACCCACCACCTGAAGATTCTCTTCCTCGTAAGTATTTTGCTGGGTGTAGCTAGATATTTGCATGTTTCTTCCATCTATATTGTTGTTGTTGATTATGTTCTAACTTTTCTAATGGTTAAATTATATTTAAATGGTGAGTGCTAAAGATATGGATTTAAGAAAATTTACAATATGTGCTTTTGAAAGAAATATTTGCAAAGAAGTAGAAATAACACACAGTTTTTTTTTTATGGTGGAATATTGTAGCTATATACACAACCAGAAAACAGAATTAACAGCTTCTTAAACAAACATTTGATTTTATGCTTGGGATTTTTAACTGTTGTGGCAAAAAAAGCTCATGCAGCTTCTAAAATAACCAATAATAACCAACAATGTTTAATAAAATTTTGATGATGAATTTGTTGTCTTTCATTTTAAAATCAAAAATAAAGACACAATTTTGCAATTCAGAAATTAAACTATGGGCTATTCCAGAAATAAATGTATGGGGGGACTAGTTTAACCCCGCCACATTTTAATGTGCCTGTCCTAAGCCAGGAATCTTTATCAAAGCTTATGTTTGTATTTAGTCGAATTTTTGTTAATTGTTTTTTGTCAAGAAGAGGGTCTTTCAATGCACTTTGGGATTGGGCTTGAATCATATGTATTTTATTTTCAATCCAGGGGCCAATTGAAAAACAGCGAGCAGCGACCGCTGGTCACATTGAAGGCTGTTGGCTGTTTTCCATTGTGGATATTTAAAATATACGTTTATAATGTAGGTTGTGTCGCGTACACTTATTCCACATCTCATTTTCTTGTACTCTTTTTTTAGCTCACCTGGACCGAAGGTCCATGTGAGCTATTACCATCACTTGGCGTCCGTCGTCGTCGTCTGTCGTCGTCGTCGTCGTCTGTCGTCGTCGTCTGTTAACAATTTTTCAAAAATCTTCTCCTCTGAAACTACCAAACAGAATTTAATGAAACTTGGTATGAATGATCCTTAGGGTGTCCTGCACCAAACTTGTGTTTTGATTTTTGATCTGTTAAAAAACATGGCCGTCGTTACTAAAAATAGACTAGGGGGGTCAGACTCATGTTTTTGGCTTATAAATCAAAAAGTATAAGAGATAGATGAAATCTGAGGCCACGCTACTGATTCAGCATCAAAAGCTCTACAAAATTCTCCATTTGGTCAAAGTTGTCAGATGACTCCTTATAGGGGTTACGGCCCCTTAAAGGTGAAAAATAGCTTTTTTTCATGTTTTGGGCCTACAGAATGAAAACTATTGCAGATAGAGATTAGCTGTTGCTTGCTTAAATGTTCAGCTCATTTAGCTCTACAAAAGTCTCCATAGGGTCGAAGTTGTCAGATGTCCCCTTATAGGGGTTACGGCCCCTTAGGGTGAAAAATAGCCATTTTTCATGTTTTTGGCCTACAGAATGAAAACTATTGCAGATAGAGATAAGCTGTTGCTTGCTTAAATGTTCAGCTCATTTAGCTCTACAAAAGTCTCCATAGGGTCGAAGTTGTCAGATGACTCCTTATAGGGGTTACGGCCCCTGAAAAATAAAGATTTTTCATGTTTTTGGCCTACAGAATGAAAACTATTGCACATAGAGATTAGCTGTTGCTTGCTTAAATGTTCAGCTCATTTAGCTCTTCAAAAGTCTCCATAGGGTCGAAATTGTCAGATGACCCCTTATAGGGGTTACGGCCCCTGAAAAATAGGGATTTTTCATGTTTTGGCCTACAGAATGAAAACTATTGCAGATAGAGATTAGCTGTTGCTTGCTTAAATGTTCAGCTCATTTAGCTCTACAAAATTCTCCATAGGGTCGAAGATGTCAGATGACCCCTTATAGGGGTTACGGCCCCTTAAAAATAGTGATTTTTCATGTTTTTGGCCTACAGAATGAAAACTATTGCAGATAGAGTTTAGCTGTTGCTTGCTTAAATGTTCGGCTCATTTAGCTCTACAAAAGTCTCCATAAGGTTGAAGTTGTCAGATGACTCCTTATAGGGGTTATGGCCCCTTATAGGTGAAAAATGGTGTTTTTGGCCTATAGAATGAAAACTATTGCAGGTAGAGAAAAGCTGTTGCTTGCTTAAATGTTCAGCTCATTTAGCTCTACAATAGTATAGGGTCAACATCAAGACCAGGTGAGCGATTCAGGCTCCTGGGAGCCTCTTGTTTTACCCACCATGCATAAAATTTTAATTTTATTCTCTTTATGTTGCATTAGAGAAATATCTAAAAATACCACCACCCATAAAATTTTAATTAAAGTGCCTTCCGACCCTCCCATACAATTAATTCTGGAATAGCCCTATAGAACAAAATTTCTTTTAATTTTTATTTTTATAAAACATATCTTTATTTCATCTGATCTAAAAGAATTAAATTATTAGGCAAATTTTGAGTGACAAAGGTTGATCATAATTACCTTTAAAATGGAAGGATACAATCTAAGGATTGATTTCTAACATTTTGGCTTCAACTGATTAGGACTGTTTGAAATCTTTTAAATCATATTATAAAATAGATTTGATAGAATTGAGATTGTCGTTTTCAAATTAAAAAGAATCGTTCACTTATTTCTTTTGACGATAAAAAGTTTTCTTAGAAATATGTGACAGGTTCACATGACTCCCAAGATTTTTTTCCCCTATGTGTTTTGTAATGAGTCATTATGTGATCTGATTAAACTGTCCATAACATATTCTTCCACACTATAAAATATAAATCATTATATCCACAGCACATGTTTCCATTCATTGTTGTCAGTAGTGTAGAGATAAATGTTGTAGTAACATGCATGTTAATTTTACTGAAATATTGCATGCTTTAGGTTCAGATGTACTTAAACGATTTGTTTTGTACCTGTTTCGTGAAGCACAAATTAACAAGTTCCATCCTTGGAAAGATGGTAAGATGGCACATCAGGTTTTTGTAGCTGTGCTTTGCTTGTATAGGTAGTGTTATACATATAAAGGCCATCTTTTGCCAGTTTTGTAGTATATATACAAGTAGTTATTTTAAAGCATATCTTACATTGCTTGCCAAAGAGATTCTGAATCGTTCATTCAAGCAACATTCATATAGTTAGACATTCAGTAAGGAAATATTTATTTATCAAATTCTGATCTTTTTTTGTTGTTGTCTTTTTGCATTTATGGAATGCTTAAATTTTAAAGTACAATTACCATATATTTGTATATTGCTGCTTTTGTTAGCATACAAGTAGAGTTTAAGGCTTTATGCAGTTTGAGATACATGGTAGTGTGGTATTAAAATGATCTTGTACGTTTTTCTTTATCATACAAGGCTATTAAATTTGGAATGGGATATGGGAGACATATCCCACAAATAGCTGGCCCATGTCTTAAATTCAAAATTCTTAAAAAAACTTATTACATGTAATTCATGAAACTGTGGAGAAATTTTATTTTCAGTGTACTAAGGAATATATTTTTATGAAGATGTAAATAAACTATTTTAATAATGAGTTTTGTTGATTTTTGTACTCAATTGAATTTGTTGCAATATGAGATAATGAGTGTGTTAACTTGATTTCTTCAAAACATGTCTAGTTCGCTATTTCACAACAAATGCATTTTTGTCAGATTTATGTGCTATATTTCTATCACAAATTGTTCATGCACAGATTATAAACCTTAATATTCTAAGTACAAAAATGTATGAAACTGGTTAAGGGTGAAAACAAAATTGCATACTGTGTATGCATTCTAAAATTAAAGAATACTTGTACTTGAAATTTATAGGCATGAAATTCATAAATGTAGAAACAATTCAACAAGATGTGAAAATATACACATGAATGTAAAAGCTTTCAATTTTCTTCTAGGAATGTATTGTGCTATTCTTATAGAGAATATAGGCAATTGAAATGCTATATATGCAAACTCAGTTATATCCGACTATAAATGGTCACAGTGTATTTTTCATTAGAAAGTAAAGCTTACACAATTTTCAGATGCGTATTGAGAAAAATTCTGGTTGAAAAATCAGGAATACAATGTTATTTAGATAAAATGCTGCAGAGTGTTGCTGATTCACCATGCCATGTCAGCTAAAAAAAATATCAAAACCATCTGCAGCAAGAAAAGGAATAAGGAGTTGATTGTTCAATGGCATAACTATTTGATTGTAAATCTGCAACAAAAAGTAGTAGCAAAAACTCCTAGAGATATGGAGCTTTAATTACATTAACTCAGTTGTTGGAAAAATATATACCTTTAGTATTTTGATAAATTAAATATCATTTTATAAAGCTTTCTTGCTGTTATGTTTTATTTATGCTATATGATACTCAGTTAAATGATGTTTTTCAATTTCTGTTCTACTCCTTGTATATCTTATATATATGAAAAAGATCTTTGATTTCTATATTTTTCAGCAATATCAGAGGAAGGTTTCTATGAAATGTCACAAAGAGAACATGAACATGACCAGGGAGACGAGAAAATGTCCGATGGAGGTTCACCAGAGTTAAGGAGATTCACTGCACCTGATCAGAAAGAGTCTGCTGCTAGACTACAGGCAGTCTCTACCATCTCTGCACCAGAAGTGTCTCTGGTTCCCTCGCCAGGACTCATCACTAAAGTAGGTACCAGGTCATCTTAAAGGTCCTTAGCAGACCAAGCTGTAAATAGAAGATAACAAGATGTGGAATAAGTGTATATGACACAATCTACATATGTAAAAGGCAATTTAAAAAATCTTCAATGGAAAACAGCCATGTATGCTGCAAAGCCAGATCCATATGGCATATACTTGTACAAGATTTAATATCCCAGTTCAATAAATTTGATATTAGGTTGCAACATGTGACCATAAAAACAACTGAAGAAAGTGACAAAAGAAGACGCCATATATTGTTTACAACAGTTAGTTCTCTGAGCGCTCAGACAAACTAATCGTAACAATAACAACAATTGCTAGAATTAAAAAAAAGTGTCTTATGTCAATAAAATCATGATGGTGTGAATTTATGATTTGTATTGTTTTGTATTATCTTCCACAGTCGTCAAATTCACTGCAGTTTTCTGATTGCTAATAGTGCTTGCACACTCCTAGAAAAGTAGTAAATGAACAATTGACATTGCAGTTGGAAGTTCTTTGTTGCTTAATTTTTGGCCGGATTTCACGGAGTGAAAAATCTGGGTTATAAAATGGGGAATGTTGGGCGGGCGGGGAAAATTTTTCGTAACAGTTTTCTCAGCAACTACTAATCACAGCCACTTGATATTTGGTATACAGCATCGGGGTGGGGTCCCATAACGTGGGATACGATTTCAGGTCTGTCGCTCACCTACTTCCTGTTTAACAAAATCCGGCCATTTTTGACTTTGACAGATTTTTTTATAAGTATATAAGTATTTACCAAATTAAATCATAAATACCTGATAGTCTTGATAACTTTTTATTTTATATCTATTTTAGAGACCAAAATCATTAGAAGATAACCTTAACGAAACTGCTGAACTAAAGCCTAGGCCCAGTCTTAGTAGGTTTAATTCTGTAAAACGTAAGCAGCTTGAGAGACTACGACAAAGATCAGATTGGTTCCTGGGGCCTAACGCATCAACTTCCTTAGAACAACAAGCAGAACACGATCAAAGTTTGGAGGCCAATCCACACGAGGCACTCCATCAAAAGTCATCAGGGAACAGTGTTACTAAAGCATCGTCAGAAGGTGCAGGACTCGATCATTTACTGTCAGATGCCGACAGTGTGTTTTCCGAAAGTAGTCGTAGCGAGTCACCTGCTTCCGAACCTGTACGATCGCCAATAGTTAGAATAAGTCGAGACATTATACATAGTGATACTATAGAAGATGTACAAATGGCAGAACACGAAGGAAGGGAGATAACTGATGAAGACATGGCTGTCGGAGACACAGAAATTTGTTACTTTGTTGTAGAGCATAAATATGGCGAGTCTAGTGAATCTTAGCAAAAGATAACTCAGGATAATATCAATCTAAATATTTTTTCAGTATTTTTATTATTATATATGTCAGTCAACGTGTTATAAGTGGCCATTTTTCTCTGTCTCAGGTGTTAATATTGCCCCCCCCCTTTTTTTTCAGTTTTTATACAGAACTTACAGGTTCATCATCAACCCCTATTAAGTTTTATTATCAACAGGTCATTGTGACAATCTTATCAATTCGAGAATTCCTTTATATATTTTTAATTAATTTTAGTTAGATTATTTGTTTTAATCTGTTGTTGAATAAGTTTTAATCTTCAACATTATTATGATGGCTCTTGTAGAACTTCATATAATTCTGACCATTGTGTTTTTGTTTCTAAGTTCTTGTCTTCATCTGTTCATCACTTATTATTGACACTTGGAAATCTATAGGTACTGCCATATAAAATAAGTAGATCGAAAGTTGTGATTTGAAAACTTTTTTATGTTTTAAGTAAAAAAATCTTATACATGTAATGCTTAACTTTTTATAATAGCAAATTTTATCATTTCATTTATGTAAATATTGTTTTATGATAAGTCAGCTCTGAATTGTGTCAAATTTGTAATATTTTAGTATATAGAAAGTTATAATCTCAATATTCAAAGTCATTATTTGGTTTTCATAATATTGACAGTTAGTTAGATGTTTCAATTACTTTGAACTTTTAAGATAAAAGCTCACTGATTAGATTACACTGTATTTTAGTGCCTTAAAATTTCCAGATTTTGATAACCTTTAAAAGAAAACTGTACACTGGTGCATTTCCTTTTGATGGGTTATTTTTAAATCTCCCTGAACCGTTAATTGTAAAAATTATATCAGCTTTTCTAAATTCAATAAGGAATATATTAAGGTACTACCTGAATTTCCTTGAATCTACAAAGTGAATTAATCATTTCATTGTCAACAGTTTTCTTCTTTAAGTTAATAACGAAAATTTATAGTGCTTCACATTTGCTTTATAATGTTAAATTTATATTTTTTAAAGCAAATCAATAGTGCTGATGCTGTAGTCTAATATATCTGATGAATTTCCCAGTAAAAATTAAATGGCATGTCTTTTTGTTTTTAAGGTTGAAATATTTGGAATCTAGCTAAGAAACTGCCACAACCTTTTCCCTGAAGTCTTTTTCCCATAAAATGTGTTGGTCTTTCATTGAATAACAGCTTTTCAATATAGGCAACCATAATTTTTATCAAATATTATTTCATACAAGTCCATTTTATGTTAAAGCATAATTGATATAATTTAGAGCTTTGATTGTCGTAAAACTTCCTGCCTACTAGTCCAAACACCAAATGCAAATATTTCCTACCGTGGGGGCTGACACTAGAACTTTTTGACAGTACATAATGGTAGCATAAGGGGAGAAAAACATTGTACTATAACTTTGAAAGCACCAATTTCATTATCCCTTTAATAACCTGTCATAATATAAAGTTCTGGTGTTTGGTATTAATCCCTTGCAGTGTTAATGTTCATTAAATTCAAATCAAAAGATTTATGCCAAGTCACTTGCCTTATCTACAGTTACAATTTTTTTGTTCATCTGTATACATTTTTTTCTTCAAAAACAAAGATTTTTTTCAGGGTAGAAAGACATTTTTTTTCATAATATAAGTAACGATAGAGGTTATTATTCATAAACAATCTTGACATATTATTTAAAAGTTTTGGTTAGGGTAGGCTGTTTTTTTTTTTAAAGAAAATGGCTTTGAGACCAAATATTTTTCTGTTTTTCCTCATATTTCGAATGGTGTAAAATAATAAAACAAAGCATTGATGTAGAAAACATAGCTGCAAGTCATATTTCATATGAGGAAAAACAAATGGTCTCAAGCCAGCTTTTCTATAGAAAATTTAATTTTGAAAATTGTCATAAAATGTACCTATCAAGAAGCTTAAAATGCAAAGCCAATGCAAAAAAGTGACCCCCATAAAGATTTGGCACTCATTGTTTAGTTTAATGTCTGGCAAACAATTTTCCTCTTTATTTTACAGATGTCTACTAGTGTTAAATTGCATTTGTTTTTTGTTACATTACTTCTTACAGATGATTTCCTGACCCATTTCATCGGGAGCTAGAGATTTATCTACCATTTGTCTCCGCCATATTTGTCTTTGCCTAGTCCTGTGTATGTTAGCTTTAACTGTCTCTGTTTTAACAATCCAATTTTTGCTCAATTGTGTTTTTATTTTCATTTTAACAATTATTTTTGTTTGACATCTCAAGTGCAATATTTATTCATTATGTACATTCATCATATGTTTTATATTTTATATAATCTAAAAGATGGTTTAAAATTCATCATTGACTGCTTAATAGCCATTGATATCACAAAGTTAAAGAATTGCAGTTTTAGTATTACATTATGCAAATTATCAGTTATAGTCACACCACCCCATGTTGACCAATTATCCATAGATGTTTTGTCATTATTTAATTATTTTTAATTATTTGTTTATTTCATTTTTCCTTTCCATTGGAACTACTTCTTGCAATGTTTTTAAATAGTGATAGTAGGAAAGAAAATATCATCACCCTTTTCAATAGACCTTGACCATGCCACATCTGCAAGGTTAATTCCCTCTTTATAGTTAAAATATTTATTAATTACAAGAAAATTTAGATGTTATACATGTAAATGGAAGAAATGATTTTTCCACAAATATGTAAAATATTAACAAATTTTATTTGTGTCAGCCCTTTGTGTTATTTATTTTCCCATGCAGCATGAAATGCTGAATCATCATTCCATTTGTTTATGTTGTTAGAAACTCGGAGGCCCATCAAAGGGGTTGTAATACACAGTTCATTTTTTGCTCAAGTTTGAAATCTGATTATTTTAAATTAACATTTTAAAAATTCTATTTTCTTCTTGATATTGTTTAAATCTATTTTTCTAATAAAATATAACCCTTTATTATATTAAAGTTTGACTTGAAACAAGGGAATTAACTTCTTGTTAAATCAGCAAAATTAAGTCACAATTTATTCTTTTGAAAACTTTACCAGTGAAACTTTTATGGCAATTATTAAGAAGAAAACATTTGTTAAAACAAGTGAGATTTCAAACCTTGGTAGACTATGAACAGATGGTACACTTCTTTATTATAGGGCAATAGTAAGTGTTTGCTATTTAGTATTGTATAGTTATCTGTTAGTATTTGTTCATAATTTAACTATAAATTGCAATGTTCATGTTTAAGCTTGAGTTGAAATTTTAATTATAGATTTTTATATCTTGTAAATGTTTTAATGAATTGTACAGAATTTGTATATACGAATTGGTATGACTGTGATTTTATTGTATGTAATAAGAATCTCGGATCCTTGTTTGCGGACGGCCCTTTCATGTTTATTGTTTATAAATGTAGTTCAATGTTTTAATAGAAAACATTAAGCTTCTATCATAAAGTTATTGTCTGTACTTTTGTCCAAGCAGGGAGGATTTCAATTAATTTGTTTCCATTAGAACTGACAACTTACAATAAAATAGTATTTAATACCTTGTACAGGTATATTTTTGCAAGGTTTAAATTATCTCTGTATTTGAAAGGTTTGAGGAATTGCTAAAATTTTAGATCTCTTAATTTTAGTCCAGATATTTCACAGTTATTCCCTATTGAAAATATTCTAAAAAGGGCAAAAAATTTAGACTGCTAAAATTAAACACCACCTTTTTGGATACAAATCTAAAAAAAATTGCAACTGCTACAGTATATGGTAGTAGAATGTCATGTGTATTTCATTACATTGGAAATGTTTTTGTTTAAATAAGTAATACAATATGATTAACAAAACTTGATAAAGGATCAACTTTGTATTTAGTAAGGTTTTCGATTTAAATTGACTAGAGTATAAATTTTAAACATAAAACATAAAAATAGATTTTCATCATCTGCAGATTATCAGTTTTGTAAGTTTAAATAATTATTCAAATCAAATTTAAATGATTATGTTTATTAAATGTTATATTTTGTGCTTTGACTTTAAGCTTGTTATTTTAGTCAGTTTTTGTGTGAATGTGTGTGCTATAAAGTTTTATCATTATATTTTTAATTGAACAATTTTTCCCTTCTAGTTCATTACTAATCAAAAGTTTTATTCGATTTTCTTCATGAGCATTTTCAAGCATAGACTTTAAACCATCAACATGTTTTTAAAAAAATAACATCCAAATTTTATTAATAACAGTGTATGATAATTCTATTTTATTCAATAATATAGTGCAATTTTTTCACCAATCAATTTTTATTTTTATCTACCATTTTATATATCAATATGCTTCAATATATCCAAATAATGTCATTATTTAGGTCGTACATATTTAATTATTTTTGAAAGTGCTCAGTAAGGAGGTGGTTTAGTGTGAATGGAAAATGGTTTTATTTCTCCATTTACTACAGTTTACTGTATTGAATTAATAAATATTTGCAAGTTATTGACTTTATCATTGCCACTACCTGTCAAGTTCTTACAAAACTAAACGTTGAACATGGTATCAATGTATGTAACTGCCATTAAAATAACCTGCAATGTAAAACACCATATAGCCTCTGATCCAGACCAATGATGGAAGTTTTTAATTATTGTAGTATATCAAAAAATGTTTCTAGTTCTGTCGCTTACCTATTTCCGGTTTTATGAGTTGACTAAAAAATTGAAAAAATTCTGTAACAGATTTCTCAGCTTCTGTTAATCCTATGTTTTTGATATTTGGTATGCAGCTTCAGGTAGGGGTCTCATTTATTTTCGTGGTTTGATGAAAAAGGACCATTTTCATGGATTTTTAAATTTGTGGTTCTGAAGTCT
Source organism: Arcuatula senhousia (assembly GCA_963971305.1). Classification (NCBI taxonomy): domain Eukaryota; kingdom Metazoa; phylum Mollusca; class Bivalvia; order Mytilida; family Mytilidae; genus Arcuatula; species Arcuatula senhousia. The sequence goes on along the minus strand of OZ020309.1, from coordinate 47,795,297 downwards.
GCAGCATACAGATCAATGTAAACTTTTCTTTTCATGGGGTATTAAATTTCGTGGGTCAAGACCACCCACGAAAACCATGAAAATTGATACCCCACGAATAATAATGAAACCACAGTAGTTTTTGAGAAATGGAGGTGCTCACAAAACCTTACCATTGCTATTATATGTATTGAAAATTGTCAAAGTCACTCAATTTGAAAATCAAGGTCAAGGTCAAAAGATGGGGATGCAACTCTGCAAAGCTACTACTTGAGAATATGCATACTATGTTTCATCAACCTAGGACTGATAGTTCTTGAGATATGGAGGTTCTCATAAAACCTTATCCAAAAAGTAATCACTGCCGGTAATTACACCTATGTCCCGCTCTGCTTTGCAGGCGAGGCAAAATACCAACTATTTTTCTACTTTAAAGGTTTACGAGGCCTTAGGGGTTCATTTAATTTATTGTATGAAATGGTTCATGATATAAGCATTAAGTCAAGCAACAACCTTTCTCTGTCTTTAATAGTTTTCATTCTACATGTTGTTGTATAAAGAAGCACAATTTTTGTCTCGCCTGCGAGGAATAGTTGCTGAAGGTGAGACATAGGTATTACTCTCTGGTGCGGCGGCGTAAACTTTTTGTAAGACTATTGTGGACAATGAATTGCTGGAAAAGTATAATAGCTAGGCATCTGATATTTGGTTTACAGACAGTTCAGATTATGGTCTACACAACTGTCACCATGCCGTGTGACCCTGACCCAATTTTCACACTCCAATGACTCCGTGAACTTAGGTCTTTTTTCAGGATGTAAACTTTTATGTAAAACTTTAGTGGAAGATGAATTGCTGAAATAGTATAATAAAAGGGCATCTGATATTTGGTATACAGACAGTTCAGGTTAAAGTCTACACAACTGTCACCATGACGTGTGACCCTGACCCCATTTTCGCGCTCCAGTGACTCTGTGAACTTTGGTCTTTTTACCTGCGTCGCCGAAGGCGAAAGCAGGTCTAGTAGTCAGGTCACTCCGTTCGTCCGTCTGTCCCGCTATGGGGTGCCTGTCTTGTGTAATCTGAATCTCAAAAACCAAACACTAGATCTTTCTGAAATTTTACACAGTGATTACAGATATATTGAAGATGTGCACCTTCCTTTTTGGGGTCATTTTATAATTTGGTTTAGAAATTAGGGGCCCAAAAGGGGCCAAAAAGCGACGTTTTAATTTTTTTCCACAATAACTTTTGTTCTGGTTGACCAAATGTAATGAAACATTACAGTAATGTTACTTACCATAAAAGGAAGGGTTGGGCTGATTTTGGGTGTCCTCTCTTTTTCGTTTAGAAACTAAGGGCCCTAAAGGGGCCAAAAAAGCAACTTTTTTATTTGTTTCCACAATAACTTGTTTTGGTTGACCAAATGCTATGAAACTTTACAGTAGTGTTACTCACCATAAATTAAAAGGTGGTGATGATTTGTCCCCTCTCTTTTTGTTTAGGAACAATGGGCAAAACAAAATGGAGAATACTTTTTTTTTCTTGACCCACCTTTTCCGTTAAGCAATAAGGGGACCAAAAGGGGAAAAAAAAATAGAAACTATTTTTTTGTCTATTTTTACAATATTGGGTGGCATGTGACAAATATGCTTTGTAAGTCCACCATAGGATGCAAGTGTCAAAATATTTTGACTGTCCATATTGGGCCTAGAATGTACAGGGTTCAACGTTTTGCCGTACGACACAGGGCCAGACATCGATTGGTCTTGTTCCAGGCTGTAAACTTTTTTGTAAGACTTTTGTGGACAATGAATTGCTGGAAAAGTAGTAAAAGTATAATAGCTAGGCATCTGATATTTGGTATACAGACAGTTCAAGTTATGGTCTATGCAACTGTCACCATGCCATGTGACCCTGACCCCAATTTCACGCTCCAGTGACTCTGTGAACTTAGGTCTTTTTTCAGGCTGTAAACTCTTTTGTAAGACTTTTGTTGACGATGAATTGCTAGAAAAGTATAATAGTTAGGCATCAGGGCCTTGTTTTACTAAAGAACTTACGACCTACGGTCAGTCGTAAATTATATGGAATATTGAAGAGTTGTGACCAATTTTAGGACTTATGACCTTTAGTAAAACGAGGGCCTGATATCAGGTATACAGACAATTGAGGTTATGGTCTACACAACTGTCACCATGCCATGTGACCCTGAGGTCTTAGGTCTTTTTCAGGCTGTTAACTTTTTTGTAAGACTTTTGTGGACTATGAATTGCTAGAAAATTATAATAGCTAGCTATAGGCATCTGATATTTGGTATACAGACACTTTTCGTGTTTATATCAAGAAATGAAAGCTTAGGTAGTGATGGTGCTGGCAGGCGAGACATAGCAACCAACAATCAATCAATACTTTTAGTGGCCAAACTTGTTTACCTTTTAATGGCCACAAATCCTAAATGGGTTCATCTGACAACTTCAACTTAAACACTACTGTAGATCTTAAATTTCAAAGAACCTAAGATCCATCAGATTTGTTTTATCTGTAAAATTGTTTGAGTTATAAGGCTCAAAAGGCGATTTTACCCCTATATTCTACTTTCAACAAAAGCTGGCATGATTTTTATTAAAATCATAACAAAAGTTGTGTAAAAGACATATCAAATAACAATCACATCAAGGTCGGTTTCATTTGGTATCAGGGAAAAAGACTTTTGCAAAGTTTAATGAAATGGACAGACACCATGTGATTGCAATAGCTCACATGACCTTTGGCCATGTCAAGTGCAGCATGATGAAACTACAGTTCAAATCTGTACATTGGGCGATATATAAGGATAGCTTACAGTTGGTGACATTTATGAACTAAGACTTATAAACTTTGTTATTCACCCATTCTGATGACATGGATGAATGAAAGCTATCCAAAAAGTTGGTAAAGTCCTTTTATTGACATAAATATAACATTGAAGTTCACATTGTTTCACAATTTCATATAATCATAACAGTTTTGCTAATGTTAAGATATTTGATGTCAAGTGTGTTGTCTAAGAAGTCTTCTCAATCTCCTAATTAAAGCTTCTACAAATCCATAGTGGGTTCTGTTCTTACAGAAACTCTGAAATAAAATTAAAAAGAATATGTTATTAAGTACTTCAAAATTAAGGAGTATCATATTAGATATCAATAAAGATTAATAGTAAATTGGAGATTAATTGAATGATACAAAATTAAAGTGTGAATGTCTTGTGTCTAAACAGGCAAACGTGTCTCATTCTACAACACTGTTGGGCTACCTAACACATATTCGTGTAATTGCAGATTTTTTATTCTCAAAAGTGTTGTCCTTGTAATGCTTGATAAGTGTACAAAATTTAAAAAGATCCAACTTGCAGTTTTAAAGAAATCAGCTTTAAAACATAAGCAAACTTAATGTGTGACAAATATTTGAAAGACAGACAGTCATAGACCAAAAACAAATGTACAATTTTGTTGGCATACAATAATTATGGTAGCTTACAATTATGTCTGCTTGTAGTCCTTAAAATGATTTTTTGTAAGGCCATGTAAAATTAATTCTCTGGTTCTCAGACAGTTGGTTTTAAAAAAAATGGGTAGGTAGGTAGGGGTTTTATTTTATTTTTTTATTGGTTTTTCAAATGAGGGTAGGGATTTTTTGTTTAAATTTTATTTTTCAATGGGTCTGAAAATAAGGAGTGGATCATTTGTTTTCATGCATATATGTATTGTATTTATGATGTTGTATGTGTATTTATGCTTGTTTTTGATTATCTAAAAAAATTGTATTGAAATAATTAAAAATATGAAAATACATGCTTTATTATTTAATAAAATCATTTATCTTGGATGGTACAACAGGTAACTGCACAATCAGCTAGTCTGGTATTACAGACATTGATTGTCCTTCAGAAGTCGCCAAAGATCAACCGAGATGGTGCATTTGTAATTCTAAAGAGACTTTCGTATGTTCGAGAGGAGTTGTACAAATTAGACCGCTAGATAGAATACGAAGTAGAAGAGGAGAAAATTGAATATTCAATCATTGAAGCAGACAAATTTTCCTATGATTTACAGATCAAGGTTAGAGATTTTTGTGATGTATTCAATATTCTCTATGAAAGTTTGCCGAAACACCAGACCACTGACTTGCCAGAACTTCTTCTACTTCTTGGTATTGTGCTTCCCACCTTAGAAAAGAGGACCACAGACAACATCTTACCAGAAGTGAAACAAGTTATCGTCCAACAGAAGTACGTCGTCAAAATGGTCAAACCTTCAGAATCTATCTCCGTTTCAAAGCTACACAAACGACGATTCAAGAGAACAGAAACACACCTCCAACGAGAAATATTCAAAGAGAAAGAAGACACAGAAGACAAATTCCAAGGAAGACACAGAACTGCATGAAAAGGGAGACCTCAAGGAATCATTCTCTTACACACAGAACACGAGACGCAATGAGGAGTTTATCATTTCTGATCACGTTTGTTATTGAAACATTTATTTCGCAATTGACTTTTAACAAGTTTTCAAGGAACGGAAAATGGACAAATCGTATCCTTTACCATGACAGTGGGGGTTAGATACATTAACTGTTTGGCGGAAACAACCCAGAAGAACTTGGACCTAATTTTTGGACTTTCTTACTGATTGCGATTTGGACTACGACTATCATAGTAAACAGATAATGACTCAGATGACTCGTGACCCTTACCAACACAGAATTCGACATAGACTTCGATTCAAGATCATCGCTTAGGAGAATGTTTACTTTCGATCTTATATGTATTTTGTTTTAGTGTACTATACGACGTATTTCCTTCACTTTTCGAGGCCCGGAGTATGTCCGGAATTACGCGGGACTCTTTAGAACGTCAATTCGTGAGTTATTCATTGTAACGTCAGTCGGCAATGTTGCCATTCATTCAGTGTAGTAAACGACTTCAAACGGAACAGTTGTATCTTATTCTTTCGCATCTCATTCGCATTTACATCGTCCCTACAGTCTGTGACATTTATCCAAGAGTCTGTCTGTTGATAAAAAGTTTTTGTCAAAAGTGTAAACAGCATCAAGACTAAATTCTTATTCACATTCATCAAGAGTGGAAGACTGTCAGTATATAAACTTGTCAATTAGTCCTTTATGGCAGACAGTTTCATCTTTTAATGGATAGCAAACAAAACGGCAAATGCAGACTTCTTTTTTGTCATAAAATCACTTGGTTGCAGGAATACATCGTTACTTTCCAATTAATCTCTTAAAAATGAGTCCTCAATAGTCTACAACTTCGGAAATCTGAGGGAATAAATTATTTTTTTCATTCTCTGTGGTCTTGTTACAGTCACCAACATCGACTTTTAAATCATTCTTTCCATCAATATCCCACTTCATGTTTTGTATTCAATTCACTTCTCCACTCGGGATCAAATTGCAAAGTTTCTCACAGTCATTGCCATATTGGGTGTATGGTTCATTTAACCATAATTTAACTGTTGTTTCAAATTGAAACAATCTTTTTGTTGAACACTGCCAGTCGGCAGCCATGTTTTTCAAAGTAAACAATGCTTCCAAACGTTTTGATCCGGGTCTCTAGATGCTTGACTTCAATTTGGCGGCAAATTTGAAAATTTTATTTTGGGAAGACAAATACGGGTCGGCAGCGTTTTTTTTTCCGGATCGGCAATAAAATTGCGCCAGCGGCCCCATTTTTGGAGGGTCGGCGGTGTCTGAGAACCAGAAAATTAATTTTATATGGCCTAAATAAAAGTGATTCCCCCCTTCTATTTTCTAATCATAAACATAAATAAAGACAGCAACCAAGAGCAGTTGGAATGCTTTAAAACTATAGATGGTAAACCAATAAAGAGCTGACCTGGTTAATCTCCTGTAACTTTTTCAGTAAGGACTCATTGACAGCTGAGCCCAGACCACCCTTTAGACCTGCTATATCTTCCCTGGTCACTGAGTGAGTTGTCTGGTCTAGATCTGCAGGGTACTGACTCTGGTCTTCATAATAACTCTGGGAGGTGCCTGTCAATTCTGTAAGAAAAAGTGTAAAAGGGATTTACTCATATTGTTGTAAGTTTTATTGTTTGTGTAATGTGTAAGGGGTGTGTATTATTTGGCTAGGATTGTGTTAAACATATATTTGTCTTTTGATCATCAAGATCAACACTGATAGAATTTTTTTAGTTAATTGCATAATACTGCAAACAAAGTATTCAGATCCTAAAGAAAAAATAACAAGAATAAATCAAGGAAAAAAAAGCCAGATTTGTTTAATAGAAAGTAGGTGAGTCACAGAACTGATATGGGAACCCTTGTTTATTATGTATTCAATGTATTTTTTGTGGCGACATAAGCTGGAGGAAACAGGTAACTGATAAACTTTGCTACATACAGGTGTGCAAATTACAAAGTAGGACTTAAACTATGACTTCATACAGTGGTAGTTGACTAATAATCTATAGTGTGGCATTTAAACTAGTGTCTCAGACTGCTTAGCCACCTGTACGGTGTAACAATTGTTGAGATTATACCTTGTAATCTTCTCATCTGTCCCTGTCTCTTGACGTGTACTTGATACATGGAGGGCTGTTGATCTGTGGGTACACAGTGTATCAAATAAAACTCCAAATGTCTCCAAAGTATAAATATACAGTTCTCTAAAATGTCTGTGTATCAGTTAAGGGTTTAATGACAAACATTCTAAAACTTTATAAAGTAATGTATGTGACACAAATATTTAAGCCAAACCAATATTAGAAAGTAAGCAATTAGAAAGTCACTTCAAAAATTCAAATTATATTGTCAATTTATTTTGATATTTCATCAGGCTCAAAAGACAGGAATATTTCAATAAAAGTTAAAGATAATAAAACAAAATGTTTATAATTATGTTTTGTCTTACTATGGTGTCATTTTTTTTTCGTGGGGTATCAATTTTTGTGGTTTTCGTGGGTGGCCTTGACCCACAAAATTTGATAGCTAGCATTAAAGGAAATTTAACATTAATCTGTATGCTGCAAACTTCAGTACTACGAATTTAAGAATCCAAAAACTTATCAATTTTCATCAAACCAGGAATATTGTTACCCAGGAAAATAAATGAATCTACAGTATTTTAGATTTCCACCAACCATTTACAAGTCTATGTAATAAATGTGTATTGAAACCCAGCCAGAAACCACTATGAAAGGATACAAGAAAGTTGCTGCATTTCTCTCCACTTGTCATTGACAATTTGTTCCAGCCTCTTTCTGGCTAACTGCTGTCTCTGGTGTGCACCTATCTTCTCTGTCAGGGGAACACCAGAAAACTGAAAAAAAGCAATTTTCATAACATTTACATGTGCACTTGTTATATGTTATCTAATCGGAAACCTGTATAGTGAATCTTTAACTTTTTTTTTTGTGAGGCAAATATTACACCTTTCAAGATCACTCAATATTAATGCATGTTGTAGCATTAATAAAAATAAATATTAAACAGAATTTCATGGAAAAAAATGTTTTTGTTTCCAAAATCTTCACATTTACTGGAATACTGAAAAATTCAACTTTTCCTGTTACCAATTAAAAAAAAAATATTTGATTGATTCCAAAAATTTTCTTTATGCACATCCTCAAAAAGTACATGTAATCATTGTTAAGTTTCTAAGCTGTACTCCATTGAAGTTCTTGAGTTTAAGCATTCACAAAAGTCTGTCAAAAAAATAATGGTCAAATTTCGTTAAACAGGAAGTAGGTGAGCAACAGACCCGAAATCGTGTGTGTGTGTGTGTTGGTGTTTAACGCCCTTTATCAACGCACCTGGGCCATGTAGGGCTGTCAGTGTTTAAAGGTGGAGGAAACCAGAGTACCCGGGGAAACCATCGACCTTGGGCAGGTAACTGACAAACCTAATCACATACAGTTGGGGAAGTCCCTTTTTTGTTAACTACAAACGGGACTCGAACACCAGCTCAGAGGTGATCGGCTAGTGATCAATAGTGTGGTATTTAAACCAGCGCCTTAGACCACTCGGCCACCCAGGCCCCATCAAATCCCACATTATGAGACCCCACCCCGATGCTGCATACAAAATATCAAGTAGCTGTGATTTGTAGTTGCTGAGAAAAAAGGTTACGAAAATTTCTTCCTTGTCAGCCTGCCACCCGAAAGTCACCTTTTTATAACCCAGATTTTCCACCCAAAATTGGTGATAGTGAAAGTGAAAACTCTAGGACTCTCAATTTTAGATATTGGACCCTAGTGAATAGAAGACTGTGTTTTACCTCTTTCAGGTCATCATTACTGAGGGTACCATGGAGTTTCCTCTGATGTTGTTGGTGACTATCATACACATACATGAAGTTACTAGCACACTGTCTCAGTTGGTATATAATTACACCAAGGCTTGGAGTCATTGATACATTAGTCACAGAGAATTCTGAAATACAAAAATCTCATTTAAGAAAGAATATCATAATGGCATCTTGTAAAAAGAAACATGTCAATTTGTAATATTAAATAGGTTTTTCTTGATTTTCTTTATAGGCCATTCAACTTTTGTCTAAAGCATCTCTGACAAGTCCAGGATCACTAAAAGTGCTCAAGACTTTTCTTTAAATCTTGTTGTCTGAACTTTGCTCTAACTTTGTATAAAGGACAAAACAGATTAGTTTTGCTGTAATTAATAAAGGTGCTGAAACTCTTTATCTGGTCTGCTATAGTTAAGTAAGAAAGTTCAAGGAAAGTTAGATAGCACAAAATTTGTAAACTGTCAAAACATTAGAAATATCAACAAAGGTAAAATTTATGCAATTAGAAAAGTGAAATTAATAAGCATTCAATCCCTTAAAACTGATCCCTGATATTTTATTTCCCCTAAGTTTGCTACCTTCATTATTTCTCAGATCTCTTGCCATGGCTTCCTCTAGACTAGGACAGAATAGGACTCTACAGTACTGTGCTGATAAACCTACAATAATCATAACATAACAAACTTACAAATTTATACACTAATTTTCAGTGATCTTATACCTAGTGCATTTTTTTCAATTTTATAGTGAATTAATATCTTACCCAAATTCATAAATCCATTTTGACACTGATGAAATGCATGTTTCCAAAATATTAAAATATTAAGAAAATAGATTAACAATAAAACTGAAAGATAATTACCACATATTAGTCAAAATCATAAATAAAAATATGTTGCAGTTTTCTTAATGTGTATTCTATATAACCTTACCTGAAGTAGATATAACAGCTCTACAATAGGATGTAACATTAGCAGCGATTTCTAAGTAGGTCAGCTGTAACTCAGCCTTGATATCCCGCCCCTCATGTAACTGTTGGGTCTCTAAGTTTTTCCATTGTTTGTTGAGTTTCTCAGACAGGCAGTATTTAGGGAACAGTGCTATCATCTGCCGTTCTATCCTGGTCTTCTGTGACCTACTTTCTATGCCTGATGTGTCATAGTCATTGTATTCTGCATCTGGTATTCCTGAAAACAGAAGAGAACCATGAAAAATTTTGTTACATACAAACAAAAGAGTCGGCCAGGATAAATAAGTAGGATGTTTATATAAAATAAATTGCCAGATTTTTAATGAAAGATAATGAAGTACCTTTTAGATGGACTTGAATAAATCTAAGAATTAAAGTGGTCATCTTTTGATAAATTTACATAAAACATCTTTGAATGGTGCAGATTACCTCTAGATTGTGCTCTGGCTATGACTGCAGTGGTCAGGGATAATTCTTTCAGAGCTTTAAGGTCCTGTGGCGGCTGTCTATCTCTTAAAATGTTGTGAAATATCTCTCCATGTGCAAAGATAAACTGCAAGATCTGAAAGCACAAAGATATAACTTGGTGATAATGAAATGAAAAAAATATTTTGTCTGGTGGATGCACATAAAATCTAATTTCAAACAAGTACAGTCATTAGTTATAAAGGGAAATTGGACTCACCTGAGTTTCATATGAAATGCACCTGAATTTCACATGAAAACACTTCACATCAATTTCCTGTGGAAAGTACATATCAATTTCATGTGAAACTCATGTAACTTTTATGTCAAATTAATGCGAGATTCACATGAATTTCATGTGAAGCTCAATTCATGTGAAACTTGTGGTAGTCCAATTTGCCTGTGTAATGTGAAGGCCATGAGTATACAAAAAAGATTGTTTGAATTTTATGTATTAATAAAAAGCTAACCTGGTTCCCAGCATCCTGGTTCTCTATACCACAGGAGGTAAGGATAGCCAGACATAACTTGAGACAGGCAAACAGTAGCTGTCTATATCTAGACAAAGGACTGGGCTCAAACTCATCCTCTGTCATTCCAATATCCACTGGTAATCTGTAGAAATTAAATATGCTGAATTGTTTAAATACTATTCTAAAAAATTCAAAATGCCTTTACCTTTAACATGTTTCATCCAATGGCTTTCTTATTTCTATTTCGTTTTTAGCACGGTTTCTTAATATAATTAAGTCACCCACTATAAAATTTGACAGACGTTGTTTTTGCACCTTTAAAATTTGTATCTAGAAATGCTTAAGCAACATATTTTTTGTTGTTGGTGTAAATAACTTAAAGGTGATGAGTATAATTTATTAGATAAAGGCAAAATATACAGATTTGCAAGTGAATAGAAATTGTCTATTACAAGAAGGGAAATAATTAAAATCACTGGAAATTTTTATTCAACTGTTATTCATCATTACCAATAATGTCATCTATGATGTCAAAAAACTATTGCTTTTGCATGAAAATAGTCCTTGGGAAAATTTCCTGATTCAGCCATACATGAAGCCATAATTGCAGTTGATCTATGCAATAAACAGTACAACTTATTCAAGATTCTGAATATGGGAAATATTAAACTTTTGACCAAACAACCTATATGGTTGATTTGTGCGCTTTGTACACTCATGAATTATTGTCTTGTTCGGTAACTCACCAAATATTTTTTTATTGTCAGAATCATTTATTAGTTACGCTATAAAGTCCATAGTTAAAATGGTAAGGATAATAATTTTCCTACTTGGTATGGTAATTCACATTTATAAGTATTTGATACCTATTGGGCTCTGGTCTCATGTCAAAGTAGTTACACTGTGCCAGTCTGGTCATTATTCCTGCTCTCAGTAAGGTCTGGGATCCTGCTGTAGACTCAGCTATTCTGGTCAGTAACCCCTGAAGTCAAAATAATAAAGTCAAACAGGGTCAAACAGAAGGACAATACTGTAGATTAATTTATTTTCGTGGGTACCAATTTTCGTGGTTTGGCAAATACAAATTAGTTCGTGAATTCTTGACTTGGTGGTTCAGAGGTCTGCAGCATAAAGATCAATAGTGAATTTTCTTTATGTGGGATATCAAATTTCGTGGATAAAGACCATCCATGAAAACTATGAAAATTGGTACTCCACGAATAATAAATAATAATTTTCATTTATGAAATATTTGTTTACAACTACATGTATTTTGTAAAACATTACATTATCTAAATAAAAAAATGAATTTTAGACAGGACAATGAATTTAAGAATGTTCTGCCATATAACAAATTTAATTTGTATTAAATCCCTGAGTTGGGACAAAGTTCAAGGCTAAATATGGACCTAATAAAGACTTGAAACTTTGTTATTGAACTAAACAATATATATGTTAATGATTTATATTCATCCTGCATTATGTGCATACAGGATTCACAACTATAAGTGATGTGATACCAATATGCAAGAAAATCTCACTATGCAAGAAATAGATATTGTTGCACAGCAGTAAGAGAAAACCACATACCATCTTAGATTCATAGATATACAGGATCCTAAGCTCGGGATTTGGTCCCAGCATGCTTTGTAACTGGTTATCATCATGGACTAAACTGTCAACAAGATGTTGTAGGTAACCTTTAGAGGTCATAAAGGTCAACCATTGCTGGAACTTATCCATGGAAAGAATAATATCCAGTACTGACAAGGCTAGCATCTGAAATAGATACAAAATCATGGATTGTGTTATGATTAAACCAGGTAGAAATTTCAATGAGAAATGGATGAGGAAACAAATTCTCAGCCAAAGACCCTTTAATATTTTTAAAATCTTGACATTTTTTACTGTAGGTGTTATGATAATTACTATTGATGGCTATATTTGTTTATTTACCTGTAAGTAGTTATAATTTCCATCAAAAGTTGTTGCATGTACATAAATTCCACATCTAGATATTTTTATTTTCACAATTCACTTTAAACTTTGATTTGAAAACTAGAATGAATCATATATACTATCTATTCAATTCACAAATGATATTTTTTAAACCATCTAATCTAATTACCCTTCCAACATCATGTCCATCACAAGCATCCCTACACACAGTATCCATGAAGTTATCACCGTAAGAGAGGATCGTGGACACGTTATCTTTGGTCAGCTGATCATACTCTGTATCAGTACCAGCCAATAGTCTCTCTCCTACTCCTTCTGGCTCAGAATCTGGAAATAACAAATGTCATATTATACATTCAACAAAGCTGAAATAATCTGAAAATTATGTGTATTATGAAAATATCAATATAGTACATGTAACAGATTACACAAAAAAATCTTACCAACTTATGACAATTTCTACAAAATATTTTTGTACAAAATTTTATAATGATTTCAAACTTCAATCATGGGAATGAAACTTAAATCTTGTAAAACCTTTCTTTGGAGAACAGATCAGAGAATAAATGACCCAATTATCATTTCTGGTCCTCTACTTTCTTAGGTAAAGGGCATGATAAAGGATTTGTTACCTTTCTCTTGAACTTTGGGTTTTTCTGCTATCTGTAGATAATACAACAAAGCTCCATACAAGTTAGCTCTAACCCTCTGCTGTCCTCCACCTGCAAATAAGAGAGTATTTTAACAAATCTATATAACAAATATAAATCAGAAAGACAAATATGATTGGATTTTTCTTAAATAGATAGTAAGCTGAAACCTGAAATTGAATCACATGATATGGACACCACCCTGATACAGCAAATATTATAAGGCTGCGGTAAGATGAAGCTGAAAAACTGGAACAAACATATTATTCCCTAACCTTAGTATTCACCCTTTTTAAAGTCAGATTTTCGCTAAAATTAGTGACAAGATATACACACCAATACATTAACAGAATAAACAAAGCAGTCTGACAACTGATTTAAAAGTTTCATATATAATAGGAGGGGAAAAAAAGGAAGTTACGGAAGATCAATTTCTTTTTTCATTAGCATCTCACTCCAGTTAAAGCACTTCCCCCTTTTGCTTCACTTACTTGAATGCATGATGTGATCAACCAGTCCCTTCAGTACAAGCTGGAGTGATGTAGCAAACAATGTCCTTGATCCTGAACTTTGACCCCAAGGTGTTGTCTGCTCAGAGGGTTCTTCAAGAACACTAGAGAATTTTGACACTCTGGACTGGTTCAATTGACCCTGTTCTGACACGAAACACTGTTTTAGGTTGGCAAACAGAGTCAGGAGGGTACCAGATACAGGGGCTGTCAGTTCTGCAATGGCATCTTCATCAGCTACCTAATCATGGAATTAATACATACATAAATATATATATAGATTTGTAAAAATATTGTAAATGCATAAGCCAAGCAAATATTAATGTCCTTTCTTCTAATAACATGTTAAAACCTGTCTGAATTCATTGGGAAAATTTTCAAGAGAGATCCAGTATATTGCTTTTGGGTTTTAGATTACACGATACAGGTTCTCCAATTGTACAACAAACAGATAAAGTGACCTTACATTCCAAGACAATAAGACATGATTTCATCTTTTGGAAACCCCATGAACAAAAATATTGCAACAGAGAACAGTTGGCCATTTTTAACAAACTTTCATTTATTTTCACCTTTTATCCTTAGCAATGAAAAATTACTTTTATTACCTTGCTGAGTAGTTCCTGTAGGAGTTCAAACAGGACTTTCTGCCTGACATCCCTGGGCATCAGATCCTCGGGGCAGGCTGTAAGTAAGATCTCTGCCACCTGTCTCCAGGCATCATACGACTGCTGCTTGATGGATAAGTTCTGTCTAACATGGTTACGTGCTACTATGTTTTCCAATAAAGCATTCACTTCCTAGAGGAAAAATAGTAATTGATACAGAATATATTCCATTACTTGAGGATATACATGTATATGTTTATTCATACAATTGTGTGTATTGATATTCAAATTGAATTTGGTAATTTAAGTGTTCAATTAAGAAGCATCTTGTTTAAATACTTTTCTTAACTTTATATGGTTATTAAATATCAGCTTTAAACAAATTTATTATTCTGGACATACAAAAGTTATAGACTTTTACTTTCAAATCCTTATTGTCTAAATAAATATCTTATGACCTCTAAAATCCTAGCTCTGTTGGCCACCATGACATTACTCTGTACATTTGACAGCTCGTTCATCAGAATATTACGCATCAATCTGACGTTACAATAGACTGTGCCATCCTCAGTCTTTGTCTCGGCTTTCTGGATAACTTGCTCTATCAACTGAGGGTCAAAGAACTCAAGGGTTAGTCTGTCTGGGTAGGCTTGTGTAAACTCTACGGAGTCTAGAAGGTTCAGGAGTTTTCTTCTAGTCTGACGACCTAAAAAAATTAAAATTGACTGAATAAATATCAAGCTGAATTTATGGGCTTACATGGACATTTAGCAAAAAGTCTGCCCAACCTTAATTTTTCAACAGAAAGTGACTCTCTGTCAATGGTAAAACTTCATATGTTGTTTCTATTTTCTTTAATGACCTCACTTATTAAGTAATTTGTAGAGAACAAAAAATCCAAGGACAGAGAAGTAACTTTTCTAATAATGCCTTATTCCATCTCAGTGAGTTATACCTTGTAACTGTCTGGTGGTCTGTGACAGAAAGGACGATTGTAGATAAGTTGTTTCAAATCCTGTATCAACAGTTTCATCCATGCCAGGCTGGGCTCCTACAAAGAACAAAGTAAATTAACAGTTAAGATAATACTGCATCACAGGTCATTTTTACAATTTCCAATTTTCACAATTTGAAACTAAAACTAAAAGATGGGAATTAATTGTTAGCAGTCATTAGTTTGTGTTCCTGAAGTTTTTGTAAGCTTAATGTATAATGACCAAAATTTGATTTGAGTTTTTAACTTTGCAGTTCAAGGATCTCAGAAATATAGGAGAAGTTAAAACCACAAGAAAATTTCCCACTTTATAGTATTACAGGATTTACAAGCTATTTATAGACATTACAAATCAATTGTGGAAAGTAGTAATAATTGATCTGAGTGATAACTTAAACAATATTTCACAACTCTCCTGACTTATATACTGAATACAATACATGTACTACTGCATGTCTGATGTGCATAAACTCATGCAGTTCGAATAAGTTTCAATTTTTTGGGCAGTTTTCAATGTCAAGAGGTATTTCTGCTTGGTAATGTTGTTAATACTATCGTATCTTTATGTTCTGGAAAAAATTCTACTTTGTCAACCTCTGCCTCAGTGTTTAATAGGCATACATACTCCTTAAACTAATAAATCAACTTTACTATGTTTTTGTTTGTGCTGACATTCAAATTTTCTTTGGTGAACCCAATACGCAATTTTCGAGTTCATTGCTTTTCGGGAAAAATCCCTCAATTAGATAGAATTTATCACATGACTTAACCAGTTTTGCTGCCCATAAGCTTACGCAAAAGCGTCTATGGAATTATGAGAACATTCATATTTCTGTAAACGGTAAATACTTCAATAAATTAGACAAGTTTTCTTACCTGTGTAGAAAAATTTCTAAAATCTCAGATTCCATCGTTAATAAATAGCAAAGCATATTTATTTTTACCCTTTGCTCATCCTTGCACCGGAAGTTGACATGCTTTAAAAAAAAATCTAATAAAAGAATAACCCCCAGGAAAAGTAGCCATTCCATCCTATCTCGGAAATGGTGTATTACTTACCTATTTCTGTATCATCAATGTGATCATCCAGTAAAAGTTTCATCAGCCTCTGTGTGTGTGATCTCTGACGATTCAGTGTTGTCATTCGTAACTCAACAGCTACTGTCTTCAACAGCCAAGACTGATGGTTAGTGGCAACAGGACCTAATAACATAGTTATATATTGAAAGGTATGGATTACTCTGGATTTAATTCTCATGGGTGCCAATTTTCTGGTTTCCCCAAAACAGACATTTTCCTTGATTTTTATTTTATTTTGTGGCTACACATGTTGCTAAAAGTAATTGATGTACATGTAAAAATGATAATTCATTGATTGGTACCCCACTCATTATAATGAAGCCACAGTTTGCCTGTTAGACTTTTCTTTATTATTTTTTTTTACAATTTGGATATGTAATTCAATCAAGATCTGAGATCAATAACAGTGGAGGGCAGGGTTACCATAGACAGGGTCACTATTGTCGTGAGATTGGGAACAAATTTTCCACGGAAGAATTTACAAGCATGATTGAGGGTATCACAAAAAACATCTGTAATGCAAATTTATCGATCTGCTTCTCAATGGTTTCATAAGATTAACCTTAATCCTTAATAATACATGTACAACCAATATATTTTTGCTGGTAGTCTATGAATGAAGTCTGTTTATATAACAGATACAAGTACATGTATAAACACAATGATAATGCATTCCATTTTTACTGATAAATAAAATAACTTCATTATACTGCTCACCTTGGCGTATATTGAATGGAAGATGTTGTAGATGTCTGTACAAGAAGTCATAAGATGTCCTAAGATAGCGTAGAGTTGCTGAAGATGTGTCTTTGTTAGCAGCTAAGATGTAAATCAACTTATACATGAGTTCAGCTAGCTTAGGTGTCTCTATCAGAGACAGAGGTCCAGATG
This sequence comes from Arcuatula senhousia, assembly GCA_963971305.1. NCBI lineage: Eukaryota > Metazoa > Mollusca > Bivalvia > Mytilida > Mytilidae > Arcuatula > Arcuatula senhousia. The sequence continues at coordinate 47,778,396 of OZ020309.1, read as the reverse complement.
GAGTCCCAATACCACTGTCTAAGATAGTCAACATAGAGTGGAGACATGTCTTCTGTGATCCTAAGATACCTGTATTTACATAAAACAATAAAATAAGTATACATTAAATAGCAAAATTTATAAACAGAGCATGACTCCAGATCACCTGCTTTTAGACCTTGACCTTTAATCTCCCAAAATCAACAAGTTGCTTCCTTACCTCACCAACTCAACGTTTTAAATTGATGAATAACTCACATTTTGTTATTATATTTTACTTACAGGATAAGGCAGTTAAAACCCAAGGAGAAAATGAGCATGATTTGAGCAGGTCTTTCAAAAGGGTAAATTACTAATAAATTAAAACGCAAACCTGGGTCTTGTAAATTAGTCTTGCTCACAGGTGTAAACAGTTCAAATCCAAGTAAATGATGAGCTAAATTAGGAGCCGGCTGATCATAACTATTGAATGAAAATACAAACCTGGGTCTTGTAAATTAGTCTTGCTGACAGGTTTAGACAGTTCAAATCCAAGTAAATAATGAGCTAGATTAGGAGCTGGCTGATCGAGGGAGTAAATAACTGTGTGGAGTAGATACTGTCTGGTCAGGTTCTTAATTCCTGATAATGTCGTCTCCTCATCTAAAATAACGAAAACACGAGTTGATTACTTTATAAACATTCATATTCATAAGGGTAAATTTTCATGGTTAAGAGAACAAGAGGATGGACAAATTTTCAAAGATTTTATGATTAGAAGAACTCCCAACCTGAACTTATAATTTGTTTCAAAAACAAGTTGCTTGTTTCATTCTGTGGATATGCTATTTATAATGTTAGACTGTGATTCATGCCTTGCAGATCAGTCTTTTATCATTTTTATTCAATTAGCTGCTTAAACTAATTTCTATCATGGTTAATTTGGTATCTACAACCTTACTTCTTTTACTTGATTGTCAAATATTCTTGCTTTTTAAATGAAATCCTGTTTGGAGTGTTATCACATTTGGAAATACAAACCTTTTTCATCCTCCAGATAGATCATTTTATTTGGTGTTGTTTCAGGATCGTCTACTTCTAAACACTCTACAAACCCATGTAATAGTTCACACTTTGTTGTCTGCAAAGATAAATTAAAACCTATTGACAATATCAATATTGATATGAATTATTGTAGTAGACCTTTCATCAATTCATTTATGAGTGCTCTTTTAAAAATCTTAATCCCTCATGTTTTTGCTAGTTGTGAATATAATCGAGTATGTGTTTACATTAGATAATAACAAAATTGAAGCCAATTTCACATATAAGAAGCATATTCTTGAATCAGGATATTTTTCCCTTGTTGAACATCATAACACAATGACAAAGCCTACCTCCTCAGCTGTAAATAGGTTGACCAGGTCAGTTTGTATCCCTGCTGCTCGACTCACACTGAACAGTATCTTCATAGCTGACATGGCATGGTATGGCATGATAGCATTAAATGTTATGTACCTGTTAAAAGAAATGAAGATTCTAATCAATATCAATTTTGCTGATAAATTTTATAAAAGATTTTCTATCAATGAACAAAAGTACATCAAACACAACTGTTATATTTGCATATGGATACATCATGTAATTGTAAATTATTACAAAAATATGTCCAAAGACATAATGTCCCATCTCGCAACAATTAGGACGGACAGACAAACAGGGATGAATTTATCTAATTACATGTGTAAGCTCTTTGTTTGGTATAGGTTTAATGTTGCTAGTAATTATTGTTCAGGTAAATCACAATGGACTTTAAATTAAATGGATTTTATTACAGTTTAAAATCATTTATTTTGGTTGATATACATGTATTTGATGTTTCTGTTTAATTTGCATCACAACGACTTTAGAATGAATAATTGGGCTTAGAAACCTTTTTTTCTTGCAAAACTTACTTTGTAATATTGACAAGGTGGTCTGACTTTCCTGTCCTGGGATTGATCCCCCTGAGTAGCCTGTCCATGGGGCATACCATAACAGACACACCCATCTCTCGACAAGCATCAATAAACGTGTCTGCCTTGTCTAATGTGTACTCAATCATCTGTAGACACAACAGTGAGGCCTTCTCCATGTGTTTCTTGGCTGTAATACAAATTAAACATAAATGTTATTTCTATCAAGAATCTATGCAGCACATATGTAATGTTAGTTTTATCAAGAAACAAATAACACCAAGAGAATTATCATAACCGATTAAAACAGATAAAGAACATACAAATTCTTATCCTTCTAATAACCTATGACATGTATTATAACTATCAGGATTTTCATTAGATTTTTTTACGCACATTTCTTGGCCTTTATTCAACAACAAAAAATGAATTACCATGGGTTTTTATACTATGGTTCATTTCTATTGTGAGGAATTAATTTCCTTTTTTAATGTCTTCCTTTGTTTATGTTGCTTCAATGAGTAAGTATGAAATCAAAATGTCACTGGATTCTAAATTCTGTAGTTGTCTGTCAAATTCTGTATCCCATTAAAGAGGATCAATAGGACCTTTAAGTGGACAGAGGGAAAGGCTTATTAATTCACCAGGAATTCAGGATTTCACCCATAAATCTACTGGATTTCATGATTTTCATGTTTTTTTACTCCATTAATTTACTTGGAGCATGTTTAATTTTACGGGAGTTCAGGATGAGACCCCCTCCTACCCATCCCCATGAAAAGTAATGAAACCAAAGTACTTCTATTCTTCTTGAAAATAGATGTAAATACATGTAGTACCAAAATGGGTACTACAAAATCAAATTAGCCATGCTGTATATGCATATCTTGATTAAAAAAAAAATGGGTCAAAGACAGAAATGGCCAGACTTTGTTAAACAGGAAATATACTCGCCACAGACCTGAAATCGAATCCCACATTATGGGAGCCCATGCTGATGCTGCATACTAAATATCAAGAGACTATGATAAGTAGTTGCTGAGGAAACTATTACGAAAATTTTCTATTATTGAACATTAATGTTAAAAATTAACTAAATCGGTAAACAGGAAATAGGTGAGCAATATATAGACCTGAAATCAAATACCATATTATGGAAGCCCATGCTGATGCTGCATACCAAATATCAAGAGGCTGTAATTAGTAGTTGCTGAAAAAACTATTACAAATTTATTTTTCTGAAAGTTGCTTAAAAAGAACAGTTTGTTATACTGAACCATCCTGTCAAATTTCAAATCATTCTCATGTATGGTTTCTGAGAAAAGCTTGAGGGAAATTTGTACATATGGAGGGACGGACATGAGTGAAACATAAAGCCCCCCCCCCCAACATGTCGTCATAGGGACATAAAAAGAGGTTGTTCTTTTCATTGACATCATAAATGATTTCCAGTACCTGGTGAGCTTGAATATGTTTCAAATTCCTTCACAACAACATCCAATATCTTCAAAATCTGAAATGAATATTTGTTGTTGGAAATTTTAATAAACTGTTAACACAGAGACATGTCTCGCCTGTCGCAACTGGACACAGTATAAAATGAAGTAAAAATCCTCCTTAAACTGATCTAAACTGATGCTTAAGCAGCAGCATACCAAATATCAATGGTGAACCATAACTGCTTTATATAAAACACTCATGACATAAGTAAAAAGTTAAAAAGTGTAAAATCTCAAAGTCAGTAGACTGTGACTGCAGGATCATACAGATAAAATACTTTTGAAATTGATCTGTACTAATGCTGATGCAAGTGCATACCCAATATCAATGGTGAACCATAACTGCTTCATGTTAAACAGACTTAAGAAAAAAGGTTAACCTCGGCCAAATCAGTGTAAAATTTCAAAGTCAGTAGACCGTGACTGCGGAGCATACAGGTAGAATCCTTTTGAAAGTGATCTGTACTGATGCTGATGCAACTGCATACCAAATATCAATGGTGTAACATAACTGCTTCATGTTAAACAGACTTGAGAAAAAAGGTTAACCTCGGCCAAATCAGTGTAAAATTTCAAAGTCAGTAGACCGTGACTGCAGGAGCATACAGGTGAAATCCTTTTGAAACTGATCTGTACTGATGCTGATGCAACTGCATACCAAATATCAATGGTGTAACATAACTGCTTCATGTTAAACAGACTTGAGAAAAAAGGTTAACCTCGGCCAAATCAGTGTAAAATTTCAAAGTCAGTAGACCGTGACTGCAGGAGCATTCAGGTGAAATCCTTTTAAAACTGATCTGTACTGATGCTGGTGCAACTGCATACCAAATATCAATGGTGTAACATAACTGCTTCATGTTAAACAGACTTAAGAAAAAACTTTAACCAATTGTGGACGCCGCCGCCGCCGCCGTCGCCGCCGCCGGAATCACCATACCTAAGTCTCGCCTTTTGCGACATTCGTCGCAGGCGAGACAAAAATGTATTTTTATATACTACTGTGAACATGGACATTTTCATGTGTGCTTATTTTTTCGATTAATTTGCAAGTACATAATATTTGTGAAAATGTAATTGATCTCAGAGCAGTTTTTTTTAAAAAAAACTTTCAAATAATTTCTTGTTTTTATCTGAAAAAAAAAACATGCATCTTTTTCTATTTACTAAATAAGGCATATGGTAGGCTTATTTGTATGTGTTGCATAATTGTAAACAAAAGTACATGACACACGACATTATAAACAATATTGCAACATTAATATAAAACATGCAACAAATGAAAAAGTTTTAAAAATTTACTGCCTTGTTGCAGTAGCTCCAGAAAGTTTATGAATGACATCATGTACTCATAAAGAAATACAGGATTTCTATCCATATGTGGCTTGGCATCAAGTTTTTTGTGTTGCGCCCTTCTATACCATATTTGGCATATTCTAAATTAGCCATTGGTGTATTGCAACAAGCAGGAACTGCTCACCCTTCAAGAGCACCTGAGTTCATTCTTATTACAACTTAAGTATATGTTTTTATTGCAATCAATATTAACAAATATAATTTCTAATACTTTGACCCACCTTCCTTAAAAGTCCTGAGTCATTCAACATATGTATGATGAGTGTGTGACCTGGGGGTTTGTTTACAGAGACCGTGCCTCCAGAGTGTAACTCCATCACCTCTTCTGTAAAATCCTCTGGTTTTACCTCATGGGACTTCAACAACTTGACAAAAATCTCTAATACTGATGTAGCCACTTTCCACTGAAGAAAAATAAAGAATAGAATAAGTCACCAAATAAGATGTTAGCAATATTAAAGAGACTTTAGTGATAGAGTTCAAAACAATGTGAATACTTGAAATGCAGGCAAGCTCACTGAGTATAGCCTTACTTCAAATTGGGTAGGCTATTACCTTGCAGTTATCTGAACAGCAGGGAATCAGTTGCCAGCTAACAAATTGGGAAAACCTTTAGTCCATGCAGTTATCTCCCCCTGAACATGAGTTTATAAATGCATAATTCCATATTATGTTAAGCTTCATCAAAATCCATGAAATGGTTAAGAGTTGTGCGTATAAGACATGTTAACAGATGGTTGAACATACTGACAATTTGATTCAAATATATCACCAAACTGTGTTTGTGGAAGTATTATAAGGTTGTTATACACATACATGAATTCATGATTATCTAAATGCTTCTTTGGCAACAAATCCCATCCATAATATGATTTTTTCAACTGTCACATACTGTGGTTTCATTATTAATCTTGGGGTATCAATTTTCATGGTGGGCCTTGACCCACAAAATTTGATACCCAACCAAAAGGTCTGTATACTGCCCACTGTGAATTCAAAATTCCACAAAATGGTCCTTTTTCATCAACCCATGAAAATTAGTCCACGAAAATAAATGAATCCACAGTATATAATATTGATTAGCTGTGTTATATACGCATGTAAAATCAACACAACCAAACAAAAAATGTACTTGTCATTTAAGAGAAGGAAATAAAGAAGGAATGTGTCCATGAGACACGGATGCCCCCGCTAGGCCCACTACAGAAAAGTCGCTTAGGACATACAGTTTGTGATACTGAATCATCCTACTAAGTTTCAAATCATTCTCATGTACGGTTCCTGAGAAAAGCTTGACAGAAATTTTTTAAGTCATGTTCACATATTTTCACATCAACCTAAGTCCCAAACAGGAAGTAGATGTCGGACAGGTCTCAAAATCACTTAGGACGTACAGTTTGTCATATTGAACCATCCTACCAAGTTTCAAATCATTCTAATGTACAGTTCCTGAGAAAAGCTGGACGAAAATTTTCATAGTCATGTTCACATATTTTCACATCAGCCTAAGTCCCAAACAGGAAGTAGATGTCCAACATGTCTGATAATCACTTAGGACGAACAGTTTGTCACATTGAACCATCCTACCAAGTTTCAAATCATTTTTTTTATACGGTTCCTGAGAAAAGCCTGAAGGAAATTTTCATAGTCATGTTCACATATTTTCACATTCGCCTAGGTCCCAAACAGGAAGTAGATGTCCGACAGGTCTGAAAATTGCTTAGGACGTACAGTTTGTCATACTGAACCATCCTACCAAGTTTCAATTCATTCTCATGTACGGTTCCTGAGAAAAGCTTGGCGGAAATTTAGTACGGACGGACGTACAGATATGAGTAAAACTTAATGCCCCGGACATGTCCTCGAGGGGGCATAAAAAGGTTTACAAAATTGTGAAGAAGAGTTTCTGTTTTAACTTATATTATTTTTTCCATACTTTTACTATATGGACTTTGATTTGATGGCAAATTATTAACATACAGTAATACCTTTTCTGCAGTATCTTTATATGCCCTTGTATCAAACTTAAGAAAGACATCATCCCTGATGAAATTGAGGTATGGTTCAAAGCCAGGAGATCTCAAACCTGCTCCAAGACCTGCTGGTACTGGGATATCTGTTAAAGAGTTCAGGAGATCCAGGAAACCAAGAATCATGGGATACTCTTCATTTCTACTCTCTACCTCTTCAAGTTCAACCTAAAAATATGGTATGGAAATACTGAGATATATCTTCAATTCTAAAATCAAACTGTGATACTACAATTAGAAATTTTTTTTTTTCTGCTTTGCTTTGTTTCAATAGAACAAAGTTTAAATTGAATATTTAGAATGCATCTGTATGCATTTATTTCATAAGTTACCCCATGTCCATTCAATCAAATGTGAAATCATGTAACCCCTAAACGTGTTTTTGTTACCTGTAATCCTCCTGGTTGTTTCATAGAACTTGTCTGTACAGTTGGTAAAATCTAAAATAAGAATTGGTAACATCATCAGGTAGGGAGAGTTAGTACATATTTCACAATTAAAACTTAAAATTTAAAGTACAGTGAATTCTTTTCACTGCAAACAATTATGTATATACTGATGTGCTAATTTGGTCAGAAATAAAGTACTGTGGATTCATTTATTTTCGTGGGTACCAATTTTCGTGGTTGGGTGAAAAAGTATCAGTTCATGGATTCTTAAATTCGTGGTTCTTTAGTCTGCAGCATACACACCAATGTTAAATTTCCTTTTCCTGGAATATCAAATTTCGTGGTTCAAAGCTACCCACGAAAACTGATACCCCATGAATAATAATGAAACCACAGTAACATAGCAAATAACACAACTAAAGTCTTTTTTTTAAATGTAACATCAAAAAAGTGTGACTGAAATAGCAAAATTTACTTGCCTGTGAGCTTTCCAGAGTTTCCCAGAGACTAGCTGCTATATGAGGGGTCTTGGACACTGCTGAGATGGTGAGAAGTATCTGAGCTTTCAGGGTTGGTGGTACACTACATGTTAGTAGTCCAAACATACAGACAACCATAGACCACTGCTGGTTCTCACAGAAAGCTATTCTACAGTTCTCATTCTGGAAAAGATCATGCAAACAAAGCTTTCAAGAACATGTCTTTCTAAATCTAAACATACAAGCTGTGGTTAATATTACATGTGAAATGTTAAAAAGTTTTGATTTATGAAGACATGAATGACCAAAATTTTTAAAACATTAAGATGTCTGACATTCACCATTTTATAGCCCACTCCAGGAAATCTTGCCAAAATTCATTATCAAATCAAAGTTATTAAAATCAAACCACGTCTAGGCACCAGTTAGTTGTAGTTTTTCACTAAAATACTTAAGGTTTAAATATTAAGCTCTTTATGCTTTGTGGCTTTGAACTTTTTGCTAGAATGTCTTTTATAGAGGGAATGTTTAAAATTCTTTGCCTGGAACTTTGTTGTAATTTCATTCTCAACAGTTATTGATAGGATTTTTTTCTTTCAAGATTCTTACCTTATCAGCAACAACTTCAGTGAGTTTCATGACAGCAATAAGTCCCTCTAACTCTTTAGGAGTTATCCCACGGATGTGTGGAGCTCTCTGAGACACCTCAGCTGAAGTTGGAATCTCCCTTCTCAGGGTGGAGTAGTACTGATTCAGGGAGACAAAGATGTGGTTCCAAGATATAGAACTAGAATGGCCTCCTGAAAGCAGGATATAAGTATATGTAAAATTGTTATTCATCATGGGATACCAATTTCAATGGTAAGGTAAAATATAATTTTTCATGAATGTTTACAATGGAGTGCACAATGAATGCCCCAGTATTCTATTTCAGCTACAAAACTCAATTACAACAAAATTAATTTCTTTCACAGTAAGTACATTGTAGCTAGAATTTGAAGTCTGATACTATACATATCTAATGCTTTGATTAGGCATAATGGAAAAAAAAAAAAAAAATAGAGATATAGAAATCAGAATAAAGTATCTAATTAAACTAAACTAGAAACAGCCAAAGAGCGAAAGGCCTAGCTGTTATTACAATAGGCTTGAACTCAGATATGAACTTTATGGGCCAATTGCAGAACCGGGAGCAGTGCCAAATGGCCTCGTTGAAGGCTGCTGGCAGTTGTCCATTGTGGTTTTTCTAAATTCCTGTTTAATTGTGGGCTGTGTCGCGTACACTTATTCCACATCTCATTAAGGTGAGTGAGGTACAAACAGATTAACAAGAAGTAATAGAGTAGGAGAATTACATCTCAACTACTTACATAGGTTTGCAATTAAAATTTAAATTAAAAAGCTCATCTAAATAATATAATGTGATTTAAAACTCTCCTGGTAAATTGTTTCCAATTTAAATGGTAAAAAAATTGTCAAAGTAAAAAATGATTGGATTTCATTAAACAGGAAGCAAGCTAGCCACAGATCTGAAATCTAATCCTAGGTCATGGGACCCCATGCTGATGCTGTATACCAAATATCAAGAGCCTGTGATAAGTGGTTGATGAGGAAACCCATACAAAAAGACATTCACCATTTGAAAATTCAGATTTTTTCATTCTGTGAAATCTAGCTAAACAAGGAAATATGTCAAGATGACACTGATGCCCTGCTTGCAAATAAAATAAAACTGTTATTTTTACCAAATTTTCTATGTCCAAGGGCAGTAATTTAGGTCAAAATCAGTGGACCTGAACGAATCTCAAACTTGACCTGTAACTCATCATGGTAGACTCACATACTAAAAATCTTTTGAATATATGCAAGGATGTCGAAAATAAGTGCAGAAAACTGTTATTTTTTCAAAATTTTCTTAATCCAAGGGCCGTAATTTAGGTTATAATCAATGGACCGGAACGAAACTCAAACTTGACCTTTAACTCATCATGGTAGACTCACATACCAAAAATCTTTTGAATATATACAAGGATGTCGGAAAAAGAGTGCGGAAAACTAAAGTGTGACTGACGGAAGGACGGACGAACAGACCGAAAAACTATATGCCCTCCAACTTTGTTGGCGGGGCATAAAAACTAAGTCATTATTACCTGCCCCTAGTCCATTTGCTTTTAGTAACTCAAAACAGAGGAAGGCTGAGTGTGTGTTACTGGCTAGACCTGTCAACATGTTGATGTAGGGAACATAGAGAGAGGGTGGTAGCAAGTCTCCAGCCAGTCGTACAAACTTGTTCAGTGACACCTGTAAAACATCAAATAAGGAGAATAGAGGGTGGGTGGTCGTAAGTCTCCAGCTAGTTGTACAAACAGTGACACCTTTAAATACATAAATATCATAAATCAATGACACCTTAATTATGAGTCAATAGCAGAAATGTTTGTGGTGGTTTCAATTTCCAGCATTTCTTGAGCAAGAGTAATAAATGTAGTTAAATCCACACAAATTCAAGCATAATGTTAAAGAGGTAATTTCAAATTTTCAAAATTTGTCTCCACCAATTCAATCTTGTTCTCTACAGCACAAAAATAAATGATTTAGAGAACATAGAAAATATATCAAATAATATCTTACCCAATGCACCAGTTTCAAAGCAACTTCAAAACTTGATCATCAATCAATCATTTATTCTAATAAAATAAGATCTAATAAGAACAATGCTGAATTTAATACATGTAGCAGGTTATTTCCCTGTTTTTTATGTCAAGGTATGTGAACATTTTTTAGCAGGTTTTATTTTGGCCGTTTGTGAACGTGTGTACATATGATTTGCATTAGAAGGGTATTTTCACTAGATTTTTTATACCCAGGAAAATAAATCCAAAATTCTAATCTGAGTCACTGAAAACAGTGATGAACTAAAATTTTCATAAGACAGTCCATTTTTATAGATGCTAATTTTCTACCTGTCTTTGTGGTGGTCTATAATGGTACACAGATTCATGGATGTTAGTTTCCTGTGGGCACCAGAAGTCCAGCGACAGATTCAAACCTAATGGATCCTGACAATATATCAATCCAATCTGAAATGGTACAACAAAGGTTATAAAACAGTTACAGATTTGTGGATGTTAGATTCCTGTGGACACCAGAAGTCCAGCGACAGATTCAATCCTAATGGATCCTGACAATATATCAATCCAATCTGAAATGATACAACAAAGGTTATTAAACAGTTACAGATTCATGGATGTTAGATTCCTGTGGACACCAGAAGTCCAGGGACAGATTCAATCCTAATGGATCCTGACAATATATCAATCCAATCTGAAATGGTACAACAAAGGTTATAAAACAGTGCCTTTGAAAAAAAAATACATTTAAAGGCATCATTGGTTCTGGAAAAATTCAAATGCATTTGAAAATTCATGATCCATCTAGCAAGGTCTATAGGGTCCTGTACTTACCGATTGTGGCACGGTGTTAAGAAAACAGAATTTTAAGGTTAGTTATAAAAGCTTAATGTAAAAATACACTATTCTCAATTAAACATTTTAGTTGTTGTTGTTATACTTTATAAGCCATATTTTAAAAAGTATTAAGTAGGCCATTTTTGTCAGTACTATTTTTGTGGGTTTCCCATATGATAGTGTACTTTGATTTACATATCTTATTGCACATTTATGTGTACATCTGTTTGTGGATTATCATTTACCATGTATAGCAAAAATAACTACATTTTCCAAGGTAATTATTTCACAAGTTCACGGTTACTTGTTTTCATGTTTTCTGTTCATTATTCTATTCATTTCATTCATATAAATACATCATGAAAATAACTTCATATACTTTGCATTTTATACATCATGAACATACCAGTTTAAGTAGATACTCAAATCCACGACTGGCAGACACGAGACTCTCTGGGTCTTCTACATAAGACTGAGACATGGTAATTCTGGCTGCCTCATCACTTCTGTTTCTTAGCTCTTTAACCTTTAAGGAAATGTAAAATAACATTATACATTGTACTCATTTAGTTTAAACCATACACCAATGTGTGTGCAGGTTTGTAAACTCGTGAATTTCATGCCATGTACATATAATACACATCTTATCTTTATGTACTACCAATGCATTGTATGTAAAATATTTCCTGCAGAAAAGAAGATACAGCATATGATTAATCAGAGTTTAGTGTGTTATAGCCTTTTTCAAAAAGTCACCGGGAATTCCGATTCCGATTCTTTTGTTTTCATTTTTGCAAGAGTAGTTTCCCTTTGTGGGTCGGCCTCATGGTGTAAACAACGTTGAGCTAAGGAAAAACATCAATTTATCCCTATCCGATTTTGGCGTAATTTCCCATTCCCGGTTCAAATAAACTGGTTTGGAGTGAAGTCTTGGATGTTAACGTATGTTTTAGTAATTTTAGACTTTCGCAATCAGATTTAACATGTTTTAACAAGTTGACGAATTTAGTTAATTTCAACAGATTTTCAATGGAGAGGCCTACCCGGAAGTCGTTAACCTGTAGTGCATAAGTAAAATATTTCTCTGGTCTGCACGTCCGGAAAATACTTTCTAAAAAGGACTATATAACTACTGAGCAAAAAGCAGAGGGATACCAATGGGACATCCAAATGTTAGAAGTCCAAAAGGGTAGGAAGTTATTATACACGAGGGCAGCACAAAGGATCAGAAAACATAACTAGAGGCTCCCAGGAGCCTGAATCGCTCACCTGATCTCTTATGCCAAAGTTTGAATAAATTTCACAAACTTTCAAGTATACAAAGTTGCAAACAATCCCTTCAGTGGTTTCAGAGAAAATTTTTGAAAATCAGTTTAAATTAATAGAAAAAACAGTTCAAGGGCAATAACTCCTGTAAGGACCTTTTGATGCTGAATAAGAAAAGTTGCTTCGGTTTTTCTCTATCTCTTATACTTTTCGAGTTATAAGCCAAAAACAATGGACTGACACCCCTGTTCTATTATTAGCAATGGTGGCCATGTTGGTTGATCGACATGTATATAATTTACAAACTTAATAGAGGACATCCTAAAGATCAAGTATACCAAGTATCAATGCAATCCCTTCAGTGGTTTCAGAGAAGAAGATTTTTGAAAATGAGTTAATATTAATGAAAAACAGTTAAAGGGGAATAACTCTTAAACGCCTGATCTGACAATTTTGACCCTGAAATAATTTTTGTAGATCTCAATGAGCTTAACAATTCTGCAATGCTAACTTTTCCTCTAGCTCTAATGGTTTTTAAGATATAGTCCAAAAACTGCTAAAATGGTCAATTTTGATGATTCAAGGGCAATAACTCCTATAAGGAGTCGTTTTACAACTTCGACTCAATGGAGAGATTTGTAGAGCTTTTGATGCTGATCATGGAAGGTTGCTTCGGATTTTCTCTATCTCTTATACTTTTTGAGTTATAAGCCAAAAACAATGGTCTGACCCCCCTGTTCTATTTTTAGCAACGGCGGCCATGTTGGTTGGTCGACGTGTATATAATTCACGAACTTGGTAGAGGACATCCTAAAGATCAAGTATACCAAGTATCTATGCAATCCCTTCAGTGGTTTCAGAGAAGAAGATTTTTGAAAATCAGTTAATATTAATGGAAAAAAACAGTTAAAGGGGAATAACTCTTAAACGCCTGATCTGACAATTTTGACCCTGAAATAATTTTTGTAGATCTCAATGAGCTTAACAATTCTGCAATGCTAACTTTTCCTCTAGCTCTAACGGTTTTTAAGATATAGTCCAAAAACTGCTAAAATGGTCAATTTTGATGATAAAAGGGCAATAACTCCTATAAGGAGTCGTTTTACAACTTCGACTCAATGGAGAGATTTGTAGAGCTTTTGATGCTCGACATGGATGGTTGCTTCGGATTTTCTCTATCTCTTATACTTTTCCAGTTATAAGCCAAAAACAATGGTCTGACCCCCCTGTTCTATTCTTAGCAACGGCGGCCATGTTGGTTGGTCGACCTGTATATAATTCACAAACTTGGTAGAGGACATCCTAAAGATCAAGTATACAAAGTTACAAAGCAATCCCATCAGTGGTTTCAGAGAAGAAGATCTTGGAAGAAAAGTTAACGACGGACGACGGACGCTTTACGATGACAATAGCTCACATGACCCTTCGGGTCAGGTGAGCTAAAAACATATGAAAAGTAATCAACGACACAAACTCAAATGCGATCGAGAATACATTCAGATGTTCCAAAAGGGTAGGCCAGGCCGTTCCTGCTTCTTGCAATACAACTGTGGCATTGCTAACGGTCAATTCAATGCAACTGGAAACTACATCATATATGAAATAATATGAAGTTGCACAAAAGTAAAATATTTGTAAATATTTTGGTTAATTCTTTAATGCAACTTGGATTCTTTACAAACTTCTAAAAATCCTGTCTTTTGAATTCCCAGACACATGTATTTGTAAAATCTTAAGTTTTCATCTATAATTACCTTCAGTGGCATGAAGAAAATAAAGTCTGTGATCAATCCATGTATCTTTCTCAAGTAGAACTCCTAAGTGATAAAACAGAGAGATGAAATTATGCTGACAACAAATACGAGTACATGTATATAAAATAGAGCACAACATCATTTCAAAATAATACAGTTAACGTACTTATATTTGCAGGTACTTTTTATGATTTTACAATTTCAACTTATCACAAGTATTTAATTCTATTCAGTAATTAGTTATTATTTTCCCACTTTTAAACGGAAATGGAAGATATAATTATTGGCATAACAAATAAAGATGTATTTCTATTAGTCACTGAAGAATCGGTAAAAATTATGTTAATAGCGTACCTCTTGATGAAAATTTTCTACAGACACAACAGCATTGTAGAGGAAGTGGAAGATATTGTTGTCTGTTGCCATGGAAATAACTGCCTCATCTTCTTCACAATATTCATTCACACCTAAAAGAAGAGCTCATTATAGCATTCATGTAAAAATGCATGGTGCTATTTCAACATTTAAACAAGTACATACACGTATGTGTGTCAATGCTTATCCAAACTTCAGAAAAAGTGTAACTGTGTCATGGCTCACGTAACAAATCCACACTTTACAAAAAGTGTAAAGGAACCAGGAAAGTACATATACACCGGTGATCTAGTGTATCTTGCTCTCATTTGTAGCAGGCTTGTAACTTTTAAAAGTTACCTACACAGAAAAAAATTGAAGAACAGAGATAGAAAATCTTTAATTGATTTGAAAGAAAGAAGTTCTGGTGCTTGCCCTACTTTAACCATAGAAGAAAATGAGATGTGGAATATTAAAGTGTACACGACACAAGCTACAATATAAACATAAATTTTAATATCACTGAGGAAGTTCATTAAAGACACAAAATTAAAGAATTGAGTTAGAAAATCTTAAATTGATTTGATAAATAAAAGAAGTTCAGATCTGATAACAATCACTGAGTAGTTATTCTTATTTTAAAAACATTCAATCTTACCAGCAGGTGTTTGGTACTGGGACAACTGTCTCAATGTTAGACCCCATGCTAGTTGGACCACACCCTGTAGTCCAGGGATGGACCAGGGCTGATCAATGGCTATCTCCCTATGGACCTCAGCTGTGTAAGTGGCATCGAGGATTATAGGAAGTCTTCTTATATAATCTGTTAATGTAAATTCATATATAAATCATGTTGATCAAAGAACTTGAGACAATTTATTCTATATTGTGTTAAGATAAATAAATTTCAGATGAAAAATATAACAATACTTGGTGGCAGAATGAAATAAATTCTGAGCAAGTGTAGTTAAAATATTTCAGGCTAAAATTCTTTTACTGAATTACATTTTAGTAAATATAAATATATGGACTAAACTTTAATATGAAGTCATTTTAATTCTGATAATTTAATCTGATTTTTCTGACAAGACAATTTCTAGGCAAAAATAAGACTGGAGGTATGATCCTGCCATATGAAACATCAATCCAACTTTGTTTTTTCTTTGAATTTTCCAACTCTTAATAACACATCCTTACCAGAATTATTATCATCATCCAAAACACTGACATCAAAGCAGTAAAGCAGTGTCATTATGAGACAGAGGGTCACAAGGTCCAAGGTCCCGTTAGGGCCTGCTGAGCTGTGTTTCTTCAGATAGGAAATCAGCCGCAGTGTGTCATCCTTGCCAAGAGGGTGTTGTGATGCCAGACAAAACAAACAATCTGCCAAGATTAGCTTCACTTCTTGGTAAATATCATGTACCTGTGAAACAAAACAAGAGGCTCCTAGGAGCCTGAATCGCTCACCTGGTCTTGATGTCAACCCAACCACTTTGTAGAGCTGAATAAGCTGAACATTTAAGCAAGCAACAGCTTTTCTCTTTCAGCAATAGTTTTCAAGCTGTAGGCCAAAAACGTTCAAAATGTGATTTAAAGGGCCGTCTGAACACTTTGAAAACTTGTTTATTTAGGGGCTGTAAACCCTATAAGGGGTCATCTGACAACTTCGACCCTATGGAGACTTTTGTAGAGCTAAATGAGCTGAACATTTAAGCAGGCAACAGCATTTCTCTATCTGCAATAGTTTTCATTCTATAGGCCAAAAACACTATTTTTCACCTTTAAGGGGCTGTAACCCCTATAAGGGGTCATCTGACAACTTCGACCATATGGAGACTTTTGTAGAGCTAAATGAGCTGAACATTTAAGCATGTAACAGCTTTTCTCTATCTGCAATAGTTTTAATTCTATAGGGCAAAAACATGAAAAAACGCTATTTTTGACCTTTAAAGGGCCATAACCCCTATAAGAGTTCCTCTGACAACTTCGACTCAATAGAGACTTTTGTAGAGCTTTTGATTCTAAAGAGCCTAAGATCCTTCGGATTTTTTCTATCTGTTATGGTTGCTGAGTTATAAACCATCTTAAGTGGTTTTACCCTATGTTCTATTTTAAGTAACAGCAGCCATGTTTTTTATCGAATCATTTTAAAATGAGGATCGTTTGTTGCCAACATGTCATATACCATTCCTGCAAAGTTTCAGTAAAATTGGTTCAGTGGTTTCAGAGGAGAAGATTTTGAAATTGTTAACGGACAACGGACGACGGACAACAGACGACGGACGACGACGGACGCATAGTGATGGCATAAGCTCACATGGCCTTTGGCCAGGTGAGCTAAAAATAAATTGAGCAATGAACAATCAATTATGTAATTAATATTGTATTCAAATTAAACTATACTTTGGTTTCATTATTATTTGTGGGGTATCAATTTTGGTTAATTTTTGTGGGAGGACTTCTGCCATGAAATTTAACATTATTCTGTATTACTGCAGACAAAAGAACCAAGAATTGAAGAATCCACCAAAAAAGGGTCCTTTGTCATCAAACCATAAAAATTGGTACCCACGAAAATAAATGTATCCACATTTCTTTACTATACTGTTGTATTCAATACTATTTTTTTGCACACAAATAATGCCAATGTTGTGACTAATATATTAACAATAATTTTTAAGTTATACAACCCTGTTCACAGACATAATATTGTCAGTCATTGAACATTTTTTAATTTTATAATGATTCAAAGATGAAAAGCTGTGATCTTTGTGATGGCTTTTGCTTATAACTTATGTTATAAACCAGCATACTGTGTTTTGGTAGCTCAATAGCCCAAATTACCTTTTTGCAGTTTTTATTGTCAAAAGCTCTGACTCATTTTTATTTACCTGTTTTCTGTGCTTGGATGGCCCAATAGCTCTGGCCGATTGTAGTTTTTCTAACTGTTTGTCCCAATCCATCTCTGTAAGTAAGTCTACAAAAAAAGAGAACGTTATAAGTCATGCATTTCTGTTTATATTCAAAGGTCAATTTGTGGACGCAGTAGTTTCCTTTAGAACTTCAAACAAGGAAAAAATGAGGGAGAAAGGTTTTTAGGAATAAATCAAGGATAAATCCAAATGCATACAAAATAATTTAAAAATTTAATTGTCTTTACATATGTTACATGTACTATTTTAACTTTATTTACATGCTCCTACCTAAAATTTTATTGACAAGTTTGTCTCTTTTAATCAGATCATCTGTATAATCTGTAACCATTTTTGACAGGTCAGGGGCAAGTTCCATCGTCCAGGTCCTTCCTTCTCTACATTGTAGTAAAGTACGTAAGGAATTAACCAGACTCTTCTGTCCATCATAGTATAACAACACAGCTATCAGTCCTCTAGTAAGTCCTGGGAATTCGGCCTGCTTTCTGTCACCTTAAAAATATAATTAGAAGAAATAAAAAGTTTTCTATCTTCAGCTGTATATAAGCTTAATCAGTTTCAAACAAGGACCAAAGAAAGGACCTTGTACTCAAGATTACATTAAACTTTTAACCAATACCCAACCATTCTATCTTTTTTTTCAATCCTGAAACCTTGTCCATTTGTATTTGTTCTGCCCAATCATGCCATTTATTTGGTGTTTTTGGCCTTCTAAAACATCCATCTTTAATGCTGTAAACCAACTTTCTTTTAACAACTTTTTTATTTCATGTATTTATGTCTGAGGGCAATTTCATAGCTTTTTATTGCTATGAATTCATAAGGGATGATTCATTTTCACAAATTTCTATGGTTGGCTTGCAAAATTAGTGAAACTAAATAATTCACAAAATTAGTTGGTTTACAATAACACAATGAATACTCACCTGCCATCAGAAGTTCCAGAGCAGCTATTTCACTCATGTTAAATAGATCACTGATAATGAGCGCTTCCTCAATGAACTGTGTGGGGAAAGTCTGTCTGGTCTGTTCCCCCTTGATGGGAAGACCTTCAACATTCGATTTCTTAACAGCATCTCTGTATTCTTGACTTTTAGGCTAAAAGATACAGATGAAAAATAAGTTGAATTCATGGAATATATAAGACATACATCTACATGATCCATACACATCTGAAAGTTATTTGTTTTTCTATGCATGTACAGTTTATAACATTGGTACATGATTCCTATTATTTTCAACTTGGTTTACAGTTTTATTTTTATTATTTCTAATTACAATATTTGATATATTTTTAGCCAATATTGGTCATATTGACAAATAGAAAACTTTCAAAGTTTCTGAAGAATCTCCACTGATAATTTAAATATTGTATAAATAACTAAGCCTTGATCATAATCATAATGATTTTTTGTTTAATTTTACACAAATTCATCAAAAGATAAGTGAAAGTTGAGTAATATCTTGATAAAGATTGTATTTCATAAATAAAATATAAAATATAACATACAGGATTTCTGAGAAGGGAAATAAATTCTGGTTTGTGCCTTTTCAATGCAACTTCTAAATCATGCACAGCATCTAACTGTTTCTTGTGTACAGCTGCATGGACTGTTCTCTCAAGCTCTTTAAAGGGACCCCAAAGTTGAGCATCTAAAAAATTCAATAAAATTTGAAAATCTTTGTATAATGTAAAATAGTTTGTTATGACATTAATGCTTACTAAGTCCTAAGCCAGGAATCTTTGACAAAGCTTTCAATTGTACTTGTCTTTTTGATGTTTTCTGTTCCTTGTTTAAGAAGGAGGTCTATCTGTGACTATTTCAGGACTGGATTTGAATTATATGCATTTTATTTAGACCATGGGCCAATTGTAGAACCGCCGGCAGAGCCTACTGGCCTCATTGAAGGCTGCTGGCGGTTGTCCATTGTGGTTTTTCTAAATTGCCACTTGATTTAAGGGCTGTGTCGCGTACACTTATTCCACATCTAATTATTTCTATTACCTGTGGATCTTTTCAATATTTGTTTATTGGCAAGGCAATTTGTATTAAAAGTTGATTTTTTCTTTGGTTTTTCATGAAGTCAAAATACTTTCATTTGTAAAAATTTCTTCAAAAGGTTTTCTTTTTGATTCAATTAAAAAATAAATATTTATTCAGTAGTTTATCATTTATGGTAGATCACACTGTGAATTTACCAGTTTTTATTTCACTGGGAAAAATCGGTATTTCATATGCATCTATGTAATAATAGGCAAATAATTTTTTTTTAATTTATTTTGGAGAAGTAAAAGTTAAGTAGAAAATCATATTTTAAGAGTATCTTGAATTATGGAAAATCAATCAATGTAGGTTGAACCCAAATTATTTCAAATTATTATCAGTAGTAGCTACAATAATGTAGCTCCTTTGACATTGTTGATTGGGCAAAGCTACAATCGGAGCAACGCCTAAAGTGAAATTAACCCGGGCGCAATTCAATCCATTAGATGTCAAATTTGGTATTAAAATATTGCTAATAGTATTTTTTTTACGAATGCAGTTAAAATTTACCGACATTAAGCGGAATTTAAAAGATTCTAGAAAATATAAATTTTTGAAGTCTCTTGATCCTGAACTTTATAATGAAGTTCAGGATCAGAGTATTGAAAATGTGGGTTTTCCAACAATATAAGCTACCTATGGCTTTTAACCAAATTTATTATTGACCACATTTTATTCAGAGTATAATTAGTAATTTCCAACCATCTTTAAGCTTTATTAGAGTTGGAGAAAGAAATTCAATTTGTTTCATTACGAGTAATGGGACCCGATGTAGCTCCGTCCATTCAACGATGTTAAAGGAGCTACATTATTGTAGCTATATCAGGTAAAGCTCAAATTTGTAAATCAATCCCAACAAATATTCAATATGCTAAAAACTTAAATAATTGGAACAATTGCTGATTTTCAAGAATTTTAGTTTTTTAAAGGGACATAGCTCAACTTCATATCATTACCTGTCCCGAGATCGATGTGTGAGGTGTCTATATAAGGGTTATACCTTGTTCATTTGACAATTACACTGAAAGCTTGATATGGCTTCTTTAATTAGCTTGGGTGACAAGTGGAATCACCTAATCAACAAGTAAAATGAATTTGATCTTTGTAACACTGCTCAAGGAAAATCAAAATGATGATTTTCGTGATTTTTCTATTGACAATTTAATTTTTTTAATAGAAAATCAGTAACCGGGAGATTTTAGGCATACATCGGGAGAGGGGATATTGAGTCTCCTGGTGAGAACAGGTGAGTTAACATGTGTGAATAGATGTAATTCCCGCAAGCTTGGATTACCATAGACAAAACATTTGTGTATCAAATTTTGCCATAAGTGCTGTCCAGAAGCGGAGTGGAAGTAGTGATCTCATGGACCCCAGGCCATGCTAATATAGCCGGAAATGAGATCGCTGACATGCTTGCCAAACAAGCCGCGACGGACGCATGCAACATGGAAGGAGAGTATAACTATGTCACAAAATCAGATATACAGGTAGCGGTTAAAAAATCTACAAAAAAGAAATGGCAATTCCGTTGGGACAACGGGAACACAGGAAGACTGCTACAGGAACTACGGCCAAAAGTAGGACAACCACCAATGCTGGATTTTCCTAATTGTCACACTGGGCGCATTCTTACAGAACTACGCACCGGCTACAACCGCCTTAACAAATATAGACATCAAATCGGAATCGCCCCAACACCAAAGTGTGACTGCGGATCTGACGAGACCACAGAACCTTATCTAATTGACTGCCAGAAGTACAACACCCAGAGACACAAGCTACAACAGCAAATCAAGGCCCTTTCACCGTGCCTAACCTTGGAGTGAGTGAGTGAGTTGGTGTTTAACGCCCGTGCAACGCTATATAGGTTATTTACAGGCGATGAACATGAAAAGGATGATAAAATGAACATGAAATGATGATGATAAATGAAAAATGGGGATGGGGTGGGAAACAAAGGACCGGTAAATTTTGAAGAACCACAGGAAAAGGGGAGAGGTGGGTAGGGGCGGAAAATTTAGCCTATGTGGTGCACTACTGGGCGGTCCACAAAGGGGTCTTTTACGTGCATGAAGCGTGGCACTCTTCACACACGTTGGCCCACTATGGTCGGCGGTCAGGGTTTCCGTATTATAGACCTGACAACCCCCGCGGACGAGGGCTACCCTATTCAGCCACCTAGGGTACACACTTGGTCGCTCTGTGGGCTGAGCACTGACCCGACATCAGAATCCCAAGACCCTTAGTCGCCTCTTACGACAAGCTAGGCTCTGCTGCGGGCCTATTCGCCACCCGGGCCCCGCACAGGACCCTAACCTTGGAAGTCCACCACCTCTTATCAAAGACAGAAGAAAACAGAAAAGTATACCAAGACATTTTAATGCTAGTGGGAGAATACATTACGAACACGAGACGATTTGATACTCCTCGTCTCTCACTACCCTGATCATGAGCCTGCACACTTTTTTCCGACAAGTATTGTGAGAATATTATACTGTGAAAAACATTCCGCATGAGAGAGCCACTAGCGCATTCAGAGATCAGTCGTGTCTGTATAGACGGCAGGATCAGGATCAGGAAGTTTGTAGGTTCATTTAATCTTAGTGAGTTTCTTGACAATGCACTTTCATGGTACCAAAACTGTAGCAGTATCAAGTTGAAGTTACTGATTGTTTTGAATTAAATGGTATATTAATAATAATAATAATAATATTTTATTATTTATTTATTTTGCCATTTTTGGTGGACATGGTGTTTAAACATTTAGAAGCATGTTGTTTCACATTTTATGTAAAAACGAAACGATATTTAAACGAATTGAAGTATAGGATCTTTTTCCTTTTTGTAATGCATGTAATTTCAATAACATTTAGTCAAAAGATTATTTTTTCTTCACCTGAATTTACCGCCATGCCGGCTTTCTTGGATGAGTAATCGTTCTTTTCCCAAAACGAAAGTCGAAACATCCGGTTTACCAAGGGAAGGGTGGTGACTAAAACGAGTAACCCGGGCCCGGGCCCGGGCCAACATACGCTAACCCAAAAATTCCAAAATGCTCTAAAATCTTTATTTCTGCATATTTTTTTGTGAAATTTGAAAATAATGTGTAAAAGTATAATATCTGATTGCTTGATATCGATTTTCCAAATAAACATTCGTAAATTTTAATTACGAGGCAATTTCCGATTTTTAGGTGACTAAAATGTGTAACCCAACGAAAAGTGGAAAATTCATATTTTCTCATATAAAACACATTTGAATCTAACAGGAACTTAACAACGATGAAATGATACAAATCAGTGATGGACAAGTACATGTTTTAACTAAAATTACGGTAAAATATTGCTTTTAAATCGAATTTTCTATTTTTTATCGACCCGGGCCGCCGATTGTCGAAATGGTATGACACGGGTGTTGCTAAAATATGACCAGCGTAACCGATATAATTGATGTATTAACTATCGAAATGAGAGTATATTTTTTTGTTATAAAAAAATGTAACTGATGGAAACACCTTAAAATGCTTTATAGATATTTTCATTCATTGAAATATTTCCATAGTATTATAAATCGAATTGTTTTATATCGGTTCTGTCGTACTTCTTTTAGCTCTACCCGGGCCACTGGTCGACGGCCTGGGTCCGTAGAAATGTATGAAAATAGCTTTTAAACGAAAATTCGAATACATTTTAGACCAACTCATGGCCTATTATAACATTTTTATTCATATCTTTAATAATTATCTCCACTTTTTCGTATTGTAAGTGTTTGTTCATCAGGTTGAGTTATAAATAGGAACCAGTTTACGTACAACAACCATTATAAGCACCATCGAGCACCATCAGTAAAACGGTTTATATAGCCAACTAAAAAAGGGTCTAGCACCACGGGGCCTATAGGTCCTAGGGATGGTTCAAGTCTATTAAAATTGTGTATGTGGGTCCATATGAGTTAGACCTAACATTCTAAATAGGTCCGGGATCCAATGGATCACTGTCAAAAAAAAAAATTCAAACCCTCATGCATTTCATATATAACATGACTTTATATAGAAATGTTGCACCATGAAAACGGACTTTGCACCACGGGGCCTATGGGTCCCAGGGATGGTTCAAGTCTATCGAAATTGTGTATGTGGGTCCATATGAGTTAGGCCTAACATTCTAAATAGGTCCGGGATCCAATGGATCACTGTCAAAAAAAAAATCCGAACCCTCATGCATTTCATATTATATAACATGACTTTATATAGAAATGTTGCACCATGGAAACGGACTTTGCACCACGGGGCCTATGGGTCCCAGGGATGGTTCAAGTCTATCGAAATTGTGTATGTGGGTCCATATGAGTTAGGCCTAACATTCTAAATAGGTCCGGGATCCAATGGATCACTGTCAAAAAAAAAATTCGAACCCTCATGCATTTCATATATAACATGACTTTATATAGAAATGTTGCACCATGAAAACGGACTTTGCACCACGGGACTTATGGGTCCCAGGGATGGTTCAAGTCTATCGAAATTGTGTATGTGGGTCCATATGAGTTAGGCCTAACATTCTAAATAGGTCCGGCCTCTAATGGATCGCTGTCAAAAAAAAAAATTCGAACCCTCATGCATTTCATATATAACATGACTTTATATAGAAATGTTGCACCATGAAAACGGACTTTGCACCACGGGGCCTATGGGTCCCAGGGATGGTTCAAGTCTATCGAAATTGTGTATGTGGGTCCATATGAGTTAGGCCTAACATTCTAAATAGGTCCGGGATCCATTGGATCACTGTCAAAAAAAAAATTCGAACCCTCATGCATTTCATATATAACATGACTTTATATAGAAATGTTGCACCATGAAAACGGACTTTGCACCACGGGGCCTATGGGTCCCAGGGATGGTTCAAGTCTATCGAAATTGTGTATGTGGGTCCATATGAGTTAGGCCTAACATTCTAAATAGGTCCGGGATCCAATGGATCACTGTCAAAAAAAAATTCGAACCCTCATGCATTTCATATATAACATGACTTTATATAGAAATGTTGCACCATGAAAACGGACTTTGCACCACGGGACATTATGGGTCCTAGGGATGGTTCAAGTCTATCGAAATTGTGTATGTGGGTCCATATGAGTTAGGCCTAACATTCTAAATAGGTCCGGGATCCAATGGATCACTGTCAAAAAAAAATTCGAACCCTCATGCATTTCATATATAACATGACTTTATATAGAAATGTTGCACCATGAAAACGGACTTTGCACCACGGGGCCTATGGGTCCCAGGGATGGTTCAAGTCTATCGAAATTGTGTATGTGGGTCCATATGAGTTAGGCCTAACATTCTAAATAGGTCCGGGATCCAATGGATCACTGTCAAAAAAAAAAATCCGAACCCTCATGCATTTCATATTATATAACATGACTTTATATAGAAATGTTGCACCATGAAAACGGACTTTGCACCACGGGGCCTATGGGTCCCAGGGATGGTTCAAGTCTATCGAAATTGTGTATGTGGGTCCATATGAGTTAGGCCTAACATTCTAAATAGGTCCGGGATCCAATGGATCACTGTCAAAAAAAAATTTCAAACCCTCATGCATTTCATATATAACATGACTTTATATAGAAATGTTGCACCATGAAAACGGACTTTGCACCACGGGGCCTATGGGTCCCAGGGATGGTTCAAGTCTATCGAAATTGTGTATGTGGGTCCATATGAGTTAGGCCTAACATTCTAAATAGGTCCGGGATCCAATGGATCACTGTCAAAAAAAAAATCCGAACCCTCATGCATTTCATATTATATAACATGACTTTATATAGAAATGTTGCACCATGGAAACGGACTTTGCACCACGGGGCCTATGGGTCCCAGGGATGGTTCAAGTCTATCGAAATTGTGTATGTGGGTCCATATGAGTTAGGCCTAACATTCTAAATAGGTCCGGGATCCAATGGATCACTGTCAAAAAAAAAATTCGAACCCTCATGCATTTCATATATAACAGAAATAGAAATAGAAATAGAAATATTTTATTGGACCAATCATGGACCCACAGGGGGCAATGACATACATGACATTAATAATTATAATACAATGTTCAAACAAATGACAGTACAAATATAATGATATATAAAGTTAACCATTTTAACAATACATGTATTATGTATATATTTTGCATCAGATGAAGGATTAACAATAACATTTATCAGTATTTTAACAGAGATACCCAGCAGCACAGCCAAGGTGTAAGACTGTTTTAAGTACAGGCGTTAAGTATTAGTAAATGTTTGTTCCTCTGCAAAGGACACCAAGGGACGATGCTTAAGGAAATGCGATGATCAGTGTCATCTGCATTCCTCCTCGTGTCCAGTGCAGAGTCACCAACAGTGTAACTCCACATAGATTTAAATATTTAAGGATATATATAAGAGATATAAAGTGTCTGTATATGGATTCGTCCTGCTGCAAGGGTCACCAAGGGACGTTGCTCCAGGAAATGCGATGCTCTATATCATCTGCATTCCTCCTCGTGACCAATGCAAAAGGACAAACAATACAAACCTTTATACCATATTCAACTAACAAAATTAAGGACAAAATGTTTTAATAAATGTACATAATTCTTTAAGTACAGCTTCATTCTCACATGACATTAACCATATAAACTTATTTTTGTCACAGAGATTAGCATAGTTATCACAGTGGAGATGAATAATATTATTCAGCTGTTCTCTATTATATTTTGAACAGTGTAACAAGAAATGAATCTCATCTTCTATCTCACCAGAGCTGCACTGCTGGCATATTCTCTGTTGAACTGGCGTGTTCTTATAGCGACCAGTTTCAATTTGAAGGTGGTGTGAGGAAACCCTGAATTTTGTAAGACTTCTCCTGAGCTCAAAATTAGTAATTATTGAAAGATAATTTTCTCTTCCATAGTTAGTTTTAAACTTTGCATATGTGCGTAGTTTTCCTTCATTTAAATTTTGGTTTTGTGTAGCCCACAACTGAATATATGCTTCTTTTAGAATAATTTTAATACCATACTTTGAAAGTTTTCCATGTGATTGTTTAAGTTTAGGAATATTGTTTAGTATTTGTTGTAATGAACCATACCATGATGGTTTATGTTGGGTATGTAATTTTTTGGATTCCATATATGCATCCATCAACAAAGGGGAATTATTCAGATTTTCTAATCTGTGCCAATAGTTGACTACCTGCTTTATAATTTCCATATACAAGGGAAAACAACCAAGTTCTGATAAGACTGCAAAGTTTGAAGTTTTTTTGTGCACACCAAGAATAGATTTACAAAATTTGATATGTAATTTCTCGCAATTTAGATTTGGAAATATCTTTTGTAAAGAGATAGGTCCATTTCTAAATCTAGAGGAATTACAGTTGAATGAGGCACCCCAAACTTCACAACCATAAAGAAGAATGGGTTTAATAGTATGATCAAATATGTTTAAGCTCGTGTTTATTTTAGGATTCATCGACAGAAAGTCTTTTTGTAATTTGTAAAAAGCTTTCAATGCCTTTTTATACAATTCATTTTGAGCAAAGGAGAAGGATCCTGATGTACATACATAAACCCCTAAATATTTGTACTGTTGAACACATTCTAACTCAGAGTTTCCTAATGTACACTTAAGTTTGATGTGTCTGCCTGCCTTGTTGAAAACCATTGTTTTGGTTTTTTTGATGTTAACTGAGAGACACCAATCCTTACAATAGTTTTCTAGAATATTGAGCTTTGATTGAAGACCATTTGCAGATGAAGAGAGTAATATTATGTCATCAGCATACATAAGACAGTTACAAGGTTTTTCATTTATGAATATAGGATCTAAGGAGTTCTCAAGATACTCTGGGAAGTCATTTATAAAAATTTTGAATAAGTTGGGGCTAAGATTGTCACCTTGCTTAACTCCAAGTTCAATATCAAAAAAATCTGTTCGGTGATTTTGTACTTTAATACAGGATTTGCTTACTTTATACATGTCTTTAATCACATTGTAAAACCTTGAGCTGATGCCATTTTTAACAATTTGATTTTTATGCCTGTGTGTATAACTGTGTCGAAGGCTTTTTGGAAATCAACAAAGCAGGCATACACCCTTCCATCTTTGACAGAACAATACTTATCAATAATACATTTTAAAACAAATAAATGATCAGTTGTTCTGGCCTTTCTTGTGAACCCCACCTGACACTTATTAATTATTTCATTTTCATTTAGAAAACAGTCTAATCTTTCATTAAGAATACTGTTAAATAGCTTTCCAATCGCACTTGTAACGGTTATACCCCTATAATTGTTTGGGTCATGAATATCATTGGCTTTATGTATTGGGGTAATGTACCCTTCAGCCCAAATTTTTGGATAGTACCCACTAGAAAGGCATGAATTGAATAGTTTCTGTAAACTAGGAATAAGAGAATTCTGTCCACTTTTGATCATATTGTTAGAGATATTATCTAATCCAGTGGACTTGTTGCATTTAAGCTTTTTTATTGCCTTAGTAATTTCAGATATACTAATTAAATTGTCTAATTGATTAAATATTTTTTCTTTCTCTAAAGTGTCAAGTGAGGCGTTCAATTGAGCCAGGCGATCTTTAAAGGTATCCTTCATCTGATTCAAATTATTAAAGTGAGAAATCCAGGCAGATGGATCAACAGCAGAACTTTTTTCTTCTTTTTCATCATGTCTAAAATCATTAACAATCTTCCAGTATGTTTTAGGGTCTTTATCATGAAGATTTTCTAATTTATCCAATAATGATTGCTTAAAGCTTTTAAATTTATATTTTCTTAACTTGTTATATTCTCTTTTTAATTTGTAATAGTGATTTTTCACACTAGGATCTTTTGGAAATTTGGAATATATTTTCCCATAATTTAACAATTTGGATCTAGAGGAATAAAGATCTTGATCAAACCACTTTTTTTTACATTTTTTCTTTCCAGAAATGTTGCACCATGAAAACGGACTTTGCACCACGGGACTTATGGGTCCCAGGGATGGTTCAAGTCTATCGAAATTGTGTATGTGGGTCCATATGAGTTAGGCCTAACATTCTAAATAGGTCCGGCCTCTAATGGATCGCTGTCAAAAAAAAAAATTCGAACCCTCATGCATTTCATATATAACATGACTTTATATAGAAATGTTGCACCATGAAAACGGACTTTGCACCACGGGGCCTATGGGTCCCAGGGATGGTTCAAGTCTATCGAAATTGTGTATGTGGGTCCATATGAGTTAGGCCTAACATTCTAAATAGGTCCGGGATCCAATGGATCACTGTCAAAAAAAATTCGAACCCTCATGCATTTCATATATAACATGACTTTATATAGAAATGTTGCACCATGAAAACGGACTTTGCACCACGGGACATTATGGGTCCTAGGGATGGTTCAAGTCTATCGAAATTGTGTATGTGGGTCCATATGAGTTAGGCCTAACATTCTAAATAGGTCCGGGATCCAATGGATCACTGTCAAAAAAAAATTTCAAACCCTCATGCATTTCATATATAACATGACTTTATATAGAAATGTTGCACCATGAAAACGGACTTTGCACCACGGGGCCTATGGGTCCCAGGGATGGTTCAAGTCTATCGAAATTGTGTATGTGGGTCCATATGAGTTAGGCCTAACATTCTAAATAGGTCCGGGATCCAATGGATCACTGTCAAAAAAAAAATCAGAACCCTCATGCATTTCATATTATATAACATGACTTTATATAGAAATGTTGCACCATGAAAACGGACTTTGCACCACGGGGCCTATGGGTCCCAGGGATGGTTCAAGTCTATCGAAATTGTGTATGTGGGTCCATATGAGTTAGGCCTAACATTCTAAATAGGTCCGGGATCCAATGGATCACTGTCAAACAAAAAATTCAAACCCTCATGCATTTCATATATAACATGACTTTATATAGAAATGTTGCACCATGAAAACGGACTTTGCACCACGGGACATTATGGGTCCTAGGGATGGTTCAAGTCTATCGAAATTGTGTATGTGGGTCCATATGAGTTAGGCCTAACATTCTAAATAGGCCCGGGATCCAATGGATCACTGTCAAACAAAAAATTCAAACCCTCATGCATTTCATATATAACATGACTTTATATAGAAATGTTGCACCATGAAAACGGACTTTGCACCACGGGACATTATGGGTCCTAGGGATGGTTCAAGTCTATCGAAATTGTGTATGTGGGTCCATATGAGTTAGGCCTAACATTCTAAATAGGCCCGGGATCCAATGGATCACTGTCAAAAAAAAAATCCAAACCCTCATGCATTTCATATTATATAACATGACTTTATATAGAAATGTTGCACCATCAAAACGGACTTTGCACCACGGGGCCTATGGGTCCCAGGGATGGTTCAAGTCTATCGAAATTGTGTATGTGGGTCCATATGAGTTAGGCCTAACATTCTAAATAGGTCCGGGATCCAATGGATCACTGTCAAAAAAAAATTCGAACCCTCATGCATTTCATATATAACATGACTTTATATAGAAATGTTGCACCATGAAAACGGACTTTGCACCACGGGGCCTATGGGTCCCAAGGATGGTTCAAGTCTATCGAAATTGTGTATGTGGGTCCATATGAGTTAGGCCTAGCATTCTAAATAGGTCCGGGATCCAATGGATCACTGTCAAAAAAAAAAATCGAACCCTTGTCTATAACATGTATAACATGGGTTAATATAGAAAGGTTGCACCATGAAAATGACCTACAACCACGGGGCCTTACTTGGTCCTGTGTCCTTTGGGTCACTGTTATTGAATTAAAACTCCGTTTATTTATGATTTATATGAAAATCCTGCATACACAAAAAACGGACCTAACACCACGGGTCCTGTGGGGCCTATTGTCCTCAGGAATGGTCACAAAAACGAACCAAGCATTATTGTGCACTTGGCCCAAGAGTTGATTAAATTCTTTTTAAATAGTAAATAGTACATGCTAAGCTATAGAAGTATTTCGTAATTGGTCGGGATTGACCTGTAAGATCTTAGTCTTATACGTTACATGCTCATGTACAAGGAAAAGCAGTTCTTTTATTTACAAAGTACTTTTTGATATATAATGCTCCCTTCTTATCAAGAAATCCACGTTTAGTGTTGTAAACAAAACGGAACAACCCAACAGTTTTAAAAGAGCTGTTTGTATTCGGTAGTTGCAATAGAATTGATTTCTTTTAAATCCCTGCTATTTCATATGAAACTCTTCTGGTCTTTTAGTGTAAAACAAGAAAACTGCGAACTGCAGCTTACAAATATACACACACCGCACCCCACGAATTGACCAGATTTTTTAATGGATGTTGCACATCTACATTATGTCACAAACATTCTATGAAATTTCATGAAATTCCATTGAGTGGTTAAAATCTATTGAGTAATTTAGTAGGAGTTGTGGATAAGTTATTGGTACCCTCTTGTAATCAAACGGATAAAATGCTAACGAATTGTGTTTATCATTTTGCTCTTGAAATTCTTGAGATTTTCATCCAGAGTTAGATTGGGTTTTTTTCAAAGCAAAACGCGCATCAGATGCAGTTTAAAATGTTTGTCAGACAATTTGAATTAGTTTTGTCTCTTCATGCCATTTTTGCTATCTTTCTATATACTGGTTTCCCACATTATAAATTGAATTCTTTCTGAAGGACCTTTATCATCAAAAGCTTTTTCTGTCTGCGAAAGTAGAAGGGCATATGCATGGTGTTCTGGTCTGTCCGTTGGTCTGTCCGTCCCATATCAGGTTTTATACCAAGCTATTTTTCCATAAAGGAAAATGATATTATCGCGACATCTTTTTAGAAAAAAAATGGAATAACCAAAAACTGCAGCTGTACCATCAACTTTATGAATGATATTTTTTATAGTTTCTTTAAACCAATAAACCAATCAAGAACCTTCGCAGGCAATTACAATTAACAGTTATTCACTTATGCATGAATTAGGTTATGTTGCATATGAGCATAAAATGTCTTTATTACATATTTTGCCCACTGCATGTAATCGACTTTACGGTTCAAAGGCTGGTTGCATGGGAGGGCATCATGTCTTCATTCAATTTGGACATATATCCTTATTTTAGCTCACTTGGACAAAAGTTATGTGATATATTGCTATCACTTGGCATCCGTCGTCTGTCGTCTTTTCAACTTTCAAAATCTTGTTTCTTTAAAACCGATCGACGAAGTGCAACCAGCTTAGTATGATTGTTATTTGTGGTGGCGTTTACAAAACTATAATTGTTTTTGATGTTTGATTCAACAAAAAAAAATGGTCGCCATCGCTAAAATATCAAATTGGGGTAAAATCACCTTTAAAGTTTTAGAACAAATCTGATGACTCTATGGTTCTTTTGAGTCGAAGTTGTCAGATAATTTCTTTAAGACGTAACGGCCCTTTTAGTTTAAAATCACGTTTTTCATGTTTTGCCTATATAATTATAATGGGAACTTTTGCAGATAGAAAGAAGCTGTTGGCTTGCTTAAATGTTCAGCACAATTAGCTCTGCAAAATTGTCCATTGGTTCGAAGTTGTCAAATGACCCCTTTAAGGGGCTATGGCCAAACAAGTATTTTGGCTCACAGAATGAATTCCATTACAGACAGATAAAAGTTTTGCTTGAATAGATGTCCAGTTTGAGAAATTCTATAAAAAAAAATCTCCATTTGGTGGAAGTTTTCGGAAGACCTTTTTTTGCTCACCTGGACAAAAGTCTCAATTGGGTCGAAGATGTCAGATGACCCTTTATAGTGGTTTTCTCTCTTTAAATGTCAAAAATAGCATTTTTATGCCCCCGCGACGACATGTCGGGGGAGCATTAAGTTTTACCCATGTCCGTACGTCCGTCCGTCCATCCGAACAAATTTCCGTCTTGCTTTTGTCATAAACCGTACATGGAAATGATTAGAAACTTATATAGAAGGATGGTTTAGTATGACAAACTGTACGACCTAAGGCACTTTCAGACCTGTCGGACCTCTACTTCCTGTTTGGGGTGAGCCGATATGAAAATCTATGAAAATCGACTTGAAAGTTTCCGTCAAGCTTTTCTGAGAAGCCATTTGAAACTGTGTACGATGGTTCAGTATGACAATCTGTATGTCCTAAGCAACTTTCAGACCTGTGAGACTTCCACATTCTGTTTGGTTCATTGCGGGGGCAGTTGTGTCCCATGGACGCATTCCTTCTTTATTATACCCCCCACTTCAAAAGTGGGGGGTATATAGTGATAGGGGTGTCCGTCCGTCCGTCCTTCCGTTACACTTCAGGGTACCCATCTCTTATCCGCAACTCCTCCTAAACCCCTTGGTGGATTTTCATGAAACTTACACACAATTGTTGTGACAAAATGTAGATGTGCACCTACTATTTTAAAATTTGATCAGAATGATTTTTGGGGTTTCCCATAGCAAAACATGGACTTAGCCATTCGACTACATGGGGGTACCCATCTCTTATCCACAACTCATCCTAAACCCCTTGATGGATTGTCATGAAACTTTTACACAATCTTTGTGACATAATATAGATGTGCAGCTACTATTAGAAAGTTTGATCAGAATGATTTTGGGGTTTCCCATAGCAATACATGGACTCAGCCATTCGACTACATGGGGGTGCCCATCTCTTATCTGCAACTCCTCCTAAACCCCTTGATGGATTTTCATGAAACCTACACACAATCTTCGTGACATAATGTAGATATGCATCTCCTATTCTAAATTTTATCTGATTAATTTTTTTTTGGGGGGGTGGGGGGTGGGGGGTATTTATTTGTGAGCTGCGGCTCACAGTTTTTCTAGTTTTCCATGTTTTTGTCCTATAGAATGAAAGCTATTGTGGACTAGGGAAAGCTGTTGCTTTCTTAAACCTTCAGCTCACTGTACTTTACAAAAGTCTCCATTTAGTCGAAGATGTCAGATGAGAAAAGATGTTACTTGCTTAAACATTCAGATTATTAAGCTCTACAAAAGTCAGTAATGGTTTAAATTGGGGTATACTGATTGAATAGTGACTCACAAGTTCCTGGTGTAATCATATATTAAGGAATTTATTGTAACTAAGATACAGTATTATCACCAAAAACAATTGAGTATTTCCATTAATATTAGGGGGAAAATACATGTAACATTAACTTTTTATATTGTAAAAATAAATAACAGTTTTAATTTATAGTTTAGTTTACTTCTTAGTGAAAAACAAAACATATTCCATGGTTGCTAGATATCAATACGAGTCATTTCCGGATTATTAAGGTCAATTAAATAAATTACTTTTGAATTTTGATTATGCATTTCTTTATTTCGGGTGACGACCGAAATCCTTATTACAACAACAACCGTTATGGTAATTAATCGTGGGGAGATAAGAAATTCCGGCCGCGGGTCTTCTAGGGCCCGCGAAAGCTCTCGGGAAACATGTTTTCTCAGCGGAAACCTCGGCCGCAGGTTTTATCTGGGCAAAAATGCTTTACCCATGAAGAAATTGTCCGCCTGTAATCTTCCTCCGCGGGTCGACTTTCTTTGTGGAAGCTGTCCACCTGTCTTCTCTTCTCTGCGAAAGTTCCGACAGCGGGTCTTCTCGGGGCTAACATGCTTTCCTCGCGGAGATATTGTCCGTGGGTCCTCTAGGGGGCACAATGTTTTCCAAGCGGAAACCTTGTCCGCAGGTCTTCTTTTGGGCTTTTGTTCAGTAAACATTTTGAGAACTTTCACATGATACTTATTTGAACAATAGGAAGTAAACGAGAAGCAACTTTCTACAGACTGAACAATAATTATGTATCCATATTTAAGCATGCGATAAAAAGTGCATGCAGAAAATGAATATTAGCTCCTCAAAATATTGAGGATGTAGAGATTTTGTTTACTAAACATATTATATAGATGCATGCTAGAGAAATGTAACACTATTTTTGACAATTAACAAACGAAAGTTTTGACGTTTTTAGCATTCTGGGTGGACCGATAGACAGACGGTCGCTTTGACAAGGAGAAAATTATTGGGATGCGACATTTTTGTGTGAGGTTTTTTGCTGTTGGTCCTAAAGAAAACTGCAACCTAAATGCTAAAAGTATTGAGATGTAAAATAAATGCCGATGAAACATCATCTTTTAATATAGTAATTTAACAATTCACAAAATAGGATGAGTAGCGATAAGCCTCTCAGCCTTCCATAGAAGATTAAAAAAATAGTAGGTGAAAAGTGTCACCAAATGTCTCGATCGTGTTAAATTTGAATGCTTGTATTTTTATACAATTGACGAGTCGACTGTAGTATATACTTCATTCTACTTTATAGAAAATGATGCTTAAAAACCAAACAAAATGTTAACATTAAGCCTATAACGGAAAGTGAAGTAAAAGAGTGTTGTATATCCTTTCCATTTTTACTTTGATCGTTTATATTTAAATATTTTTATTTTTTTAATTTTCAAATCAATAATTTATTTTACTCAAGTTAGCTTGGATTAATCAGTGTCAGTTAAAGGTAAAATTTCATTATTCAAAATTTTGTTTGTTGATTGTTAAATCTCCAAGCTTTACTTTCAGTTAATCTTTTAGGCCACGGTATCCAAGCTTGACCTAAATTTGATTGGCGGAAACAGAGCGACCAGCAATCATGTGATCAAACCTTGGTGACAGAAATTTATGTTTGTTTGGCACATTTTAAGATTGCTGGTTCAACAATAAACATCGTTTTAATTTAGTTTATTTTCTCTGTTTTACGCCAGGTATGTTTAACTTATTTATAGTTTTTTTTATTTTAAAGACTTTTACTTAGCTTTATTTATAGTTTCAATTTTTAATTAAAAGTTTTAATTAATTAGCAATGCAATAAGAAGAAATTAATTATTTGTTTACTTTCTTAGTTTATTTGCATTTTAATTTATTTGCAATTTTATATCAAATAAATATTCGAAGTCTTTATTAGAAATTAAGCTTTTAAATATCAAGTTTGTTTTATTTCATTTTGTTTAATTTCATCGTTTTTGAAAATAGCACGAACTTTTGAAGTCGAAAGCTAGAGTAAAGACAAGAAAAGACATGTACGTCGTTTGTCTTGATTTTTCATGTAAATAGTTTCATTTTTCTTTTGTTTTATTTTCTCTAATAACTTTGTTTTAGATTTGTTTTAATCGATTTAATTGATTTATATCTAATAATTAAAGTTTTTATTTCAGCTGGCATGCAGTTTTGGTTTCCATAGTTTTTAGAATTTTAATTAACTTCCGGTTCAAAGTTCAAGTCTAATTCTTCTTTTTTTTTGAAAACGTTTTATGTAAAGTAATTTCATTTGGCTCAATATAACTAAGTATGTGTTTCTTTATTTCATTTCATAACTTTAGGATTTTTAGTTCAAAAATAATGCCAAGTGAGATTGCTACATCTTTGTGTAAAATTGACATTTTAAGATTGCTGGTTCAACAATAAACATCGTTTTAATTTAGTTTATTTTCTCTGTTTTACGCCAGAGGCCGAAAGACATACGTCAGGGCAAGAAGTCACTACGACATATTTATGAGAGAACAAACTATTTAGCTACAAAAAGTGTAAAGTAGCAGGCTCTGCAACAAATATTTTGGCGCATCTAAAGGCGGAAAATAAAAAATGACAATTTTTTTCTTTCACCTTTAGATGGTCCAAATTAGGGCTTTATCGCTACCCATCCTTTAAAATGTTGACACGTTACATTTTTTTTTCTGAGAAAAAGGCTTTAAGAAAGGCGGAAAGTTTTTGACGTGAGATTTTTATCATAACATTTTATTAAAGAAAACATTTATAAAGGAAAGCAAAAAAGCCTTAATTTGCTAGTTACTGAGTGTGTGTATAAAGTACCACATTCTCTAATTTTTGTTTATGAGTTTTATCATTGGAGTAGATGTACAAAAGGAATGGCATATTATGGGTGGAAATAAAAGAACAACAACAAGCAACTGAGTCTTCAGTGACAAATACATGTTAGAATTCCACAACTTCAATGTGTTGTGCACACTGACTTCGTTGGTAGGTCACATATGATATTAAAATGAGGAACTAACAAGTAAAGAATCTCTGACGTGGGGCCACTAGGCATTCTGCCCAACTTTGCACCAGCATGGAATTAATAAAGCCTAGGGAGGGAATCGAACCCTCGTGCGTCAGAGTTCTAAAACATAGAAGTAGTTTTGTTCAGGTCGTTTGTCTAGATCGTATCATAAGCAAAAGGTCCATTTCCTCCTGTTTTTACTTAAGTTCACAAAAATGTTTGTAGATACAATATAGTACTGTTTCCAACAGTTATTAGTTTAGCATCTATTTTAAATATGCTTTAGTGTGCATGCAGTTTCCTGTAACCAAAATTTTCAATACTTTTTCGTTATATTTTTGAAAATTCATGCCGACTTTCCCACCCAACTTTTTTATAGACCTATCTTTAGGCTGAAAAAATCGTTTTGTGTAAAAAAAATCCTAATGATTATTATGACTCGTATAAAACACACTCCATATTTGGAGGATTCCAAATTGTGGTTGCATGAAATCTGAACCAATTTATAGCTGTAGGTCCATTTCATATAAACCCACATATTATACATTTTTGATAAACTTTAACCATCCGTGAGTGCACCATGGTGCTATTTCTGTTTTTCATGGTGCAAGATTGCTATAAAAAAAAACAAATAGGGGTTCAAAAATGTTATTGGGAGTAATTAGTGAACATTGACCTACTAGTATTTAGTAATTTAGCCCTGAAACAAACGGACCAACTTAAACAATTTCGTGGTGCAAGGTCCGTTTCAATGATGCAAGTTTCTATATAAAAGTAATGGTATACAATAGAAAATAATGAGATGTGGAATAAGTGCACGCGACACAGCCCACAATTAAATGAGGGTTCAAATTTTTTTTGAAAGTGATTAATCGGACCCCGGGCCTATTTAGAATGCTAAGCCTAACTCATATGGACCTACATACACAATTTCGTTAGACTTGAACCATCCCTGGGACCCATATGCCCCGTGGTGCAAAGTCTCCCTTGCCATGGTGCAATATTTTTATATAAGGTCATGTTATATACGAGGGTTCAAAATTTTCTCTGACAGTAATCCATTGGACCCTGGACCTATTTCGACTGCTAGGCCTAACTCATATGGACCTATATACACAATTTTAAAAGACTTGAACCACCCCCGGGACCCATAGGTCCGGTAGTGCAAAGTCCGTTTCCATGGTGCAACATTTCTATATAAAGTCATGTTATATATGAAATGCATGAGGGTTCGATTTTTTTTTTACAGTGATCCATTGGATCCCGGACCTATTTAGAATGTTAGGCCTAACTCATATGGACCCACATACACAATTT
Source organism: Arcuatula senhousia (assembly GCA_963971305.1). Lineage (NCBI taxonomy): Eukaryota > Metazoa > Mollusca > Bivalvia > Mytilida > Mytilidae > Arcuatula > Arcuatula senhousia. The sequence continues at coordinate 47,740,479 of OZ020309.1, read as the reverse complement.
CGATAGACTTGAACCATTCCTGGGACCCATAGGCCCCGTGGTGCAAAGTCCGTTTCCATGGTGCAACATTTTTATATAAAGTCATGTTATATATGAAATGCATGAGGGTTCGAATTTATTTTTGACAGTGATCCATTGGATCCAGGACCTATTTAGAATGTTAGGCCTAACTCATATGGACCCACATACACAATTTCGATAGACTTGAACCATCCCTGGGACCCATAGGCCCCGTGGTGCAAAGTCCGTTTCCATGGTGCAACATTTTTATATAAAGTCATGTTATATATGAAATGCATGAGGGTTCGATTTTTTTTTAACAGTGATCCATTGGATCCCGGACCTATTTAGAATGTTAGGCCTAACTCATATGGACCTTCATACACAATTTCGTTAGACTTGAACCATCCCTGGGACCCATAGGCCCCGTGGTGCAAAGTCTCCCTTGCCATGGTGCAAGATTTTTATATAAGGTCATGTTATATACGAGGGTTCAAAATTTTCTCTGACAGTAATCCATTGGACCCTGGACCTATTTCGACTGCTAGGCCTAACTCATATGGACCTATATACACAATTTTAAAAGACTTGAATCACCCCCGGGACCCATAGGTCCGGTAGTGCAAAGTCCGTTTCCATGGTGCAACATTTCTATATAAAGTCATGTTATATATGAAATGCATGAGGGTTCGATTTTTTTTTTACAGTGATCCATTGGATCCCGGACCTATTTAGAATGTTAGGCCTAACTCATATGGACCCACATACACAATTTCGATAGACTTGAACCATTCCTGGGACCCATAGGCCCCGTGGTGCAAAGTCCGTTTCCATGGTGCAACATTTCTATATAAAGTCGTGTTATATATGAAATGCATGAGGGTTCGAATTTATTTTTGACAGTGATCCATTGGATCCAGGACCTATTTAGAATGTTAGGCCTAACTCATATGGACCCACATACACAATTTCGATAGACTTGAACCATCCCTGGGACCCATAGGCCCCGTGGTGCAAAGTCCGTTTCCATGGTGCAACATTTTTATATAAAGTCATGTTATATATGAAATGCATGAGGGTTCGATTTTTTTTTACAGTGATCCATTGGATCCCGGACCTATTTAGAATGTTAGGCCTAACTCATATGGACCTTCATACACAATTTCGATAGACTTGAACCATCCCTGGGACCCATAGGCCCCGTGGTGCAAAGTCCGTTTCCATGGTGCAACATTTCTATATAAAGTCATGTTATATATGAAATGCATGAGGGTTCGAATTTTTTTTTACAGTGATCCATTGGATCCCGGACCTATTTAGAATGTTAGGCCTAACTCATATGGACCGACATACACAATTTCGATAGACTTGAACCATCCCTGGGACCCATAGGCCCCGTGGTGCAAAGTCCGTTTCCATGGTGCAACATTTCTATATAAAGTCATGTTATATATGAAATGCATGAGGGTTCGAATTTTTTTTGACAGTGATCCATTGGATCCAGGACCTATTTAGAATGTTAGGCCTAACTCATATGGACCCACATACACAATTTCGATAGACTTGAACAATCCCTGGGACCCATAGGCCCCGTGGTGCAAAGTCCGTTTCCATGGTGCAACATTTTTATTTAAAGTCATGTTATATATGAAATGCATGAGGGTTCGATTTTTTTTTTGACAGTGATCCATTGGATCCCGGACCTATTTAGAATGTTAGGCCTAACTCATATGGACCTTCATACACAATTTCGTTAGACTTGAACCATCCCTGGGACCCATAGGCCCCGTGGTGCAAAGTCTCCCTTGCCATGGTGCAAGATTTTTATATAAGGTCATGTTATATACGAGGGTTCAAAATTTTCTCTGACAGTAATCCATTGGACCCTGGACCTATTTCGACTGCTAGGCCTAACTCATATGGACCTATATATACAATTTTGATAGACTTGAACCATCCCCGGGACCTATAGGCCCGGTGGTGCAAAGTCCGTTTCCATGGTGCAAGATTTCTATATAAAAGTAATGCATAAGGGTTCGAAAAATTTTTTGACAGTGATTCATTGGACCCCGGGTCTATTTGGAATGCTAGGCCTAACTCATATGGACCTACATACACAATTTTAATAGACTTGAACCATCCCTGGGACCCATGTGCCCCGTGGTGCAAGGTCCGTACCCATGGTGCAAGAATTCCACGTAGTACAGCCATGTTATGCACGATGATTCAAAATTTTCTTTAAAAGTAATACAATGGACCCGGACCTATTTAGAATTTTAAACCATACTCATATGGACCCGAACACACAATTTCTATAGAATTGAACTATACATGGTGGTCAAAAGTTCCGTGGTGCAATGTTCGTTTTCATGGTGCAATAATTCTTAAAAGCCAATGGAAGGGGGGCTCTCAAGTTTTTGTTTTCTTTTTCAAACAATGGTCCATTGGACCCGGGACCACAATATAATATTGATGGCTTAACCTAACACATTTTGATAGATGATCATAGATTTTCACAATCTCAGTGACCAACGGGCCTAGTGGTGCTTGGTCCGTTTTTCATGGTTCTTCCTATCTAACGAAAAATGTTTTTGAGGTTTCTACATTTAGATTTTTATTCAGAATATTCTTTCGGTAAAATTATATTATTTTGAATTTATTACATATGAATTTGAATCATTTTCAACGTGTTTATTACTATTCCTTTTTCATCTTTTTCGGGATACTTTTCATGTATTTGGTACATCCCGCATGTCACATGATTTAAAGAACCAATAAGACGGTGGTGCTTATAGTGGTTGTTGTCACGTTTCTATATATTTATTATAAGTCATCAGGTTGTGAAAGGCGAAAAATGACAGATTGGGAAGAAGTTAAACGATTAGCAGCTGATTTCCAGAGAGCACAGCTTAGTGTTGCGAAACAAAAGTAACATGAATCACTTATTTATAATGAAAAGTTATTAAATGATATAAAAGTTAAATGGAAAAGTATGAAATCCCCAAAATATGTTACTTGCTGCCACGTCCAATAAATTATTTACCTGGTGTTGAGGTCAGACCTGTGGGCTTACGGCCCCTATGACATTTATGAAAATGTTCAAGTCAATGGCAAATTATGCCTTTGCACAATATGAATTTTGTTGATACCTATGATGGGGTACATACAGTCAATGGTGCTCCCAAGGATCGGAGAAAATAGGAGACATCACCAGATAGCCACTGTTTACGCTCTGAGTCTGAGGCCGGCTTGCCCTCTAGACTATCATGACCAGTGCTCGATAACTACCACTACCAGTGCTTGATAATTTGGTTTAAATCAAACATTTTTGACACTACTGCAATAATTAATTTCTATGAAAGATTTGAAAAAAATGATGAAATTATATTAACCCTTTTTGTTCGTCAAACTTTAAAGAAAGGTAAAATTATATTTCATTTTCTGTGGACATCATAATGTAGCAGTGGGTGCTCCTAATTAAGTATGGTCCTGCCTCAGGATGAAAAGGCAGCGGTTTTCTGTACAGTCAGTATTCACATCAGCCATGTTGCTATTTCATCAACAACAAAATATCCCAGTCATTATTGAAACAATGAATTAGCATTTCTACTACGTGTATAAACTATGAATAATCATAATATTATGTTATTCACTAACATTATTGCTAAGTACTTATTGGATACAACTAAAAAAGAAAGTAACAAGAAATATATGATTAAGATATGTTCTGTTAGCTAGGCACGTATGCTGTAGATGTCCCAAATGTTGTGAGTTCGATCCTGGCTGAGGGCACTAAAAAAAAAATCAAAATCTGTTTGTCAGATGATTTTCAGGGTTGAAATTACAGTAACATTGTTTGATTATATACTAGACATTCATATATATTATCAAATTTGAATAATCTTCAGGGGTTCAAATTAGCACTGGTCCGAGGTCCGGGACCCTCAATTTTTGATGCAGGACCTTCTCAATTTTAGGGACAAAGGTCCTGGACCTGTCAGTATTTACAATAACTCTTATTGGGGACTTTTCAATTTCTTCAAGTGGACCTTCCATCCTAGGCTTCCAAAAGTCCTGGACCTTTTGCCCTCGAATGTTAATTTGAACCCCTGATCTTGCATTCTGCAGTTTCTGTTGAAACCAATGGAGCATGAATGTAAACACGTTAGAGATACATGTAGCTATAAATAGACCATGCATAAGATCTATAGTTTCATATATATTATTTTTAAAAATCTTAAATTGGTTGGATCCCAAAAAGTTTGTGTTATCATGGTAATTAGCCAAACACCTGATCATACGATTAAAATGTTGTGTTTCTGTGTCTTTCCATTTAGCTTTGAAAGCCCAAACAAGACTACAAATTAACATACATATAATGGGTCAGTCATGACAAAGCTGGATATTAGATAAAAATGGGGAAACATTCATCAATTATTTACTGTTCTTTATTCCAGACTATCAGAGAGAAATGTTGTTGAGATTGTCACCAAACTTGTAAATTTGAAACTGATTGATGTTATTTACACACTAGATGGTAAAGAATATTTGACCCACCAGGAACTGGTCAAGGAGATCAAAGATGAACTGTTCGTAAATGGAGGTATGAGTCTTTAATAAAAAAATCATTTAATTTAATTTTTAATATGTATTTAGACAGAGGCCATACAAATAAATATGGGTGTAATTTTCCCTACTGACCCTGTTTTTTCATGCCTACTGCTGTTTTTACCTTAGCAACATTCAACTTGTATTCTACCTCCGTTTACTCAAAGTAATATTGTAAGTAATGACTTCCTTCCTTCCCTTTTTCTAGAAATTAAACAGGAAAACTCATTATCTTCTTTCAGAAAGAAGACAACTGATTTAGAAAGGGAAGCAGTTTATGCTCATTGCCTCTTGTGTAGTGTGTGATATTAACAATTATCATTTCTGCATAGTTAAGAAAAACACTACAAAAATCTATAAAAAAAACATTCATCAGTTTTCGTTTTAGAGATAGACTTTGGCCAGGATCCAGGATAAAAGGAGGGGTCTAGACAAATTTCGGCAAAATTTCCAATGAAAAGGGGGGGGGGGGGGTTCTAACTCCTATAACCCTCATTTGGATCCGCCACTTGTGATGCTGGTGGCAATTTTTGAAATTTTCCAACAGGGGACACCCATTTGTTAAAAAAACTTCTGGTACCTCTTGCATCATACAATTGATAACCAATTTTTTTCAGTTGAACATGGGTGCACATGCCTGGCATGCAGGTCTTAGATCTGTCCTTGAAATTTCTTTTGTGTGTGTACAAACATGTAATGTGTTTGTCATGATGTACAATTACATAAACTTACATAAACAGATTTTTATTATAGATTTTTTTTCTTTATTTGTCATTTTGTATGTAGTACTGTAAGTCCTGATCTTTTTGTTTCTTTCAGGAAGAATAAACTTAGTAGAATTACAACAGCTGCTTAATGTTGATTTTAGCCATATTGAAGCTAAAGCTAATGATGTCATTAAACAAGAGAGAAATATATCACTGGTTCTCGGACAACTCATTGATATGTAAGTTATTACACACTTTCTTACGTTCTAAGACTATATATTTTAGGTTGTTTATACATGTAGCAAATCCATTGCTTTGCTATCAGTCTGTTTACATTGCAGTAACTTTCTTTGAAGCTGTAGTTTTATGTCGCCTGCAATGTGTTGCAAAGCGACATAAAGGAGTCATTTTGACACTATCCGTCATCTTGGGTCGTCGTGCATCCTCACAAAAACTAACGTCGCAGTTTTCCAGGCAACTACATGTTAAAACTTCTTGATATTTGGTATGTAGCTTTATCCTATAGTACTTCAAGTATATGGTGTAAAGCAATTTTATGCCCGTAATTCATGTACTTCCTGATTACAGAATATTTTAAGACGCAGGCAACATACGTCTTCAATGGAAGACCGCCATTCTAGGTGGTATTTGTTATTGAAATTAGTTTCTTGAGAGAGCATGACATTTAAAAATTATATAAAAAAGAAACAATGATATTTTTTTAACTATTGAAAGGAGATCTTTATCATGACAATTTGATATTTTTTCATCCAAATATATTCACATATATATCTGATATTTGTTCATCTAAACTTTATTTCAGATCATATTTGGATAAGATATCTGAGGAAATTAACGATCGCCTCCAAGAGCAGGGTCACGTGACTATTCCAGAGTTAACTAAACTTTATGACCTTCCTGCTGATTTCTTGTCAGAGGTTTGTTTTTTCATCATTCTTAATTTTCTGAATTTATACTTATTGCAGTGACAGCTGTACATAATAATTATCAAAACAACTTAACATTTAACCAACCGTCTCTAAAAGCTCCCATGGAAAATCATTGATAAATGATTTTAAGTTTGATCTTGTGAGAAATGTATTCCACATCTCGATATTACATTTTAGTAAAGAAATAAACAGTACATATAAAATTTGGCAAATGAATTAACTTTTGTGATTGCCCAGTGCATTTAATCTTAATTAATGATTATAATATTTTCCCATTTATTCAATATTATACATTGATTAACATTTAGATGTTGTATATTTTGTTTGTTAGATATAATATATTTTGTGTGTACTATTTTTAAGATCATGAATAGTTATGAATGGGTTAATTTTGATTAAACTGTCCATTCTTTTGTTTAGATTGGTTAAAAGAAGTCTAATAAAAATTAATGAAGACTTGTTACTTTTGATGACTATCAAGTCACTGAATAATAGTATACAATTTAATCATATTACAATTTCATTTCAGCACTTGCATCAAAGAGTTGGAAGGATAATCCATGGCCATGTTGATGCTTATGACAAAGATGTCATCTTTACTGATTCTTTTATCAGGAGAATGAAAGCTCAGATTAGGGGAGCATTTAGTGCCATTACAAGGTAAATAGATGTAAGACACATTCAGTTGAAATCGTAATTGAAATAAGATGTCGTATCTGTTAAAATCTCAGTTTTAATTATTGGTTTATAGACTTGTAATAAGTAGAGAAAACGATTTAATTCATAACAGAATAGATCCTATTTATCTCTTAAGCTCACCTGGACCGAAGGTCCATGTGAGCTATTGCCATGACTTGGCGTCGGTCGTCGTCTGTCATTGTCGTTGTCGTTAACTTTTCTTTGAAAATCTTCTCCTCCGAAACGACTGAAGGGATTGCTTTGAAACTTTGCACACTTCATCTATGGGATGTCCTTTACCAAGATTGCACAAATGGTGACCGCCATCCAAACAACATGGCCGCCGTTACTAAAAATAGACTAGGGGGGTCAGACTACTGTTTTTGGCTTGTTAATCAAAAAGTATAAGAGATAGATGAAATCTGATGCCACGCTACTGCTTCAGCATCAAAAGCTCTACAAAAGTCTCCATTGAGTCAAAGTTGTCAGATGACCCCTTATAGGAGTTAGGGCCCCTTAAAGGTGAAAAATAGCATTTTTTCATGTTTTTGGCCTATAGAATGAAAACTATTACAGATAGAGAAAAGTTGTTGCTTGCTTAAATGTTCAGCTCATTTAGCTCTACAAAAGTCACCATAGGGTCAAAGTTGTCAGATGACCTCTTATAGGGTTACGGCCCCTAAAATAACGTTTTTTCATGTTTTTGGCTTAGTGAATGAAAACTATAGCAGATAGAGAAAAGCTGTTGCTTGCTTAAATGTTCAGTTCATTTAGCTCTACAAAAGTTTTCATTGGGTCAAAGTTGTCAGATAACCCTTACAGGGGTTACGGCCCCTAAAATAACGTTTTTTCATGTTTTTGGCCTATAGAATGAAACTACAGTAGATAGAGAAAAGCTGTTGCTTGCTTAAGTGTTCAGCTCATTTAGCTCTAGAAAAGTGTTTACATGTTTAGGGTTGACTCAGACCAGGTGAGCGATTCAGGCTCCTGGGAGCCTCTTGTTTACAAAACTAATGAACCCAGTCTAAAATTGCTGGCTGTTCGTAGTACATTTATATTTGGGAATTCTCTAAAAAAACACTTTTTTATTGTGTTTTATATTATTATTATAGTGTCTAAGTTTCTTGTCCCTTAATTTGCAGACCAACTGTCATTCAAACCATTATGTCCAGATATAGTTTTCAAGAAAGATTGTTTTACAGTGAGTAGTGTAATATAAAGCTTAAAATTTCTGTTTTTAATTCTAATCATATAACAAGTTTAAGTAACTTTTTACGAAGAAAGCTTGACAGATATGCATATGACATGTATGAACAATCAAAAACCACAATAATATTGTAACTATCTCATCAACTTCATGGTTGATTGATCTAGAAAAAAATGGATGTAATACTTAGGTAAACTTTGGTTTAAGTTGCTTATTCATGAGGGAAGTACAGTATCATCATGAAACTTTATACACATACGCATCTGTAGAAAATATCATTATAAATTGTACCCTTGACACCAGCCTCATGGCTCAGTAATTTCTGAAAAAGAACATGGCTGTATTATCATGTCTTTGGACACATTCTAGTTTCATTTAGAGTTTTTTATCAAAGGTTTTTCAATATATGAGGGGCCGATGGGTTTATTTTGTTCTCCGTTATTGGCAATTTTTATTTTCTGTGAATTGGTATTTGTTGAAATGTTCTTCTGTGCATCGTGATTGGATATTGCACGTGAACCGTTCTCAGCAAAGTATTTTGTCCATGATTCGTTTTAGGCATGCTTTACAGTAATACACAGTCAAACTTTTATTGGTGAACAAAAATTTTGCCATATTTTTTTTATTTTTTATTCTTCTTGATTCGTGATCAGGACCCCCATATATGGGAAATGCTGAAAATTGTAAATGAATATTTTACAGTACAATAAAAAAAAATTTTGACATTCTATTTTTAGCCATCCTTGAGGAATTTGTAAACAGTGGTAGATTAGCTGGTTCTATATCTGGAGGCAGACAGGAGAAAGCTATCTATGTACCTGATATATATACCAAGTCTCAGAATGAATGGGTTGATTCCTTCTATAAACAAAATGGATATTTGGGTATGACATGAAAGTTAAATAATTTTTCGCTATATTTACTAGTAGGTTTCAGAAGTGAAAAAAAATAGTGAAAAAAACTTGCTTAAACTGAATCATCCATAGATTTCCTGGACAAAATTTAGAGAACATAATTTAATTTTGTATTGTTGATGATATGCTTTTTGCATTTAGAATATTTGTTGTTCATACAAAAATATTTTTGTCAATGATATTAATTCATTATTAAGGATATAAATCTGCTTTAAACTTTGCTCATATAAATTACATTGGTTTTAAAATTTTATAACACAAAGTAACTTGAAGCTGAAGTTGACCATTGGATTCAATGAATTGTTTGTTTGTTCACATCAAATTATTGTTTCAAGAACATTTATTAAAATTCCCATCTCTCAATGTTTATTTTTAGAATACGACTCCCTTACCAGACTTGGTATTTCTGACCCTAAATCATTCATTAAGAAGAGGTTTAAAGGTGAACCCATAACCTATTTAGGGACATGTTGTGCTGGTTCTGGTATAAAGGACCAGGTGGAGTACAGTGTAGAAGAGGCTCTGTCTAATCATACTTGGGTGGATATCATGGTATGTTAAGGAGTCTTAAAATATTTGTACACATGTACATGAAAAATTCTTGAAAGGACTTATACTGAAAAGCCTTTACTTATATGGTTGGACATACCATTTACTAAAAACAACCTGGACCACAAGAACAATATTTCACTTTTAAACAAGACTTACTCAATGTATAGGATATCACCTTAATCTTTTTGTCATACCCTCATTTAGATAAGAGCTAGATATACTGCCTCCATATTCAGTGCTTTTGTATCTAGGTCTAGGTAATCAGAAACTGTATCCCACACTGATAGCTTCCTATTCTTTGTGTTTACTAGCTACTAGCTGTTCCATTGTCAATGTTTAAATACACATTGATTTATTTGTTTATTGATGTTGTGTCATGTAGACTTACTGGGGTTTCATTATTATTCGTGGGGTATCAATTTTGATGGTTATTGTGGGTGGCGTTGATCTGCGAAATTTCATACCCCATGAAATGAAACTTAACATTTATCTTTATGCTGCAGACTTCAGAACTCCACAAACTTATCAATTTCATTTTTTTTTTTTTTTTTTTATTTGTTTATCTAGTCAGGCTTTTAACAATACCTCCCTACAATCATCACCTGACAAGGATGTTAGGAGGTTGCAAAATTGAAAAATAAAACATGTATAAAGCTAGACATTTTGTAATTATTTTTTTGTACAAAAAAATGTAACAATAATTATTTAATTGAAGATACACACTCATTCACATTTACAAACACATACCATATACAAATTCATACAAACGCTGTTTACAATATGCATTAATTTGACTGTTCGATGTTTAATATAACTTACTGACATTTGTAATTTTATGAAATATTAAAAATAAAGCAATATAAAAAACAACAAAAAGAACAACTCAATTTTGAAATATTATTTGCATCGGAGCCCAAAATTTCTCAAATGCTCTTATGCTGTCGTTTTTGATAGCATTAAACCTTTCTAGTGATTGGTAGTACTTAATTCTGTTTTTTAAGCCAAGAAGGCTTGGTAAAGATTCATGTAGCTTACATTTATAAATATAATTCTTTGCGATTATAATAATCAAATTAATGAAAAGGGTGTAGTTTTTGCTGCCAAGCAAAAGTTTTTCAATATTAAAACCAATATTTCTATCATAAATCTTAAATAACTGAAATAATTGTACCCAAAATCTATTAACAATATTGCATTCAAAAAAAAATATGTTCTAATGTTTCTTCCTCATTTTTACAGAAAGAGCACAAGCTGGTGTTCTTCAACTTTATCTTAAACAAAAAGGAATTAGTAGGTAAAATTCTATGTAAAAGCTTGAACTGAAAATTTTTCAGATAAGTATCTTTACAACATTTCTTTAAAATAACAAAATAATTGTCCCAATTCGGGACATCCATATGAAGTTTTTCCTCCCATTTCAAGAATGTTTGAATGGGGTGTGTAAGATCTTATTAACTAAATCTATATATACAAATTTTATTTTTTTGGTTGTAAGAATCTTATCTAAAAACTCATCAATAGGAGTAAAACTTTCAATATTAATATCATGACAATTCTCTTTGACATATTTTCTTATGTGCTCAGGAATATTTGATATAAGACTATGATATAAAAGAAAGTTATTTGTATTTGCTTTCTCTCTAAATTGCAGGAAGTTGTAAAAAGTCCTGCTTTGAAAGTTAACAATGTCTTTAATAAACATGATATTGCTTTCTTTCCATTTTAAACATAATGTAAGATTGGATACAGAAACAAAATTCAAAATATCAAGTGAAAAAACATTTTGCTTAGAAAGCTTTATGTCCGGTTTTGCTATGGACAAATTATAAAATACTCCTTTCCAAAACATGTTCTTAATACAATGTGAAACTTCACACAATTTTTCTTTTTGTAGATTAAAAACTCTAGCTCCTCCAAAATGTTTGAGTTCAGAAACCAGTAGTGTTTGCCATATTCCATCAGGGTTTTCAAAGAATCTCTTAACCCATGACAGTTTCAGATAAATCTCAAAAGATGGCAAATGTATCATGTTCAACCCCCCCTGAGACAGATCTCCGATTAAAGTATTACGTTTTATACGATCTGTCTTACCACTCCAAATAAAGTTATAAAATAAAGTATTTATCTCATTCATCCTGGCTTCTGACAAACTTGGAAGTGAGGTAAATAAATGAATTAGTTTTGGAAGAGCCAAAGTTTTAACCACAGTTATCTTTCCTAGAAGAGTCAGTTTTCTATGCTGCCAGCTCTTCAATATGGCTGATACTTCTTTGATTTTTTTAGCAATATTTACATCCAGAATACTCTGTATATCAAGTGAAAACTCTATACCCAATAACTTAAAATTTGAGTGAGACCAAAAGAGATCGTAATTTGGACAAAGAACTTGATCTGAATATCTTTTACTCCCAATCCAAACAGCTCTAGTTTTTGAAGCATTCATTTTTAATCCAGAAGTATCAGCAAAGGATTTGAAACATATCAGTGTCTCCTCAAGAGACTTTTCACTACCATCTAAAGTTAAAAATGTGTCATCAGCATACTGACTTAAAAGAGACATTTGATTGCCAACTTCAATTCCTTTAATATTTGGGCTTGATTTAAGTTTTAAAGATAATAATTCCACTCCTATAATAAATAAATACGGAGACAAGGGATCACCTTGTCTACAACCTCTCTCAAGATTGAAGAAATCTGACAAGTGGCCATTGTTTATTACACAGCTTTTTGCGTTGGAGTATAGGCTTTCGAACCATTTGATTATTGATGGACCAAAATTAAAACTTCTAAGTGCTTTTTTCAAAAAATCCCACTCAATCGAATCAAAGGCTTTTTCAAAGTCTACCAAAAGTAATAATCCACTTAAATTATGATATTCAAGATAATGCATCAAGTCATATAACAGACGAGTATTTTCTCCAATAAAACGACCTTTGATAAAACCTTTTTGAGTGTCGCTTATTATATGAGGTAAGACAACTTTCAATCTATTAGCTATAGCTGCCGAAGCAATCTTAATGTCTGTATTTACAAGACTAATAGGTCTCCAGTTGCCAATTAAACGTCTGTCTTTTCCCTCTTTTGGTATACATGTAATCACGCTTTGGTACTGAAAATCAGAAAATTTGCCTGTTGCATATCCATGCAACAATGATCGATAAACAAATGGTCCGAGGTCCCTCCAAAAAAACTTATAAAAGTCAACTGTATATCCATCTGACCCAGGACTTTTACCATTTTGCATATTTTTAAGTGCAGCATAACATTCTTCAAAAGTAATGTTACCCTCACACTGATCTTTTTGTTCCTGTGTAAGTTTAACATTATGTGTAAAGAATGAATTGTCTAAGCTATCCGAAGGCACAGCAGTGTATAGTTTCTTATAGAAACTAGACTGCTCATGCATGATCATTGACTGATCTGAAATAATATTACCTTGACTATTGATCAATTCAACCATTGTTTTCTTTACAGAGTTCTTTTTTTCAAGTTTACAAAAATATTGAGTACATTTCTCTCCATTCTCATGCCAATTGGCACGTGAACGAAGAATAATGCCCTCAATTTTTTGTTCTCGTCTTGTCTGCATTTCAGCTTTCTTGATATTAAGTGACGTCAATGTTACCTCATTAGGGTTCACATTCATATCATTTTCTAGTCATTGTATATCTTTTTCAAGCTCAAGGATTAATGCCTTTTCTTCCCTTGATTTATTAATACTATGTTCAATTGACAAGGATCTGATCCTCATCTTCAGGTATTCAAAAAAATATTGGTCATCACAAGTTAATTGAACTTGTAATGGGTTATTCAAATCACCTGATAGATAAAACTCAGATACAGAGTCATTGATGCACATTTTAACTTTATCAATATAGTCTCTATCTCTCAGTAACTGGGAATTGAACTTCCAGTAACCCTTCCCCCTTATCCCTACACTTGCTGAGAAACTAAAGACAATGGCAGAATGATCTGTTCTATAGCCAGGAATAATTATTGATTTTTTCATAAGTGAGAATAAATCTTCACTTACCAAAAAATAGTCAAGTCTACTTTGTTTCAAAGGAGACCTTTGACGCCATGTATATTTTTTATCGTCAGGATGACTAACACGCCAAGGATCAATTAGCTCAAATTGTTCACACATTTCCTCAATCTTTTTACGAGAGTTAACATTTCTATTGTGAATTATATTATATGTGTCCATTCTAAAATCCTGGACCACATTCCAGTCACCACATAGTAGGTAGCTATTGTTATTAAAAGAAGCTATTTTTCTAGATAAATGTTCAAAAAATAAAGGTTCATCCTTATTGTGACCATATATACAAACAAAAGTAAGTCGTTGTTCAAAAATAGATAAATCAACTATTATAAATCTTCCATTTTCATCAATTATATGGTTATGAATATTATAATCTAAACCTGGTTTAAACATAATACAAACACCTGCACTACTATTATTACAATGACTAAATAAACATTTGCCACCCCATTCATCTTCCCATAGTTTTTCCACACTTTCACTACTATGGGTTTCTTGAAAACAAATTATGGATGCATTTTTACTCTTTGCCCAATTAAAAACATCTACTCTTTTGTTTATATTACTAAAAAGACCCCGTACATTCATTGATAAAATGCTAACACAATTATCTAAACTCATTATGTTATTTGTTCAGCTAAACAATATATAAGAAAATCAGTAAGTAAATACATTCTGTGGTTCATATTATAAACAGTAACACTCAATACATTCATACAGAGATGACGCTTAAATTCATTTTGAATTGTCAACATCAGATATTTAACAGGTTTTTTTTGGCATAAAACATCTTTTATTATTAAGAAGAGAACAAACGTAACTGAAAAAAAAAATAAATGTATATCCATAAATATATATATTCAAATATTTATAGGCACAATTTCCCTGCAGATGTTACCCTATATCTTGGTATACAGTCAACATGCCACTATAACGATAATTGCATACACATAGTTGTAATCATTAAAGGAAATAAACTCAATAAAGAATATATACATGTAGGTAAATATTACAAACACTGCTCCCCCCCCCAAAAAAAAATAAATAAAATAAAGAAAGAGAAAAAAAAAATAATAAAAAAGAAAATATAATAGATATATAATAATAAAAGTAGATTTAATGGAGAAAAAAAAATTGAGTTATTCCCCTTTTTCAGTGAAGTAGGAATACATGTACAATAATTTATGATTCAAGCAAAATCTAATTTGAAAAAAAAAAAAAAAAATGACAATTATTTAAAAGTTACAGTACATACAATTAGCCTTTTGTCATCTTCTTCTCTATCTTTTCCTCAATATTGTCAAATAGATCAATCTTGATTCTTGTTTTACTGTCCTTCAACTTGGCGTAGACACTACAGTTATAAAACCATGCATTGTCAATTTGAGGTTTTTGGCTAAGTCTTGTTATTAATCCAAGATTTCTTTGTGTTATGTCATCATGGAATTTAACACCTTGTTTCAGTCCCTTTTTGCTTCTCATAATTTGGATTTTAATGTCAGTGTTTCTCACTTTCACAATCACTGGCCTGATTTCACCCTCCCTTCCTGGTATTCGGTGTATTGCCATGACATCTTGAGGATCTATATCAACACTCAAATCTGTTTTTACCATGTTAACAAATATGTCCCGCAAATTCTCATCCTTCCTTTCAGGGAAATTGACCATTCTAATGTTATGTTTCCTAGAATACTGTTCATTATAATTGGCAAGTTTTAAAGCATCTATTGACCTCCTGTTACAGTCACTCACAGCATCTTGTAGATCTTCAATTTGTTTATCTTTCACCCTAAGTCTTTCTTTCAAATTTGAGTTTTCAATGTTAAGGGCATCAACTTCATCTTGCAGTTTGCCAGTTCTTTCTCTCAACTTTGTATTAAACTCTGTTGTTATTGTGTCTCTTAATGAGGTCAACAGGTTGCTCACAATATGGGTCACTAGGTTTTTTAAGTCCTCTTGTTTGACCAACTTATCAAGATCAGATTTGGTAACGGTATCTTGAAGGCATTTCTTAATATCCTTTAAATCTGATTGAATAGTCATCAGATCCACATGGTCAAGACTTTCATCAGAGACATCTGAGTGAGTTCTTTTATCTCGTTTAGCTGGATTAGCTGGATTTCCTTTTGAACTTCCATCAACATTTTTCTTAGGGGCTAACATAGTCTGAACAGTATTCCCTTTCTTATTCTGTTGTGACATCTTATGAGGTTCTAAACTGCACTATGAATATACTGAACAGTAATCAGTCAAATACTCCAAACAAAGAATATTATTTCATTAAAGTTATAAGTTCCAATTTTGCATAAAATGCAATAAAAATATTTCCACTCAATAGTCCATCAAAAATTGAACATTTCCATATAAATATTATGATATATGTCCATCAGATAAAGGTAAAATTGCCAAAAATCTGAAGAGCAAATTAGCTCACAACTATCTTGGCGGCCATCTTGGATTCTATCCACATTTATCTTTATGCTGCAGACTTCAGAACTCCACAAACTTATCAATTTCATCGGTACCCACAAAAATAAATGAATTCACATACCATTATTATCTATTACAATTCTATAATACAAATCACTAGATAAGTCATTTAGAAACAGGTGAAATGAAACAAAATAAACCTTGTTTTAGAAGTCCATCATTTCCCATCTTTTCAAATTATATTTTTCAGCCATTACTTCCCTCAATATTCAGTGAAGAGGATGCTAAGCAGATATTGACTGATTGTAGCAAGAAGCATCCCCATGCTGTCGTCTGCTGTGATACCATAGTAACCAGTGATCAGTTTCTCAAGAAATGGAATGAGCCATTCCAAGATCTTGTCACGAAGAAAGCAGAACAGGTAACACTGATTAAAAAATAACTTTAACAAGGTATATTACAATGTTGTTAAAAACATTTTCTCTAGGAATGTTATTAGAAAGAAAACAGAATGTTTTTATTAATTTTATAATTTGAGCCGTGACTGTTTATGCCTTGGAGCATTTCAAGACAAACAAAAGTTGTTCATTTTTGGCCAGATAACGAATGATGCAATTAGAACAAATATATGCAGAGTAGTCCATTAAGGTGGGACGTTACATTAAAAAGGATGTTACCGATAAGATTTACCTGTACACTGAAAAATCAGTCCGAACATCGTGAAACGCAACATTAATTTAAGTTAGATTCTATTTTTCACGTATACGCAATGTTCACCAGTCCGTACCTTGAAAATGAAGCCTGTGACATATTTTTTATTTTACATCAATGCATCACAAATTTTCCATGGATTATTATACCCCCCACTTCAAAAGTGGGGGGTATATAGTGATAGGGGTGTCCGTCCTTCCGTCCTTCCGTCCGTCCTTCCGTTACACTTCAGGGTACCCATCTCTTATCCGCAACTCCTCCTAAACCCCTTGGTGGATTTTCATGAAACTTACACACAATTGTTGTGACATAATGTAGATGTGCACTTACTATTTTAAAATTTGATCAGAATGGTTTTTGGGGTTTCCCATAGCAAAACATGGACTTAGCCATTCGAGTACATGGGGGTACCCATCTCTTATCCGCAACTCCTCCTAAAACCCTTAATGGATTTTCATGAAACTTACACACAATTGTTGTGACATAATGTAGATGTGCACTTACTATTTTAAAATTTGATCAGAATGGTTTTTGGGGTTTCCCATAGCAAAACATGGACTTAGCCATTCGACTACATGGGGGTACCCATCTCTTATCCGCAACTCCTCCTAAACCCCTGAATGGATTTTCATGAAACTTACACACAATCTTCGTGACATAATGTAGATGTGCAGCTACTATTTTAAAATTTGATCAGAATGATTTTTGGGGTTTCCTAAACCAAAACATGGACTTAGCCATTGACTACATGGGGGTACCCATCTCTTATCGGCAACTCCTCCTAAACCCCTTGGTTGATTTTCATGAAACTTACACACAATCTTTGTGACATACTGTAGATGTGCACCTACTATTTTAAAATTTGATCAGAATGATTTTTGGAGTTTCCCATAGCAAAAATGGACTTAAGCGTTCCCCTACATGGGGGTACCCATCTCTTATCCGCAACTCCTCCTAAACCCCTTGATGGATTTTTATGAAACTTACACACAATTGTTGTGACATAATGTAGATGCGCACTTACTATTTTAAAATTTGATCAGAATGATTTTTGGAGTTTCCCATAGCAAAACATGGACTTAGCCATTCCCCTACATGGGGGTACCAATCTCTTATCCGCAACTCCTCCTAAACCCCTTGATGGATTTTCATGAAACTTACACACAATTGTTGTGACATAATGTAGATGCGCACTTACTACTTTAAAATTTGATCAGAATGATTTTTGGAGTTTCCCATAGCAAAACATGGACTTAGCCATTCCCCTACATGGGGGTACCAATCTCTTATCCGCAACTCCTCCTAAACCCCTTGATGGATTTTCATGAAACTTACACACAATTGTTGTGACATAATGTAGATGTGCACCTACTATTTTAAAATTTGATCAGAATGATTTTTGGAGTTTCCCATAGCAAAAACATGGACTTAGCCATTCCCCTACATGGGGGTACCCATCTCTTATCTGCAACTCCTCCTAAACCCCTTGATGGATTTTCATGAAACCTACACACAATCTTTGTGACATAATGTAGATGTGCATCTCCTATTCTAAATTTTATCTGATTAATTTTTTTGGGGGGTGGGGGGTATTTATTTGTGAGCTGTGGCTCACAGTTTTTCTAGTTATATCAGTTTTTGGTCAAAATTTGCATATCGTTAGTCCATTTTTGTTTTTAAAAAGTAAAACTTTTTTTTCCTTTATGTCATTGTTAATTTCCTGCCAAAATTGCAGTTTTCAAATGCATTTATTTAAAAAACGAGGTCCGTGACCCCCATTTTTTATTTCATATATGGATGTATATCACTAAGAACTATGCGTCTACCAATTATCCTTAACCATTTGGTATCGTCCCACCTTAAAGTCTGAGGAAACTTATTAGTTTGTTTTACATTGTGAAATGAAATTTTTTTTTCTTTGTTACAGGGAGTAGGTATTTAGTTGAAAGTATACAAATAGAGGGATCAGCATGCCATGATTTCTTGTGTTATTTTTTTTATGAATACTTTTTTTTCACAACATGTTTATTACTAGCTTTTACATTTGTTGCTACATTTCTAAAATGTAATCCTTGTACTGGTGCTTAGGCCACTTAAAATTTATTCCTAGTTTGTCAGACATATTTGTCAAAAACAGGTAGCAAGTATATGAAATTTTTTTTTCAAGAATTGTCAATTTTATAGGGAAGAGGATTTTGACCTTGTAGTCTCAAATCATTTTCAATAAAAAAAAAATCTACTTCAAGCAAGCACTTCAGTTTTAGGCCTCATATTAGAGTATATCTTTATATATTATATCATGCATATTACTATACAACATTTGCCACACATGTTTCAATGTTTTTAATGACTGAAATGACCAACAATATATATTGTCTAACAATATGAAAACTGTTAAATCAATAAAAAAAATAAATATGAATTTACTTTCAACAGCATGAATTGAAAAAAAAATGTTATTGCAATTTTGGAAACTAATGCTGGGAAATCCCATCAAGACATAGGAATTTTTATCTTTAGTATAAATTTTATTGCCGACAATTTGAAGATGCAGGGATTCTGTCAAACTAGAAATCGATTTGGAGTGGCCTTAAGGAAATATTTTGATTTGTATTCAAAACACATTTATCATTTACATTTAAAGTGGTCAGACTGTGTTTTTAAATAATAAACATTTATTAGTTTCATTCATTATTTTAAGATACAAACAGGTGAACAAAAAAGTTTAACCTATTGTATATCTCATACATGTGACAGATCCGTCATGACAAAGCTGGAGATTTTTACGCTTTTTTTTATCTATTTTATACCAATGCAATAGACAAAATCTTGGCATTACTTACATTTGAAGTGTAATTGGCTATTGTGTTTCATTATATTATGTCACTCCATAATGCTAAAATCTTGCAAATTTTAAAATCTAGTTACTACAATTTATCAATTTCTAAAGTAAATGAAAAATTTTGTTTAAAAAAAAAGATTCAGTTGTATTATTCATTGGTTTATAAGTTCAACTCACCAGTTCTTTTAAAATAATAATACATGTAATAAATTATAACCTCCTCTTTCATTAAAGGATGTAAAACAGAACCCAGCTTTGTTTTCTACTGAGGGACAGAAAGGAGGGGGAGGGAAGTTAATGGTAGATGAAGGATCCAAAGAAGATAAGAAAGACCAGAGAAGAAAGAAAGCAGCTGGTACAAAATTTTACATGTATTTTAATGTCCTACCAACTTTGTTATATTTGTCATATTTTTACCTGCGTCGCCGAAGGCGAAAGCAGGTCTAGTTGTCGGGTCACTCCGTCCGTCCGTCTGTCCGTCCGTCCCGCTATGTGGTGCCTTTCTTGTGTAATCTGAATCTCAAAAACCAAACAATAGATCTTTCCGAAATTTTACACAGTGATTACAGATATATTGAAGATGTGCACCTCCCCTTTTGGGATCATTTTATAATTTGGTTTAGAAATTAGGGGCCCAAAAGGGGCCAAAAAAGCGACTTTTTAATTTTTTTCCACAATAACTTTTGTTCTGGTTGACCAAATGCTATTAAACTTTACAGTAATGTTACTTACCATAAAAGGAAGGGTTGGGCTGATTTTGGGTGTCCACTCTTTTTTCGTTTAGAAATTAGGGGCCCTAAAGGGACCAAAAAAAGTGACTTTTTTATTTGTTTCGACAATAACTTTTGTTCTGGTTGACCAAACGCTAAGAAACTTAACAGTAATGTTACTTACCATAAAAGGAAGGGTTGGGCTGATTTTCGGTGTCGCCTCTTTTTTCTTTCAGAAATTAGAGGCCCAAAGGGGGCCAAAAAAGCGACTTTTTAATTTTTTTCCACAATAACTTTTGTTCTGGTTCACCAAATGCTAGGAAACTTTACAGTAATGTTACTTACCATAATAGGAAGGGTTGGGCTGATTTTGGGTGTCCCCTCTCTTTTTGTTTAGGAACGAGGGGCCCAAAAGGGGCAAAAATGTGACATTTTTTATTTATGGTCCGATTTAGAAATTTTTTTTTACAAGTTAATTTTGGTCAAATATTGGATTCAAAATGTAGGATACAATTTTTTCTTGACTCACCTTTTCTGTTAAGCAATAAGGGGACCAAAAGGGGAAAAAATAGAAACTATTTTTCGTCTATTTTTACAATATTGGGTGGCATGTGACAAATATGCTTTGTAAGTCCACCATAGGATGCAAGTGTCAAAATATTTTGACTGTCCATATTGGGCCTAGAACGTACAGGGTTCAACGTTTTGCCGTGCGACGCAGGGCCAGACATCGATTGGTCTTGTTACTGCTTGCCCGTCTTTTCATCAAGGTGGGTTGAAGTGATTTTTTTTTAAAACCTGCATGTGTGTGAGGTCTTTCATCAAAATCATGTAAGGAATTTATTTCACAATACATGCCAAAGATTTTTAAAAGACTCATTGAAGTCGCTTTAGCAAAATGTTGAAGAGCACAATTAAATAGTAAAGAGTAATAAAAACAAAAATATTAAATAACAAAATATAAAATTGAAACTTAGACTTAGGCATACCCGGGTGTAGAAAAACCTAGAGAGAAATGAACCGGTAAATCAGTGGTAAATGCAGGCATATTTTATAAATTTTCTATCTATATTTGAAACAATCATCGAGAAGTATTTACTTGCTAAGAGTGCATGAATTGATATTAAGGTTGCAATATCGTAAAATGTATTGCGCAGTGCTCATTATAGGTAAAACATGTATAAAGATAAAACAGATACATGTATAAAAGGATTAATAATATGAATAAAAACCTTTAAAAACTTAAATTACCTCTAATGTTGTAGAAATAAATACATCGTAATAACTTCAATGATAAGAAAAATAATGTATAGCACTCAGATTTTTGTTTATTATGCAAATTTTATCAATTATCTATTAGCTGCTTCTAAAAGTGGAGGTGGTACACAAGGTCGAGAGGTCAAGACTAAATCAACAAAGAAAAAGTACAAAGGTCACGACACCAAAGATGATTCTGATGAAGAAACAACAACAACAAAGAGTTCTGCTAAGGGGAGACAACCAGAGGCTCAGTTCATGTCAGTAGAAGAGATAGAGCATCAATTGAAGAAGCAGAAAGAACTGAGAGACTGTCCAGAAGACTTTATTACTGAGATTGCTGAACAGCTTCACAGGTATGATTGGTGCAATATGTTTCTGTTTTACATAAAATGTATTGTACAGGGATGATTTTTATTGTTCTATCTAAAACTTTATTTAAATAAGTTAAAATGTAGTTAAAAGTAGTCAATAAAACAATTTTTGAAAATGTAATTACTATATTTTTAATGAAAAGTAACTTTATTAGATTTGTTTTAAATCATTAAAATAATGATTTAATTGCAAGCCTATTGTAGACTTGTGACCATTTAAGCTGTACTCCATTGTGGTTTTCCCAATTAGCTGTTATTTGATAGAGATTGTGTCGAGCAACCTAATCCACATGTCATTATTATCTATTGAACAGTTTTTTCTTCTCTTTGTTTTCTATAGACCATTGACCAGACAATACCAAGAGGCAGCTAAGTCTATTTTCCTGACCCACTCTGGTACCAGTACTGGCACAGGGAGGAAGAAAACTCATGGAGAACTACAGGAGAAAATATCAGGACTCTGGACTAATCTTTGTCTGTTTGAAAAGGGCCTCAAACATTTTACTGGTAAATAACACTGCTAAAAAAATATCAGGGCTCTGAACTAATCTTTGTCTGTTTGAAAAGGGCCTCAAACATTTTACTGGTAAATTACACTATATTTTCTCTAAATATTATAAAATTGTAATTAGAATACTTTCCTTTCATTTTAATGTTGCTTTTATGCCCCATCTACGAAAGTAGAGGAGCATAAAGTGTTCAGGTCTGTCCATTCGTACGTCCCAAATCCCCATATTTTCAAATTCCCACTTACATACAAATGCCACATCAATCATATTGGTATGGTAGGTGCATCTAGTGATGCTTAGCACAATGCATGCTTCGGATGCTGGATGTGACATATATTTTCCACATGAATGACCACGTACAAAAGAATGGTTAAAGTCCATTCCTTCTTACTGACAAGTGCCATAGCAACCAAATTGGTATGGTACGTGCACCAAGTGATGCTAAGCACAATGCATGCTTGGGATGCTGGATGTGACCTATATTTTACACACGGATGACTTCTTACAGAAGAATGATGAAAGTCCATTCCCACTTACTGACATGTGCCACATCAACTATATTAATATGGTGTGTGCACCTAGTGATGCTAAGCACAATGCATGCTTCAGATGCTGGCTGTGCATGAATGACCACTTATAGAAGAATGATTAAAGTCCATTCCTTCTTACTGACATGTGCCACATCAGTAGGTGCAACTAGTGATGCTAAGCACAATGCATGTTTCAGATGCTGGCTGTGACCTATATTTTCCGCATGAATGACCACCTGTAGAAGAATGGTTAAAGTCCATTCCATCTTACTGACTAGTGCCATAGCAACCATATTGGTATGTTAGATGCACTTAGTGATGCTTTAGTGATTTGGGGAAAAATAAATGTTGCAAGATGGGGCATTGTGTCTTTTGGACATATTCTTGTTCTAAATGTGTTAAATGACAGGGAAGTAGTAGCTCATAGAACCAGTTAAAATTACAGAATTGTAATGAAATTGGTCTAAATGTCTGATATTTGTTAGCAATTGGTTTTATATTGAATTAAAATTTATTTTTGAAGATGATACTTTGACACAGCTGATAAAACATCTTCTGAAGACAGTGTGTACAGATATAACCAACATGGTAGTTAATGCTATAGCTACTGATCATATGATGTCTGTTTCTGAGGAATTACAGATGACAACTGAGGTAAATGTTTTCCTAGTATCACTTAAAGAATTAATAAAAGATATACATGTATGCCCATAATTGTAGGTACTTTCCAGTGGCTCATATTGTCTGAACAAAAAAACAATATTAAAAGTAAAAGAAACTAAGTTCCCAAGTTTGCATTTATAACAGTAAAATATATTTTATCAATTGAATAAAAATTGGGTAAAAAACATTAGGAAAATGAATCAGCTTGAATCCTATCAGATAGTACATGTATATTTTATGATTATCGTGATATACCGTATAGAGGTTTATTTAAGTGGGGTGCAAATTTTGGCGTATTTTAGCGGTCTGACTGAAATCACCAAAATAAAAACAGATAAAATTTCTTAAATTTAGAAGCTCCAGGAAAATGTTATGCAACTCAATCGGTATTTGCAATTTCAGCAATAACATGGTCATTTGTCATATTTGCCATAACGTTGTGTAAATTAAAAGTAATTAAGTTAATAAAGTAATCAATGTCCTACAGTGAATCTGTTCTTTGTGCAGAATGTTTTTTTGTGATAATATTACTCATAGATAAATCAGTTTGAAGTTATTTAATTCAAACTTCAAATTAACCTTAATGGTTTTGACTATCAATGCATCGGTTATACGTGTGCTTATTAAAGATCAAGCCCCTGATTGTGATCTAATTGTCAAATTGACACCTTGTTCAGCTGTCATTTTAATCATTAAATAAGCATGCGGATTAGCACAATAAGCAAACCACAAAATAAATCAATCTGTCCTAATTATGAAATTGGTGTGCAATTGAAATAATCAATTATAACTTAATAACTGAAAAAAATACTAAATGTTACTGAAAATAATTCCAAAACAAGAGGTTATTAAGGAAATTAATTTTCTATGGTTTTGCCCATCGGCCAAAATAAAAATCGCCAAAATTTTTGCCATACATTTTGACCTACAAACCGCCAAATTTTACACCCGCTGTACGGTAGATTATTGATTTTGGTTACTTTAACAAACATATTTTTAAGATTACAAAATTACATGAATCTGTGCAGTACCACCTGGTATAAGTTGACCTTTGATATTGTTTAAATATGTATTTATTGTTTATGTACAGGCTAGAGCTGCCATTATTGTAAAACTTCCAGAAGCATTACAGAAAATATTGACAAAACTACACACTTCTCTGAATGGCAAGGTAAGAGTATGACATGAAAAAAAAGTCATGTTCTTTTAGTGGAAAGGTTGCTTTTACTCTAAAAGCTGTCAGTGAAATTAACAAAGTATTAGATTTTGATTATCTTTTTTTTTATACTCAAATTCAGAATAGTGGTACCTTTATCAATTGAATTTAAATGACACCAACAGGTTTGCCAATTAGGTGTCTTAAGAGAAGAAAGAGGTTTATTATTAGGTCAGTGAAGTTGGTCAGCCATGAAACACCTGTTGTTAGTATTAAATCCTGAAGCATATCAATTCAGGTAGAAATTTAAATGGATCAAACTGACCATTTGATCAGTAATTATTGGACAGGTGAGATCCATTTAAATTTCTTCCTGAATTGATATGCTTCATGATTTGATACTCACAACAGGTGCTTCATGGCTCACCAACTTCACTGACCTAATATTAAACCTCTTTCTTCTCTTAAGACACCTAATTGGCAAACCTGTTGGTGTCATTTAAATTCAATTGAAAATGGTACCACTATTCTGAATTTGAGTATAAGGGAGTACGACATTCAGCAATTGAACATTTTCGAGATCCTTGGCTTTTATCCATTCAAATGCATTAAAAAAAATTCAACATGTTTTCTTAATATTTGTTCAGAACTATTAAGAAAATTTCATAATAAACACCCTATAACAATTTCATTCAATTCTAATTACAATTTCTATGTTAAAACAGAAGACGAACTTTCAATGTATTTCCTATGAAAAATCTAGAGAAGTTTTTTCCCGCCATATTTTTAGGTGCTGATATCTTGAAAACGGCTCCATGTTTTTGAAAACTTTTTTCATAAAGTCTAGCTATTTTGAGCTATTCTTTCCAAATTTTCTATTCTAAAAAACTTTTAATTACAAAAAATCTCAGGCTCGTACTCCCTTAAACTAAACCTGTCTCCTTGCCCCAGCACCACAAGACGAAAAATTTTCTTAAGTCTGAGAATATTCTCAGACTGGAGTGTTTTTTTGTTTTGTGGTGCTGACGCAAGACCAACTTAAACTCAGACTAAAAAAATGAGATATATATTTGTTTTAATGTTGCCTGCTACATGTTGCAGAATTCACATAATGAAATAGAGGTCTTTTTGACTCTTTCATTGTTCAGCATCACCATAAAGGACATGTTGGGAGGCAGGATATCATATATTTAGGACAGTCATATTCCTGTATTGTTAGTTTTATTTAAATTTCTTACAGCATAAACAGTTGACAAAATTAACCACAAAGCATATATTAATTGTCCTATATATCTGGTACAGATTAAGGCTTATACATTATTGTATGCAATATGATACAGCATCATTGGATAGATTTTTATACAAGTCGAAAATTGGCATTTCTAATGTTATTTAAACCTTATTTACAAAAATGTTATATTGGTAAATGCGTGTATGATTTATATTTTTTTAATGCATGTATTAGAAATGTGCATCTTACTCTGATTTGTAATTATGCATCATTTGGAATGTTTTAACAGTCCCTTGAAGACTTCAACAATTCTCTTAGTGTTATTTGTGGACCAGAACATCTTGGTGTAATGTTGAGAAAGCCAGATAAGAAAAAAGAAAGGTACATTTACAGTTTTTGTCTCGCCTGCGACGAATAGTCGCCGAAGGCGAGACATAGGTATTACTTTCCGGCGGTGGCGGCGTAAACTTTTTTGTAAGACTTTTGTGGACTATGAATTGCTGGAAAAGGATAATTGCTTGGCATCTGATATTTGGTATACAGACAGTTCAGTTTATGGTCTATGCAACTGTCATCATGCCATGTGACCCTGACCCCATTTTCATGCTCCAGTGACTCTGTGAACTTATGTCTTTTTTCAGGCTGTAAACTTTTTTGTAAGACTTTTGCGGACAATGAATTGCTGGAAAAGTATAATAGCTAGGCACCTGATATTGGGTATACAGACAGTTGAGGTCATTGTCTATGCAACTGTCATCATGCCATGTGACCCTGACCCCATTTTAAAGCTCCAGTGACTCTGTTAACTTAGGTCTTTTTTCAGGCTGAAAACTTTTTTTTAAGACTTGTGGACGATGAATTGCAGGAAAAGTATAATAGCTAGGCATCTGATATTGGGTATACAGACAGTTCAGGTTATAGTCTATGCAACTGTCACCATGCTGTGTGACTCTGAACTCATTTTCACGCTCCAGTGACTCAGTGAACTTAGGTCTTTTTTCAGGCTGTAAACTTTTTTGTGGGACTTTTGTGGACGATGAATTGCTGGTAAACTATAATAGCTAGGCATCTGATATTTGGTATACAGACACTTTTAGTGTTTATATCAAGAAATGAAAGCTTAGGTCATTGATTTTTGTGATGGTGCCGGCAGGCGAGACATACTTTTAGTGGCCACACTTGTTTTTAATTTACTGTGGATTCATTTAGTTTTGAGTGTGCCAATTTATGTGGTTTGATGAAACGGGATCAGTTAGTAGATTTTTAAATTCATGGTTCTGAAGTCTGCAGGTACAGATAATGTTGCTATTCATGAGTTGATGAGAATCACAAATAAAAATACTTTCTATTTTTTTTAGTAAATTATTTTTTACACTTAAAAGGCACATATATAGTTTTAAAATCAAAACCATCCACAAATATTTTTTTTTCTTTCAACAATTTTTTACCACAGAAACAGAAAAAAAAACTTGATATTACTGCAGTAATATCTATTACTGCAGTAATATCTTTATGTATGGACATGATGTACAGATTTAACAATACATTTTTACAGTGTATGAAATTAAATTAAACTACAATGATTTCTGATGGTTTCTGTTTGACCGGAAAAAAAATTCCAACAACTGTGATTTTGGGCTACAAAACTAAATTCTTTATTTAATGCTTGCCTGTATTATGTGTACATTAAACACTGTTTTAAGTGCAAGCATCTCTTTCTGTATTAAGTTATTCAATTTAGCATTTTTTTAATACAGACAACTCGTATTTAATCAAAGACAAGTGTTACTTGAACAATTGAACTCTGAGAGTGATCCTGCCATGGCCCTGCATCTAGCATCTGTGATTTTGTTTCACACATATACACAAAGTATCATAAGTATACCAGGAAAGTGTGTGCCACAGGTGATACAGTTCCTTCAAGGTCACCTTGAAGAAGAGAAGTTTGATGTTTTACATAAACAGCAAGGTATGACAAGATTTTATATGTAGAATTCTTATTTTATAATGAGATGTGAAACAAATGTACCTAATAATTATTTTGAAAAATCAACAAAATACACCAATTTGGTTTGTTTTGGTCTGATTTCATAAAGTGGAAATCAGGGTTTAAAAATGGTGAATGTTGGGTGGTGGCAGACAGGAAATCATTTTTGTAACAGTTTCTGGTTGTGCTTGTTTCTTGCTCTCAGAGTAACTTTTGACAATTTGAAATTGTGTTTAGGTCTGTCCATCTGTCCCAGATAGGATTTACCTTCAGGTTGAGGCTCATTTTTCCTTTTTGTGAGGTAAGACACCATGTCTTTTGGACATATCCTTGACACTCGGTCCTGCAATAAAGGACACAGGGAGAGGTAGTTGTTTCTCATTCTTAAGATGTTGTCTTCTTATTTACATGTATTTTCTTTATTACAGAGCTGGTAATACAGATGATGAAACTGCAAGGAAATGAAGAAAAGGCTGATGAACTAATGGAAAAAGAGAAAGAAGCTAAATCTCAAATAGAGTCCATTAGAAAGATTGTCAGTACAACAAAAAGGACTGCAACTCAGGCTTCTGAAGATTAATATTATATCTGATTTATACTATTTATTTTGGGCATTTTGGAAATAAAGAAATAGTTATAGGAAGATTTTTGTTTATATATGGGTGATGCAGATACAGATTTTTTTCCACATGGATCACTGTTGTCAGATTAAAGTAGTATTTCCAACAACAAAAAATCAAAAACAAAAACATTCAACATGAATCCTATATATTTCTGTTGTACCAATAGTTCATCAATAAAAATGTGAACATTTGGAATTGACACCTTTCCTAGGAGGCATTAAAATGTCATGTTATGCATCACTTATAAAACATGGCTATGTTTTTATGTGAAAATATTTATTTAATCCAATGTTCCTTTTTGATAGCCATTGTTTAAATTTTTAGATATAATTTTTTTCTTACATGTATTTTTAAAAAAATGAAAATACATAAATCCAAATTCTTTGGCTTATAAGTAAATTTAGATTGGTTGTTGTAGAAATCTTGAAGCAATTTATTGTTATTTATCTTGGTTGAAATGTTTTTGATATTTATATTTAATGTCTGATGTTTTGGTAATAAACATTTTAAAATTTAAAGTCTCTTACTACTTATAACAATATCATAGCATGAAAAATATTGTTTGCTGTGGAAAACCAAAAAGACTTTTTGAATCAGAGGAAAAATTGCTGTTCCTTTGCTGTTAATGATGTTCCCTACTATTATTGAAAATGAATAGGTTTCAAATTTGACGGATAATGGTAAAAGGTGTCAAATAATTTCACTGGAAGTGAACAAGTGGAGAAAAAGTTTTTGCAACAGTTTACCAAGAAACTGCTAATTATAAAGTACACTTGGACATAAGTTATGATAATTCTCTCAGTTTGAATCTTTTAATGAAGTTCAGGATGTAAATTTAACTTTACTGCAAACTTTTTTTTCTTCATCATTTTTCAAATATTTAAAAATGGTAAATTACTGCTATTGGCAACAAAAGTAGTGGTTTCATAGATCAACTGGTTTAAAAAAAAAAGAAAAAAAAATATTAGTCATTATGCAAGTTTTGAATACTTTATGAAAATTTAAATACTATTGTAAATTTTGAAAAATCTGGTCCTTTTTAACTTATGTCTGAGCCTATGTTGGTTCACTTATAAACTGCTGGTTCTAATAAAAGATAATGAGATGTGGAATAAGTGTTCCTGGCACAACCTACAATATACATGGCAATTTAAAAGATCTGCAATAGAAAACAGCTAGCAGCCTTCAATGTGTGCATGTTGGTGTTTAACGCCCTTTATCGACATACATAGGCCATGAAGGGCTGTCAGTTTTAATGGTGGAGAAAACGGGAGAAAACCACCGACCTTCAGCAGGTAACTGACAAACCTAATCAAATACAAGTGGGGAAGTTCCTTTTTTGTTAATTACAATCCGGACTGGGACACCATCTGAGAGGTGATCAGCTAGTGATCAATAGTGTGGTATATAAACCAGCACCTTAGACCACTCTGCCACCCTGGTCCTGCAGCCTTCACTGTGATCAGTGGTCGCTGCTCCTTTGCAATTGGTCATAGATTAAAAATACAATGCATATGATTCAAAACCCATTCACAAAGTCAACATAAGACTGGCTCCTTCTTAACAAAGAAAAAATAACATAAATGAGAAAACTACAAGCAAAAGCTTTCATAAAGATTCCTATATTTGGTATGTAGACTTGTAGACTTGTAGAATTTGATTTCAGATCATTGCTAAAGCTAGGTCTATAACTTCTCTTTGGTGGATCAGAAGGTTATCACCAGTCCAGGTGTCAGACTTGAAAAAATAAATATGGATAGTGTATTTCTTTGTAATGCACATCATCACTATGCTAGTTGCTTGATTTGGCTTTTCATCTTAACTTTTTGTGTAAAGACATGATTTTTTACCTTTTAGATGCATCGGTCATATGACACTTCAACCCAGTTGAAAATATTGTAGAACTTCTTGAGCGATATATTTTATCAAGCAACTGTTATTCTTTCTGCAGTATTTTTTCATTCAAGACGGCAAAATATTATACGATTTTTGCCTTCTAGAATCGTTACCCAGGTAAAGTCGACCCAATGGAGAAATTTGTAGAGCTAAATTATGCTAAAGTTTAACACGATTCTGCCTTTTAATGACATAACTCCTGAAAAGGGTCATATGACAACCTAGATACAATAGCAACTTGATTATGTCTGAGATAATTAAACTAAATTAAGTTATAATTTTCTCAGATTATGTAGAGCTTTTTATTTTAACATTTAATCAAGCAACAGCTTTTCCCAATATGAAAAAGTTATCGGGTTTATTTTAGATAAAGACATTAAAACAATCTGACAATCTGGAGACAAAAGCGACTAAGGTACAGAGCTTGTTAGCTTTACATTTAATCAAGCAACAGCTGTTCGCTATATCCAAAAGTTATCGTTTTAAAATAGATGATAAAGAAATGTGGAATAAGTGCACGCATCACATAAAGATAAAGAAACGGCCATTTAAAAAAATCACATCGGAAATCAGCCAGCAGTCTTCAACATGACCAGAGGTCGCTACTCGCCGTCTTGCATTCACCCAAGATTATAGAAATACAATACATAAGATTCAAAACCAATCCCTAAATTATCAACGAAAGACACATTTCTGGACAAAGAACATCAAAAGATATGGATGACAGGGACAAACACTTGAAAAGCTTTGACAAGGATTCCTGGCTAAGGACAGGCACATATAAAATGTGGTGGGGTGCATTCCCCCTACTTGTAAGAGACGGACCATTTTACTTGAAGGGGGGGGGCCTTGGTTTTTTGTTTTGATCAGAAATTTTTTTTTCCCGAGAGCGCGGACAAAATATTTATTTTTCAAAGGGGTCGCGACAGAATATTTTTTTTTCATTATCAGCATTATTTTTTATAGCAGAAATCCTTCTTTAGAATATTTTTTTCTTACCCTCAGCTGCCAAAATATTTTTTTCATCAAAAATAACTTTCAGAATATTTTTTTAGGAAAAAACCAAGGCCCCCCCCTTTCAAGTTAAATAATCGGTCCCTAAAGCACAAAAATAACACACTTGCATGTTTTTTGCCCTCCTCAATGATGTCAAAACTTCTTAAAGGTGTCATCTGACAACCTAAACACAAAGGCGACTTGTGTAGAGCTTTTTAGCTGAATATTAAATCAAGCAACAGCTGTTTTTTATGCAAAAGTTTTCATTTTTTAGGCAAAAACATGATTATGATCTTTTAAAGGCTAAACTCATCTGACAACTTAGAAACAAGAGCTTTTTAGCTGAACATTTTTTAATAAAGCAACAGGTTTTCTCGATATGCAAAAGTTTTCGGGTTTTTTAGGCAAAAACATGATTTTCACCTTTTAAAATCAAAACTTCTAAAAGGGTCATCTGACAACCTCAGACACAAAGGCAACTTATGTAGAGCTTTTTAACTGAATATTTAATCAAGCAACAGCTTTTCTCTTATCACTATGCAAAAGTTTTCGTTTTTTTTCAGACAAAAACATGATTTTGACCCTTTAAAGTCTAAACTCCTTCAACGGTTCATCTGACAACTTAGACACAAAAGCGAAATATGTATAGAGCTTTTTAGCTGAACAACATGGAGCAACAGGTTTTATACATGTAGACCTGTTCTATATGAAGGATATAACAATGAATTCGAACTAAACAAATAAAAAATTTCTGTACAAATGTATAATGCAAAAGGAATTTAATCTGGACATCAGGTTTGGTGATCTTATTGATCTCATGGGAAATCAATATATCACCAGTATAATAAAATTTTTCAATTAATCGAAACATTTGATGATTGATTGTAATCTTATTATACTGGTGATAAAGATTTCACATGCCCACCAGTTATGCATTGGTACTCCCTCCCTGGGAACAATAAGATCACCAAAAGCTCTAAAGTCACTTCCGGCTGTTCTCTCAGGTGAAATCTATATCACCAGTATAATGAAATTACAATCAATCATCAAATGTTTCGATTAATTGAAACAATAGTTTTCATTTTTTTAGCATGTTTAGACAAAACTTATTTTACCATTTTATGGCACAGACTTCTAAAGGGAGCCATTTTACAACCTCGATACAGTGGAACAGCGGTGGATGACAAAAACAAATATTTTTTTTTCCGTTTTAACGGTCGGTATGCCCTAAAAAAGGTCGACCCAATTAAGACTTTTGTAGAGCTTCTTGAGATAATGATTTTAGCAATCAACAGTTCTCTCTTTTTATGCAATGGCCTCGTTGTAATAGGAAAAACATGCTTTGACCTTTTGGGGTCAAAAAGGAGTTATTTCATAACTTCCACTTCATGTAGAATTTCGTAGTAGAGTTTTTAGATGAACATTTAACCAAGCAACATGCAGCTTTCCCTATCTGCAAAAGTTATAGATGCATGCTAGATGGGGCAAAAACATTTTACATGTATTTTGTTTACCTTTTTAAGGAATAACTTCTAAAAGGGGATCAGACATTGCACTGAATAATAAGTTCACATTGACCTTTGGTTTCTGTGGATCTGCCTTTGGTGGTCACGACATCTTCGCACTGCTGTAATAGATTTGTAATTTTGTATTGACATTTTTACATACCGATCTAAAGGGAAGTTTCAAAATGTTCGAGTATATATAGCTACAATTGAGCTCTAATTAATAGTAAGATCTATAGATGGACACCTATTTGGCTATATGATTTAAAAAATAATCGTTTTTAGTTCATGCACCTGACACGATGAATCGTGTGAACTATTGCCACCACTCGGCGTCCGTCGTCTGTTACTTTTTCGTAAACTCCTCTGTCACTTCATAAGTCCATGGTGTAACCAAATTGGTATACAGGTCAGTGTGTTATTATTTCTATTCATCCCCATACATGGTGGGTACAAACTATCCTTTTGATTTTTGATCCATAAACACCTGTCTGTCCATTGCTAAATTAAAACATAGGGGTAAATTGCAGTTGTTGGCAAATATATATTCGGCAAGACATGTACATGTATAACGCACCACTTTTTTCTATCAGGTTTTAAAAATTTCCATAGATCCCAAAACAAAGCCGACCGTTAATTCTGAAACTGTTCTGTTGACAGTTCTATGACAGTTTAGGACAATTAAGCCGTGTATACTGTCATAGAACAGTTCTATATCCCATGACAGATTTATCTAGGGCTGTTCTAATCCCTGACCGCTCTAATTAGCTGTCTTACGCCCTGACAGCTCAGCACCCCGACATCTCCTGGTAGTTCTAAAGCCTCGACAGTCTTATACTAGTAACTATTCTAGTTCATTGTCCAAAGTAATGAAAGTATCGAAAATACAATTTTAACAGAAAACTAATAATTTTACAACAAAATTTTAATATCGCTGTCAAAACTGATAAATAACACATAATGACGTCACTGAACAGCCAGGACCTGTCAGAGCCAAGAACTGTCAGGGCGCAAACTGTCAGGGGCTAGAGGAATTCTAGCTGTCGGGGACTATAGAGCAGTTCTAGGAGTGTCAGGGGCCGGGACAGTTTATGACAGTTCTGCCTCAGAACAGTTTATATATAATGACAACCGGGAATGACACTGACTTGATGATGAGTCACACTTCTTACTTGATGGTAAAATCAATTCTAATGTTCGAACGAAGTGTCTTTATGTAATATTTTTATGACATTTATGATTTTAATAAACTATGACTAAAACTGAAAAACTAACAAAAAATCTGAATCCAACTACAACCGAAGAAATTATAAGATCGTAAATTAAGTACTTCCTTTATTAAGGAAACGGTCATTATTTATTAGCTGGAGGGGGGATACGGGAGAAAATTAACCAAAATCTTACCTGTAACCAATGACACCCCCCTATCAGAGGACTTTCAGGTCCTCGACCCCCTCTTTAAGTTAAAATTTCTATGCATGACCCCTCCCCCTGTTCTTAATTGTTATAAATGCACAATAGATGCTGGTAAGTGAAAAAAGGGTATGCATTTTTATGCCCCATCTTCAAAAGTAGAGGGGCATATAGTGTTCGGGTCCGTTCGTCCGTCCGTCCGTTCATCCTTCCTTCCCTTCGTCCGTCCGTTTGTCCGTCCCAAATCCCCATATTTCCAATTACCACATACTGACTTGTTAACACTTATATTGGTATGGTAGGTGCACCTAGTGATGCTTAGCGCAATGCATGCTTCGGATGCTGGATGTGACCTATATTTTCTGCATGAATGACCTCTTACAGAAGAATGGTTCAAGTCCATTCCTTTTTACTGACAAGTGCCATAGCAATCATATTGGTAAATGTCAAAGAGGTGGGGAAAAAAATCTGAGCTCTGCCGGGTGAAAAATATCCACTGAAGGACTTCCATAGTTATCTATCTATGTTTGCGGAACAATTTTATCCTAAACGAACCCCCCCCCTCATAATATGAGTTTAACGGCGACCCCCCCCCCAGGAATCCAAACATTCTACCCATGACACCCCCCAGGCTGATAAATAATGACCGTTCCCTAAACAGTCATTAATAGAACTGAGAGAAGGAGACCCGTCATAAATATTTTAGTTGTATAATTGTAAAATTAGATACCTCCATGACGTTTTATGTTTTTTTTTCTATTCGTTCTGTTAATGTTTTATATTCTGAATTAAGCTATACCAAATATGGTTTACTATATGTGCTTTTATAAAATAAAGAACAATGGTTTTATGTAGATTATAAATGATATTATTAATACATATGGCATATCTGAATGCTGCTTTTTTTATATAGCATTTTTCTTATGAGAGCTCTGAGATTATTATCAAAAATAGATAAAACTATGTAATACTGCAGTTCTTAAGCACCATCCCCTGGTGACCACTGCATTCATGGAACAACTATACTTCCATTTGTGCTTTGGTCACGGGGAGAACTGTACAGTATATACAAACATAATTTAAATAATATATTATCAATGCTGCTACTCTGGGTGTAATTATTGCAGTCCTAAAGCACCGTCCCCTGGTGACCATAGCATGTATATGACTGAATCTTATATATGTGCTCTGATTACAGGGAGGGCTGCTAAAATAAAAAGAAAATAATATTAATAACACTCATTGTTGTAGCTTGAGGTATTAATTATTAATCTCTATTTATATCCATGCTCCCATCTATATATTTTATATGGCTTCATTACCCATTACAAAAAATGTATATATTGTCACAATTATGGCACGTCAAACGTTTCAATATTCAAAACAAGTATTGATTCAAAAGAAAATAATTTATATTCAATATCTAAACATATATATGCAATATTTTTCTATTTATATTCAAAAATTAAAATATATGTTCAAAACTTACAAATATATGGTTGAAAAACCAAAAAATGTGTTCAAAACTTATAAATATATTATGCAACATTCTTCTATTTAATATATTCAAAAATTAAAATATATGTTCAAAACTTACAAATATATATTCAAAAATTAAAAATATATGTTCAAAACTTACAAATATATATTCAAAAACTTACAAATATATATTAAAAAACTTACAAATATATATTCAAAAACTTGAAGAAAATACATTCAAAACACGTTTAATAGATATATATTCAATAATATTGCATTCTGTGTAATATTTGTAATGACCTTGCAATTCAATGTAGCACATGCGTCCACCGTTGTGTGAAATAACACGCTTTTTCGTGGAGAAAAAAAATGAGTACTCCCTTCTTTTTATGGCTTTTATAAAGTTAGAACCACGAGACCACGGGGCATGTGGACCCTGCGGATGCTCCAATTGTCTTGAAATTTTGTACCTCCCTCTTCCATTGTGGTCCGGGTAATAACACAAAACACAACACAATTGTGAGACATAATGGGTATATTGAGGTAATTTCTTCCTGCAACAAACAGCCAGACACTTATAAAGTCAATCAATAACAATTTAGTGATTGGGGTGTCCTTCCGTCCATTCGCGGATAAGAAATAAGTAAATGTACTACGTACCCTAAGGTGTGACGGACACGCTGACAATCGGTTTTTGTGTGGTGATACTTAACCAAGCATTAAGTGTTTAAAGTGTTGTGTTTGATTTATACTTGATTTTTTAAAAATCAGTCGATAGATACGTCTAAGCCCTTCTCAAGAGAGTTCCACTACAATCTGTTATTTTTAGACAGAGCCTTATGCAGTCAATTTTCGCGTTTTTTTATTGAACTAATGGGTTCATGAGGTTCAACTATACACCAACGATATAAATCTTCACCATATGTCATGTATCAATACACAAGTTGATGCATAACTAAGCTTTCTTGAACTTTCAACTTTATCTACGTATATATCTGTTGCTCAGTTCAATCTGTAGGTAATAACAAAATTACCGAACTTGCAGAATCAATCTCAAATGTCCATAAGACGACACAAAACAAGGAATACGTACCAGAAAAAATAAGATCGCAATGGTCCTGACTTTGTACATTTATACATTGAAACAATTGAAATAGACGATTAATGTTCTTTAAATGATTCTGTTATGGAACGCCATCACTGCCTTATATGAAGAAACCACCATGACACGATATAAATTGTCATTACTTGATGTCAAACACTGCTGACATGATATAAACCCTATACTACTCTATGTGAAATCGTAACGATTTGATATGAAAATCCAATTACATGATACGATAACTTCATTACATTATACGAACACTTCTTTACATGATATGAAAACTACATTACTTTATACGAATACTTCTTGACATGATATGAAAACTATATTACTTTATGCGAAAACTTCTTTACATGATATGAAAACTACATTACTGCATATGAATACTTCTTTACGTGATATGAAAGCATCTTTACTTTATATATACGAATACTTCTTTACATATGAAAACTTAATTACTTTATACGAAAACTTCTTAACATGATATGAAAACAACATTACTGTATACAAATATTTTTTTCATAATATTAAAACATAATTACATTATTCTTATTCTTTCGTATTTAATATTAATATATGCAAATTTATGCTACTTTACATAATATGGAAACTTCATTTTATAACAAGAACACGGAACATCTTGGAAATAACGATGGTGTGGTTTTCGCTGGCGCTTCACTGTGAAAGGCGAGCTATTTCTGATAAAAGTATTGCTGGCGGCAATGTTAGAAAGATGCTAAACTACTATTAAAAGTATCAGCGATTAAAAACTTTTTCAGGTGAACTTTAATTTAATGTCCAATTATTTATTTAAATAAATAGATTTTTATACCTGTCTGTAAAGAATATAAACAGAGACATAAGATTTCTTTACAATGGCGGCGTTCATCTTTTAAGCCCTTCTTAGCAAACGCCTCGTTAGGAATTGCCACCACTTGGCGTCTGTCGTCTTTCTGTTAAGCTTAATGTATAAACTTCTTAAGAATGATATTGTGTGTAATTTCTATGAAATAATAGACTATATGTATAACCTGTGCTAATCTGCTGTCAAAGTGAATAATGAATACACACACTATTTTAATCTTGAGAGGGGAGTAAAACAAGGTGACAGCCTAAGCCGTCTTTGTTTGATTGTTACATAAACGATTTGCATAAAATTTTTGACAACTCTAGTGTGATCCTTTGGAGCTAAATGATTCATTTATATCTAGTCTTAGTTTTGCTGATGATCTAGTGTTGGTGTCTAGTACCCACAAAGGTCTTCAAACTGCATTAAATAAATTAGAAGCTTACTGTAATGATTGGCAACTAACAGTCAATGTTAAGAAAACTAAGGTAGTGATCTTTCAAAATAAATATAATAATGAACCCTCATTTTACTACAAAAACAGGTATTACAGAGACTACTGAATACAATTTTTTAAGGTAATATAATTGACAATAAAGGTAAATTTACAGGAATAAACAAAAAAAGGGACTTAAGGCACTGTTTGCTCTCAAGAGCAGCTTTTCTAATTTTCAGTCTCTTCCTGTAAACCTCTCATGCAAACTTTTTGATCCATTAATTAGACCAATTTTATTATATAACTGTGAAATATGGTTTATGGGGGAATTTCTGCCTGTATCTAGAGCAAAAGATAGAGCCAGTATGAATGGTAATTTTTGTGATACTCTGACTCCGGCAGATAGATCTTCATTTGAAAAAATACACAACAGATATTGCAAATCGATTTTAGGACTAAAAAAAAAACGGCATACAATATCTCATCAAAGACAGAACTTGGTAGATTGCCTATTGAAATTTTCATTAAAATTCAAGTAATGATGTATTTTTGCAAACTAAACTCTGAAAAGATTAACCCTTCGTTAAAAAGAAACATATATTATAAACAAAAATCTACACAATAAAAGACTGTACTCGTGGTACACCCTTGATTCCAAAATTTTTGAAGAATGTGAAAAAAATTAAAAATAACTTAAAAAGTAATTTTAAACAAAAAATAGAAGATAACTACAAAAAATATAATAATGCAGAAATTAATTATCCAGCTTTACTGATGATTCTAAATTATTTTTATACAAACAATTATAGACTGAATTTGGTTTAGAAAAATATTTATTAAAAGAAACAAGTTTAAAAAACAGACAATTAATAACACAATTAAGAGTCAGCGACCACAAATTTTAAAATATAGAATTAGGAAGATACAGAAATATTAAAAAGAGAAAATAGACTATGCTCTGTATGTGATGTTGTTCAGTGAAGTTGAATATCATTTTCTTCTGTATTGTAACATTAACAAACAATTAAGACAAACTATGCTTAATAAATTAAATCTAAATCTAAACATCGACTTGAATAATCAAATTATACATATGCAACGAATTTTTAATCCCAATTTAGAATTAAAATGACAACAAAGTTCAACTGATTCCAATTGTATGCGACTATATAAAGCAGTCACTGGTACTACGAAAATAGGGTCCACATTGGTCAAAATGTTCTCAAAAATATAACTCCATATGTTAATGTTCTGTATACTCTGTTGCTTTCTGTATATGTTTTGCAATTTACATGTTTTTGTTTTTGCTTTGACCCATATGGGTGTATTTTGCAAATAAAGAAGATTTAAAGATAAAAATATGCAGAAAATTCTATAACAGCTAGAGGACATGTCGAGGCCCTAACGCTTAACCAAAAGTAATTAAAACCTGTTACCCTAATCGTATTGAGTTCTTTTAGACAAGGTCTACTTCTATTTCATTCAAGCTTAAGCATATGAAATAAATGCCTTAACAACCTGTAATAGGGAAAAGGTTAGTAAATGAGTTTGCTTATAGAATTCTAAGGTGGAGATACAAGAAATGATAAAATATATGATTTTTATTTTTTTTGAAAGTTTCACAGAGATGACTAAAGCTTTAGATATTTTATTAAATGAATCGTGGCACAATTACGTGACCATGATACGGGTTTGAATTTATTTCATCTACATCGATTTCAGAAAATCGACTCCTGCTGTTGCTTTTAGAGAATAAGGGTTGATTTTTTAAAGTCGATATAAATGAACAAAGAATTAAGCTCCTGTGGTGACCATAACATCAATGACAAACCGGATACGTTACACATCGCTTATGTCCCCCACAGCCTTAAAATAATAAAAAAAAACGAACGAGTGCCATGCTTCATGCACGTAAATAACGCCTTTGTTTACCACCCAGTAGTGCTCCACATTTTATAAAGAATTTTTAGCCCCTACCCACCTCTCCCCTTTTCCTGTGGTCTTCAAAATTTACTATTCCTTTGTTTCCCACCCATCCCAATATTTCTCATTATCGTTTTATGTTTATGTTATCGTTCTTTTCATGTTCATCGCCTTTAAATAACCTATATAGGCGTAAAACACCAGTATTCCAGAATTCCGACCAGTACCTCCTCGTGGTGGAAGATGTGGCCTGCATACATCGACAACAAAGGATACTGTGGAGCAGTTAACACTGACGGTGTTGTGTCATAGGCTGGACGACTCATGGCACATAGCGAGTCTTTAACAGTTAGCCACGACTTTAGATACCAATCAACAGCAAAACACCAATTCACTCTCTCACTCAAAGTGTCTTATGACCTAAAATGAACATATTCTATTTAAGTCAAATAACTGCTATAAGATCACAATGAAAAGGGGTTTGGCGCGCAATAACGTCTGGTTTATCCCACCATTTCATTTGAAATGCATGTGCCAAGTCAGGACCATTGCGATCTACAATTTTTCCGGTGTGTCTTCCATGTTTTGTCTTTTCTCTTGGACATTAAGATAGACCGGTCCTCTCTTAGTAATTCTATTTATCGATCAAA
The DNA here is from genome assembly GCA_963971305.1 of Arcuatula senhousia. NCBI lineage: Eukaryota > Metazoa > Mollusca > Bivalvia > Mytilida > Mytilidae > Arcuatula > Arcuatula senhousia. The sequence continues at coordinate 47,699,545 of OZ020309.1, read as the reverse complement.
AAGAATGTTAAAGTTTCATCACCAGGCAAATCCATTTAATGTTTCAAAAGAGGTGCAGATTTGATTTATGATTGCAAAATTTTACTAAAACTATAGATTAATAGGACAAAATTACCCTAAAATTTGTATGATATATTTCAAAGTAAAATTCAATTTGGTCTATTAAGTCATTCCTTAGAAGAAAAAAAATAAATTTCATAGTTTTGAAATTAATAAAAATGAAAAGCATTTGAGGCGACACAACCCTGCACTTTATAGTGATCCTGGTTCCATCTGGTGTTTCTGTTGAAATAAATAATTAATTGGACATCAAAATTACCTTAAAAAGTTTATAATCGCTGATGTTTAAATATTTATTAAGCATATCTCTGTTTTCTTTACATCGCCGCAAGCAATACTATTTCCAGAATAAGTTATGTCTCGCATTTCGCAATTCAACGTCAAGAAAAACCAAACGATCGATCGATAATTTCCGAGAGGTTCCGTGTTCTTATTATAAAGAAGCTTTCACATCATATAATGTAATTTTCATATCATGTTAAGAAGTATTCGTATAAAGTAATATAGTTTTCATATTATGTAAAGAAGTATTCGTATAAAGTAATATTGTTTTCATATCATGTAAAGATGTTTTCGTATAAAGTAATATATTTTTCATATCATGTAAAGAAGTATTCATACAAAGTAATGTAGTTTTCATGTCACGTAAAGAAGTATTCATACAAAGTAATGTAGTTTTCATATCATGTAAAGAAGTTTTCATATAAAGTAATGTTGTTTTCCATATCACGTAAAGAAGTATTCATACAAAGTAATGTTGTTTTCATATCACGTAAAGAAGTATTCATACAAAGTAATGTAGTTTTCATATCATGTAAAGAAGTTTTCATATAAAGTAATGTTGTTTTCATATCACGTAAAGAAGTATTCATATACAGTAATGTAGTTTTCATATCATGTAAAGGAAGTATTCATAAAAAGTAAAGTAGTTTTCATATCATGTAAAGAAGTTTTCGTATAAAGTAATATAGTTTTCATATCATGTAAAGAAGTATTCATATAAAGTAATGTAGGTTTCATGTCATGTAAAGAAGCATTCGTATAATGTAATGAAGTTATCGTATCATGTAATTGGATTTTCATATCAAATCGTTACGATTTCACATAGAGTAGTATAGTGTTTATATCATGTCAGCAGTGTTTGACATCAAGTAATGACAATTTATATCGTGTAATGGTGGTTTCTTCATATAAGGCAGTGATGGCGTTCCATATTCTGTGGTAGGAGAACTGTCTGACCAATTTACCCTGTCTAGACAATAAAAAAAAACACAAAAATCGACTACATAATGCTCTGTCTAAAAATAACGGGACGTAGAGGAACTCTTTTGAGAACAGCACGCTACTATCGACTGATTCAAAAAAGTATATCGATTTTAAATCCAACACAATACTTTAAACACTTAATGCTTGGTTAAGTATCATCACACAGAAACCGATTGTCAGTGTGTCCGTCACACCTTAGGGTACGTAGTACATTTACTTAATATTTCTTATCCGCGAATGGACGGAAGGACAACCCAATCACTAAATTGTTATTGATTGACTTTATAAGTGTCTGGCTGTTTGTTGCAGGAAGAAATTACCTCAATATACCCATTATGTCTCACAATTGTGTTGTGTTTTGTGTTATTACCCGGACCACTATGGAAGAGGGAGGTACAAAATTTCAAGACAATTGGAGCATCCCCGGGGTCCACATGCCCCGTGGTGCTTGGAGCTTTTCTCGTGGTTCTAACTTTATAAAAGCAATAAAAAGAAGGGAGTACTCATTTTTTTTCTCCACGAAAAAGCGTGTTATTTCACACAACGGTGGACGCATGTGCTACATTGAATTGCAAGGTCATCACAAATATTACCCAGAATGCAATATTATTGAATATATCTATTAAACATGTTTTGAATGTATTTTCTACAAGTTTTTGAATATATATTTGTAAGTTTTGAACATGTATTTTTAATTTTTGAATATATATTTGTAAGTTTTGAACATATATTTTAATTTTTGAATATATAAATAGAAGAATGTTGCATAATATATTTATTAGTTTTGAACATAATTTTTGGTTTTTCAACCATATATTTGTAAGTTTTGAACATATATCTTAATTTTTGAATATAAATAGAAAAATATTGCATATATATGTATAAATATTGAATATAAATTATTTTCTTTTGAATCAATATTTGTTTTGAATATTGAAACGTTTGACGTGCCATACACAATCATACCTTAATTTTGTATACTTTATTATTTTTTTTTTGTTGTTGTTGCTTTACTGTTATTTATAATTAATCATTGTACTGATCCTGCCCCTTGAGGGACCTTAATTGGTAATAAAATATGTCTTATGTCTTCCCAGCAGGCAAAAGACGTCACCCTGACGTCTTTTTTTGGTTGAATTTTGGTCGCGACGTCATTCAACCAAATATCGACCTAAAAAGGACGTCTTTTCACAGACGTGAAAAAGACGTCGTAAAAAGACGTCTTTATGACGTCTTTTTCTGGTTTCGTCGCAACTACAACATAAATGTAACGTCTTTTTTGTAGCTAAAATTCAACTTCTCTTTTTGGACGTCTTTAATACGTCTGTTTTTAGACCAAAATCGGAACATACTGCATGATTACAATTAACTCAATTCGTCGTTTTTCTTAAACACTGTTAAAGTGAAAATCGACAATATAATATGTGATGAAAATACCTATACTAGTATATGTATACACATAATTTCATAATTGTGCAACTAATAAGCACGACGTGAAAAAAGAGGGGGTATTCCTCCTAATATCCATGATATTAAATCTTATTGAAAATCTATTACCTATTACATGTAACAACAACATAACAATAGTAGTTTGTGTTACTTTTAATTTTGATTTACATGTATCATGTATAAATAAAAGAATGATTTAATATATCATGATTATCGTCATTCTAACGCGTTTTTCGAAAGACAGGCATGCGCACAACAAATTACTACCAGAGTTTGAAAATTTGAATGTGTGATGATATCGACTGCTGACAAGGATTCATAAACCATTTCGGTAAGAAACTATTATTTTAAAAAAATATATGTCATAATAAGTGGACAAATTAAATTTATGTTTGATTTTTAGATTATTGATAGTATAAAATGAAGTAGAAAGTAGGAAATTTTATGTTTCAGTTGACAAAACATCTTTGCAAAACGTAAAGAAAATTAACATGTACGCATCATGTGTTTGTATAGCTCACAGGGGTAAAGCTACATACAGCACAATCTCAGAATATATTGATAAAATTATATTGATTGTATTTATAACACTACATTGTTTTAAACATATGAGTTTGTGAGACAAAATAGAGACACACGATTATATTCCTGCATCACGCCACACAACCAAACTAATTAAGATAAAAATGTCTATTCTTAGAACATTTTATCTTTATCAGTTATCTCAAGGCAGTTTGATTGCACACTAATTTTACAAGTATTTATAATGTTGTAGATAAGAAGGCACAACTTTCATACATTTACCAAATGTTTTTATACAGCTTGTGCATGTTTTTTTCAGATAGACATATTACATCTTCGCATTTAATGTGAATTGTGGATGCCACTAGCTTGTTAATTGGAATTGAAAACATGAAAAAGGTAGAGTTTTGCATATTCATAAAAATAATTTTTGACTATAGATAATAAATGTGTGATAAAAATCAATAAGTGTATGTTAGAAAAGATCGACTAATATAAATTGTCAAAATAAAGGATAATCTTTTGCCATTGTTACAATATTTAATTCTGAGTACTATTACATGTAAATAGTTTTTTTTAGCTTCAGCATCAACTGTGCTTATCCATATCAAAAGAAATTATTCTGCTATATTGTTCAATCACTGACTTTGTTTTTATTGCAGGATCAGGAAAAAATGAAGAACATAACAAACAAACAACATTGATGGAATGTGAATTGACAACTGAAATGGGATCAAAATTACAAGAATATTAATTGGATTTTATATTTGACTACTTGTGAATTAGTGTTACAAAACAAAACTTGGACTACTGACTGCATTTTGAATTCCTATCTGTGTGTAGAATTTTCTCATATAAAAATGTATAATTATTATTGTTTTATTTTCCTTTTTTCAATTTTAAAATTACAGTTTGAAATGTTGAATCATGTACAAGTAATCATATGAGATAATTCACCACTCAAAAAACAAAAAAAACAAAACCAATTTTACTGCTCGGTTTAATACAAACTTATTAAAAAGATTGTAAAAACATTTAAAAAACAAAACAAAACACACATGAAAAAAGACATTGTACAGAATAAAAAAGAGGTTGAATAGCCGTCTAAAAAAGACGTTGAAAGACGTCTAAAAAGGTACGTTGAAAAGACGTCACAAAAAAGACGTTGTTGAGACGTCTAAAAAGACGTTGAAAAGACGCCTCAAAAAGACGTTGAAAAGACGTCTCAAAAAGACGTCTTTCCTTATATCAAATTCAACCAGAAAAAGACGTCTTCCTGACGTCTCAAAAAGACGTCTTTTCAACGTAAAAACGACCAATTTTGCCTGCTGGGTTATAGTGTTACTCTCAGGTACTTTGTGTTAAAGAAAAAAAATGAGCCCCCCCCCCCTTTCCCAGAAATATAATTGGATTATTACAATTGCCAAGCAATAAGTTATCTTTCTATAACACAATACTAGCTAGTATGTCAATTCAATCAAAGACCTCCAAAATTGTGTTGATATCTGCAGATTCAAATCTGATAGATCTATTAGATTAGGTGCCCATGCACTGTCTAGCAATAGAAAAAGGACAGTATAACAATATTCCCAGAAGTGAAAGATCGAATCTATTTGATAAGATGCACTTTTTCACCCACTGTTCTGCTTCAATATATTTAGACAAGAGCTTACTCAAAAGGTCAAAAATGTTCATAATGATTTCAATGCATTCTATAACTGAAAACAAAATGTCTTTTATATTGAACAGCAATTCTTTAATAATAATCAAAGCAGTAATTGAGTATCATAAAATGTCAAGAGTTAAATTAACCAAAACATCTAATAAGTATAAATGTGAATATTTACTTTTCTCTAAGGCACTACCGCTCCAGGTATATAGTTCTTAAGGGGACGACCATTTGATTCGGAGGGGGGCCTGGCAGTTTTTGTAAATAAATATTCTGGCCTGGCCAAAGCTGAAAATAAATATTCTGGCACTGACCCCGGCCAAGAAAATAAAATAAATATCCTGGCCCCAGATCCCATAGTAAATTATGTTATAGTATATAAAAAATAAATATTCTTGCCGCGAAGCGGCGAAAAATAAATTTTCTGACCCGGAAAATATTGAAAATAAATATTCTGGCTCGACCGAAACTGTCAGACCCCCCTCAGAATCAAATGGTCGTCCCCTAATTTTCTTTTATTTTTATCTCTATCATCAAATCAAATATTGTTTTCTGGGCTGCATCTTGGTGCGATTCTATATTTACTTATTTACCGACTGTGGTGAATGGGTGTAGAGTTGCATCAAGACCCAGTTTCTATTGATTAAATGTATGTGTTATAACCATATGTTTAACAAATAAATATTAGTAATAATAATAATAATAATAATAATAATAATAATATTTTATTGGTTCAAACGCAATTACAATAATTGGTTAAGACCTGTAGTACAAAAAATTATGGTGCATACAAATTTAGTTCACAAAATTACAAGTATAGAATACATGATCATACATAGAGGAAAATAGTAAAAATACTAGTTTACTTTGTATTATGAAAAAAAAATACATGGTAGAACTATTGTGTTTATAGATAGTAAAAAGTCAAATAGTCTATATAAACAAATAAAATTGCTTTTATAAGCAAGTGTATATATATAAAAAAATAATAATAAAATCATCTTCCAGACACATTTGAGTTTCTTATTTCAAATAATTTTTGAAGAAATGAAGACAGTAAGTTTATCACATTTTGGTTTTTTGAGTTCATTAATAGCTTAAAGAAATTCTCTTCACGAAGTTGATCACAGTTAATATTCCAAAAAGATGATAATTTCTCGAGAAATACCTTTCTCTCATTTGAGTATTTTGGACATTGCCAAAGTAAATGTATTTCGTCTTCGATTGCGGCATCATAGCACATTTTACACAATCTGTCTTTTCTGCTTATGTTACAATGTCTACCTCTTTCTATTTCTAGGTTATGAGCACTTAGCCTGTATTTACTTAAAATAGATCTATTTTTGAAATTTTCTAAATGATCAACATAAAATGCACGTCCTGGAGAAAGGCAAAATGATTTGAAAAATAGAAGTTTTTCAGAAGCATGAATACTAGCATTTTGTTCCTGCATAAAAATATCATTAATGCGTTGCTTCAATTGGGGAAATAAAGGTTTGTAATCAAAATTGAAGGACATTAAATATGAAAATCCAATCTTTTGAAAACATTTCTCCATGTTTTTAGTCCAAGAATTGGACTGCAGTGTATTGAAAAATAATTCATTCACCAACGAGTTTTTAGATGAGATAATGTGGTTTAGAAATTTGATTGAATACATGATTATTTTAGAACCAATAGGTAGTCTATTAAGTTCAGAAAGGCAAGCACTGTTAGTAGCTTTCGGTTAACACCTAAAATATCTTTTATAAACTTAATTTGAAATTTCTCATACATAAATGAACTTGCCTGAGCGAAATTAGTAGCAGATTCAATGCCCCAAACTTCACTTCCGTATAACAAAATTGGCAGGACCATAGAGTCAAACACTTTTTCCAAGGTTTTGCAGGGATTATTCAACCCTAAAGTTTTTTTAATCTTGAAAAGTGCTTTTCTAATACTATTTTTCTAATACTAATTATTCTAATACTATTAGTATATTAGTATTACCCTCCGCATTCAAGTAGGAAAATATCTTGAACCTCCTTTAAAGAAAAACCCGCAAAAAAATGACCCCTCTACTTTCCAAGGTAATAAAAAATTATAGTCCTCAATGGTTATTTGAACCATTATCTACGCCCTTCATGGAAGCCCCCCTTTTTTCTGTCGAGAAAAGAAAGGTATGGAAAAGTTCTAGAAAATTCCAGTTCAAACCGGTTTTTATGACGTATCATAATATGCGGAGTAATTTTGTCTTTATTAATTGCGACATAAAATAGTTCATCCGATAGTGGCTTAAAATTAATGTAAACCTAAATATACATTGAAATAAATAAATTGTAGGAATGGAAACGAAGTTTGACTGTTTTAAAAACCACTAAATATTTGTATTTTCATGACATATGTAACGATTAGTGTAGTAAAATGTTATAATTGGCATCTGACGTCACCAACTGATTATTGAAAAAGTCCCACTAACTTGCACTGCGCGTCAGTATTGCGTGGATAGTTGTTCATGGAGGAAGGACGCCAGATCCAAATGTGATATTTTTTAAGAACGATGAACATTTTCATTCTCTTCAGTGCTTTAAAGGACTTTTATTGATGGACAAATATCTAGAATGTTTTATTCGTGTTTATAATTTTTTGTTTTAGCCGCTTTTTAATCGTTATTCTTATATTTTTACCGATTCAAGATGGCGCCGAGGGAGTTTCCTTCAAATATTCATGAAATTACGATAATTTGGCAATTACTTCATCGTGTTAGATCAAAGAAAAGGACTGTAAACAAACAGAAATGTCAATTTCTTGTTAAAGCTTTATTAAAACAGACGGAAGATAAGTTGTTGATTGATTTGGAAAGGTTGGGTCAAAAGGGACAAAAAGAGAAAAGATGTAAGGTTGAAAAAATCTACGTGCCGGATTATGGTAGTAAAAGTATAAATAATTCAGACGGTAATGATGATATTTTATCGTTAAATACATTTTTTCAAAAGCTTTACAAGTAAATTGAAGTAGGTTAGTTAATTGAAATGTTATTTTGATGATGAATCGAAAGTTCGTGACATTTATGATATGTTGTTAGTTCATATTTACTCTTGTTACAATAAAATATTGTATTATTTATGTTTTTCATTCTCATTTTAATGAATTATTGATATCTATTTCATGTACAGCTCAATAGCCTTCATGTCTTGGAGATAGAAACAGATAATGATGTTTCATGATGGGGGTCTTTTCCCAATGGTTGAAATGCCACGTGTTCACCAGTTCAGACCACAGTCACTGTGCCCATCTGATCCCTTTTCTTGGTATATGAAGCTTGACTGGACTGCGTGCATTACTTGTTTACCCAACTGAAGTTATTCATAACCCATTAAAGACATTGTCCTGGTATTCAAAGAGGTCTCTGATTCGGGTTACAAGATGACAGGTCAAAGTCCTTTAGAGTTGTCCAGAAAAGTTCATAATCGCTGCTGTTTTTAATGGAAAAGGAACTATAGAGATACTGACAATGATGCTGAAGACCGAAATAGAAGGGTTGTGGTTTGCTAAACTAAAAACTCAGGTTTCAATTAAAGTATTTTTTGATTGAGAAATTTATGAATAAATTGTTTTGAACAAAACTTTTAAAAGCTTAAATGAGATCAATAATAAGATTTTTAAGATAAGATCATAAGTACAAATAGCTACCAATATTAACGTTACATGTGATATTAATTCTAAAGGGAGAACAATTTGTATTTTAGAAATTGTTTCAGTAATTTTATTATAACACAAGTAGATGGACACCATCTTCAGAAAGTTTAATGAAAGGATGAGCTGCGTATGCCTGGGTTAAACATGTTTAATGAAATCTGCTCCTCTGTCCAAAGATGAGAAGCTAGTGAAAGTCTCAAGTGCTATCAGTTCGAAGCCCTATGTCTCTTGTTCTGTTTAATCAACTGCTGAGCATTTTTTGGAAAGGTTTGGAGGGAAATATCTTAAAGGTAAACATTGGAAATTAAAAAAACAACCACATTTTTGAATACAGAACATTGCTGTTTGTTGCATGTTGTATGTCTTGATAGGTGTAAAAATGAAACAAACTGTGTACAAGACCTTCAATTATATGTTAAGTTAATAATTAATTAAAACTATAATTTAATAACTACTTCAATTTACATTTAGATGGGATTTGCTACTGTATAAACAAAGAGACAACTTGCAACATTTTTTTTGTATATTAATTTAACTAGACTTGAGGTTTATCCAACTAGAAAAAGTTATAAATGTCCATTATTTTATTGTATGAGTATAAAAAGAACCTGTTTGGTTGTGATGGTTAAAGAGGTCTTGCAACATGTTTAACTGAATTTAAAGGAAGCACCCTTGAGTTTAAATTGTGACGGTCAAGACATCTTGAGAAGAACAATTGGATTGTTTCAAGTGTGAAAGTTGCTGTTGAAAGAAACTGCAACAAATTATACTGAAAGGTTTGAAGGTGTGTTAAGTAATGAGTGTTGTATACATTAAATTTTTGTTATTTGTTGACCAAGTTTAACATATTCTTTAATTTTGTGATGCTTGAATTAAAATTTATATTGACAATAAAGCAAGCATGCCGTTACTGTTAGGAATTAAAATAATAAATTAAAGTTTACAATCACTATTCAGTTATTAAATAGAAAAGTTTGAAAAATATAAGTCAAACCACTAATCTCTTCTTTATAATCTTTTTACAATCATTGACCGACTGGAATTTGGTCTGGACTTTGCTTGAGTTTGAGGTGCTAATGTACATGTCTCGAGACCAGGACAGTCACTGTTTTACATGGACAGCTTCTCTAGCAAGATATCTGCCTCAGTCTGTAGCCCTGGCATCCTTTCTTTGTATTCCTCCTGCTGTGAGCATTTCTTGCTGTTGATGTCTTGTGACAATTAAAAGCATGGAAAAGGTAGAACAAGAAACTGGTAGTATGAATCAATCTTGAACCCCATGCAGGTGATTTAATTTAGTACAAATGTAGAAGGTATGGTAATAACTTGAATTTAAACAACTGACTTGGCTGTTTTAGTTGTCCAGAAAAGAATTGCATGTTTGTAATATATAATGGCTACAAAAAATGTAAACATTTGTCCATTTTCTATTAATCCATGTCTGTTTTATATCATGCTTCTCTGAGGTGTAATGTAAATCTATATGGATCCGCCATTTTGAGCAAATGTTTCATTTTTTACGTCTTTCACAGATATGTTGCAAAAGGTGATTAGTTTTGTACAACTAAAATACCCTTGTTTAGTAGCCTAGCTTTAATGAACAACAAAAAGTACCCAAATTCTTTATTATATACAATATTGAGAGTAGACTTGCCAAATTTCAATTATACTTGCCATATGAACATGATCAAATAAAAAATATTCAGAACATATAGTTATGCTAAAAAAACCCAAATTAGTGAGGATTTGTCAAATTATTCAGTCAGTCTCAACTTGATCAGCATAATGAGGCTTGTTTGTCAGTTAGATGATGAAAGCTTGGCAATTTAATTGATTTGTCATTATGATTGTACACGGTTTTAAAAGCTGACAGAAAGAAAAAAGTACTAAAGGGACTGTCAATATATGGAATCACAAAACAACCAGATACTAGATTTAATTGATTTGTTGAATGATTGTACATGTCTGAAAAGCTTACAGAAGGAAAAAAGGGTACCAAAGGGACATTCAATATAATATTGGAATCACAAAAAAAACAACCCTATACTTTTATCTGCGTTTGGTGTCATCATGCAGTTACCTGCCCATGGTGGGTGGATTTGTCCAGGTACTCAGGTTTCCTCAACCATTAAAATTGACTGCTCTATGGCCCATGTCTGTCAAAAGGGCATTTCACAATCACACTTTATCTGCATTTATATTACCATAGATTCCTGTATTTCAATTTTGTATGTGGCATCTAGATCATGGCTTTGTAAAGAGGCGCAGGACTGGAAAGGTGTAAGTCTACTTCATTTCATTCAGATAATTGGTGGGAAAATGTGTGACTAATTTTTTACAAAGTAATGTAGGAGAGAATTTAGTTTTCCTTATATTTTGAAAAGGAGTACCGTGACATCATGTTTTTATGAAAGAAATCTAAAGTATATCCCAATTATGTTATTTTACACAAATTTATAGAAATTTCTGTCCGGTTTTAAAAATATATGCATTTTGAGAATTTTTCCTGTACTTAAAGATTAAAACCCAATTATTTCAAAAAGAAGCACTGTTGACCTATTGTTTTTTTTTGTTTATTTTCAAAGCTCATACTAATGTTAATTTACTATAAAAGTTTGAAAAAGATCCAATGTCAATTTTTAGACCACAAGCTTCCTTAAACATTTTTGTCAGGAATTTTTAAAAAAATGTTGAATTTGAAAGGAGTATGTTCAGAAAGTACTGAAATTGGTCCCCATGCTTTCACAAAATTGTCAACTTTGTACCATCTCGATGGATTTGGTGTAATTTATACATTAGACAACTATATACATATTCAATTTCACATGGCGGCGGCAACATGGTTGATATAATGACGTCATAAACACACTGAAAACTCAGAAAATATCAATATTTGCTTCATATTTGTGGATTTGAGTGGTTTTTCTCCAAATCAGTATAGAGCACATTCCTCGACAACTTTCATTCTTTCCCTATCAGGCAAAAACACACATCTCTTTGCAAATTTGTATTTGTCGACAAGTGTGCTCTATGTTGATTTAGAGATTTCTCACCAATTATCAAAATTCTAAACATTTCATTGAATCATGATTTTAAGCCCAGTTTTCTCTTAGCTGTTAAATATTTCATAGCTAGTTTTTTTGCATTCCTTAAAATACAAGATTTCAAAACATTTCCCAGTAATCTTAAGAAGTTTATTCCAAGTTGAAATTTTGGGCCGATTTTGGTTATTAATGAACTTACTCCTTTGGGCCAATTAAGATTCTAATTGAATCTACTCTGTTATCTTATCATAATACATTTGTATAACTGAACAGTGTACAGTGAATAAAAATCAACACAGGAAATATTTCACCATCCTGCAGAATAATCATTATTAATGTTACCCTCTCCATATCAATTTCATTGGAATAGTCCATGTGTACAAAATTATTGACAAAAAAACCCCATACTTTCAATCAATTTAAACTCCAAACATAGACAAGGTGACAACTTTATGTGGAATGTAAAAGAGACGACTTGGTACACAGCATGCAAACTTGTGACTTTGCCAGAACTCAGAAGGAACAGGGGTTTACATGGAGGTCTGGTACCCATCAAGACCTGGACTTGATATTGGAAAGAGATAGGAATCCAGGAAATGGTGGACACTTCAACTGTTTAACACTTGGTCAATTGACAATGGAATGGATAAGGGACCCAAAAATATCAAAGAAACAGGAAAAAGTATAAAGGAAACATGAATTGATATGGCAGAGGAATGGGATGGTACTCCAGGAGATGGTGAAACAAAGATGGTATTAAACATGAATTGAAAACAAGATGGACCTACTCAAACTTGACAGTGGAATGGAAATGGTACACAAAAACATAGACGAGGAGACAAGACCTGGCACACAACAACAACTTGCAATTTGGGGGAAACATGATAAAATGGTAATGGATTGATGGTATCCCACAAGAGGTGGACATGACAGACAAAGAGACATCCAGGAAATGGTGGACTATGGTAATGGTACAACTTGACACTTGGTAATTTGGCAGTGCAATGGAAAATGGTGAAACAAAAATACAGGAGCAAGTAAAGGTAACATGGATTGAAAACAAGCAGATTGAAGGTAAACTTTCCTTTTCTTGTGTTTTAAATACATGTATTTCTTTGCATGTTGTGTTTTTGTTTCACCATACCAGAGATCACAGTGGATGATGGACCAACTCATACCTGGGATGATGGTCAAAGATGCAAAGATGGACCTACTCAAACTTGACAGTGGAATGGAAATGGTACTCAAAAAGATGGACAAGGAGACGACACCTGGAAACAACAGCTTCTTGTGACTCGGCAAGAACTGGAGAGGGATTGGTAAACAATGGTGATGGACTGATGGTATTCTTCGAGACTTGGATCTTACAGAGGAATGGGACAGTACTCCAGGAGATGGTGAAACAAAAATACAGGAACAAGTAAAGGTAACATGAATTGAAAACAAGCAGATTGAAGGTATGATTTCCTATTCTTGTGTTTTGAATACATGTATTTCTTTGCATGGTCTTGTGTTTTTGTTTCACCATAGCAGTGATGACAGCCAAAGATGGACCTACTCCTACCAGAGATGACGACCAAAGATGGACCTACTCAAACTTGACAGTGGAATGGAAATGGTACTCAAAAAGATGGACAAAGAGATGAGACCTGGTAACAAAAGCTTCTTGTGACTTTGCTGGAGCTCAGGAGGGATTGGTGGACAATGGTGATGGACTGATGGTATTCTTTGAGACTTGGATTTGGCAGTGGAATGGGACAGTACTCCAGGAGATGGTGAAACAAAAATACAGGAACAAGTAAAGGTAACATGAATTGAAAACAAGCAGATTTAAGGTATGATTTCTGATTCTTGTGTTTTGAATACACGTATTTCTTTGCATGGTCTTGTGTTTTTGTTTCACCATACCAGTGATGACAGCCAAAGATGGACCTACTCCTACCAGAGATGACAAGCAAAGATGGAACTACTCCTACCAGAGATGACAGCCAAAGATGGACCTACTCAAACTTGACAGTGGAATGGAAATGGTACGCAAAAAGATGGACAAGGAGACGACACCTGGAAACAACAGCTTGTGACTTGGCTGGAACTGGAGAGGGATTGGTAAACAATGGTGTTGGACTGATGGTATTCTTCGAAACTTGGATTTGACAGAGGAATGGGACAGTACTCCAGGAGATGGTGAAACAAAAATACAGGAACAAGTAAAGGTAACATGAATTGAAAACAAGCAGATTGAAGGTATGATTTCCTATTCTTGTGTTTTGAATACATGTATTTTTTTGCATGGCCTTGTGTTTTTGTTTCACCATACCAGAGATGACAGCCAATGATGAACCTACTCCTACCAGAGATGACAGCCAAAGATGGACTTCTACAAAAGATGACAGCCAATATTGGACCTTCTCATACCGGAGATGACAGGCAAAGATGGACTTACTTCTACTAAAGATGACAGCCAAAATTGGACCTACTCATACCAGAGAACACCGCCAAAGATTGACCTACTCAAACTTGACAGTGGAAAGGAAATGGTACTCAAAAAGATAGATGAGGAGACGGGACCTGGAAACAACAGCTTCTTGTAACTCGGCTGGAATTGGGGAGGGATTGGTGGACAATGGTGATGGACTGATGTTATTCTTCGAGACTTGGATTTGATAGAGGAATGGGACAGTAATCCAGGAGATGGTGAAACAAAAATACAAGAATAAGTAAAGGTAACATGAATTGAAAACAAGGAGATTGAAGGTAAGATTTCTGATTCTTATGTTTTGAATACATGTATTTCTTTGCATGGTCTTGTGTTTTTGTTTCACCATACCAGAGATGACAGCCAATGATGAACCTACTCCTACTAGAGATAACAGCCAAAGACGGACTTCTACAAAAGATGACAGCCAATATTGGACCTTCTCATACCAGAGATGACAGCCAAAGATGGACCTACTCCTACCAAAGATGACAGCCAAAATTGGACCTACTCCTACCAGAGATAACAGCCAAAGATGGACTTCTACTAAAGATGACAGCCAATATTGGACCTTCTCATACCAGAGATGACAGCCAAAGATGGACCTACTCCTACCAAAGATGACAGCCAAAATTGGACCTACTCCTACCAGAGATGACAGCCAAAGATGGACCTACTTCCACCTTAGATGACAGCCAAAATTGGACCTACTCATACTAGAGATTACCACCAAAGATTGACCTACTCAAACTTGACAGTGGAATGGAAATGGTACTCAAAAAGATGGACAAGGAGACGACACCTGGAAACAACAGCTTGTGACTCGGCTGGAACTGGAGAGGGATTGGTAAACAATGTTGTTGGACTGATGGTATTCTACAAGACTTGGATTTGATAGAGGAATGGGACAGTACTCCAGGAAATGGTGAAACAAAAATACAGGAACAAGTAAAGGTAACATGAATTGAAAACAAGCAGATTTAAGGTATGATTTCTGATTCTTGTGTTTTGAATACATGTATTTCTTTGCATGGTCTTGTGTTTTTGTTTCACCATACCAGTGATGACAGCCAAAGATGGACCTACTCCTACCAGAGATGACAAGCAAAGATGGACCTACTCCTACCAGAGATGACAGCCAAAGATGGACCTACTCAAACTTGACAGTGGAATGGAAATGGTACTCAAAAAGATGGACAAGGAGACGACACCTGGAAACAACAGCTTGTGACTCGGCTGGAACTGGAGAGGGATTGGTAAACAATGGTGTTGGACTGATGGTATTCTTCGAAACTTGGATTTGACAGAGGAATGGGACAGTACTCCAGGAGATGGTGAAACAAAAATACAGGAACAAGTAAAGGTAACATGAATTGAAAACAAGCAGATTTAAGGTATGATTTCTGATTCTTGTGTTTTGAATACATGTATTTCTTTGCATGGTCTTGTGTTTTTGTTTCACCATACCAGTGATGACAGCCAAAGATGGACCTACTCCTACCAGAGATGACAAGCAAAGATGGACCTACTCCTACCAGAGATGACAGCCAAAGATGGACCTACTCAAACTTGACAGTGGAATGGAAATGGTACTCAAAAAGATGGACAAGGAGACGACACCTGGAAACAACAGCTTGTGACTCGGCTGGAACTGGAGAGGGATTGGTAAACAATGGTGTTGGACTGATGGTATTCTTCGAAACTTGGATTTGACAGAGGAATGGGACAGTACTCCAGGAGATGGTGAAACAAAAATACAGGAACAAGTAAAGGTAACATGAATTGAAAACAAGCAGATTTAAGGTATGATTTCTGATTCTTGTGTTTTGAATACATGTATTTCTTTGCATGGTCTTGTGTTTTTGTTTCACCATACCAGTGATGACAGCCAAAGATGGACCTACTCCTACCAGAGATGACAAGCAAAGATGGACCTACTCCTACCAGAGATGACAGCCAAAGATGGACCTACTCAAACTTGACAGTGGAATGGAAATGGTACTCAAAAAGATGGACAAGGAGACGACACCTGGAAACAACAGCTTGTGACTCGACTGGAACTGGAGAGGGATTGGTAAACAATGGTGTTGGACTGATGGTATTCTTCGAAACTTGGATTTGACAGAGGAATGGGACAGTACTCCAGGAGATGGTGAAACAAAAATACAGGAACAAGTAAAGGTAACATGAATTGAAAACAAGCAGATTTAAGGTATGATTTCTGATTCTTGTGTTTTGAATACATGTATTTCTTTGCATGGTCTTGTGTTTTTGTTTCACCATACCAGTGATGACAGCCAAAGATGGACCTACTCCTACCAGAGATGACAAGCAAAGATGGACCTACTCCTACCAGAGATGACAGCCAAAGATGGACCTACTCAAACTTGACAGTGGAATGGAAATGGTACGCAAAAAGATGGACGAGGAGACGACACCTGGAAACAACAGCTTGTGACTCGGCTGGAACTGGAGAGGGATTGGTAAACAATGGTGTTGGACTGATGGTATTCTTCGAAACTTGGATTTGACAGAGGAATGGGACAGTACTCCAGGAGATGGTGAAACAAAAATACAGGAACAAGTAAAGGTAACATGAATTGAAAACAAGCAGATTTAAGGTATGATTTCTGATTCTTGTGTTTTGAATACATGTATTTCTTTGCATGGTCTTGTGTTTTTGTTTCACCATACCAGTGATGACAGCCAAAGATGGACCTACTCCTACCAGAGATGACAAGCAAAGATGGACCTACTCCTACCAGAGATGACAGCCAAAGATGGACCTACTCAAACTTGACAGTGGAATGGAAATGGTACTCAAAAAGATAGATGAGGAGACGAGACCTGGAAACAACAGCTTCTTGTAACTCGGCTGGAATTGGGGAGGGATTGGTGGACAATGGTGATGGACTGATGTTATTCTTCGAGACTTGGATTTGATAGAGGAATGGGACAGTACTCCAGGAAATGGTGAAACAAAAATACAGGAACAAGTAAAGGTAACATGAATTGAAAACAAGCAGATTTAAGGTATGATTTCTGATTCTTGTGTTTTGAATACATGTATTTCTTTGCATGGTCTTGTGTTTTTGTTTCACCATACCAGTGATGACAGCCAAAGATGGACCTACTCCTACCAGAGATGACAAGCAAAGATGGACCTACTCCTACCAGAGATGACAGCCAAAGATGGACCTACTCAAACTTGACAGTGGAATGGAAATGGTACTCAAAAAGATGGACAAGGAGACGACACCTGGAAACAACAGCTTGTGACTCGGCTGGAACTGGAGAGGGATTGGTAAACAATGGTGTTGGACTGATGGTATTCTTCGAAACTTGGATTTGACAGAGGAATGGGACAGTACTCCAGGAGATGGTGAAACAAAAATACAGGAACAAGTAAAGGTAACATGAATTGAAAACAAGCAGATTTAAGGTATGATTTCTGATTCTTGTGTTTTGAATACATGTATTTCTTTGCATGGTCTTGTGTTTTTGTTTCACCATACCAGTGATGACAGCCAAAGATGGACCTACTCCTACCAGAGATGACAAGCAAAGATGGACCTACTCCTACCAGAGATGACAGCCAAAGATGGACCTACTCAAACTTGACAGTGGAATGGAAATGGTACTCAAAAAGATGGACAAGGAGACGACACCTGGAAACAACAGCTTGTGACTCGGCTGGAACTGGAGAGGGATTGGTAAACAATGGTGTTGGACTGATGGTATTCTTCGAAACTTGGATTTGACAGAGGAATGGGACAGTACTCCAGGAGATGGTGAAACAAAAATACAGGAACAAGTAAAGGTAACATGAATTGAAAACAAGCAGATTTAAGGTATGATTTCTGATTCTTGTGTTTTGAATACATGTATTTCTTTGCATGGTCTTGTGTTTTTGTTTCACCATACCAGTGATGACAGCCAAAGATGGACCTACTCCTACCAGAGATGACAAGCAAAGATGGACCTACTCCTACCAGAGATGACAGCCAAAGATGGACCTACTCAAACTTGACAGTGGAATGGAAATGGTACTCAAAAAGATGGACAAGGAGACGACACCTGGAAACAACAGCTTGTGACTCGACTGGAACTGGAGAGGGATTGGTAAACAATGGTGTTGGACTGATGGTATTCTTCGAAACTTGGATTTGACAGAGGAATGGGACAGTACTCCAGGAGATGGTGAAACAAAAATACAGGAACAAGTAAAGGTAACATGAATTGAAAACAAGCAGATTTAAGGTATGATTTCTGATTCTTGTGTTTTGAATACATGTATTTCTTTGCATGGTCTTGTGTTTTTGTTTCACCATACCAGTGATGACAGCCAAAGATGGACCTACTCCTACCAGAGATGACAAGCAAAGATGGACCTACTCCTACCAGAGATGACAGCCAAAGATGGACCTACTCAAACTTGACAGTGGAATGGAAATGGTACGCAAAAAGATGGACGAGGAGACGACACCTGGAAACAACAGCTTGTGACTCGGCTGGAACTGGAGAGGGATTGGTAAACAATGGTGTTGGACTGATGGTATTCTTCGAAACTTGGATTTGACAGAGGAATGGGACAGTACTCCAGGAGATGGTGAAACAAAAATACAGGAACAAGTAAAGGTAACATGAATTGAAAACAAGCAGATTTAAGGTATGATTTCTGATTCTTGTGTTTTGAATACATGTATTTCTTTGCATGGTCTTGTGTTTTTGTTTCACCATACCAGTGATGACAGCCAAAGATGGACCTACTCCTACCAGAGATGACAAGCAAAGATGATCCTACTCCTACCAGAGATGACAGCCAAAGATGGACCTACTCAAACTTGACAGTGGAATGGAAATGGTACTCAAAAAGATAGATGAGGAGACGAGACCTGGAAACAACAGCTTCTTGTAACTCGGCTGGAATTGGGGAGGGATTGGTGGACAATGGTGATGGACTGATGTTATTCTTCGAGACTTGGATTTGATAGAGGAATGGGACAGTACTTCAGGAGATGGTGAAACAAAAATACAGGAACAAGTAAAGGTAACATGAATTGAAAACAAGCAGATTGAAGGTATGATTTCCTATTCTTGTGTTTTGAATACATGTATTTCTTTGCATGGCCTTATGTTTTTGTTTCACCATACCAGAGATGACAGCCAATGATGAACCTACTCCTACTAGAGATAACAGCCAATGATGAACCTACTCCTACTAGAGATAACAGCCAAAGACGGACTTCTACAAAAGATGACAGCCAATATTGGACCTTCTCATACCAGAGATGACAGCCAAAGATGGACCTACTCCTACCAAAGATGACAGCCAAAATTGGACCTACTCCTACCAGAGATAACAGCCAAAGATGGACTTCTACTAAAGATGACAGCCAATATTGGACCTTCTCATACCAGAGATGACAGCCAAAGATGGACCTACTCCTACCAAAGATGACAGCCAAAATTGGACCTACTCCTACCAGAGATGACAGCCAAAGATGGACCTACTCCTACCAGAGATGACAAGCAAAGATGGACCTACTCCTACCAGAGATGACAGCCAAAGATGGACCTACTCAAACTTGACAGTGGAATGGAAATGGTACGCAAAAAGATGGACGAGGAGACGACACCTGGAAACAACAGCTTGTGACTCGGCTGGAACTGGAGAGGGATTGGTAAACAATGGTGTTGGACTGATGGTATTCTTCGAAACTTGGATTTGACAGAGGAATGGGACAGTACTCCAGGAGATGGTGAAACAAAAATACAGGAACAAGTAAAGGTAACATGAATTGAAAACAAGCAGATTTAAGGTATGATTTCTGATTCTTGTGTTTTGAATACATGTATTTCTTTGCATGGTCTTGTGTTTTTGTTTCACCATACCAGTGATGACAGCCAAAGATGGACCTACTCCTACCAGAGATGACAAGCAAAGATGGACCTACTCCTACCAGAGATGACAGCCAAAGATGGACCTACTCAAACTTGACAGTGGAATGGAAATGGTACTCAAAAAGATAGATGAGGAGACGAGACCTGGAAACAACAGCTTCTTGTAACTCGGCTGGAATTGGGGAGGGATTGGTGGACAATGGTGATGGACTGATGTTATTCTTTGAGACTTGGATTTGATAGAGGAATGGGACAGTACTTCAGGAGATGGTGAAACAAAAATACAGGAACAAGTAAAGGTAACATGAATTGAAAACAAGCAGATTGAAGGTATGATTTCCTATTCTTGTGTTTTGAATACATGTATTTCTTTGCATGGCCTTGTGTTTTTGTTTCACCATACCAGAGATGACAGCCAATGATGAACCTACTCCTACCAGAGATGACAGCCAAAGATGGACTTCTACAAAAGATGACAGCCAAAGATGGACTTCTACAAAAGATGACAGCCAATATTGGACCTTCTCATACCAGAGATGACAGCCAAAGATGGACATACTCCTACCAAAGATGGCAGCCATAATTGGACCTACTCCTACCAGAGATGACAGCCAAAGATGGACCTACTCCCACCTTAGATGACAGCCAAAATTGGACCAACTCATACCAGAGATGACCGCCAAAGATTGACCTACTCAAACTTGACAGTGGAATGGAACTGGTACTCAAAAAGATGGACAAAGAGATGATACCTGGTAACAACAGCTTCTTGTGACTTTGCTGGAGCTCAGGAGGGATTGATGGACAATGGTGATGGACTGATGGTATTCTTTGAGACTTGGATTTGGCAGTGGAATGGGACAGTACTCCAGGAGATGGTGAAACAAAAATACAGGAATAAGTAAAGGTAACATGAATTGAAAACAAGGAGATTGAAGGTAAGATTTCTGATTCTTATGTTTTGAATACATGTATTTCTTTGCATGGTCTTGTGTTTTTGTCGCACCATACCAGAGATGACAGCCAAAGATGGACCTACTCCTACCAGAAATGACAAGCAAACATGGATCTACTCCCACCAAAGATGACAGCCACATACCAGAGATGGCCGCCAAAGATGGACCTACTCCTACCAAAGATGACAGCCAAAATTGGACCTACTCATACTAGAGATTACAGCCAAAGATGGACCTACTCATACAGGGATGGACTTACTAATAGCATATGATGATAGACCTACACAGAATCTGGGCCATCCAATCTGATGAACAGCTACTGAAAGACAAACTCAAAAGATGGACGAAGAGATGAGACCTGGCACACAACAACTACTTGCAATTTTGGGGGAAACATGATAAAATGGTAATGGATTGATGGTATCCCACAAGAGGTGGACATGACAGACGAAAGAGACATCCAGGAAATGGTGGACTATGGAAATGGTACAACTTGACACTTGGTAATTTGACAGTGCAATGGAAAATGGTGAAACAAAAATACAGGAGCAAGTAAAGGTAACATGGATTGAAAACAAGCAGATTGAAGGTAAACTTTCCTTTTCTTGTGTTTTAAATACATGTATTTCTTTGCATGTTGTTGTGTTTTTGTTTCACCATACCAGAGATCACAGTGGAAGATGGGCCTACTCATACCAGGGATGATGGTCAAAGATGCAAAGATGGACCTACTCAAACTTGACAGTGGAATGGAAATGGTACTCAAAAAGATGGACGAGGAGAGGACACCTGGAAACAACAGCTTGTGACTCGGCTGGAACTGGAGAGGGATTGGTAAACAATGGTGTTGGACTGATGGTATTCTTCGAGACTTGGATTTGACAGAGGAATGGGACAGTACTCCAGGAGATGGTGAAACAAAAATACAGGAACAAGTAAAGGTAACATGAATTGAAAACAAGCAGATTTAAGGTATGATTTCTGATTCTTGTGTTTTGAATACATGTATTTCTTTGCATGGTCTTGTGTTTTTGTTTCACCATACCAGTGATGACAGCCAAAGATGGACCTACTCCTACCAGAGATGACAAGCAAAGGTGGACCTACTCCTACCAGAGATGACAGCCAAAGATGGACCTACTCAAACTTGACAGTGGAATGGAAATGGTACTCAAAAAGATAGATGAGGAGACGAGACCTGGAAACAACAGCTTCTTGTAACTCGGCTGGAATTGGGGAGGGGTGATGGACTGATGTTATTCTTCGAGACTTGGATTTGATGGAGGAATGGGACAGTACTTCAGGAGATGGTGAAACAAAAATACAGGAACAAGTAAAGGTAACATGAATTGAAAACAAGCAGATTGAAGGTATGATTTCCTATTCTTGTGTTTTGAATACATGTATTTCTTTGCATGGTCTTGTGTTTTTGTTTCACCATACCAGAGATGACAGCCAATGATGAACCTACTCCTACCAGAGATGACAGCCAAAGATGGACTTCTACAAAAGATGACAGCCAATATTGGACCTTCTCATACCAGAGATGACAGCCAAAGATGGACTTCTACAAAAGATGACAGCCAATATTGGACCTTCTCATACCAGAGATGACAGCCAAAGATGGACTTCTACAAAAGATGAAAGCCAATATTGGACCTTCTCATACCAGAGATGACAGCCAAAATTGGACCTACTCCTACCAGAGATGACAGCCAAAGATGGACCTACTCCCACCTTAGATGACAGCCAAAATTGGACCTACTCATACCAGAGATGACCGCCAAAGATTGACCTACTCAAACTTGACAGTGGAATGGAAATGGTACTCAAAAAGATGGACAAAGAGATGAGACCTGGTAACAACAGCTTCTTGTGACTTTGCTGGAGCTCAGGAGGGATTGGTGGACAATGATGATGGACTGATGGTATTCTTCGAGACTTGGATTTGGCAGTGGAATGGGACAGTAATCCAGGAGATGGTGAAACAAAAATACAGGAATAAGTAAAGGTAACATGAATTGAAAACAAGGAGATTGAAGGTAAGATTTCTGATTCTTATGTTTTGAATACATGTATTTCTTTGCATGGTCTTGTGTTTTTGTTTCACCATACCAGAGATGACAGCCAAAGATGGACCTTCTCCTACCAGAGATGACAAGCAAAGGTGGACCTACTCCTACCAGAGATGACAGCCAAAGATGGACCTACTCAAACTTGACAGTGGAATGGAAATGGTACTCAAAAAGATAGATGAGGAGATGAGACCTGGAAACAACAGCTTCTTGTAACTCGACTGGAATTGGGGAGGGGTGATGGACTGATGTTATTCTTCAAGACTTGGATTTGATGGAGGAATGGGACAGTACTTCAGGAGATGGTGAAAGAAAAATACAGGAACAAGTAAAGGTAACATGAATTGAAAACAAGCAGATTGAAGGTATGATTTCCTATTCTTGTGTTTTGAATACATGTATTTCTTTGCATGGTCTTGTGTTTTTGTTTCACCATACCAGAGATGACAGCCAATGATGAACCTACTCCTACCAGAGATGACAGCCAAAGATGGACTTCTACAAAAGATGACAGCCAATATTGGACCTTCTCATACCAGAGATGACAGCCAAAGATGGACATACTCCTACCAAAGATGACAGCCATAATTGGACCTACTCCTACCAGAGATGACAGCCAAAGATGGACCTACTCCCACCTTAGATGACAGCCAAAATTGGACCTACTCATACCAGAGATGACCGCCAAAGATTGACCTACTCAAACTTGACAGTGGAATGGAACTGGTACTCAAAAAGATGGACAAAGAGATGATACCTGGTAACAACAGCTTCTTGTGACTTTGCTGGAGCTCAGGAGGGATTGGTGGACAATGGTGATGGACTGATGGTATTCTTTGAGACTTGGATTTGGCAGTGGAGTGGGACAGTACTCCAGGAGATGGTGAAACAAAAATACAGGAATAAGTAAAGGTAACATGAATTGAAAACAAGGAGATTGAAGGTAAGATTTCTGATTCTTATGTTTTGAATACATGTATTTCTTTGCATGGTCTTGTGTTTTTGTCGCACCATACCAGAGATGACAGCCAAAGATGGACCTACTCCTACCAGAAATGACAAGCAAACATGGATCTACTCCCACCAAAGATGACAGCCACATACCAGAGATGACCGCCAAAGATGGACCTACTCCTACCAAAGATGACAGCCAAAATTGGACCTACTCATACTAGAGATTACAGCCAAAGATGGACCTACTCATACAGGGATGGACTTACTAATAGCATATGATGATAGACCTACACAGAATCTGGGCCATCCAATCTGATGAACAGCTACTGAAAGACAAACTCAAAAGATGGACGAAGAGACGAGACCTGGCACACAACAACTACTTGCAATTTTGGGGGAAACATGATAAAATGGTAATGGATTGATGGTATCCCACAAGAGGTGGACATGACAGACGAAAGAGACATCCAGGAAATGGTGGACTATGGAAATGGTACAACTTGACACTTGGTAATTTGACAGTGCAATGGAAAATGGTGAAACAAAAATACAGGAGCAAGTAAAGGTAACATGGATTGAAAACAAGCAGATTGAAGGTAAACTTTCCTTTTCTTGTGTTTTAAATACATGTATTTCTTTGCATGTTGTTGTGTTTTTGTTTCACCATACCAGAGATCACAGTGGAAGATGGACCTACTCATACCAGGGATGATGGTCAAAGATGCAAAGATGGACCTACTCAAACTTGACAGTGGAATGGAAATGGTACTCAAAAAGATGGACGAGGAGACGATACATGGAAACAACAGCTTGTGACTCGGCTGGAACTGGAGAGGGATTGGTAAACAATGGTGTTGGACTGATGGTATTCTTCGAGACTTGGATTTGACAGAGGAATGGGACAGTACTCCAGGAGATGGTGAAACAAAAATACAGGAACAAGTAAAGGTAACATGAATTGAAAACAAGCAGATTTAAGGTATGATTTCTGATTCTTGTGTTTTGAATACATGTATTTCTTTGCATGGTCTTGTGTTTTTGTTTCACCATACCAGAGATGACAGCCAAAGATGGACCTACTCCTACCAGAGATGACAAGCAAAGGTGGACCTACTCCTACCAGAGATGACAGCCAAAGATGGACCTACTCAAACTTGACAGTGGAATGGAAATGGTACTCAAAAAGATAGATGAGGAGACGAGACCTGGAAACAACAGCTTCTTGTAACTCGGCTGGAATTCGGGAGGGGTGATGGACTGATGTTATTCTTCGAGACTTGGATTTGATGGAGGAATGGGACAGTACTTCAGGAGATGGTGAAACAAAAATACAGGAACAAGTAAAGGTAACATGAATTGAAAACAAGCAGATTGAAGGTATGATTTCCTATTCTTGTGTTTTGAATACATGTATTTCTTTGCATGGTCTTGTGTTTTTGTTTCACCATACCAGAGATGACAGCCAATGATGAACCTACTCCTACCAGAGATGACAGCCAAAGATGGACTTCTACAAAAGATGACAGCCAATATTGGACCTTCTCATACCAGAGATGACAGCCAAAGATGGACTTCTACAAAAGATGACAGCCAATATTGGACCTTCTCATACCAGAGATGACAGCCAAAGATGGACTTCTACAAAAGATGAAAGCCAATATTGGACCTTCTCATACCAGAGATGACAGCCAAAATTGGACCTACTCCTACCAGAGATGACAGCCAAAGATGGACCTACTCCCACCTTAGATGACAGCCAAAATTGGACCTACTCATACCAGAGATGACCGCCAAAGATTGACCTACTCAAACTTGACAGTGGAATGGAAATGGTACTCAAAAAGATGGACAAAGAGATGAGACCTGGTAACAACAGCTTCTTGTGACTTTGCTGGAGCTCAGGAGGGATTGGTGGACAATGATGATGGACTGATGGTATTCTTCGAGACTTGGATTTGGCAGTGGAATGGGACAGTAATCCAGGAGATGGTGAAACAAAAATACAGGAATAAGTAAAGGTAACATGAATTGAAAACAAGGAGATTGAAGGTAAGATTTCTGATTCTTATGTTTTGAATACATGTATTTCTTTGCATGGTCTTGTGTTTTTGTTTCACCATACCAGAGATGACAGCCAAAGATGGACCTTCTCCTACCAGAGATGACAAGCAAAGGTGGACCTACTCCTACCAGAGATGACAGCCAAAGATGGACCTACTCAAACTTGACAGTGGAATGGAAATGGTACTCAAAAAGATAGATGAGGAGATGAGACCTGGAAACAACAGCTTCTTGTAACTCGACTGGAATTGGGGAGGGGTGATGGACTGATGTTATTCTTCAAGACTTGGATTTGATGGAGGAATGGGACAGTACTTCAGGAGATGGTGAAAGAAAAATACAGGAACAAGTAAAGGTAACATGAATTGAAAACAAGCAGATTGAAGGTATGATTTCCTATTCTTGTGTTTTGAATACATGTATTTCTTTGCATGGTCTTGTGTTTTTGTTTCACCATACCAGAGATGACAGCCAATGATGAACCTACTCCTACCAGAGATGACAGCCAAAGATGGACTTCTACAAAAGATGACAGCCAATATTGGACCTTCTCATACCAGAGATGACAGCCAAAGATGGACATACTCCTACCAAAGATGACAGCCATAATTGGACCTACTCCTACCAGAGATGACAGCCAAAGATGGACCTACTCCCACCTTAGATGACAGCCAAAATTGGACCTACTCATACCAGAGATGACCGCCAAAGATTGACCTACTCAAACTTGACAGTGGAATGGAACTGGTACTCAAAAAGATGGACAAAGAGATGATACCTGGTAACAACAGCTTCTTGTGACTTTGCTGGAGCTCAAGAGGGATTGGTGGACAATGGTGATGGACTGATGGTATTCTTTGAGACTTGGATTTGGCAGTGGAATGGGACAGTACTCCAGGAGATGGTGAAACAAAAATACAGGAATAAGTAAAGGTAACATGAATTGAAAACAAGGAGATTGAAGGTAAGATTTCTGATTCTTATGTTTTGAATACATGTATTTCTTTGCATGGTCTTGTGTTTTTGTCGCACCATACCAGAGATGACAGCCAAAGATGGAGCTACTCCTACCAGAAATGACAAGCAAACATGGATCTACTCCCACCAAAGATGACAGCCACATACCAGAGATGACCGCCAAAGATGGACCTACTCCTACCAAAGATGACAGCCAAAATTGGACCTACTCATACTAGAGATTACAGCCAAAGATGGACCTACTCATACAGGGATGGACTTACTAATAGCATATGATGATAGACCTACACAGAATCTGGGCCATCCAATCTGATGAACAGCTACTGAAAGACAAACTCAAAGATGGATGAAGAGACGAGACCTGGCACACAACAACTACTTGCAATTTTGGGGGAAACATGATAAAATGGTAATGGATTGATGGTATCCCACAAGAGGTGGACATGACAGACGAAAGAGACATCCAGGAAATGGTGGACTATGGAAATGGTACAACTTGACACTTGGTAATTTGACAGTGCAATGGAAAATGGTGAAACAAAAATACAGGAGCAAGTAAAGGTAACATGAATTGAAAACAAGCAGATTGAAGGTAAACTTTCCTTTTCTTGTGTTTTAAATACATGTATTTCTTTGCATGTTGTTGTGTTTTTGTTTCACCATACCAGAGATCACAGTGGAAGATGGACCTACTCATACCAGGGATGATGGTCAAAGATGCAAAGATGGACCTACTCAAACTTGACAGTGGAATGGAAATGGTACTCAAAAAGATGGACGAGGAGACGATACCTGGAAACAACAGCTTGTGACTCGGCTGGAACTGGAGAGGGATTGGTAAACAATGGTGTTGGACTGATGGTACTCTTCGAGACTTGGATTTGACAGAGGAATGGGACAGTACTCCAGGAGATGGTGAAACAAAAATACAGGAACAAGTAAAGGTAACATGAATTGAAAACAAGCAGATTTAAGGTATGATTTCTGATTCTTGTGTTTTGAATACATGTATTTCTTTGCATGGTCTTGTGTTTTTGTTTCACCATACCAGAGATGACAGCCAAAGATGGACCTACTCCTACCAGAGATGACAAGCAAAGGTGGACCTACTCCTACCAGAGATGACAGCCAAAGATGGACCTACTCAAACTTGACAGTGGAATGGAAATGGTACTCAAAAAGATAGATGAGGAGACGAGACCTGGAAACAACAGCTTCTTGTAACTCGGCTGGAATTCGGGAGGGGTGATGGACTGATGTTATTCTTCGAGACTTGGATTTGATGGAGGAATGGGACAGTACTTCAGGAGATGGTGAAACAAAAATACAGGAACAAGTAAAGGTAACATGAATTGAAAACAAGCAGATTGAAGGTATGATTTCCTATTCTTGTGTTTTGAATACATGTATTTCTTTGCATGGTCTTGTGTTTTTGTTTCACCATACCAGAGATGACAGCCAATGATGAACCTACTCCTACCAGAGATGACAGCCAAAGATGGACTTCTACAAAAGATGACAGCCAATATTGGACCTTCTCATACCAGAGATGACAGCCAAAGATGGACATACTCCTACCAAAGATGACAGCCATAATTGGACCTACTCCTACCAGAGATGACAGCCAAAGATGGACCTACTCCCACCTTAGATGACAGCCAAAATTGGACCTACTCATACCAGAGATGACCGCCAAAGATTGACCTACTCAAACTTGACAGTGGAATGGAACTGGTACTCAAAAAGATGGACAAAGAGATGATACCTGGTAACAACAGCTTCTTGTGACTTTGCTGGAGCTCAGGAGGGATTGGTGGACAATGGTGATGGACTGATGGTATTCTTTGAGACTTGGATTTGGCAGTGGAATGGGACAGTACTCCAGGAGATGGTGAAACAAAAATACAGGAATAAGTAAAGGTAACATGAATTGAAAACAAGGAGATTGAAGGTAAGATTTCTGATTCTTCTGTTTTGAATACATGTATTTCTTTGCATGGTCTTGTGTTTTTGTCGCACCATACCAGAGATGACAGCCAAAGATGGACCTACTCCTACCAGAAATGACAAGCAAACATGGATCTACTCCCACCAAAGATGACAGCCACATACCAGAGATGACCGCCAAAGATGGACCTACTCCTACCAAAGATGACAGCCAAAATTGGACCTACTCATACTAGAGATTACAGCCAAAGATGGACCTACTCATACAGGGATGGACTTACTAATAGCATATGATGATAGACCTACACAGAATCTGGGCCATCCAATCTGATGAACAGCTACTGAAAGACAAACTCAAAAGATGGATGAAGAGACGAGACCTGGCACACAACAACTACTTGCAATTTTGGGGGAAACATGATAAAATGGTAATGGATTGATGGTATCCCACAAGAGGTGGACATGACAGACGAAAGAGACATCCAGGAAATGGTACAACTTGACACTTGGTAATTTGACAGTGCAATGGAAAATAGTGAAACAAAAATACAGGAGCAAGTAAAGGTAACATGGATTGAAAACAAGCAGATTGAAGGTAAACTTTCCTTTTCTTGTGTTTTAAATACATGTATTTCTTTGCATGTTGTTGTGTTTTTGTTTCACCATACCAGAGATCACAGTGGAAGATGGACCTACTCATACCAGGGATGATGGTCAAAGATGCAAAGATGGACCTACTCAAACTTGACAGTGGAATGGAAATGGTACTCAAAAAGATGGACGAGGAGACGATACCTGGAAACAACAGCTTGTGACTCGGCTGGAACTGGAGAGGGATTGGTAAACAATGGTGTTGGACTGATGGTATTCTTCGAGACTTGGATTTGACAGAGGAATGGGACAGTACTCCAGGAGATGGTGAAACAAAAATACAGGAACAAGTAAAGGTAACATGAATTGAAAACAAGCAGATTTAAGGTATGATTTCTGATTCTTGTGTTTTGAATACATGTATTTCTTTGCATGGTCTTGTGTTTTTGTTTCACCATACCAGAGATGACAGCCAAAGATGGACCTACTCCTACCAGAGATGACAAGCAAAGGTGGACCTACTCCTACCAGAGATGACAGCCAAAGATGGACCTACTCAAACTTGACAGTGGAATGGAAATGGTACTCAAAAAGATAGATGAGGAGACGAGACCTGGAAAGAACAGCTTCTTGTAACTCGGCTGGAATTCGGGAGGGGTGATGGACTGATGTTATTCTTCGAGACTTGGATTTGATGGAGGAATGGGACAGTACTTCAGGAGATGGTGAAACAAAAATACAGGAACAAGTAAAGGTAACATGAATTGAAAACAAGCAGATTGAAGGTTTGATTTCCTATTCTTGTGTTTTGAATACATGTATTTCTTTGCATGGTCTTGTGTTTTTGTTTCACCATACCAGAGATGACAGCCAATGATGAACCTACTCCTACCAGAGATGACAGCCAAAGATGGACTTCTACAAAAGATGACAGCCAATATTGGACCTTCTCATACCAGAGATGACAGCCAAAGATGGACTTCTACAAAAGATGACAGCCAATATTGGACCTTCTCATACCAGAGATGACAGCCAAAGATGGACTTCTACAAAAGATGAAAGCCAATATTGGACCTTCTCATACCAGAGATGACAGCCAAAATTGGACCTACTCCTACCAGAGATGACAGCCAAAGATGGACCTACTCCCACCTAAGATGACAGCCAAAATTGGACCTACTCATACCAGAGATGACCGCCAAAGATTGACCTACTCAAACTTGACAGTGGAATGGAAATGGTACTCAAAGAGATGGACAAAGAGATGAGACCTGGTAACAACAGCTTCTTGTGACTTTGCTGGAGCTCAGGAGGGATTGGTGGACAATGATGATGGACTGATGGTATTCTTCGAGACTTGGATTTGGCAGTGGAATGGGACAGTAATCCAGGAGATGGTGAAACAAAAATACAAGAATAAGTAAAGGTAACATGAATTGAAAACAAGGAGATTGAAGGTAAGATTTCTGATTCTTATGTTTTGAATACATGTATTTCTTTGCATGGTCTTGTGTTTTTGTTTCACCATACCAGAGATGACAGCCAAAGATGGACCTTCTCCTACCAGAGATGACAAGCAAAGGTGGTCCTACTACCAGAGATGACAGCCAAAGATGGACCTACTCAAACTTGACAGTGGAATGGAAATGGTACTCAAAAAGATAGATGAGGAGATGAGACCTGGAAACAACAGCTTCTTGTAACTCGACTGGAATTGGGGAGGGGTGATGGACTGATGTTATTCTTCAAGACTTGGATTTGATGGAGGAATGGGACAGTACTTCAGGAGATGGTGAAAGAAAAATACAGGAACAAGTAAAGGTAACATGAATTGAAAACAAGCAGATTGAAGGTATGATTTCCTATTCTTGTGTTTTGAATACATGTATTTCTTTGCATGGTCTTGTGTTTTTGTTTCACCATACCAGAGATGACAGCCAATGATGAACCTACTCCTACCAGAGATGACAGCCAAAGATGGACTTCTACAAAAGATGACAGCCAATATTGGACCTTCTCATACCAGAGATGACAGCCAAAGATGGACATACTCCTACCAAAGATGACAGCCATAATTGGACCTACTCCTACCAGAGATGACAGCCAAAGATGGACCTACTCCCACCTTAGATGACAGCCAAAATTGGACCTACTCATACCAGAGATGACCGCCAAAGATTGACCTACTCAAACTTGACAGTGGAATGGAACTGGTACTCAAAAAGATGGACAAAGAGATGATACCTGGTAACAACAGCTTCTTGTGACTTTGCTGGAGCTCAGGAGGGATTGGTGGACAATGGTGATGGACTGATGGTATTCTTTGAGACTTGGATTTGGCAGTGGAATGGGACAGTACTCCAGGAGATGGTGAAACAAAAATACAGGAATAAGTAAAGGTAACATGAATTGAAAACAAGGAGATTGAAGGTAAGATTTCTGATTCTTATGTTTTGAATACATGTATTTCTTTGCATGGTCTTGTGTTTTTGTCGCACCATACCAGAGATGACAGCCAAAGATGGACCTACTCCTACCAGAAATGACAAGCAAACATGGATCTACTCCCACCAAAGATGACAGCCACATACCAGAGATGACCGCCAAAGATGGACCTACTCCTACCAAAGATGACAGCCAAAATTGGACCTACTCATACTAGAGATTACAGCCAAAGATGGACCTACTCATACAGGGATGGACTTACTAATAGCATATGATGATAGACCTACACAGAATCTGGGCCATCCAATCTGATGAACAGCTACTGAAAGACAAACTCAAAAGATGGACGAAGAGACGAGACCTGGCACACAACAACTACTTGCAATTTTGGGGGAAACATGATAAAATGGTAATGGATTGATGGTATCCCACAAGAGGTGGACATGACAGACGAAAGAGACATCCAGGAAATGGTGGACTATGGAAATGGTACAACTTGACACTTGGTAATTTGACAGTGCAATGGAAAATAATGAAACAAAAATACAGGAGCAAGTAAAGGTAACATGGATTGAAAACAAGCAGATTGAAGGTAAACTTTCCTTTTCTTGTGTTTTAAATACATGTATTTCTTTGCATGTTGTTGTGTTTTTGTTTCACCATACCAGAGATCACAGTGGAAGATGGACCTACTCATACCAGGGATGATGGTCAAAGATGCAAAGATGGACCAACTCAAACTTGACAATGGAATGGAAATGGTACTCAAAAAGATGGACGAGGAGACGACACCTGGAAACAACAGCTTGTGACTCGGCTGGAACTGGAGAGGGATTGGTAAACAATGGTGTTGGACTGATGGTATTCTTCGAGACTTGGATTTGACAGAGGAATGGGACAGTACTCCAGGAGATGGTGAAACAAATATACCAGTGGTGACAGCCAAAGATGCACCTAATCCTACCAGAGATGACAAGCAAAGATGGACCTACTCCTACCAGAGATGACCTACTGAAACTTGACAGTGGAATGGAAATGGTACTCAAAAAGATGGATGAGGAGACGAGACCTGGAAACAACAGCTTCTTGTAACTCGGCTGGAATTGGGGAGGGATTGGTGGACAATGGTGATGGACTGATGGTATTATTCCAGACTTGGATTTGATAGAGGAATGGGACAGTACTCCAGGAGATGGTGAAACAAAAATACAGGAACAAGAAAAGGTAACATGAATTGAAAACAAGCAGATTGAAGGTATGATTTCCTATTCTTGTGTTTTGAATACATGTATTTCTTTGCATGGTCTTGTGTTTTTGTTTCACCATACCAGCTACCAGAGATGACATCCATAGATGAACCTACTCCTACCACAGATGACAGCCAAAGATTGACTTACTTCTACAAAAGATGACAGCCAATATTGGACCTTCTCATATCAGAGATAACCGCCAAAGATGGACCTACTGCTTGTGTACCAAAGATGACAGCCAAAATTGGACCTACTCCTACCAGAGATGACAGCCAAACATGGACCTACTCCCACCTTAGATGACAGCCAAAATTGGACCTACTCATACCAGAGATGACAGTCAAAGATTCACCTAATCCTACCAGAGATGACAAGCAAGGATGGATCACTCCTACCAGAGATGACTGCCAAAGATGGACTTACTTAAACTGGTAAATGGTACTCAAAAAGATGGATGAGGAGACAAGACCTGGAAACAACAGCTTCTTGTAACTTGGCTGGAATTGGGGAGGGATTGGTGGACAATGGTGATGGACTGATGGTATTCTTCGAGACTTGGATTTTATAGAGGAATGGGACAGTACTCCAGGAGATGGTGAAACAAAAATACAGGAACAAGTAAAGGTAACATGAATTGAAAACAAGCAGATCTAAGGTTTGATTTCTGATTCTTGGGTTTTGAATACATGTATTTCTTTGCATGGCCTTGTGTTTTTGTTTCACCATACCAGAGATCACAGTGGAAGGTGGACCTACCCATACCAGGGATGATGGTCAAAGATGCAAAGATTGACCTACTCAATATTGACAGTGGAATGGAAATGGTACTCAAAAAGATGGACGAGATGACACCTGGAAACAACAGCTTCTTGTGACTCGGCTGGAACTGGAGAGGGATTGGTAAACAATGTTGTTGGACTGATGGTATTCTTCGAGACTTGGATTTGACAGAGGAATGGGACAGTACTCCAGGAAATGGTGAAACAAAAATACAGGAACAAGTAAAGGTAACATGAATTGAAAACAAGCAGATTTAAGGTATGATTTCTGATTGTTGTGTTTTGAATACATGTATTTCTTTGCATGGTCTTGTGTTTTTGTTTCACCATACCAGCTACCAGAGATGACATCCATAGATGTACCTACTCCTACCAGAGATGACAGCCAAAGATTGACTTACTTCTACAAAAGATGACTGCCAATATTGGACCTTCTCATATCAGAGATAACCGCCAAAGATGGACCTACTCCTTGTGTACCAAAGATGACAGCCAAAATTGGACCTACTCATACCAGAGATGACCGCCAAAGATGGACCTACTCAAACTTGACAGTGGAATGGAAATGGTACTCAAAAAGATGGACAAAGAGATGAGACCTGGTAACAACAGCTTCTTGTGACTTTGCTGGAGCTCAGGAGGGATTGGTGGAGAATGGTAATGGACTGATGGTATTCTTCAAGACTTGGATTTGACAGAGGAATGGGACAGTACTCCAGGAAATGGTGAAACAAAAATACAGGAACAAGTAAAGGTAACATGAATTGAAAACAAGCAGATTTAAGGTATGATTTCTGATTCTTATGTTTTGAATACATGTATTTCTTTGCATGGTCTTGTGTTTTTGTTTCACCATACCAGTGATGACAGCCAAAGATGGACATACTCCTACCAGAGATGACAAGCAAAGATGGACCTACTCCTACCAGAGATGACAGCCAAAGATGGACCTACTCAAACTTGACAGTGGAATGGAAATGGTACTCAAAAAGATGGATGAGGAGACGACACCTGGAAACAACAGCTTCTTGTGACTTGGCTGGAATTGGGGAGGGATTGGTGGACAATGGTGATGGACTGATGTTATTCTTCAAGACTTGGATTTGATAGAGGAATGGGACAGTACTCCAGGAGATGGTGAAACAAAAATACAGGAACAAGTAAAGGTAACATGAATTGAAAACAAGCAGATTTAAGGTATGATTTCTGATTCTTGTGTTTTGAATACATGTATTTCTTTGCATGGTCTTGTGTTTTTGTTTCACCATACCAGTGATGACAGCCAAAGATGCACCTAATCCTACCAGAGATGACAAGCAAAGATGGACCTTCTCCTACCAGAGATGACAGCCAAACATGGACCTACTCCTACCAGAGATGACAGCCCTATATCAGAGATGACCGCCAAAGATGGACCTACTCCTACCAGAGATGACAAGCAAAGATGGACCTACTCCCACCAAAGATGACAGCCACATATCAGAGATGACCACCAAAGATGGACCTACACCTACCAAAGATGACAGCCAAAATTGGACCCACTCATACCAGAGATTATAGCCGAAGATGGACCTACTCATACAGGGATGGACTTACTAATAGCATATGATGATAGACCTACACAGAATCTGGGCCATCCAATCTGATGAACAGCTACTGAAAGACAAACACAAAAGATGGACGAAGAGAGGAGACCTGGCACACAACAACTACTTGCAATTTGGGGGAAACATGAGAAAAATGGTAATGGACTGATGGTATCTCACAAGGGGTGGACTGGTGGACTATGGTAATGGTACAACTCGACACTTGGTAATTTGACAGTGCAATGAAAAATGATGAAACAAAAATATAGGAGCAAGTAAAGGTAACATGGATTGAAAACAAGCCGATTTAAGGTATGATTTCTGATTCTTGTGTTTTGAATATATGTATTTCTTTGCATGGTCTTGTGTTTTTGTTTCACCATACCAGTGATGACAGCCAAAGATGGACCTACTCCTACCAGAGATGACAAGCAAAAATGGACCTACTCCCTCTAAAGATGACAGCCACATATCAGAGATGACCGCTAAAGGTGGACCTACTCCCACCAAAGATGACAGCCACATATCAGAGATGACCGCCAAAGATGGACCTACACCTTCCAAAGATGACAGCCACATATCAGAGATGACCGCCAAAGATGGACCTACACCTACCAAAGATGACAGCCAAAATTGGACCCACTCATACCAGAGATTATAGCTGAAGATGGACCTACTCATACAGGGACAGACTCACTCATAGCATATGATGATAGACCTACACAGAATCTGGACCATTTAATCTGATGAACAGTTACTGAAAGACAAACACAAAAGATGGACGAAGAGAGGAGACCTGGCACACAACAACTACTTGCAATTTTGGGAAAACATGAGAAAAATGGTAATGGACTGATGGTATCTCACAAGGGTTGGACTGGTGGACTATGGTAATGGTACAACTTGACACTTGGTAATTTGACAGTGCAATGGAAAACGGTGAAACAAAAATATAGGAGCAAGTAAAGGTAACAAAGATTGAAAACGAGCAGTTGAAGGTAAAATTTCCTATTCTTGTGTTTTGAATACATGTATTTCTTTGCATGGTCTTGTGTTTTTGTTTCACCATGCCAGAGATGACAGCCAAAGATGCACCTAATCCTGCCAGAGATGACAACCAGAGATAACAGCCAAAGATGGATCTACTCCTACTGGAGATGACAACTAAAGATGGACCTTCTCCCACCAAAGATGACAGCCAAAATTGGACCTACTACCACCAAAGACGACAGCCAAAATGGGACCTACTCCCACCAAAGATGACAGCCAAAATTGGACCTACTCCCACCAAAGATAACAGCCAAAATTGGACCTACTCATACCAGAGATGTCAGCCAAAGATGGACCTACTCATACAGCGACAGACTCACTAATAGCATATGATGATAGACCTACACAGAAGCTGGGCCATCCAATCAGAAGAACAGTTACTGAAAGACAAACTCAAAAGATGGACAAGGAGACCAGACCTGGCACACAACAACCACTTGCAATTTGGGGGAAACATGATAAAATGGTAATGGATTGATGGTATCCCACAAGAGGTGGACATGACAGACGAAAGAGACATCCAGGAAATGGTGGACTATGGTAATGGTACAACTTGACACTTGGTAATTTGACAGTGCAATGGAAAATCGTGAAACAATTATACAGGAGCAAGAAAAGCTAACATGGATTGAAAACAAGCAGATTGAAGGTAAACTTTCCTATTCTTGTGTTTTAAATACATGTATTTCTTTGCATGTTGTTGTGTTTTTGTTTCACCATACCAGAGATCAAAGTGGAAGATGGACCTACTCATACCAGGGATGATGGTCAAAGATGCGAAGATGGACCTACTCAAACTTGACAGTGGAATGGAAATGGTACTCAAAAAGATGGATGAGATGACACCTGGAAACAACAGCTTCTTGTGACTCGGCTGGAACTAGAGAGGAATTGGTAAACAATGGTGATGGACTGATGGTATGATTCGAGACTTGGATTTGATAGAGGAATGGGACAGTACTCCAGGAGATGGTGAAACAAAAATACAGGAACAAGTAAAGGTAACATGAATTGAAAACAAGCAGATCTAAGGTATGATTTCTGATTCTTGTGTTTTGAATACATGTATTTCTTTGCATGGCCTTGTGTTTTTGTTTCACCATACTAGAGATCACAGTGGAAGATGGACCTACCCATACCAGGGATGATGGTCAAAGATGCAAAGATTGACC
This sequence comes from Arcuatula senhousia, assembly GCA_963971305.1. Lineage (NCBI taxonomy): Eukaryota > Metazoa > Mollusca > Bivalvia > Mytilida > Mytilidae > Arcuatula > Arcuatula senhousia. The sequence continues at coordinate 47,661,633 of OZ020309.1, read as the reverse complement.
TACTCAATCTTGACAGTGGAATGGAAATGGTATTCAAAAAGATGGACGAGATGACACCTGGAAACAACAGCTTCTTGTGACTCGGCTGGAATTGGAGAGGGATTGGTAAACAATGGTGATGGACTGATGGTATTCTTCGAGACTTGGATTTGACAGAGGAATGGGACAGTACTCCAGGAAATGGTGAAACAAAAATACAGGAACAAGTAAAGGTAACATAAATTGAAAACAAGCAGATTTAAGGTATGATTTCTGATTGTTGTGTTTTGAATACATGTATTTCTTTGCATGGTCTTGTGTTTTTGTTTCACCATACCAGCTACCAGAGATGACATCCATAGATGAACCTACTCCTACCAGAGATGACAGCCAAAGATTGACTTACTTCTACAAAAGATGACTGCCAATATTGGACCTTCTCATATCAGAGATAACCGCCAAAGATGGACCTACTCCTTGTGTACCAAAGATGACAGCCAAAATTGGACCTACTCCTACCAGAGATGGACCTACTCCCACTTTAGATGACAGCCAAAATTGGACCTACTCCTACCAGAGATGACCGCCAAAGATGGACCTACTCAAACTTGTGACAGTGGAATGGAAATGGTACTCAAAAAGATGGACAAAGAGATGAGACCTGGTAACAACAGCTTCTTGTGACTTTGCTGGAGCTCAGGAGGGATTGGTGGACAATGGTGATGGACTGATGGTATTCTTTGAGACTTGGATTTGACAGAGGAATGGGACAGTACTCCAGGAAATGGTGAAACAAAAATACAGGAACAAGTAAAGCTAACATGAATTGAAAAAAAGCAGATTTAAGGTATGATTTCTGATTGTTGTGTTTTGAATACATGTATTTCTTTGTATGGTCTTGTGTTTTTGTTTCACCATACCAGTGATGACAGCCAAAGATGGAATTGGACCTTCTCATATCAGAGATTACCGCCAAAGATGGACCTACTCCTTGTGTACCAAAGATGACAGCCAAAATTGGACCTACTCCTACCAGAGATGACAGCCAAAGATAGACCTACTCCCACCTTAGATGACAGCCAAAATTGGACCTACTCCTACCAGAGATGACAGCCCAAGATGGACCTACTCATACAGTTACGGACTTACTAATAATCTATGATGATAGACCTAAGCAGAAGCTGGCCATCCAATCAGAAGAACAGCTACTGAAAGACGAACTCAAAAAGATGAACGAGGAGACAAGACCTGGAAACAACAGCTTCTTGGGACTCAGCTGGAACTCAGGAGGGATTGGTGGACAATGGTGATGGACTGATGGTTTTCCTCAATTGGATTTGGCAGCGGAATGGGACAGTACTCCAGGAGATGTGAAACAAACATACAAGAACAAGTAAAGGTAACATGAATTGAAAACAAGCAAATTGAAGGTATGATTTCCTATTCTTGTGTTTTGAATACATGTATTTCTTTGCATGGTCTTGTGTTTTTGTTTCACCATACCAGAGATGACATCCAATGATGCACCTAATCCTGTCAGAGATGACAACCAGAGATAACAGCCAAAGATGGATCTACTCCTACTGGAGATGACAACTAAAGATGGACCTACTCCCACCAAAGATGACAGTCAAAATTGGACCTACTTATACAGGGATGATTGTCAAAGATGCAAAGATGGACCTACTCAAACTTGACAGTGGAATGGAAATGGTACTCAAAAAGATGGAAGAGGAGACGACACCTGGAAACAACAGCTTTTTGTGACTCGGCTGGAACTGGAGAGGGATTGGTAAACAATGGTGATGGACTGATGGTATTCTTCGAGACTTGGATTTGACAGAGGAATGGAACAGTACTCCAGGAAATGGTGAAACAAAAATACAGGAACAAGTAAAGGTAACATGAATTGAAAACAAGCAGATTTAAGGTATGATTTCTGATTCTTGTGTTTTGAATGCATGGTCTTGTATTTTTGTTTCATCATACCAGAGATCACAGTGGAAGATGGACCTACTCATACCAGGAATGATGGTCAAAGATGCAAAGATGGACCTACTCAACCTTGACAGCGGAATGGAAATGGTACTCAAAAAGATGGACGAGGAGACGACACCTAGAAACAACAGCTTCTTGTGACTTGGCTGGAACTGGAGAGGGATTGGTAAACAATGGTGATGGACTGATGGTATTCTTCGAGACTTGGATTTGACAAAGGAATGGAACAGTAATCCAGGAAATGGTGAAACAAAAATACAGGAACAAGTAAAGGTAACATGAATTGAAAACAAGCAGATTTAAGGTATGATTTCTGATTCTTGTGTTTTGAATACATGTATTTCTTTGCATGGTCTTGTGTTTTTGTTTCACCATACCAGTGATGACAGCCAAAGATGGACCTACTCCTACCAAAGATGACAGCCACATATCAGAGATGACCGCCAAAGATGGACCTACTTCTACCAAAGATGACAGCCAAAATTGGACCCCATCATACCAGAGATTATAGCCAAAGATGGACCTAATCATAGAGGGATGGACTTACTAATAGCATATGATGATAGACCTACACAGAATCTGGGCCATCCAATCTGATGAACAGCTACTGAAAGACAAACTCAAAAGATGGACGAAGAGACGAGACCTGGCACCCAACAACTACTTGCAATTTTGGGGAAACATGAGAAAAATGGTAATGGACTGATGGTATCTCACAAGGGGTGGACTGGTGGACTATGGTAATGGTACAACTCGACACTTGGTAATTTGACAGTGCAATGGAAAATGGTGAAACAAAAATATAGGAGCAAGTAAAGGTAACATGGATTGAAAACGAGCAGTTGAAGGTAAAATTTCCTATTCTTGTGTTTTGAATACATGTATTTCTTTGCATGGTCTTGTGTTTTTGTTTCACCATACCAGAGATGACAGCCAAAGATGCACCTAATCCTACAAGTGATGACAACCAGAGATGGACCTACTCCTACCAAAGATGACAGCCAAAATTGGACCTTCTAATACCAGAGATGAACACCAAAGATGGACCTACTCCTACCAAAGATAACAGCCCAAGATGGACCTACTCATACAGTTACGGACTTACTAATAATCTATGATGATAGACCTAAGCAGAAGCTGGCCATCCAATCAGAAGAACAGCTACTGAAAGACGAACTCAAAAAGATGAACGAGGAGACAAGACCTGGAAACAACAGCTTCTTGGGACTCAGCTGGAACTCAGGAGGGATTGGTGGACAATGGTGATGGACTGATGGTTTTCCTCAATTGGATTTGGCAGTGGAATGGGACAGTACTCCAGGAGATATGAAACAAACATACAAGAACAAGTAAAGGTAACATGAATTGAAAACAAGCAAATTGAAGGTATGATTTCCTATTCTTGTGTTTTGAATACATGTATTTCTTTGCATGGTCTTGTGTTTTTGTTTCACCATACCAGAGATGACATCCAATGATGCACCTAATCCTATCAGAGATGACAACCAGAGATAACAGCCAAAGATGGATCTACTCCTACTGGAGATGACAACTAAAGATGGACCTACTCCCACCAAAGATGACAGCCAAAATTCGACCTACTACCACCAAAGATGACAGCCAAAATTGGACCTACTCCCATCAAAGATTTCAGCTAAAATTGGACCTACTCATACCATAGATGACAGCCAAAGATGGACCTGCTTATACAGGGACAGACTCACTAATAGCATATGATGATAGACCTACACAGAAGCTGGGCCATCCAATCAGAAGAACAGTTACTGAAAGACAAACTCAAAAGATGGACGAGGAGACCAGACCTGGCACACAACAACTACTTGCAATTTGGGGGAAACATGATAAAATGGAAATGGATTGATGGTATCCCACAAGAGGTGGACATGACAGACGAAAGAGACATCCAGGAAATGGTGGACTATGGTAATGGTACTACTTGACACTTGGTAATTTGACAGTGCAATGGAAAATAGTGAAACAAAAATACAGGAGCAAGCAAAGGTAACATGGATTGAAAACAAGCAGATTGAAGGTAAACTTTCCTATTCTTGTGTTTTAAATACATGTATTTCTTTGCATGTTGTTGTGTTTTTGTTTCACCATACCAGAGATCACAGTGGAAGATGGACCTACTCATACCAGGGATGATGGTCAAAGATGCAAAGATTGACCTACTCAAACTTGATAGTGGAATGGAAATGGTACTCAATAAGATGGACGAGGAGACGACACCTGGAAACAACAGCTTCTTGTAACTTGGCTGGAATTTGGGAGGGATTGGTGGACAATGGTGATGGACTGATGTTATTCTTCGAGACTTGGATTTGATAGAGGAATGGGACAGTTCTCCAGGAGATGGTGAAACAAAAATACAGGAACAAGTAAAGGTAACATGAATTGAAAACAAGCAGATTTAAGGTATGATTTCTGATTCTTGTGTTTTGAATACATGTATTTCTTTGCATGGTCTTGTGTTTTTGTTTCACCATACCAGAGATGACAGCCAAAGATGCACCTAATCCTACCAGAGATGACAAGCAAAGATGGACCTACTCCTACCAGAGATGATCGCCAAAGATGCATCTAATCCTACCAGTGATGACAACCAGAGATAACAGCCAAAGAGTACCTAATCCTACCAGTGTGACATCCATAGATGAACCTACTCCTACCAGAGATGACTTGACTCCTACCAGAGATGACAGCCAATAGTGGACCTTCTCAGACCAGAGATGACCACAAAAGATGGACCTACTCCCACTTAAGATGACAGCCAAAGATGGACCTACTCAAACTTGACAGTGGAATGGAAATGGTACTCAAAAACATAGACGAGGAGACAAGACCTGGCACACAACAACTACTTGCAATTTGGGGGAAACATGATAAAATGGTAATGGATTGATGGTATCCCACAAGAGGTGGACATGACAGAGTAATTTGGGGGAGACTTGAGAAAAATGGTAATGGATTGATGGTATCTCTCAAGAGGTGGACTTGACAGAGGAATGGAGACATCCAGGAAAAGGTGGACTATGGTAATGGTAAGACTCAACACTTGGTTATTTAGTAACCCACAAGAGATGATATCCCACAGGACTTGGACTTGACATTGAAATGTGACAGGAATTAAGGAGATGGTTGACTGTTAATGGGACAACTAGAGTCTTGGAGACTTCACAGGGGAATGAACAGGTAACCAGGCAATGGTGAAGAAAGCACTTTAAATTTCATTGAGCAAAGAACAGATTATAATATTATAAAATCTGACATTTGCTTTATAATAAAATGGTAAAAATATAGGCAATGAAATTAGTTTAAGAGATGACTATTTTTTCAAAAATGTAATTATTTTGCCATCATAATTTTACCCTATCATGTAAAAATCAGGAGGTTGAAAAGGAGTATGTTCGAAAAGGGCCAAAAACGGCCCTAAATTTCAAATTCGAGACTGCTACTAAATAATGCTGCTAGAATGGTCATAAGACTCTATACTTTATAAAATGTCATAAATTGTGTGTAAATTGTTTACTCTTGTGAACAACAGGGACCTTAAAAGTTAGTGAATTTCTGTAAAAATCGCTATTTATGACATATATAGCCTCTTTTTCTGTAAAAAATGATGAATACAATGTTGGCCGCATATTCTGACCAAAATTATTTTTTGGTTAAAATGTTCGCTTTTAAGTAATAAATAAATAAACAAAAATCTATGTTGGTCAGAGCATGCGGCCACTTTTGATTTTGGCACAATAGTGGTGAAAAGGGGTGAAAAATCGACAAAAATGAAGATTTTCCTATTTTTGTCTCGCCTGCGAAGCAGAGCGGGACATAGGTGTTACTTTACCGGCGGCGACGGCGGCGTTAACTTTTTGGAAAAGTTTTATGAGCACCTCCATATCTCAAGAACTGTAAGTCCTAGGTTGATGAAACTTGGTATGCATATGCCCCAGTAGTAGCTTAGCACAGTTCCATCCCCATCTTTTGACCTTGACCTTGATTTTCCGGTTGAGTGACTTTGACAATTTTCAATACATATAATAGCAATGGAAAAGTTTTTGCGAGCACCTCCATATCTCAAGAACTTTACATGTAGGTCCTAGGTTGATGAAACTTGGTATGCATATGATATGCCCCAGTAGTAGCTTAGCCCAGTTGCATCCCCATCTTTCGACCTTGACCTTGATTTTCTGGTTGAGTGACTTTGACAATTTTCAATACATATAATATAATAGCAATGGAAAAGTTTTGCGAGCACCTCCATATCTCAAGAACTATAGGTCCTAGGTTGATGAAACTTGGTATGCATATGCCCCAGTAGTAGCTTAGCACAGTTGCATCCCCATCTTTTGACCTTGACCTTGATTTTCTGGTTGAGTGACTTTGACAATTTTCAATACATATAATAGCAATGGAAAAGTTTTGCGAGCACCTCCATATCTCAAGAACTATAGGTCCTAGGTTGATGAAACTTGGTATGCATATGCCCCAGTAGTAGCTTAGCCCAATTGCATCCCCATCTTTTGACCTCGACCTTGATTTTTCTTAGATTGCTTTCTCTAATACAGTTAATGACTGTAAGGTACATTTTTGTCTTATAATAATCTTTTTTTTTTTCAGACTGGAGGCAATGTTGTAATTGGAGGTGGCGACCCTCAAATCGGCAACAAAATCAACAAACTTGAATCAGAAAACCAAGAACTTAGAAAAAGTTAGTCCTAGAGTTACCACTACAAATATTTATAATCCAATTAAGGTCCTTCAAGGGGCAATTTTAAAAATATTACATATATGATTCAGTAACAATACACTTTCAGTACAATTCAAACAGAATATGGAACAGTTACATAAATGTGGATAAATTGATTTAAAAATTAGTGGTACAGGGTTATTTTCGTGCACCGTGTTCGACCTTTTTTATTTTCCGTTCATCGATTTCAGGATTTCTGTTTTCCGAGCAGATTTAGACATTTTAGGGTAAAAAATTTGATATGTGAATTTTTTTGTAACAGATTTCTTGGCTTCTACTGGATGGATTGGTTTCAAATTTTGTACACATCTTCAGCATGATCAGTAATACTGTGCCTCCTCTTTCCAGGTCAGTCCATCATCTACTGCCTGTTTTCCAAACTGACTCAGACTTTTTATTGGTCAAAAATAGACAATTTTTCGTAACAGATTTCTCAGCTTCTACAGAAGGGATTGATTTGAAATATGGTATACAGCTTTAGCATGATGAGTTGTACTGTGCCTCCCCTTTTCAGGTCAAGTGGCCATCTACTTCTTGTTTGCTGAATGGTCGAGTAGGGGTATGCTTAGCACGACTTAGTGCAACCCCTTGATTATTATATATTATGTTCCTCATGGTAGGTGAAGTAAACTTGGACCACTGTTCTATTTTAATGTTTAATCCCTCTATTTGTAGTTGTTGATGACATGAAAGCAATGGTGAAACAGTTAGAAAACAGAGTTACTGCCCTTGAGGGGGGTAAACCCACCACCTCTGCCCCTCAGGCTAAAGCTCAACCTGCTGCATCCAAAGATGACGATGATGATGAAGATTTCGATCTGTTTGGAGATGATGATGAGGAAGATGATGTAAGAATGCAATATGTGTAGATTTAAAATGAATTTTGTGAAAATAAAATTCTACTTTGTCTGCTACAGATTTAAAAGGGGGTGTGAAGGGCATTCATCCCCTAAAGCTGGCGAAAATTATGTTTTTTTGCATTAAGTCCATGGAAAAACCTTAAAAGAATTTCATGTCTAGCTCTGAACGCCTTAAAACAATTGTACACCCCCTAAACTAAAATCCTGGATATGCCTTTTAATTATGTCTCCCCTTCCCAGAAGGGGGAGACATATTGTTTTTGTGTCAGTTCTTCTTCTTCTTCTTCTTCTTCTTCTTCTTCTCATACAAAGCGTGTCCGGGCCATAACTTTTTTATCCTTTGAGATAAAGTTTTGATATTTGGCATGTGGATGTATCACCATCAGATGATGTGTCACGTACCAGAATGACCTTCGTATGACCTTGACCTTTGACCTCAAGGTCAAATTAATGCTAATTTTACATCCAAAGTGTTCCGGGCCATAACTTTTTTGTTCTTTGACAAAAGACTTTGATATTTAACATGTGGATGTATCATAATGAGACGATGTGTCGCATACCAGAATGACCTTCATATGACCTTGACATTTTACCTCAAGGTCAAATTAATGCTAATTGTACATCCAAGTATTCCGGGCCATTACTTTTTTGTTCTTTGACAAAGGACTTTGATATTTGGCATGTGAATGTATCACCATGAGATAATGTGTTGCGTACCAGAATGAATTTCATATGACCTTGACCTTTGACCTCAAGATAAAATTAATGTTAATTTTACATCCAAAGTGTTTCGGGCCATAACTTTTTTGTTCTTTGACATAGGGCTTTGATATTTGGCATGTGGATGTATCACCATAAGACCATGTGTTGCATACCAGAATGACCTTCATATGACCTTGACCTTTGACCTAAAGAATAAATTAATGCAAATTTTACATGGAAAGTGTGTCTATGCATAACTTTTTTGTCCTCTGACATAGGACTATAATATTTGACATGTGAATGTATCACCATGAGATGATGTGTTGCATACCAGAATGACCTTCATATGACCTTGACCTTAGACCTCAAGGTCAAATTAATGCTAATTTTACCTCCAAATTTTACATCCAAAGTGTTCCGGGCCATAACATTTTGATTCTTTGACAAAGGGCTTTGATATTTGGCATGTGGATGTATCACCATGAGACAATGTGTCGCGTACCAGAATGAACTTCATATGACCTTGACCTCAAGATCAAATTAATGCTCATTTTATATCCAAAGTGTTCCGAGCCATAACTTTTTTGTTCTTTGACATAGGGCTTTTATATTTGGCATGTGGATGTATCACCTTAGGACGATGTGGTGTGAACCTGAATGACCTTCATATGACCTTGACCTAAAGGTTGAATTAATGCTAATTTTACATTGAAAGGGTGTCTGTGTCATAACTTTTTTTGTTCTTTGACATAGGTCTATAATATTTGACATGTGCATGTATCACTATGAGATGATGGGTCGCCTACCAGAATGACCTTCATATGACCTTGACCTTTGACTTCAAGATAAAATTAAGATAAGATAAAAGCTATTTTTACATGTTAAACATGTCTGGGCCATATATATTTTAATCCTTTAAACAAAAAGCTTTGATTTTTGACATGATAATGTGTCATCATGGGAACAATGTGTCACTAACGTTAATGACCTTGACCTGTGACTACAATGTCAAATAAATGCTAATTTGGCAAGTAAAGCTTTCCAGGCCATAACTTTTTTATCCTTTGACATTGGGCTTTAGAATGTAGATGTATAATTATTAAACAATTTGTTGTACAATGTATGTCATTGTGACTTTGACCTTTTGACCTCATTGTTGAAATTGTGTTATTAGCTCACCTGGACCGAAGGTCCATGTGAGCTATTACCATCACTTGGCGTCCGTCGTCGTCGTCTGTCGTCGTCGTCGTCTGTCGTCGTCTGTTAACAATTTTTCAAAAATCTTCTCCGCTGAAACTACCAAACAGAATTTAATGAAACTTGGTATGAATGATCCTTAGGGTGTCCTGCACCAAACTTGTGTTTTGATTTTTGATCCTTTAAAAAACATGGCCGCCGTTACTAAAAATAGACTAGGGGGGTCAGACTACTGTTTTTGGCTTATAAATCAAAAAGTAAAAGAGATAGAGAAAATCTGAGGCCACGCTACTGATTCAGCATCAAAAGCTCTACAATAGTCTCCATTTGGTGAAAGTTGTCAGATGACCCCTTATAGGGGTTACGGCCCCTTAAAGGTGAAAAATAGCATTTTTTCATGTTTTTGGCCTACAGAATGAAAACTATTGCAGATAGAGATTAGCTGTTGCTTGCTTAAATGTTCAGCTCATTTAACTCTACAAAAGTCTCCATAGGGTCGAAATTGTCAGATGACCCCTTATAGGGGTTACGGCCCCTTAAAGGTGAAAAATAGCCATTTTTCATGTTTTTGGCCTACAGAATGAAAACTATTGCACATAGAGATTAGCTGTTGCTTGCTTAAATGTTAAGCTCATTTAGCTCTACGAAAGTCTCCATAGGATCAAAGTTGTCAGAAAACCCCTTTTAGGGGTTACGGCCCCTGAAAAATGACATTTTTTCATGTTTTTGGCCTACAGAATGAAAACTATTGCAGATAGAGATTAGCTGTTGCTTGCTTAAATGTTCAGCTCATTGAGCTCTACAAAATTCTCCATAGGGTCGAAGTTGTCAGATGACCCCTTATAGGGTTACGGCCCATGAAAAATAGGGATTTTTCATGTTTTTGTCCTACAGAATGAAAACTATTGCAGATAGAGATTAGCTGTTGCTTGCTTAAATATTCAGCTCATTTAGCTCTACAAAATTCTCCATAGGGTCGAAGTTGTCAGATGACCCCTTATAGGGGTTACGGCCCCTGAAAAATAGCCATTTTTCATGTTTTTGGCCTACAGAATGAAAACTATTGCAGATAGAGATTAGCTGTTGCTTGCTTAAATGTTCAGCTCATTTAGCTCTACAAAAGTACAGGGTCAACATCAAGACCAGGTGAGCGATTCAGGCTCCTGGGAGCCTTTTGTTTAAGGAAGGGGAGACATCAGTTTTAGTGCGCTAAAACAGTTTTTCCTAGTTTGTTTATATGGCTTGCACTTATTTTTCATTCACCAGCCAAATGTTGGAGGTTTTGTTCAGGTTCTCTGGTTTACTTTTAACTGACCTCTCTTTGTGACCTTTGTGAATTTTAAAAAACTTTGACACTGTCTACTGTTATCATTTGAAATACAGATGTTGTACCTGAAAATTGTTTCAGTTTCTCAGCAGATACTTGCCACAGCCTCATGATATATGTGGCTCCTGCAGAATTAAAAACGACCTGCGACCTGAGGGCTTTTTAAGGGCGACTTCCGACCTACACTTCATAAAATTGACCTATGCCAAAAAAACGAACTGCGACCTCCGTCAAAATATGCTTTTTAAAAGCGACCTTGAGACCCCATGCCCCTTTTAAAAGCAACCTTGCGACCTGAGGGGGGTACCCTGCGAGAGCCCCATACATGGTATGCTACATCAGCTCAATTAACCATATTTTTGTTTGTGGCTCACCTTGATTTTGATGAAGAAAATCTTGCTATTTTTACTTTGACAGATATAAATTTGTATTTTTTCAGGAAGAAAAAGAGAGAGTAAAGGCTGAAAGACTTAAAGCATACCACGACAAAAAAGCAAAAAGTAAGTTAATCTTTCAGATATTGTGGATTTATTCTCCATTGGAAAGCTTTTTCTTTACTGATAGATGCTACTGCCAATGTGATGTGTTAATATTAAGATCAATACATTTCCATTTTACATTTTATCAACCAGATTTCACTGTCAGAGTGTAGAATCCAGGTACATGTAATCATATGGTAAATGTAGGTGGTATGAGGGAAGAAAAAAAATTGCAACTTTTCTCAGAAACCACTACATGTAATCATAGCCTCTTAATATTAAATATGCAGCATCAACATGGAATTCCATACCATAGGAATCAATTAAACATTTTTTGCTCACATACCTTCTGTTATTTTAATGATATCCAGCCATTTTTTACCTTGACATTATTTTATCTGTTGAACCAGTATTGATAGGAAAATCTGCCCTTTTGGATACTCGACACTTGAATGCCCCCATTTTTGCCTTTTTGTTTCTTTTTAGTACTACCCTCAATTTCAGGGTTCAGTAAACACTGTTTCACAGTCTTTGATCATGTTGATTTGTTTTTTTTCTGTAGAACCAGCATTGATAGCAAAATCCAGTATAGTATTAGATGTAAAGCCTTGGGACGATGAAACCGACATGAAAGAATTAGAGAGATGTGTACGGACCATTGAAATGGACGGCTTATTATGGGGAGCAGGTACAATACACCAAGATACATATCGTGACTGATCACCGTGATAGTGGTACACCACTCTTAGAGACATAACAAATATCTTTTTTGTGGTTAAAGATTTTTCAAAAATTCTTTTTGGAAATTGTTCTGTATAATCATTCCTTCAAAATGTAAAAAGAATTTTTTTTAAATCTTTAACAACAAAAAAGATATTCGTTATGTCTCTAAGAGTGGTGTACCCCTATCATGGTGATCAGTCACAATATGTATCTTGGTGTACTGTAAGTTAAAACTTGTTTATGAGCAACTGGTTTTGATTTCAATAACAGTGAAACATCTATAAACCGAACCCCTTTGGGACTAATCCATTTGTTTGGTATAGACAGGGGTTTGGTTTATAGAGGTTATAAATGGAATAAAATGTTAAGAATGGACTTTATATCCAGTTTGGTTTATATAGGTCTTCGGTTTAGTCAGGGTTAGGTTTAGACAGGTTTCACTGTACTAAGGTGTAAATGCAGAGGCCCTAAAGCTTTACATGTACTTTGTCCATTGGTTTACATTCTTGTGAACACTATAATTCTAAAACTATTGACAGTTGCTTTGTGGCATTTCATAATAAGCAAATTTAAATTTTATGGAAAGGGGTGATTTTTTTTTTGTCGAAAAAGGAGAATTTGTACATGTATTGTAACAGATTTTTTTAATTGGACTTTGTGAACAATAAAATATACTCAAAAACTGTTAAAGAGTAGTTTTGAAATTTTGTGCAGTTGCTATAAATATGTAAATAACTGCAAATTTGTCTTTTCAGCTATTTAAAAAAGTTTATTTGTAATTTTTGGCGGTATTTCATGTAGTAAAAAATCAGAGTTATTAAATGGAGAAGGGCGAGGGGTTGGGGAAGAAATTTTCGTAACAGTTTTCTCAATAAACTACTAATCACAGTCACTTGATATTTTGCATTCAGCATTACAGTGGATTCCCATGAAGTGGGATTCCATTTGTATCCTGTCCCTTACTTCTTCCTGTGTTACGAAATCCAGCAGTTTTTGACTTCTGACAGATTTATTTTTTTGTCATGCTTGTCACAAAGTTATTAAAATTTGAACTCCTTGTTAACTACCTTACAGAACTAATGAATCTATGTTTGAAGAAAATACATGATCCTCTTTTGCTTAAAATACTCATAAATCATTGTTTCCACACAACTTCTCTAAAACTGCTCAACAAAAATTTATTGAAACATATTGTTGGTATGTATCGTCCTTATATTTGATCCTTTAAATGTTATTGATGTTATGTACATTTGATGAACTTACTATGGGGAATGGATGGCAACTCATTGTTTTTGTATGCAAGAAAACAAACTATATATACAAAATGTATGTTAAATGGATTTTCCCTTGTCTTTTTTTAGCTAAACTAGTGCCTTTAGCCTATGGAATTAAGAAACTACAGATCATGTGTGTAGTAGAAGATGACAAAGTAGGGGTCGACGATTTAGAAGAAAAAATCACTGAATTTGACGATTATGTAAGTGCTGTCATTGTACAAAATTCACCAAATAGAAGATCATGAGATGTGGAATAAGTGTACGCGACACAACCTACAATATAAATGACAATTTAAAAAATCCGCAATGGAAAACAGCCAGCAGCCTTTAATTTGAATAGTGTTCGCTGCTTGCTGTGTTTCAATTGGCCCTGGATTGAAAATAAACTACATACATGTATGATTCAAGCCCAATCCTAAAGTGAAATGAAAGGCCTTCTTCTTGACAAAAAAACAATTAACTTGATAAAGATTCCTGGCTTAGGACAGGCATATTTAAAATATGGAACAACACTTGGTTTATGTTAACTAAACAAGGATGAAACTTTGTTTAAACCTGGGTAGGAAATTTGCTGAAAAAGTAACCTGCCCTGTTTTTAACTATATAGCCAGTCAAATTTTCATGAATTATAGCCAGCTGTACCAAAAAGTTGCAAGTCTCAGGCTGGAGTTTGGGCTATTATTTCCAACTCTGGTTTAAACCAACCTAAATGTTGAAGTCCTATCTTTTCATGTGTTTTTATATGTGCTATAAAGTGAATTCAGGACTGATAAACTGAAGTCCTGTGTTCTTTAAAATCAGGAAAAAAATGTAAATGTAATCTTGCAAAGATTCGAGGTTAGAATTGTCTTAGGAAAATTTTTTAAGAATTATTATGGTTTGTTTAAATTAAAATTCTTCCCTATCTTTATGTGAATAGGTTTTTCAGTAACCTGCACAAGTTAAGTGGTTTTCTCATGTTTCTCCAGGTACTTCGGTTTTCTCCACCATAAAAACTGACTGCCATATATGACCCGGATGTGTTTAGGGGGGGGCATTAAACCATGACACACACACACACACACACCTACACACACATATATATAGTAAAATAGTTAAAACGTTTGCCTAGTAAAATATGAAACTTTTATCTTCTTTTTTTTCAGGTGCAAAGTGTGGATGTGGCTTCATTCAATAAGATCTAAACACCAAAGACTATGTGACATTAACAAAATATTAATTTAAAAATAAAAATTGAGGAAACTTAAAAAACTTTTGTCAGTTTTGCCATACTTAAATTTTGGATCATCTCCCCTTCCCTTCAGTCATGATGAATTACTTGAAAAGTATGATAACTAGGCATCTGATATTTTATATACAGACAGTTCAGGTTATGGTCTACAAAATTGTCACCATGCAGTGTGACCCTGACACTATTTTCACACTCCAGTGACTCTATGAACTTAGGTCTTTTTTTCAGGATGAAAACTTCTTTGTGAGACTTTTGTTTTGTTGAAAATCAATTTCTTGAAAAGTATAAAGCCTTTGATATAACATTTACAGACAGTTCAGGTTATGGTCTACATAACTGTCACCATGCAGTGTGACCTTGTCTGCATTTTTATGCTTCAGTGACTTTGTGAACTTTTTTTTGCAATACCTTTGTGGAAAATGAAAATGACATACTTTAGTGTTAAATCTTGTTACGGAATTCATTTAAATAGAGCCGGTAGGTCAGTGTTCTAGATAGTGCAAACTTGTGTTTGTAGCAGATCCAGCGGGTATGTGCAGACCCCCCCCCGTTATCTTCAATTAGAGATTTTGTAACATTCATGTAGGTTATCAGCAAAATTGTCCTGGAATCCCCTTTCCTTATCAATAGACTCTTGCATTTGGATGAAACAAACATTTCTTAGCTCACCTGACCCAACGGGTCAGGTGAGCTATTGTCATCACTTGGCGTCCGTTGTCCATAAACTTTTTAAAACGTTAACTCCTCTGACACCATAAGTCCAATTTCAACCAAACTTGGTATGGTTGTTCTTTAGCATTCGGTGCTTAGAACAGATATAGGGATTTTTGATTCATCGTAAAACATGGCCACCGTGGCTAAAAATAGAACATGAGGGTAAAATGCAGTTTTTAAATACGACCGCAAAAATTTTGCAGACGTATTATGGTAAGATGCTGTCGTCGGTGTCTGTTAACTTTTTAGTGTTTCCACAATAACTTTAGTTCCAGTTATCCAATTGCTATGAAACTTGACAATGATGTTCCTTACCATAAAAGGATGAATGGGATTGATTTTGGGGGTCCCCCCATTTTGTGTTTAGAAATTAGGGGCCAAAAAAGGGCCAAAAATACTGCTTTTTTGTTTGTTTCCACAATAACTTTAGTTCTAGTTATCCGATTGCTATGAACTTTGACAGTGATGTTCTTTACCATACAAGGATGAATGGGATTGATTTTGGGGGTCCCCCCTTTTTTAGCTCACCTGGACCAAAGGTCCATGTGAGCTATTGCCATCACTTGGCGTCCGTCGTCGTCGTCCTCGTCATCGTCGTCCGTTAACAATTTTTCAAAAATCTTCTTCTCTGAAACTACTGAACAGAATTGAATGAAACTTGGTATGATTGATCCTTAGGGTGTCCTGCACCAAACTTGTGTTTCGATTTTTGATCTGTCAAAAAACATGGCCCCCGTTACTAAAAATAGACTAGGGGGGTCAGACTACTGTTTTTGGCTTATAAATAAAAAAGTATAAGAGATAGAGGAAATCTGAGGCACGCTACTGATTCTGCATCAAAAGCTCTACAAAAGTCTCCATTTGGTCAAAGTTGTCAGATGACCCCGTATAGGGGTTACGGCCCCTTAAAGGTGAAAAATAGCATTTTTTCATGTTTTTGGCCTACAGAATGAAAACTATTGCAGATAGAGATTAGCTGTTGCTTGCTTAAATGTTTAGCTCATTTAGCTCTACGAAAGTCTCCATAGAAAATGTATGTTAAAACTAAACTAGTGCCTTTAGCCTATGGAATTAAGAAACTACAGATCATGTGTGTAGTAGAAGATGACAAAGTAGGGGTCGACGATTTAGAAGAAAAAATCACTGAATTTGACGATTATGTAAGTGCTGTCATTGTACAAAATTCACCAAATAGAAGATCATGAGATGTGGAATAAGTGTACGCGACACAACCTACAATATAAATGACAATTTAAAAAATCCGCAATGGAAAACAGCCAGCAGCCTTTAATTTGAATAGTGTTCGCTGCTTGCTGTGTTTCAATTGGCCCTGGATTGAAAATAAACTACATACATGTATGATTCAAGCCCAATCCTAAAGTGAAATGAAAGGCCTTCTTCTTGACAAAAAAACAATTAACTTGATAAAGATTCCTGGCTTAGGACAGGCATATTTAAAATATGGAACAACACTTGGTTTATGTTAACTAAACAAGGATGAAACTTTGTTTAAACCTGGGTAGGAAATTTGCTGAAAAAGTAACCTGCCCTGTTTTTAACTATATAGCCAGTCAAATTTTCATGAATTATAGCCAGCTGTACCAAAAAGTTGCAAGTCTCAGGCTGGAGTTTGGGCTATTATTTCCAACTCTGGTTTAAACCAACCTAAATGTTGAAGTCCTATCTTTTCATGTGTTTTTATATGTGCTATAAAGTGAATTCAGGACTGATAAACTGAAGTCCTGTGTTCTTTAAAATCAGGAAAAAAATGTAAATGTAATCTTGCAAAGATTCGAGGTTAGAATTGTCTTAGGAAAATTTTTTAAGAATTATTATGGTTTGTTTAAATTAAAATTCTTCCCTATCTTTATGTGAATAGGTTTTTCAGTAACCTGCACAAGTTAAGTGGTTTTCTCATGTTTCTCCAGGTACTTCGGTTTTCTCCACCATAAAAACTGACTGCCATATATGACCCGGATGTGTTTAGGGGGGGGGCATTAAACCATGACACACACACACACACACACCTACACACACATATATATAGTAAAATAGTTAAAACGTTTGCCTAGTAAAATATGAAACTTTTATCTTCTTTTTTTTCAGGTGCAAAGTGTGGATGTGGCTTCATTCAATAAGATCTAAACACCAAAGACTATGTGACATTAACAAAATATTAATTTAAAAATAAAAATTGAGGAAACTTAAAAAACTTTTGTCAGTTTTGCCATACTTAAATTTTGGATCATCTCCCCTTCCCTTCAGTCATGATGAATTACTTGAAAAGTATGATAACTAGGCATCTGATATTTTATATACAGACAGTTCAGGTTATGGTCTACAAAATTGTCACCATGCAGTGTGACCCTGACACTATTTTCACACTCCAGTGACTCTATGAACTTAGGTCTTTTTTTCAGGATGAAAACTTCTTTGTGAGACTTTTGTTTTGTTGAAAATCAATTTCTTGAAAAGTATAAAGCCTTTGATATAACATTTACAGACAGTTCAGGTTATGGTCTACATAACTGTCACCATGCAGTGTGACCTTGTCTGCATTTTTATGCTTCAGTGACTTTGTGAACTTTTTTTTGCAATACCTTTGTGGAAAATGAAAATGACATACTTTAGTGTTAAATCTTGTTACGGAATTCATTTAAATAGAGCCGGTAGGTCAGTGTTCTAGATAGTGCAAACTTGTGTTTGTAGCAGATCCAGCGGGTATGTGCAGACCCCCCCGTTATCTTCAATTAGAGATTTTGTAACATTCATGTAGGTTATCAGCAAAATTGTCCTGGAATCCCCTTTCCTTATCAATAGACTCTTGCATTTGGATGAAACAAACATTTCTTAGCTCACCTGACCCAACGGGTCATGTGAGCTATTGTCATCACTTGGCGTCCGTTGTCCATAAACTTTTTAAAACGTCAACTCCTCTGACACCATAAGTCCAATTTCAACCAAACTTGGTATGGTTGTTCTTTAGCATTCGGTGCTTAGAACAGATATAGGGATTTTTGATTCATCGTAAAACATGGCCACCGTGGCTAAAAATAGAACATGAGGGTAAAATGCAGTTTTTAAATACGACCGCAAAAATTTTGCAGACGTATTATGGTAAGATGCTGTCGTCGGTGTCTGTTAACTTTTTAGTGTTTCCACAATAACTTTAGTTCCAGTTATCCAATTGCTATGAAACTTGACAATGATGTTCCTTACCATAAAAGGATGAATGGGATTGATTTTGGGGGTCCCCCCATTTTGTGTTTAGAAATTAGGGGCCAAAAAAGGGCCAAAAATACTGCTTTTTTGTTTGTTTCCACAATAACTTTAGTTCTAGTTATCCGATTGCTATGAACTTTGACAGTGATGTTCTTTACCATACAAGGATGAATGGGATTGATTTTGGGGGTCCCCCCTTTTTTAGCTCACCTGGACCAAAGGTCCATGTGAGCTATTGCCATCACTTGGCGTCCGTCGTCGTCGTCCTCGTCATCGTCGTCCGTTAACAATTTTTCAAAAATCTTCTTCTCTGAAACTACTGAACAGAATTGAATGAAACTTGGTATGATTGATCCTTAGGGTGTCCTGCACCAAACTTGTGTTTCGATTTTTGATCTGTCAAAAAACATGGCCCCCGTTACTAAAAATAGACTAGGGGGGTCAGACTACTGTTTTTGGCTTATAAATAAAAAAGTATAAGAGATAGAGGAAATCTGAGGCACGCTACTGATTCTGCATCAAAAGCTCTACAAAAGTCTCCATTTGGTCAAAGTTGTCAGATGACCCCGTATAGGGGTTACGGCCCCTTAAAGGTGAAAAATAGCATTTTTTCATGTTTTTGGCCTACAGAATGAAAACTATTGCAGATAGAGATTAGCTGTTGCTTGCTTAAATGTTTAGCTCATTTAGCTCTACGAAAGTCTCCATAGGGTCGAAGTTGTCAGATTACCCCTTATAGGGGTTAGGGCCCCTTAAAGGTGAAAAATAGCCATTTTTCATGTTTTTGGCCTACAGAATGAAAACTATTGCAGATAGAGATTAGCTGTTGTTTGCTTAAATGTTTAGCTCATTTAGCTCTACAAAAGTCTCCATAGGGTCGAAGTTGTCAGATGACCCCTTATAGGGGTTACGGCCCTTGAAAAATAGCGTTTTTTCATGTTTTTGTCCTACAGAATGGAAACTAGTGCACATAGAGATTAGCTGTTGCTTGCTTAAATGTTCAGCTCAGTTAGCTCTACAAAATTCTCCATAGGGTCCAAGTTGTCAGATGACCCCTTATAGGGGTTACGGCCCATGAAAAATAGCGATTTTTCATGTTTTTGTCTTACAGAATGAAAACTATTGCAGATAGAGATTAGCTGTTGCTTGCTTAAATGTTCAGCTCATTTAGCCCTACAAAATTCTCCATAGGGTCGAAGTTGTCAGATGATCCCTTATAGGGGTTACTGCCCCTGAAAAATAGCTATTTTTGATGTTTTTGGCCTACAGAATGAAAACTATTGCAGATAGAGATTAGCTGTTGCTTGCTTAAATGTTTAGCTCATTTAGCTTTACAAAATTCTCCATAGGGTCGAAGGTGTCAGATGGGTATGGCCCCTGAAAAAAGTGATTTTTCATGTTTTTGACCTACAGAATGAAAACTATTGCAGATAGAGATTAGCTGTTGCTTGCTTAAATGTTCAGCTCATTTAGCTCTACAAAAGTTTCCATAGGGTCGAAGTTGTCAGATGACTCCTTATAGGGGTTACGGCCCCTTAAAGGTGAAAAATAGCCATTTTTCATGTTTTTGGCCTACAAATTGAAAACTATTGCAGAAAGTGATTAGCTGTTGCTTGCTTAAATGTTTAGCTCATTTAGCTCTACGAAAGTCTCTATAGGGTCGAAGTTGTCAGATGACCCCTTATAGGGGTTACGGCCCCTTAAAGGTGAAAAATAGCCATTTTTCATGTTTTTGGCCTACAGAATGAAAACTATTGTAGATAGAGATTAGCTGTTGCTTGCTTAAATGTTAAGCTCATTTAGCTCTACGAAAGTCTCCATAGGGTCGAAGTTGTCAGATGACTCCTTATAGGGGTTACGGCCCCTTAAAGGTGAAAAATTGCCATTTTTCATGTTTTTGGCCTACAGAATGAAAACTATTGCAGATAGAGATTAGCTGTTGCTTGCTTAAATGTTTAGCTCATTTAGCTCTACGAAAGTTTCCATAGGGTTGAAGTTGTCAGATGGTCCCTTATAGGGGTTACGGCCCCTTAAAGATGAAAAATAGCCATTTTTCATGTTTTTGGCTTACAGAATGAAAACTATTGCAGATAGAGATTAGCTGTTGCTTGCTTAAATGTTTAGCTCATTTAGCTCTACGAAAGTCTCCTTAGGGTCGAAGTTGTCAGATGACCCCTTATAGGGGTTACGGCCCTTGAAAAATAGCGTTTTTTCATGTTTTTGTCCTACAGAATGGAAACTATTGCACATAGAGATTAGCTGTTGCTTGCTTAAATGTTCAGCTCATTTAGCTCTACAAAATTCTCCATAGGGTCGAAGTTGTCAGATGACCACTTATAGGGGTTATGGCCCCTGAAAAAAGTGATTTTTCATGTTTTTGGCCTACAGAATGAAAACTATTGCAGATAGAGATTAGCTGTTGCTTGCTTAAATGTTCAGCTCATTTAGCTCTACGAAAGTCTCTATAGGGTCGAAGTTGTCAGATGACTCCTTATAGGGGTTATGGCCCCTTATAGGTGAAAAATGGTGTTTTTAGCCTATAGAATGAAAACTATTGCAGGTAGAGAAAAGCTGTTGCTTGCTTAAATGTTCAGCTCATTTAGCTGTACAAAAGTATAGGGTCAACATCAAGACCAGGTGAGCGATTCAGGCTCCTGGGAGCTTCTTGTTTGTATTGAAATTAGGGGCCCAAAAGGGGCAAAAAATTCAAATATTTTACTTGTTTCCACCATAACTTTGGTCTTAGTTGGCCTATTGATGTGAAATTTGTCAAGAATTACAATAAAAGAATGAACCTGATGAATTTTTGCGCCCCATTTTTCTCCGTTGTGTAATTAGGGGCCAAAAGGGGCCAAAATAAAAACTTTTTTATTTGTGGTCCGATTTTGAAAATTTTTTTTGCATGTTTGTTCTTGTCAGATAGCCGATAGAAAATTAAGAATTAATTTTTGCGACCCCCCTTTTTCCCCCTATTACGTAATTAGGGACCAAATTGGGCCAAAATCGAAACTTTTTTATTTGTTGTCCGATTTTGAAATTTTTTTTTGCAAGTTTATTCTTGTCAGGTAGCGAATCCCAATTTGAGAATTAATTTTTGCGACCATCCCTTTTTTCACTTGTTTTGTAATTAGGGGCCAAAAGGGGCCGTAATCAAATTTTTTTTATTTCTGGTTTGTTTTTGAACATTTTTTTTTGCAAGTTTATTTTTGTCAAGTAGCGAATCCAAATTTGAGAATTTATTTTTGCGCCCCCCAACCATTTTTCACCTGTTACCTAATAAGGGGCCAAAATCGAAACTGTTTTAATTCTTGTCCGATTTTGACAATTTTTATTGCAAGTTTATTCTTGTCAAGTTGCAGATATATTTTTGTGTCCCTTTTTTTACTGTTACGTTATTAGTGACCAAAAGGGGCCAAAATTGTAACTTTTTTATTTCTGGTCCGATTTTGAAAATTTTTTTTGCATGTTTGTTCTTGTCAAATAGCGGATACAAAATTAAGAATAAATTTTTGCGACCCCCTTTTTCCCCCTATTATGTAATTAGGGGCCAAATGGGGCCAAAATCGAAACTTTTCTTATTTGTGGTCCGATTTCAAAAAAAATTTTTGGAAATTTATTCTTGTCAGGTAGCGATTCTAAATTTAAGAATAAAACTTTTGGGGCTGTTATCATAATTTTTAAAAAATTCTGGTTTGATTTTTAATTTTTTCCCCAAACATTATTCTTTTAAAGAGTAGAATACAACATTCAAAATTTATATTTTTACCCCCTGGGTTGAAAGGCTATCAGAGAAGCATGTGTCAAAAACCTTTGTCAGTCCACCATGGGCTGCATGTGTCCAGAGCATTAGACTATCCATATTAGGCCTAAAACGTACAGGGTTCAACATGTTGCGGTCGTATCATGCTGCGCTCGGCGAAGCTTTTTATTTGCAAATAACTCGCAAACAGCTACAGATATCAGAATTCTGGCATAGGGTAAAAGTGATCAGCAACACAAGACCTACCTACAAGTACCCTGAAATTTTGAAGAAAATCCAACAACCCATGTAGGAGTTATTGCCCTTTTTGTGGATTTTTTGCAAATTTTGCACCTGTTTAGCTCAATATCTTGAAAACTATACTAGATATTTAAGAAATTTTAAATGCATATTGTTTAGCACACCAAAATATTCATTAGGGTCAACATTGTAGGACCTTTCCTTTTAGGAGTTATTGCCCTTAGAACGTCAAAATTGAGCATTTTAACAGCATTTCCTCATTACATTGAAAATGTTTACTCCTCTGACACTTAAAGTCCAATTGGAACCAAACTAAGTATAGTTGTTTATTAGCACTAGGTGTATAGAACTGATGTGGGGATTTTTGATTGGTTGTAAAACATGGCCGCTGTGGCTAAAAATAGAACATATGGGTTAATGGCAGTTTTTTTGCAAATAACTCAAAAACGGTGACTTTTTGTAGATCATGATGTTCTCAACAATATATGCAATTTCAATTTCCTAATTACCTCATATAGTTTTCAAGATAATAGATTAATAGGTAAAAAAAAATCATTTAAAATCAAGGAAAAGGGCAATAAATCCTACACGGTTTTTTGGATCTTCTCCAAAATTTCAGGGTTGGTAGATCTTGAGGTGTTGACCATTTTCACCTAGCAAGAATTTTGCTATCGACAGCTATTATTGAATTATTTGCAAAAACTGCAGTTTACCCCAATGTTCTATTTTTAGCAACAGCGGCCATGTTTTTCAATATCTCATATATTCTTTCAAATTTCAATTTTTGCCCTCTCAGTTGGCACTTTTGCAGCAAAAGCAATACAAAAAAGATAGAAAAAATTCAAGAACGATCACTTCGATTTATATATAATGACTATCACAGCAACTACGAACAACTGCTACACAAATCAAAAATGCCAACATTAGAAATTAGACGTATAAGAACCATGGCTATTGAAGTTTTCAACATCGTAAACGAACGTAGTCCATCATACCTACACGATTTAAAAATATAAAAAACACCAAATTTTCTTTCAGGTATCAAAATTTGGCAACTATTCCATCAGTAAAAACGACTACATACGGAATAAAGTCATTTAGATATACCGCTGCAAAGCTTTGGAACGAGCTGCCAAACCACTTTAGAACAGAAACTTCTTTTAACCAATTTAAAAGTCTCGTCAACTCATGGAATGGCAGCTCGTGCCACTGTTCAGCATGCAAATAATTACATTTCTTTGCTGCAAGTGCTAATTTGAAACTCCAGTCTACTATACTGTCTTTCAGATATTTTTATTACTCCATGTTTTATGTTTAGATGTCTAATACGATTGTATGATGTCTTATGTACATTAAATTTGTGTTTTATGTTTTATATGTAACTGTGTGTATTGCATGAAACTGTTTTGTCTTATTGTAACTGTATATGTCTTATGTGTACTGTGTTGTTATATGTTATGTCGGTTTTTAAAGCTCATTAGAGCTTGTGTTTTATGTTATGTATATGCACCGACTTTAAATAAAGCTTTTGTATGTGTTATTCCCCTAAGAACGTTGAATTTGACCAACTTCACATTTTACTCATTACATTTAAAATGTTAACTCCCCTGACACCTTAAGTCCAATGGAACCAATTGGAACCAAACTGGGTAAAGTTGTTAATTAGCATTTAATGTTTAGAACTGATGTGGGGATTTTTGATTGGTCGTAAAACATGGCTTCTGTGGCTAGAAATAGAACATAGGGGTAAATGGCAGTTTTTTGCAAATAACTCAAAAACGGTGACAGATTTTAAAATTTTGATTGGAAACAAAAGTGGTCACCTCAAGATCTACCAGCTCTGAAATTTTGAAGAAAATCCAACAACCCATGTAGGATTTATTGCCCTTTTGTGGATTTTTTGCAAATTTTGCACCTGTTAAGCTCAATATCTTTAAAACTATACAAGATATTTGAGAAATTCAAATTGCATATTGTTAAGCTCATCAAGATCTACAAAATATGTAGAAGGGTCAACGTTGTATGACCTTTCCTTTTAGGAGTTATTATCCTTAGAACGTCAAAATTGAGCATTTTGAAAGCATTTCCTCATTACATTGAAAAAACACAGGAAGTGAAAATTTTCGGTTTTTTACAGTTCTGTACTCCGTGCGTTTTTAAAGTTTTTTTAAATAAAAGTTATGTTTCTGAAGCAGATACCTATCGTTTCAAGTTGCTTTCATGAATGAATTTGACAATTAAATTTTTAGTTGGAGTAGCTACATACTAAATGATTTTTCAGTTCAATTGAAAAACATTTCGATATTGGCAGGTTGAATTGTAATATTAATAACAAAAGGAAGTTGAACGAAAAAAGTTTCAACTCAACCATATTCCATGTGTGCTAGTCAATGATGGATATGTGTTAGTTCATGATATAAACACGGAATCTTTGTAACTTATTTCTTGTTTTTGTCTCAGCATTGTCATAAATTACTTTTTGTCTAATACAGGTCTGAAACCCACTGGTAAGTCAGAAAAAGTCTTATGATTTTTATGTCGCCTGCAACGTGTTGCAGAAGCGACATATAGGGGTTACTTTGGCACTATCCATCGTCTTGCGTCGTCGTCCTGCGTCCTGCGGCGTCACAAAAATTTCCATCGCAGTTTTCCAGGCAACTACATGCCACAGCCTCTTGATATTTTGTATGAAGCTTCATTGCATGGTACTATAAGGTGTAAAGCGATTTTATGCCCGAAAAATAACTACTTCCTGTTTGACGAATACTTCATGTTTTATGTATAATGGACATCAATGCCAAATTTTCGTCGCAGTTTTTCAGGCAACTACATGCCACAGCCTCTTCATATTTGGTATGCAGCTTCATGGCATGGTACTATAAGGTGTAAAGCGATTTTATACCCGAAAAATAACTACTTCCTGTTTGACGAATACTTAACGTTTTATATATAATGGACATAGATGCCAAATTTTCGTCGCAGTTTTCCAGGCAACTACATGCCACAGCCTCTTGATATTTGGTATGTAGCTTCATTACATAGTACTTTAAGGTGTAAAGCGATTTAATGCCCGAAAAATTACTACTTCCTGTTTGAGGAATACTTAACGTTTTATATATCATGGACATAGATGCCACATTTTCGTTGCAGTTTTCCAGGCAACTACATGCCACAGCCTCTTGATATTTGGTATGTAGCTTCATGGCATAGTACTATAAGGCGTAAGGCGATTTAATGCCCGAAAATTAACTACTTCCTGTTTGGTGAACAAATATAAATACGCAGGCGACATATGCCTTCCGTGGAAGGCTCCATCTAGTTTCTAATATTTAGGGTGTCATCGAAGGAAACAACACAATTTTATCATTAGAAAACTATTATATTTGTTAAATATAGGTTTTCTGTGGGTTATTTCCTATGCATTCATTTAGATTTCTTAAACATGAAAAATCAGCCCAATTACAGGGCCGATTATGGGCCTTTGTGAACATACTCCTTTACTCCTTGTGAAACATAGTTTGGGTATCTGATTGTGATATAGCCGATGACTGATTACCAGCTTTTTATTTCATTCAATTTATAATGATATATCTGTTAAATCATCACCTTTGACACTTAAGGGTCGTTTGTAGATTCAACTAAAGTGCTGTAAATATTGATGTTGTCAAACAGTATACAAATTCTGTTTTCTAAATGGTCAAGTCGAGTATGCAGTCGTTGAATTTAGAATTTGGGATTCACAGGCCCGATTTCATTATTAGCTCACCTGGCCAAAGGCCAGGTGAGCTATTGCCATCACTTGGCGTCCGTCGTCGTCGTCGTCGTCCGTCGTCGTCGTCGTCGTTAACTTTTCTTCAAACTTCTTCTCCTCTGAAACGGCTGCACAGATTCAAACCAAATTTGGTCTGGTGGTACTTTAAGGTATCCCCCACAGAACTGATGTGGGGATTTTTGATTCGTCGAAAAACATGGCCGCCGTTGCTAAAAATAGACCAGGGGGGTCAGACTACTGTTTTTGGCTTGTAAATCAAAAAGTATAAGAGATAGATGAAATCTGATGCCACGCTACTGCTTCAGCATCAAAAGCTCTACAAAAGTCTCTATTGAGTCGAAGTTGTCAGATGACCCCTTATGGGAGTTACGGCCCCTTAAAGGTGAAAAATAGCATTTTTTCATGTTTTTGGCCTATGGAATGAAAACTATTGCAGATAGAGAGAAGCTGTTGCTTGCTTAAATGTTCACCTCATTTAGCTCTACAAAAGTCTCCATAAGGTCAAAGTTGTCAGATGACCCCTTATAGGGGTTATGGCCCCTTAAAGGCAAAAAATAGAGTTTTTGGCCTATAGAATGAAAACTATTGCAGATAGAGAAAAGCTGTTGCTTGCTTAAATGTTCAGCTCATTTAGCTCTACACAAGCCCCCATAGGGTCGAAGTTGTCAAATGACCCCCTATAGGGGTTACAGCCCCTTAAAGGCAAAAAATAGTGTTTTTGGCCTATGGAATGAAAACTATTGCAGATAGAGAAAAGTTGTTGCTTGCTTAAATGTTCAGCTCATTTAGCTCTACAAAAGTTTCCATAGGGTCAAAGTTGCCAGATGACCCCTTATAGTGGTTACGGCCCCTTAAAGGCAAAAAATAGTGTTTTTCGCCTAAAGAAAGAAAACTTTTGCAGATAGAGAAAAGATGTTGCTTGCTTAAATGTTCAGCTTAATTAGCTCTACAAAATTCTTTTTAGGGTCGAAGTTGTCAGATGACCCCTTTAAGGGTCATTTAGCTATACAAAAGTCTTCAAAGGGTTGACATTAAGACCAGGTGAGCGATTCAGGCTCCTGGGAGCCTCTTGTTTTGAAATATTTTATTGGCTGGATTTCACAGAGTGAAAAATCTGGTTATAAATTGGTGAATGTTGGGCGGCGTGCGGGCAGGGAAAATTTTTCGTAACAGTTTTCATAGCAACCACTGATCACAGCCACTTGATATTTGGTATACAGCATCGGGGTGGGGTCCCATAATGTGGGAAACGATTTCAGGTCTGTCCCTCACCTACCTCCTGTTTAACGAAATCCGACCATTTTTTACTTGGACAGATTTTTTAGATTGTGTTACAAAAGTTGCTAAAATTCACAGGACCGAACACATTTTTACAGGTGCAGGCTGTCGGTCCTGTGCTATTTTTGATGACTGGGTATGCTTGGCACGAATAAGTGCAATTCTTTGTTTGTCTATCAATGAAACCAAATATTGTCTATATTTCTTGTATTTGTTAATTTGCCATGTTTGCATTCCATTGTCATTAAGTTTTATGCCTGTTTTGATTGTTTTTATTTCCTTCCTTTTTTTCAGGTCGATCATCCTGGATCATAGCTCTTCAGAAAAAAACATTTAATAGTAAGCAGTCAGGACAAAAAATTCATGACCAAATTTATGACTAACCATCAATGAAGAGACTTATCAAATTTTTCTTAAAATTGCAAAGTGATTATAGTAGATGGTAAGTATTAATAGTGTTTAAATCTCTATGATTTTACTGCAAAAAAAAAAGCCCAAAACAAACAACAATTTTTTAGTATTGTTCATTTTTACTCGATATTTTCATTACAGTAATAGTGGCATGAAAAATGAGAAGCAGAGGTGAAGATGTTATTATTTTATAAAAGGATATGGAATAGATGAACATGAGATCAACTCAAACTGCAATTATTTTTTATGAGCTGTATGGCCATTTCAGAATTTTATTCCTCATCAGCAGCACTAAAACCCAAACATAGGAAATCCACAATTAAAAAAATTGGTTGTTGTGCATTCATGTAAAATTAATTGAGCAACTTGATGTTATGTATATGACATTGTTTAATGCATTTTACTTTTTGATCTTTCTTTTGTTGACAAGACATATTGCCTTTTCTGTAGATTTTTAATGGATGCACGTAACAATCTTAATTTGATTTTTTTTAGGGTTTTACCAGCAGAGAAGTTCCAAGAGATTGCTTCATTGTAAGGAGTCTGAAGATGAACTCTTTGTCAAGCTTTTTATGAGAATAATTTTAAAGGAAAATAAACTGGTGACATTTGTATATAAATTTACAAAGGGTTTTATTTTATTTATTCAAAATAAATGTATTTTACTGATGTTACTCAAGAAAATTCTGTTTTTTGCAGTAAAATTTTGTATAATAACAGTTTTATTTTTTATATAAATCTTTATATGCATTAAAGACATCATAGATATTTCTTTTTCTGGGAACTGCTACTTTTCATCATCTAAATGGAATAAGTAAGTGTACAAGACAAAGCATCCAAGAACTCTGTGATATAAATTCTTAACTATACTCCAAGCAACAAATTTGCTGAGGGTATAAGATATTTGACTTGGGTCACAGTTTGTAGATGCAACTTCTCTGAAACCACTGTGCAGAATTAAGCAAAACTTGGTATGCAAGAGGTACATTATATGTAGTTGTGCATACTACCAGTATTTTTTATATGAAATTGTTGTAGCAGTTTAATGACCCTTTGGACTTATGAAATATGTTGAAAATCCTTACTCATCTTGTGGACACAACTCCTCTGAAATCACTTAACAGAATTTGACAAAACTTGATGTGCAAGAAGTATACCATATGAAGTTGTGCTAATCACAAGCTTTTTTCATCTGCAAATTTTTGTGGGAGTTGTGGCCATTTGGGCTTAATAATTTGTCAAATACCGGTAGACAATAAAGAGATGTGGAATAAGTGTACATGATACAACCAACATTAAAGAAACGGCAATTTAAAAAATCACAAAGGAAAACAGCCAGCAGTCTTCAACATGATCAGAGGTCACTGCTCGCTTTCTTGCATTGGCCCAAGACTAAAAATACAATACATGATTCAAACAAATCCCTAGATTATCAAGGAAAGACCCATTTCTGGACATAATACAAAAAATAGATAGTTGACAAGGACAAACAAAAGCTTTGACAAGAATTCCTGGCTTAAGACAGGCACATATAAAATGTGATGGGGTTAAACTAGTTTTAATGGTTCATCATCTTGTGAACGTAGCTCCTCTGAAACTTCTGAACAGAATTTAACAAACTTGGCGTGCAAGAAGTATACCATATGTAGTTGTGCAAATCACCAGGATTTTTTTCCACCTCAAATTTTGTGGGAGTTGTGGTCCTTTGGACTTATAAATTTGTCGATTCCTTTTCAATTCATCATCTTGTGAACGTAGCTCCTCTGAAACTTCTGAACGGAATTTAACAAACTTGGCGTGCAAGAAGTATACCATATGTAGTTGTGCAAATCACCAGGATTTTTTTCCACCTCAAATTTTGTGGGAGTTGTGGCCCTTTGGACTTGGAAATTTGTTGATTCCTTTTCAATTCATCATCTTGTGAACATAACTCTTCTGAAACTTCTGTACAGAATTCAACGTAATTTGGTGTGCAAGAAGTATACCAAATGCAGTTGTGCAAATCACCAGGATTTTTTTCAACCTCAAATATTGTGGGAGTTGTGGCCTTTTGGACCTTGAAATTTGTCAAATCCTTTTCCATTCATCATCTTGTGAACATAACTCCTCTGAAACTTCTTAACAGAATTTAACAAAACTTGGTGTGCCAGAAGTATACCATATGTAGTTGTGCAAATCACCAGGATTTTTTCATCTGCAAATTTTTGTAGGAGTTGTGGCCCTTTGGACTCGTCATCTTTTGATCATAACTCCTGAGACTACTGAACAGAATTTAACAAATTTTGTTATGCAAGAAGTTCACCTTTGTAAGTGTTATATTAACAGTAATATTTACAGTCCTGCTTTTTAGCTCACCTGATCTGAAGGGTCAGGTGAGCTATTGTAATCACTTGGCGTCCATCGTCCGTCCGTCGTCTGTAAACTTTTTATTACGTTAACTCCTCTGACACCATAAGTCCAATTGCGACCAAACTTGGTATGGTTGTTCATTAGCATTCGGTGCTTAGAACTGATATGGGGATTTTTGATTCGTCATGGCCGCCATGGCTAAAAATAGAACATAGGGGTAAAATGCAGTTTTGTGCAAATAACTCAAGTACGGCTACAGATATCAAAATTTTGGCTAGGTAAAAGTGATCAGCACCTCAAGATCTACCTACCCTGAAATTTTGAAGAAAATCCAACAACCCATGTAGGAGTTATAGCCCTTTTTTTTATTTTTTTTGCAAATTTTGCACTTGTTTAGCTCAATATCTTGAAAACTATACTAGAAATTTGAGAAATTTGAATTGCATATTGTTAACCACATCAAGATCTACAAAATATGTATTAGGGTCAATGTTGTAGGACCTTTCCTTTTAGGAGTTATAGCCTTTAGAACGTCAAAATTGAGCATTTTAACAGCATTTCCTCATTACATTGAAAACGTTAAATCCTCTGACACTTGTAAGTCCAATTGGAACCAAACTTGGTATAGATGTTTATTAGCATTAGGTGTCTAGAACTGGTGTGGGGATTTTTGATTGGCCGTAAAACATGGCCGCTGTGGCTAAATATAGAACAGGGGTAAATGGCAGTTTTTTGCAAATAACTCAAAAACGGTGACAGATTTTGAAATTTTGATTGGGAACAAAAGTGATCAGCACCTCAAGATCTACCAGCTCTGAAATTTTGAAGAAAATCAAACAACCCATGTAGGAGTTATTGCCCTTTTGTGGATTTTTTTGCAAATTTTGCACCTGTTTTGCTCAATATCTTGAAAACTATACAAGATATTTGAGAAAATTGAATTGCAAATTGTTAAGCACACCAAGATCTACAAAATATGTTGTAGGACCTTTCCTTTTAGGAGTTATAGCCTTTAGAACGTCAAAATTGAGCATTTTAACAGCATTTCCTCATTACATTGAAAACGTTAAATCCTCTGACACTTGTAAGTCCAATTGGAACCAAACTTGGTATAGATGTTTATTAGCATTAGGTGTCTAGAACTGGTGTGGGGATTTTTGATTGGCCGTAAAACATGGCCGCTGTGGCTAAATATAGAACAGGGGTAAATGGCAGTTTTTTGCAAATAACTCAAAAACGGTGACAGATTTTGAAATTTTGATTGGGAACAAAAGTGATCAGCACCTCAAGATCTACCAGCTCTGAAATTTTGAAGAAAATCAAACAACCCATGTAGGAGTTATTGCCCTTTTGTGGATTTTTTTGCAAATTTTGCACCTGTTTTGCTCAATATCTTGAAAACTATACAAGATATTTGAGAAAATTGAATTGCAAATTGTTAAGCACACCAAGATCTACAAAATATGTTGTAGGACCTTTCCTTTGAGGAGTTATTGCCCTTAGAACGTCAAAATTGAGCATTTAAAAAGCATTTCCTCATTACATTGAAAACGTCAACTCCTCTGACACTATAAGTTCAATTGGAACCAAACTTGGTATTGTTGTTTATTAGCATTAGGTGTATAGAACTGATGTGGGGATTTTTGATTGGTTGTAAAACATGGCCACTGTGGCTAAAATAGAACATTAGGTTTAACTGCATTTTTTTGCTAATAACTCAAAAACTCAAAAAGGGTGACAGATTTTTTGATTTTGATTGAGAACAAAAGTGATCAGCACCTTAATATCCACCATATTGTCAGATGACCCCCTTATTAATCTTATGACCCTTTCAACGTCAAATAGATTTTGCCTAATAACCTTTACTTCAGGCACATATGTCAGGTGAGCGATTCAGGCTCCTGGGAGCCTCTTGTTATTAGCTCACTTGGCCGAAGGTCATGTTATCTTATGCCATCACTATGGGTTCGTTGTCTGTAGTCGTCTGTTATCAATTTCAAAAATCTTTTTCTCTGAACCTACGGAACCAATTAGATTGAAACTTGGTAGGAATGATATATGACATGTTGGCTACAAACAATCCTCATTTGGTGGACGTGTTTTTCAGCAAACAATAGGGATTCCAATGGGCACTAATTGTGCACCTTTGCTTGCTGATTTGTTTCTTCATTCATATGAAGCAGACTTCTTACAATCTCTTCTAGACAAAAAAGACCGTAGACTAGCTCTCTCTTTCAACCTCACGTTCCGTTATATTGATGTTCTTTCACTAAACAATTCTCGATTTGGTGACTTTCTCGATCTCATATATCCCCGGGAGCTTGAGATAAAGGACACAACGGATTCTTGGAAGTCTGCTTCATATTTAGATCTACATCTAGAAATTGACTCACAAGGAAGACTTTCAACAAGGCTCTATGACAAACGTGATGACTTCAACTTTCCAATCGTCAACTTTCCCTTCTTGTGTAGCAACATTCCGTCCGCTCCAGCTTATGGAGTTTACGTATCTCAATTGATTCGTTTCTCCAGAGCGTGCGGGACTTACATCGATTTCCTTAACAGAGCGACACGTCTGACGCAAAAATTGCTCACACAGGGTTATGTTGCTCCTCGGTTGCTGTCTTCGCTCAAGAAATTTTACGGAAGACATCATGCACTTATAGACAAATATGGGATTTCGATCTCTCAGATGAGTGCAGATGTTGGTTTGTCATAGGGTTGTTGTTTTGTCTTCCTTTACCGGATTTGACACGCTGAATGGACTATTGGCAACGCGACGGGTGTGCTATAGCAAGCAGGAACTGCTTACTCTTCCGGAGCACCTGAGTTTACTCTTGTTTCGACTGGAGTTCGCGTTGTTGATTGATATTCAGTTATTTTGTGTTTCCATGTTTTACATGTTGTCTGTTTTTGTCCCGTTCCTGTTGGTGTTTATTGGTTTTGTCTCTGCCCTTTCGGACTTTTGATGTTCGGATACCCCATTTGTACCTCTGCTTCTTTCAATTGATCCAATAAAAAACATAGCTGCCGTTGCTTAAAATAGAACAGGGGGTAAAACAGCAGTTTTTTTTTTTTACTAAAAATGGTGACAGATATCAAAATTATAGCAGGATAAAAGTGATCAGCACGTCAAGATATACCTATCCTGAAATTTTGAAGAAATTCCAATAAACCATGTGGGAGTTATTTATGGCACGCCATATTTATATTTATTCCTCTTTAAAGATATCTCATAAAATGTATAAGATATCTCGTATACTTTATAAGATATCTTATTAAATATATAAGATATCTCATATAAATGGTAGTTTATAAGATATCTTATAAAACATATGAGATATCTTATAAAACATATAAGATATCTTATAAAACAAACAAGATATCATATAAAACATATAAGATATCTCATAAAGTTTATAAGATATCTTACAAAGATTATTAGATATCTCATAATTTTTTTTATAAGATATCTTATAAAACTTATAAGATATCTTATAAAACTAATAAGATATCTTATAAAGTTTATAAGATATCTCATAAAGTTTATTAGATATCTTATATATTTTATGAGATATCTTATAAGTTATTTCTTATAAGATATCTCATAAAGTTTACGAGATATCTTATAAACTTTATAAGATATCTTATAACTTTTATAAGATATCTTATAAATTATTTTATATAAGATATCTCATAATCTTTATAAGATATCTGATAAACTTTATGAGATATCTTATATGTTTTATAAGATATCTTATATGTTTTATAAGATATCTTATATGTTTTATCAGATATCTCATATGTTTTATAAGATATCTTATAAACTCCCATTTATATGAGATATGTTATATATTTAATAAGATATCTTATAAAGTATATGAGATATCTTATAAACTTTATAAGATATCTTATATTTTTTATAAGGCCTCTTTAAAGATATCTCATAAAATTTATAAGATATCTCATATACTTTATAAGATATCTCGTAAAGTTTATAAGATATCTGATAAACTTTATAAGATATCTTATAAACTTTATAAGATATCTTATAAAAAATAATTTATAAGATATCTCATATACTTTATAAGATATCATATAAACATTATGAGATATCTTATAAACTTTATCAGATATCTTATAAACATTGTCTTAGTAGATATCTCATTTTCTTTTAAAGATATCTTATATAGTAAATAAGATATCTTATAAAATTTATAAGATTTCTCATAAAGTTTATAAGATATCTTATAAAGTATATGAGATATCTTATAAATTATTTTTTATAAGATATCTCATAAAGTTTATATAAGATATCTTATAAAGTTTATAAGATATCTTATAAACTTTCTGAGATATCTTATAAAGTATATGAGATATCTTATAAAGTTTATGAGATATCTATTAAGAGGAATAAATGTAAAAACGGCTTGCCATAGTTATTGTCCCTTCTCATGATTTTTTCTGCGCTTTGCACTTGTCTTCTCAAAAACTATAAAAAGATATTGACGTTAAACTCTGGGAATGTCATTTATGAGTGGTAAAAGACTTTGCGGCTTTGTAGTACTGACTTCGTGTTTAAAATATTGTATTAGCAGACTTTTGTTGGAATAACTTTTTGTTTGTGTCAATTGTTAACTGTAACAAACTGTTAATTGTAACAATCTTAATCTGTAAACAGTCTTGTTTTGTGTTGCTGGACCCTAAGACCGCAATTGAAGAGAAAAGTTAGGCGCCATAAAACCTTGTTTAACCAATTCTTTTAGAGTCGGGACCATTACGATTTTCAATTGCTTTTTTATGACTTTGCCTTGTTTTGTATTTTCTTCTTGAATATGTGAGATTCCAGTTCAGCAGTTTTTTTATTACCCCTTTTTAAAGAAAAAGATATAAATTATTTCACAACCATCTTTTGTTTTCTGTTCCACGCAGGGGAGTTGTGGCCATGTGTAGGTATTTTTTCTTTTTTTTTCCCAAATATTTAAAATTACTTTAAAGTTTCTGCAATACAATCCTGATACTTTATAAAATAATCTTAATTTTTGAATTAGGCATATGTATGTGAACGAACGGCAAGCAAATATATCTTTATTTTAGGGGCAACAGTACATGTTTTGCATAAGGAATTATAAAATCCTATAACTGATCCAAAAAATGCAATAGGCGACACATATTTTTCCGTTTTCCATTATTTTAAAGTAGTTAAAAGCTATATCCGGGAGCTGAACATGAAAGTGGTGATACAATGAACATGAAATGATGATGAAGTGCAGGAAATGGGGACACAAGGTCAATCGGGTAGGAGAGTTTTGACTGCCACTGGAAAAAGGAGTGATGGGTTTGGACGGGAAATTTAGCCTCCTGCATGGGGATCCTACGAGTCCTACTCTTACCGAGACCTGAAGCAGGGTTCTTTAACGTGCGAGGAACGTGACATTTTTCCCAACACGGTGCACCACTATGGTTTGCGGTCAGGTTTTCCGCATTATCGCCTGACGACCCCACATCTCTCGATGTCAGGGCTGCCCCATTCAACCACCTGGGGCACACATCCCAGCCACTTTGTATGCAAAGCGGCCTGACCCGATGTCAGGTTTCTGAGCGCTCTTTAGTGGACTTTTACCGACAAGCTTAGCGCTGCTGCGGGCCTATTCGCCACCCGGAACCCGCACGGGTGGATTGATTTGGGGTTTCCCATCTGTGTCCATCAATCCTATCAAACTCCTCACAAATCCAGTTCCCGTCCGTAACGGTCTGTACACTAATCACTACACCAGGCTTTCCGGGCTTCTTTTCAATGACCTCTTTTTGACTCCTACTCTCTAAATTAAAAACCATGAAAAGAACTCACATATCAAAATGCATTGCGCAACCACATTGTTTATAGTATAGCCTAAATACTTCTACTTTACTTCACTTTATTATTAGATAATTATCTCATTCCTTGCTTTAAAATAGTGCGTACTCATTTAAACCGGTTTTACAACAAATTGAATTTATTTAATTCTTCTAAGAAAAATTTATTACAGACAATTTGATGTTTTCATGGCTAACTATAGGAAAATTTTGAAAATTTATTAAACAAACAAAATTTATCCAGATTCTTGATGGACTTCATAGATCTTCATACAAGCCTGTAGCAGTGTGATATAATCCTTACCTATTTTTTGTCGGGAAGGATAAGCCTACTGCGAAGGAGTTTGCAATCCTATAGCCAAACTTTTAAAGTAAATAGACGGTATACAATAAAAACATGCAACCATTCTTAGAATAATTTGGTTTCATTTTTTAAAATATTTGTATAGAGAACCGTTTCACCTAGCCGTATCTTATATGTGAAAGATGACAATCATGATAAATATTTGGTGTGCTGATATCGAGATTCCCTATTAAGATTTGATTGAATCAAACCACAACATTTTTTTTAGACCCTTTCATGAAATTAAAAAAAACTTGTTCAAATACGTAAGTTTTTTTGTTGATAGGAAAGCATGACGCTTCCCAGAAGTTGGGGTATCTACGCTAGTTTCTTGAACAAGTGTCGGCTTTCGTTTTCATAGATAAGACATTGAAAAAAGTTATGATCCTTATCCTCATTAACGTAGCCACAAGATAAGGTTGGACCAGCTACATCAAAGTTTAAGAAGGATACAGAGCATCGTAACTTAGTTATATAACGTTTAGTTTTCTTGGATTATAAAGTTAATGAGCTGAACTTTGATACTGTATCAAGATTTCGAATCACAGAATTTAATCTATTCCACGACTTTATTGCCAATGGCATCAAAGATTCTGCTGTTATCGAAAGTTTCACAAAAAGGTATACAATTATATCATTTCCGTTTCGAAGTGGATTGTATATTTTATATAAGTACGTTGGTGCATTCCCGCGTTGAATGTTAGCATATTTGTAGATTTTTCTGTTTCTCCTGTCTATAAGTCGTTCCCAGATTCCTTAATATATAGTTCTGGTGATCCACAGAAAATATGGAGTCTATTCTTGTTACAATACGGACCGCTTCTGACAAGTGGAACAAGTTAATGTTTTCCTTACTAATTTTCCGCCGTTGTTGTTCTTTGTCTAATACTGTTCGGCTAAGACTGGACTTTATTTTTTAAGAGCGTGTCTCAGTAAAAATCATGCAAAAGGTGATTTACTTATTATCTTAGATTTTAACAAGTTTTTGGCTAGTTTTTCAGCTTGGACCACTTTAGCGAAAAATATCAACTTAAGTGAAATTGGTCCATTAGACTATCTGCAAATTGACATTAAAAATTTTGGCGGGAAAATTTCCCGAACTTTTTTCATACACAACCCAACCAATTTTCTTGGCCTCTTTACTCAAAAGTTCGGAAAGGTCTGTAAAAATTGTTGATATTTTCTTAAAAAGTAGGCCATTCTAGTTGAATTTCAACAAAAATATCAGTCGGATACTTAAAGTGATATTTTTGGTTGGTTTGTTAAGAAAAAAAATTGGCGGGACTTTTTCCCGTACTTATTTTCACACACAATGTAACCAAATTTGTATTGTGTATTAAATGAAAACGAATGAACCGATTGGGCTAAAATTTAATTTACATTCATTTCTCATCATAAAGATCAAATTCCGATAAAAAGAACCAGTTTTTAAAAATATGCATCTGCCACTATTTTTGCGTTTTGCATGATTCTTACAGAGACGGCTACTTAAGAACATTTAGGTGTTTTATAATACTTATAGCAATATTGTCAAATGTGGTTAATTCACTTTGCTTCATCGTTCAAAGTTATATCTAGATGTTTGTGGTGACTAGAAATAGGGATAACAAGAAAGATATATAGATTTGGGCGTTCAATATTTGAAATATCGTGATGACTTCAACTTTGACCTTCTTGTATAGCAACATTACGTCCGCTCCAGTTTATGTAGTTTACGCTTAAAAAATTGATTCTTTTATACTAAAGAGCTTGCGGGAATTACATCAATATTCTCATAGCAGGGTGTGATGTTTGACACAAAAATTGCCAACACAAGATTATGTTGCCCCTCGGTTGCTGTCTTCACTCCGGGTCTTCACTCAAGACATCATGCACTCATTGACAAATATGGGATTTCTATTTCTCAGATGAGTGAAGATGTTGGTTTATTATAGGGTTTTGTTTTGTCTTCCTTTACCGGATTTGACACACTGAATTGGAAATAGAAATTAGATAGTCATTCTAAAATACAGGTCTATGTCCACATGAACTCAGGACTTAAGGTCGTGTCCATTCACATTTGTAAGTTCTAGCTGAGAAAATAAAAACTTTTGTTTAATTATTAAGATCAATTCATCTGCAACTGGGCCTGAGCAAGGAATCGGACTACGTATTGTAATTCCTTGGCCTGAGGCTCTTAAATATACGAATACGAATACGGAAACTTTATTTGAATTCGGTACGTTTACAAACAGTAAACATAAGCTCTATTGAGCTTTTAACCGAATAGATAACACATAAATAAAACACAAAGACACAAGCCTGTATAATCTTGACTGATTGAAATTTCTGCAATATCATTAATTTACTATTACAAATATAACTGGGGTATACTGAGGCCGCACTGAACCTTCGTACTATAGTACCATATCGTCTATTATAATTTTGAACAGGCCCCTAGATCATCTATTTCCTGGTTACCGAATATACTTCCGAGTCAGCAAACGGTTTACGCAACTACTGCAAGGTCCCACGCAAGGTCATTCTATCACAAGTAAGCAAAAGCTCGTGTAGATTTATTTGAATATATGAGGTTTATTTGAAACAGAAAACCTGAGAAAATTAGAACTAAAGTTTAATTTAGTTTAATTATCTCAGAGAAAACTTACTTGCATATAAGTTTGACACCCTTTGAAGGTCCAAATGTCAGAACATAGTAGTTGTCTTATGGTTCAATCCAAGGGAGATCATGTGAAAATTGGTTAGTTAATAGTTGATTAAATGTTCATATATTTCATTCATGCATTTTCTTTATCTGGACAAATCCGGTTTTGCCGTGGCCATTTTAGTAAAACCTACTAGCTCGAGGTATACAGCATTACAGCGGTCAAGTGTGTCGGTTTTGTGTGATGATGCATCATCAAATCAAGTGTTTGACGTGTTGTGTCGGATTTAAAATCGACATACTTGATTTTTTTACATCAGTCGATGGATGCTTCTTAGCTAGCTGTCAGTAACTTCGAGTGTTCTCAAGAGAGTATCTTTACGTCCCGTTAATTACCTGTTGTCCTTTTGTCTCGATACTCTCTTGTTGAATTGAACTTCTATCGATTTGATTTTTACTGTGTGTTAGTTTGTGCTTTGTTATTGATTATCATTAGGGGGAAGGTTGGCGCCAAAAAACTAGTTTAACCCCGCCACATTTTAATGTGCCTGTCCTAAGCCAGGAATCTTTATCAAAGCTTATGTTTGTATTTAGTCGAATTTTTGTTAATTGTTTTTTGTCAAGAAGAGGGTCTTTCAATGCACTTTGGGATTGGGCTTGAATCATATGTATTTTATTTTCAATCCAGGGGCCAATTGAAAAACAGCGAGCAGCGACCGCTGGTCACATTGAAGGCTGCTGGCTGTTTTCCATTGTGGATATTTAAAATATACGTTTATAATGTAGGTTGTGTCGCGTACACTTATTCCACATCTCATTTTCTTCTATATTTCATTTCCCGATATATTTCATACCCATAAAAATTGACGAAATGGAAAAAAGAGATACATCTGGAAGGCCTTTATTCGTTGATGATGAAACAAGTATTCTTATTCATCCTCGTAACATTGCAGATCATCACATTGTTCAAGAAAATTGGGAGTCGCTGGACATTTTTTACAGGTACATTTCATTATAAATTCATATCAACAGCCACTGCAAAATTGATAATGGCAAGAAATTCTATCATCAGGTTGGGGGAAACCCCAATTGGGATACTATATCCCAATTGGGGTATAGTATCCTATTTGGGATATTTGTATTTATCCCAATTGGGATATATTGCAGTTTGTATTTGTAATTTGAGGCAGGTAAAACCTGTTACGCTCCGGAAGTTTTAATTAATTTAATTTTTGGGGTCAGAAAATAAAAACAAACTAGCTTTTCTTGTGGGTTACGTGAGCGTTTAATGACGTCTAAATTTTTCAAAGATAAAGCATTAAAAAGACGCCGAAAGTTCGGGAAAACAAGCGTGTGCTAAACCGGACGTTGAAGGAAAATTCATCTCATAGTACAACTAAAATATCGACATTTCTACCATTATCGCTCCCTGTGGGAGCGTATTACAAAATGGAGCATAATTATGCATCAACATTATGATTCTGTGATATTCAGAGTCTTGTTTAGTATTTGTTGGCTATTTATGGGATGCTGCGTTTTCTGTGCAGACCAAGTTTAACATTAAAAACTTGTACTGTTTTTAAAGTCAAATTATTTCTTTTAGGCAAAGTTTCAGTTAATTTTGAGTTTTAGATTGAAAAGAAAGGTGTTTTTACTTTATAGCTTCAGAAACTTGGTTATCTTTGATATCAAAAACTACTTTAATTAAATTTTAGAAGTTGAAAATTAAAGGTTTCTCTTTTGAATCATACATTTAAATTTGAGTTATCTTTCTTTGATCATAAGAAAATTCAGTGTTGTGAGACATGTTTGAACCCCAATAGTTCTAAAATGAAAGAAAGATTTAACTTTAAAGCAAAAATGTTTATTTTTATAGACTTAATCTCACTCATGAAGTTCAATGTACATCAATAACTAATAAAGTCTTGTCAAAATCTTATACCAAACTTGATGTGATTTTGACATAAAGAAGTGGTTCTTCTGGTAAATCGCAGCAACACAATGACCCTTGTGATATACCTTTAGATCCCTGGAACATTGCTCTTCAGATATTTTAATGACAACTTGTGCTCCTCCAAAGCATAAAAATATTATTAGCAAAAAACTGCAATATATCCCAATTGGGGTATATCAAAATATCCCAATTAGGATACTATATCCCAATTGGGATATAGTATCCCAATTGGGGTTTCCCCCAACCTGTCTATGAGTAAAATACCTGCATTCTAGCATAAACCTGTATATAAAAACATACAGGTTAATGATTCTATAAGGCAATATAAAGTCGCAAGTTATCGACTTGGCTATTGGTTTAAATCTTTAGCTTACATGGTAATCACCGGGGATAATCAATGGTACATGTAATTAGTTGGCTTATGTCACCAGGACGGCTCAATCCCTGGTGACAGTGGTGTGAATCAATCATCATGTTATCTGGTTACAAGTATAAGTTTACAGTGTACTTAGCCTCAACCCAAAAAATACAGGCAAATTTAACTTTGGTTCATCAAGTTTGTTAAATTTACAACATAAATGTAAAGTTGGTACAGCAGTAGTTGTGTTTAAGTTGGACGATACCAAATGGCATATATCCAGATTTTAATGAAAATTGGTAGACACATAGTTTAAAACTGCATTTTTGGCGAGAAATTATCAAAGACATATAGAAAAAAAGGGTTTCAACACCATTTATTTTTGTTTTTTACACA
Organism: Arcuatula senhousia; assembly: GCA_963971305.1. Lineage (NCBI taxonomy): Eukaryota > Metazoa > Mollusca > Bivalvia > Mytilida > Mytilidae > Arcuatula > Arcuatula senhousia. The sequence continues at coordinate 47,619,792 of OZ020309.1, read as the reverse complement.
CATAATCCTTGGAAAATTTGCGATGCATGGATGTAAAATAAAGGATAAGTCAAGGACTTTGTTTTTAAGGTATGGACTCGTGAACATTGCCTATACATGTACGTGAAAAACGCAATAGAATCTAGCTAAAATTGACGTTGCTTTTCACAACATTCAGACAGATTTTTCATTGAACAGGTAAATTTTATCGGTAACATCGTTTTTAACGTAATGTCCCACCTTAAGGGCTGAAAAGCCAAGAACAAATTTCTCAAAGACTGAGTCTATGGCAAAAATAATACTGAAGATTTTTTATTTATTTTTATTACAGTTTCAAACGTTTGACCTTTTTATCAAACAAAAATGGATGGTGACCCATTAAATATTTTTGATATAAATTTTTGTGTCATTGATCAACAATTCTGATTAACTTGACGAAAAAAATGGATGTTCTTGTATTTATTGAGGCTTTCTACCCATATAATCACTATTTCCTACAGTCGGTGAATCCGTCCGGGCTAGTGAATTTTAAAGAAAATTTGTTATTTGATAAATTGAACTAAATTAAAGCTGAAAGAATTAATGCAATTGAATCTAAAATCTTAATTTCCAAGACTTACTGGGATGACATAGAGAGATATTTTTTTAGATGTACCACCTTTGATAATTTTAATTTTTAAAATCAATTTTTGGGGGAATAATAGTTTTCCCTGCTCAGACATTTGTTAGAAAAGTATGCAATTTTATCATGTTTATTAGATTTTGATTTAATTTATTTACATCATGTACATGATGTAGTAGAAATCCTTCTTCAGAATAAGTCCTAACCTCTTCTGGTAAAATTTTTTTTTTTGGAAAAAAATCAGATTCAATATATAAGTTTTTATAGAAAAAACCCCAAGGCCCTCCTTACGGTGAATGGTCAGTTCCTTAAGTTTTTTGTTTGTATAGCTACATGTACATCCAAAGAGGACTTATACACATTTATGTTCATGATATTTAATGATACTTACATGTACTTAATGTGAGTTAATTTTCGTTTTTGTAATACCTGAACAAGTATTGTATTCTCATATTAGACCAGTCTGAAGTACATGTACATTGTATGATAAAAGCACATGAGGAAGTTACATGTACAAGGATCCTATGAAATAAGACATAAGACATTTTTTATTTCCAATTATGGTCCCTCAAGGGGCAGGATCATTACCATGATTAATTATAAATAAATAACATGAATAACAAGTAGAGCAATGAATAAAACATAATCTGTATGAATTCAATTAATATTTTTGCATGTTTAAACTTTTAATACATGTACAATGTAAAGATGAAATGCTGATTGGAAAACATATTTTTACAGTATTCTGACATTGGTCATTTTATATTTTATCTATCATTAAAAAACTTGAAAGTCTGAAAATAACAAAACAGTTGGGCGATAAGGTGTAAAAACTGGGAGAATCTTTCCACAGGGGAATTTCAAGCACTTGAAAGGGTGTACATCATTGAAACACATAAAAGGACTAGAGCCACGAACCCCCATATTTGGCCCTGTTAATACTCAAATATCAAAATAGGTTTGTTTTACACCACAATTTGTGTATGCATAGCTGGATGTCTGTGTTAAAAGAGAAAAGATTTGATTATGGTGTATAAATGAATTTTCAAGTACCCTAACCCTTCAAAAATAGCCTTAATCAGTGATTTATCACTTTTTGGCCAAAATGATTTGTTTTTCAGTCACAATTTTGTGATTTTCTATGTGGCGCCACCCCTCGCCCATCAAAATTTTTGTTGAATTATGAAGAAAATAATGTATTTATAAAATTTAAGCAAAAATATTTATGGGCGAGGGGTGGCGCCCATATCATTTTCACCAAAAACCAGGTAAAAAATTGTGAAATTTAGCTGAAATAGCATATTTTCAATTTTAGCGTCACTTTATGACATCATTACAACTTCACAAGTACAGAAAACTTTAAAATTGATTTTGTTCTGAAAAAAGTAATCATTCTAGACTACTTGACCACAAAAATCTTATCTAACAAATGAATTTGAAAAAATGGCCTGGTATAGGGCCAAATATGAGAGTTCGTGGCTTTAGTCCTTTAATTGAGCAAGGCTGGCAATGTGAATGAACATGACCTGGATAAAATTAACATGACCTGGATAAAATTAACATGACATGAAGGGATAATGACGAGGAGATGAAAAAATGTACATGTTTAAGCTGTATACTATAGATTATTTAGTATATTGCTAATATATTTTCAAATATAGAAGACAAAAGTCCAAAGCGAAAGCTAACTTTTACTTTGCTTTAGGATAAAGATTTCCTACTAATATACTGTAAACGTAGTAATTTTCGCGGTGTACTAATTTTCGCTATTTTCGCGGTTGCCAAAGAACAGCGAAAATAAGTACCCACGAATATCTCTGATAAAAAAAAAAATCTTAATGTGTGAATGAAATCAGATACTAGTATATTTTGACCTTTTGGGCGTGGTTTAAAATGAAAATGATTATAAATAATGAATAAAGCATAATTAATTGTTTATATAATGAATAAAAGGACTATTGGCTTGGTGTGAGCATTGGTAAATAAACATTTAATAGATTAAAGGCAAGGATCAAACAAACACTTCAATCACACCAAAACAGGTCATTAAACACTTAATCCGTTAATTGGTCAAGGTATTGTATATGTCAACAAGTTAGAAATTGACAGCTTGGGTTGACAGTTAATTACAGCAATCTTTTACCGCTTGGCCGATTTCAGTTTTGGACTACCTTCCAAATAAATATGATACTAATATGTATTAGCTGCACCTGAAAACCGCGAAAATTGATACCCGCGAATATGTCCTAGTTCAAGAAAACGCAAAAATTAGCAACCGCGAAAATTAATACGTTTACAGTACACACACTTGCTACATACAAATATTTTTTAAATTGGGTTGAGAAGTTTCAGAGGATTTCAGCAGAATAACAAGTGACTATAAAGGTGTATATTAACAGATTTTTTTTTGTTATCTAGGTATGGGAGATGGTCTGTGGAAGAAAAACAGAAACTCCTAGAGAACTGGAAAGCATACCTAGAAGAAAACAGAATGATCATAGGAGACATGGATCCAGAGACATTACTTCATTCCTCTAGAAAACAGAACCAGGACCTATTAGATCTCATAAGGATTACAGATTTTTATGTACGTATTTCCAAAAACTTAAACAGATCTACATATGCATGTTACAAGAAATTGTGTCGAGAGCTTAAACTTCAGAACTTTGAAAATGGAAGATTTTCCTCTGATGACATCCAGTTGATGAAAAATATGGCAGAAAATGGAGAGAGCTACCAAAGAATAGCAGAAGAATTAAACCGTGACCAACAATCAGTGAAGGATTGTTATAGAAGACACAAAAAATGTACAAACCAAGGACATTGGACTCATGAAGAAGATGAACTTCTTGTTCAGGTACTTAAGGATATAACAGGGATTGATGACTTGGCAAAGCTTAAACAATTAGAAATCCCATGGAGGAAAGTTGCCTTACGTATTCCCTCAAGACATGAAGAACAATGTCGTACACACTTCTTTGGGTTAAAACACTGGAAGTTGGAAGATTTATCAACTCCTGTCAGGTGGCGAAAATATCACAACCGACTACTGCTGAACAAGATAACATCTCATGATTACCAAGTGGAAACAGACATAGATTGGGTTGAACTATACCAAGACTTTAAGGATGTTAGTCCATCGCCTGCATACCTTCAGAGACAGTTTCATATCATTAAGTCATCTCTGCCTGATTATCAAAGGAAAACATTTGATGAAGTGCTGGATGAAATGCAGAAGGAAGTTTTATAATAAATATTAAATCTTTTCTTTTGTTCAGGTGTTAGAAGCAAAGAAGTACCAAAGGGCATGAGAATATTGGAAGTGAAAAACAAACAAACAAGCAACAAAAAATAAAGACAAAGTCATTAGACACCAACATCAAAACAAAAAAGTACACTAAATGTTAAAGACACCAATCTAGTGAACATAATTACTTAGATTAATGATCAATGCTAAAGTTTTATCAGCACCTCCATATCTCAAGAACTACAAGTTCCAAGTTTATGAAACTGGTATGCATATGCCCAAGAAAAAGCTAAGCATAGTATCTTCCCCAATTTTTTTATTGGCCTTGATTTTCTGGTTAAATACTGACAATTTCAATACCAGTACATTAACAGTAACAATGTTAAGGTTTTTTTTTAGCATCTTCATGTTTCTTGAATTATATAAGTCCTAAGTTGATGAATCTTGGTATGCATAATGCCCCATTTGTAGCTTACAATGTAGCATAGTAGCTTCCCCATTTTTATACGACCGCCAAAAAATTGTGGACATATAATGGTATGATGCTGTTGTTTTCTGTTAACTTTTATGTTCCCACAATAACTTTAGTTCTGGTTATCCGATTGCTATGAAATTTGACAATGAAAAGGGGCAAAAAAATCAACTTTTTAGCTCACCTGGCCAAAGGCCATGTGAGCTATTGCCATCACTTGGCGTCCGTCGTCGTCGTCGTCCATCGTCGTCGTCCTTAACTTTTCTTCAAACTTATTCTCCTCTGAAACGGCTGAACAGATTCGAACCAAATTTGGTCTGATGATACCTTAGGGTATCCTCCACAGAACTGATGTGGGGATTTTTGATTCGTCAAAAAACATGGCCGCCGTTGCTAAAAATAGACCAGGGGGGTCAGACTACTGTTTTTGGCTTGTAAATCAAAAAGTATAAGAGATAGATGAAATCTGATGCCACCCTACTGCTTCAGCATTAAAAGCTCTACAAAAGTCTCCATTTGGTCCAAGTTGTCAGATGACCCCTTATAGGGGATACAGCCCCTTAAAGGTGAAAAATAGCGTTTTTTCATGTTTTTGCCCTATAGTATGAAAACTATTGCAGATAGAGAAAAGCTGTTGCTTGCTTAAATGTTCAGCTCATTTAGCTCTACAAAAGTCTTCGTAGGGTGGAAGTTGTCAGATGACCCCTTATAGGGGTTACGGCCCCTAAAATGATGTTTTTTTCATGTTTTTGGCCTATAGAAAGAAAACTATTGCAGATAGAGAAAAGCTGTTGCTTGCTTAAATGTTCAGCTCATTTAGCTGTACAAAAGTCTCCAAAGGTTCGAAGTTGTCAGATGAACCCTTATAGGGGTTACGGCCCCTGAAATAATGTTTTTTCATGTTTTTGGCCTATTGAATGAAAACTATTGCAGATAGAGAAAAGCTGTTGCTTGCTTAAATGTTCAGCTCAATTAGCTCTACAAAAGTCTCCATAGGGTTGAAGTTGTCAGATGACCCCTTATAGGGGTTACGGCCTCTAAAATAATGTTTTTTCATGTTTTTGGCCTATAGAAAGAAAACTATTGCAGATAGAGAAAAGCTGTTGCTTGCTTAAATGTTCAGCTCATTTAGCTGTACAAAAGTCTCCATAGGATCGAAGTCATCTGATGACCCTTAATAGGGGTTACAGCCCCTAAAATAACGGCTTTTCGTGTTTTTGGCCTATAAGATGAAAATGTTGCTTGCTTAAATGTTCAGCGCATAAAGCTCTACAAAAGTCTCCATAGGGTTGAACTTGTCAGATGACCCCTTATAGGGGTTACGGCCCCTAAAATAACGGTTTTTCGTGTTGTTGGCCTATAGAATGAAAACTATAGTAGATAAAGAAAAAACTGTTGCTTGCTTAAATGTTCAGCTCATTTAGCTCTACAAAATATAGGGTTGACATCAAGACCAGGTGAGCGATTTAGGCTCCTGGGAGCCTCTTGTTTTAATTTCTGGTCCGATTTTGATTTTTTTTTTTTTGCAATTAATTCTTGGCAAGTTGTGGATAAAAAATTGAGTTTTACCACCCCCCCCCCTCCTTTTTCTGTTTTGAAATTAGGGGCCAAATCAAAACTGTGTTATTTGTTGTCGAATTTCAAAAAGTTTTGCTTATTTATTCTTGTCAAAATAGCTAATTTCCAAAATAAAGGATGAATTTTTGACACTCCCCTCCCCCTTATTGCTGTTATATACCAAAATGGGCAAAAATGGAAGTTGGTAGAAAGGCCAAAAGGGGTAATATTTTTGCATAAACTATGATTTATTTGAATTTGCTTTTGAAAAAAAAATGAAATCCTTGTGATATGTGGGTGGAAAGTCCACCCACAGGCTGCATGTGTCAAAAACATTGTCAGTCCACCAAAGGTTGCATGTGTCAAAAACATTGTCAGTCCACTATGGGCTGCATGTGTCCAGAAAAATCAACTATCCATATTCGGTTCGACATGTTGCAGTCGTATCATGCTGCACTCAGTGAAGGTTTTTATTTACATTGGCCTTGGTTTTTTGGATGAGTAACTGACAATTTTCAATACATACATACATGTATAAAATAGCAATGTTAAAGGTTTTTTTGCATCTTCATATCCCAATAACTAGAAGTCCTAGGTTGATGAAACTTGGTATGCATATGCTTCATAGGTAGATAAGTTGCATCCCCCTCTTTTGAATTTGGCCTTCTGGTTGGATGACTTTGACAATTTCCAATACAACAAACTAGCAATGTTAAGGCTTATTGAGTACCACCCTATCAGTCATGGGTTAATGAAACTTAATATGCTTTTGCTAGACTGATACGGCTGCATCCTAATAATTCAACCCTGACCTAAGATATTCAGTTTTGTTTGGTATTTGTTGAAAAGTTAGAGTTAAGTTTGATGTTTCAATATAGCTGCGAAAACGTAGCTCTTGAGGTTGCTTTTTTTCATTTGGAACTTTTTAATTGCAACCAAAAAATCCAATTGAAAAAAGCAACCTCAAGAGCTACGTTTTCGCAGCTAGTTTCATTATAGTTTATACATTTTGGGGAAAAAAATGGGAAATTAATAAGATTTATGTTTCTGATTTAGTTGACAGAGGAGACACACTTTAGTATAAACTCTTAATTATGGCCCGACCATGTATATTGATTGGACAAACAGTTTTACCGTCCGTCCGTCCGTAACACTTTGGTTAAGTTCTTGGTTAAGATCCATTACTCCAATACTAGAAGTTGGGGGTCAATGATATTTCACCACTAGATATGTCTTGGGTAGGGCTACATTGTACGTCATCCACTAGAGATTAGGTCACTGTAACTGTGACCTAAATTCTATGCATGAACGACTTTGGTTGAGTTCTTGGCTAAGAACCATAACTTAGATACTACATGTTTCAACACTATATGTTTCATGAGAGGGGCTACACCACCCACTAGAAATAAGGTCACTGCAACATATATTTTACGCATAAACAACTTAGGTTAAGGTCCATATCCCAGGTATTACATGTTGGGGAGGGGGCAGTGATATTTCAAGAACGGGAGTGCCAGCCTGTGTCTCATAGGCACATTTTCTATTTAAATTAGGATTTGATTCAAAGCCTAAACTAAGCATGCTTTTGAATTTACACATGAAAAGAATCAAAGAAGTATTTACTATTTGTTTTCAATCTTTTGACCTTGTGTAGGTAATCATCGAGTTTGAGTCAGAGTTCGAGTTCGAGTTAAAAGTTTAGCTAACTCGAAACAGTGATAGTCATGGCAATAATCTAGTTACGACTCGTTTTCGAGTAAGAGTTAGAGTTTGAGTTGATTAAAGGAATGAACAGGAGGATTGAGTAAATCGGTAATGGACTGGTGCTGCAGGCGAAACTTACTTCCGTGTTTAATCTGGTTTTATAAAATGTTTGTAATGGACATACGTGATGCATGGAAGTTTGGACCATTGACATTGCTCACACTGTTACATTTTAATACAAATTATTCTTTTTTGTGCAGGGTTGCCTTGTCTTACTGTAAATGTATTTCAAATAGTAATACTTTTAAAAATGGGAATAGACAACAGCATTTTTAGTCAAATGTATTTTATAAATTTCCCGGATAAAAGAACTACCCTCTGCCAGGATTGCTTTTTTAAATGTAGATTTAGTTATAAAATTTGTATTCGGATTCAGGGTTTATCATACCCTTGGTTTAATGCAGGGACGAAAAATTCTCTCAAGCCGTGTAGCTTGGTATACGGATTTAAGATAAAATAAATAAATTTAACAGTATTTCTAGTGTCTTTTGCGTTGTTCAGAAATTTAGACCATTTTTCAATGAACCAAAAAAACATGCAAAGAATTCGATTGGCTTATACAGCTATTTATATACGCCCACTAAAAATACAAATGGTTAATGGTTGATGGCAAACTCCGCCCAAATGAATCTACTGTCAAACCAGTCAAACCGGTTTTCAGAATCTCAAAACAACATCTAATACAAAACTTTATCATTTGGCAAAATTTCCTCTTAATCAAAGATATAATTAATAATTAAAAAATAGAGAATTATTTGTTGCATTTACGTTGAAAGAACTTTTATTTCGTTCACTTATAAAAAAACAGAAAGATTTTTTATGATTTTTTTATCGTGCAATTAAAGCCCATGCAAAATTTAAATGTCAAATCCAGATTAAACCGGAATACAACCTTTATAGTTTTGACTTTGCAGTTGCACGGACTCCGCGTGCGTTTGATTGATAGGTGTAAATATTAATGCGCTAGATTGATTAACTGATTTAAAAATATTTTTGATTAAAAATGTAATTTTAATATTTTTTTTACGCGGAATGTACTATAAAATTTATTTATAAGAATTAACTGTAATATTTTTTTGGTTTATAGAACCATAAACTGAATTTTTCATGGTGCACATTTAACATAATCCGCTTCGCGGATTATTCAATGTGCACCATGAAAAATTCAGTTTATGGTTCAATAAACCAAAAATTAATTACAGTTAATTCTTAATCATTTCCAAAAAAGACCTATCGGAAAGTTTAAAAAGACACATTGACAAGGTTTCAATTGGTGGTTCATTGGGATAAAAGTTTTATTGAACACTTGCAGTATGTAGAAAGTAAACGAACAATATAAAGGAATATATTCTGCCGAAAATCTACCTGACCCGTAAAACATTGAACATAAGAAAACGTCTATTTTTCAGGGCGAAAAATATTTTGGCAGCAAAGGTTAAAAATAGTAGGACCTCTGCTATATGAAAAAATCCTTCATTGTGAAAAAAAGTTCAGTCATGACATCTTTACAAAATTTTGACCAGAACAAAAAAAAACCAAGCCCCTTCAAGTTCCGTAGAGTGTTGCTTATATTCTTGCTTAGATGTTCAACTGATTGAGATCTACAAAAATATTCCATTCAACTGAAAAGAAACGCCTGATGATTTGCATGTATACTCCCCTTGGTGATCCATTTAGGCTCATTGGAGCCTCTTCTATCATGATAGTGTAATAGTTCTACATTTTGATAGTGTATTAGTACTACATTTTTATTACTGACAGGAGTTTAAGTACTTAAATAACATATCGTGTCCAGTCTTATCTCTAACGACAAGTACACAGAGACGAGATGACTTCCATAATTCTTCTTCTGTTAGGTCTGGGTCTTATTTCAGCTGCCGAAAGTACGTACTCTACAAGTTATATTTTTACTTAACAAAATCATAATCTGTAAGTGGGATTATGTATTATACCTCCAAACTGCATGTTAGTCCTAAAACGAATGTTTTCCCACATCTGAACAGTTTTTAGAGTATTGTGCACAACTTGCGTCTACATAACGTAAACAACCAAATGTTTTTTAAACAAACCCGACAGCTGATTCGTGTTCAGAAAGGATAGTCAACTTTTTAGGAGAGTCCTATCAAACCCACGAAAACAAAACCCCAAAATAAACTCAGACTGGAAAAGCAGTTTAAAAGCAAAAGTATAGATGTACGGTGTCAAATTGATTTTTTTTTTTGGGGTGGGGGGGGGGGGGGTAAAAAAATCATACAAAGCATGCGTGCCAAAACAATGAAAACAATCAAGAACGTTTTTGATTCAAAATGAATGGACATAACAAACAGAAGATTTAACATATGGATTACAGAAAAAGAATGTAGTCATCTGACAAAAAAAAAAGTCAAGTGTTATTTGCTGTTTATCAATTTGCCAAATATGAAACTAGTGCGAGTGACTGAGTCCAAAAGTCCTTGATAGCTAAACCTTTTAAAACATCAATGTTTAAGAAAAAGTATTGGTAGCACGTAGAGAAGAAATGTTTATCCCGACAGGAAGAGCAGTGCAGTTTTCCTTTTCACCAAACTATGCCGACAACATGGTTCTCCAAAGAGGCGCCAGAGGAGCATCAGTCTGGGGTCATTCACCTAAGGTCGGGGACCAGGTCACTCTGTATGTTAATGGTAAACAGAGCGGAACAGTACCAGTCGACACACAGGGAATCTGGCACGGTGTTGTTCACGACCCTGGAAGTAACAATGGCAACACAATAGCTGCAGTTTCCTCACTAGGAAACATTACATTACATGATGTGCTGTTCGGAGATGTCTGGGTGTGTTCCGGACAAAGCAACATGGCGTTTGCAGTTTCAGGGGTAAAGTTGCTTATTTATATTATTTTTGTATGGTTGTTTGCAGACTAAAACAGTTTCTGTAACTTTTTAATGTTACCAATCACAGCAAAGCCTAATAAACCCCTAACAATTTAAATAAGACGATGTCATTCTGGTGTACAGGATATAGATTTAAACCTCAATGCATGCAATGTATTCACAATTTATATTCAAGTTACAAGGAAATATTTCACAAACATTGGTGTGAAGTTTTTTGTATGGTTGGCGTGTTTCATGTAGAAATATTTGTGTCACAGCCTAATAGCCACCGAACCGTAATATAATTATTATGCTATATGCCATTGATTTGCCCTCTTTGTGATTAAAACGGTACAGCTTTTATTGCATGCTGAAAAGGTTTCTATTTTGTATGCTATAATTAAAACAAGTCTTTTAACTTAAAAAGCAATTTAAAGTTGTTTACCCTTTCATCTCAAGCTCGCAAATGCAACTGAGGAGTTTCATGATGCCACAAACTATCCAAACATCAGACTGTTTAAAACCACAAGACATATATCAAACACAGAACTGACAGATTTCCCTCTCAATGGTATATTCAGAGCGGACGATTGGGCTAAACCTTCCAAAGGTCAGTAATTCAAGGTCATAGAAAGTGACCCTTAAACATTCTCAAGGTCAGTAGTTTAAAATCATGGATAGCAACCCTTCTTAATGTCATTATTACAAGTTCATACAGAGCAAATGTTTTTCAAAAAATATTAAGGGGAAAGTATTTGTTCTAAGGTTATCCACGATTTTGAAAAATAACCCGCCATCTATTAATTTCCGGTGACCATCACACGCCTTTAAATGAAGATCATCCAAAGTAGGTGTTTAAACAAAACTGATTCAAAGTAATGTTTTTAAGCTGCTGTGGCGTTTAATTTGTAAAACAATATAATTTGAAGACACCGATAAATACCTGGTTGTTCTCTTTACACATTAAACAGGTAAATAATTTACAAGTTAGATAAGTTCATAACGTAAAAGCAAAAAGGCAATATCTCGTATCGCACCTAGGTTTTATGATAGTTCATACAAAACATACGTTATTGCTTAACGTTAACAGGTAAATAATTTAAAAGTTAGATAACGTAACAGCAAAAAGGCAATATCTCGTATCGCACTGGGTTTTATGATAGTCCATACAAAACATACGTTATTGCTTAACTTAACTTTGGTCCCTTTCAAAATATATATACCAAGTCAGAATCATTATTCCGGTATCTGCTTTCCTTTTTATGTTTGAAGCTCTGGTTATTTTATTGTTGTTACATTAATTTATAATTTTAAGTTTGAATTTATCTTTGAAATGCTTCAGAAACTCATTTCAAACAGCATAAAGATCGACGTCGTAAAGCAGAGAATACTTTGCAATAAGTATCCAAAGCCAATACACTAAGCACAAATATCATTATAAATTTAGCATAAAAATGTTATTTCAATATCAGCGGCATTTTCAAGAGACATATGCAAAAAAGTATCTGTTGAGCTTGTTGTAATTTTCTAAATGTCTTTTGTCGCTTTTGTGACTCTGAACACATGCTACATGCAGTGACTCTCTACGTTTGTTTTGCATCTTTATGGCACTGTTTACTTGTTGTATGGTGCTTTATTGCCCAGTTTAAGAAGTTAAAGATTAAACAGAGGTGAAGTTTGTCGCTCCTAAATACTAGTACTGCACTTATGTTTTTTTTTAATTTCATCCGGTAAATATACTGCATGTATTCATTTATTTTTTCAGTATCTGTGCAAGGCTTTTCTGCGGTGTGTTGGCTATTTGGAAAGTACCTGTCTACACAAGTCAGTCACCCTATTGGCTTGGTTGAATCTGATTGGGGAGGAACCCCAGTGGAGGCGTGGTCGTCGACGGATGCTTTACACATGTGTAATAACACTCAACGTCATAAGTAAGTTTATATAGCATTTGGATTTTTTTAATTTTTAAAAGCTTAGAGGTAGTCACACAATTTACCAATAAACTTGAATACTTTTTGTCGTTGAAATTTCCTATAAATTGTGTGAAGCACCAGGTTTCTAATTTCCTTGTACTGCATGCACATGGTCGATGTCCTCGGTGTTGGATTTGGCTTTCCTGTTAGAACTTCTTTGGTTAGAGTACTTTTCGTTCAATACTTTTGGTTTTTGACCTTCCAATGTTTTGATTCAAATGCTGCTGATGAAAGGTTACTTCTTGAAATATGCACATACAGCATAACAAAATTTACCGTTTTTAAATCCTTTTTTGGTATTGATTTTTTTTTCACCCTTGAAGAGGATCAATTCACGCACCTTGATGTTTTGTGCTGACCTTTTTATCTACCAATTTTGTCTTTGTCCTTTCGAATTTAAGACATTTGATTGCCTTATCGGTACACCTTTACTTCTTTGAGAAACTTTTTTTTTTCTCAATTTTTGTATTCTTTCTTTAAATTCAAATTGATATTTAGTTAACTATAGCTCCTTAAGCCTTAATTATCAATTGGGATATTTTACGAAAAAAATATGTAAATATTTGTTATCAAAATATCTAATTGTTACAGTGTGGGTAAGAATTACCAGGCGGATACAGTTCTTTGGAATGCGCTGATTCATCCATTAATCAAGACCACCATATTTGGAGCGCTGTGGTATCAAGGTAAGAGCATGGAAGTATTATGGGAGTCTATATTACTTCCATGGTAAGAGCAAACATAAGTTCTGCTCTGTGTATGTGTATTGATGACGTCTTCGCGTACAATGAGGAAACTTCAACCATAAAAAGTTCTTATTACAGTTTAAAGAGTTATGTAATAAGTTTTCTTTCCTTGTGTCATTTTCATAATACAAGTTCGTATCATAAAGGGACTTAAAGAGACTTAGTTAATCTCCGCCACATTTTATATGCACCTTCTTTGTCAAATGCATAAATAGTCTATTCCAGAAAGGGGTCTTCCATTAAAATTGTAGAATTGGTAGTGACTCGTTTGTATTATATTTTTAATCTACGGCCAATGCGAACAGTAAACAGGCTGTTAGCTGTTTTCCATTGTGGATTTTTCAATTGCGTCTGATTTATGTAGGTTAGTCGTTTCGTGCACATTTTTTCCACATCTTGTCATCTTCTACTGGCATTCCATGTACAAGTTTTTTTTCACGAATTTGCATACAGTTTTGTTATTTTGTGTTGGTGGTCTGTTTCTCCGTGTTATTTATATTCAGTTTCGACTGGTTTTGTTTTTTTCCTATCGGATATTCGAATGGCTCCATTGGTACTTATTTGCCCTTGGAAAATGAAGGTCTTCCAAATTTAGTACCTTCAGGCTTTTATTTTGCCTCAACCTCATCAGTATTTTAATTTAAGGCATCAACACATGCTCGGTGGCTTCGCCAATATTCAAGCTTAAAATATCGGACTTTTCTCTACCACAAGCCTCCTACCATAGATGTCAAGCGGTTCGCTCATCTCGCCGTCGGTATAAAAGCTTGCATTGAGCAGATGACGTGTTGTCTGTTGACATGTGTACACATACTTAAATGTATGCGTACTATCCCAGTTAATTAAAACTAGCCCTTCTTTTTACTTATTGTACTTGTGTGTAGGCTACAAACGGGTTTACATGCTTTGATTTTTAGGAGAGTCCAATGCAGGGAATGCGTTTGACTATTCCTGTAGATTCCCAGCAATGATAAACGACTGGAGGGCTAAGTTCCACGCCAACTCAAAACAGACAACTGAAGCCATGTTTCCTTTCGGGTTTGTTCAAGTAAGCATGGTTGATACAATACCTATCTGTCACGATATATATCTGTCACAAAGAGGTCATTCCGTTATTAGGAAAGTCAAAAACTACAACAACAATAGCAACATTCATTTTTATGAAGATGTCCAAAGTAAAAAAGAAAACGTCGAACAAACTACCTAAAAGTTTTAGATCTAAAATTTATTCGACACAATGAGCTCATGGTTTAAAAAGGTGTACCAAAAGAAAGGTATGTATATTTTGCTGGAAGTCTATTATGTTCCACTTCTACGACAATATCATGCTTTTCTATCTCATTAAATTACAGCTATGCATTCTTGTTTAACTGATTTAAAACTAGCGACGTTCTTCTTTGCAAAACCCATGCTTGTATTTATGATTTAAAGCTAGCATCTTTCTACTGTGACAATCTCATGCATATTTTTCTGATTTAAAGCTAGCGCTGTTCTTCTGTTTGAATCTCTTGTTCATTTGTATCTGATTTAAAGCTAGCGGCGATCTAGGTCATTTTCATGCTTTTTATCTGATTTAAAGCTAGCGCCGTTCAGAAATACCACAAGCACAGGATCATTCCCAATGGTCCGCTGGGCACAGACCGCTAACCATGGACGTGTACCTAACATAAGGATGAGGAATGTTTTTATGGCAGTGGCCTTGGATCTACCAGATTATAAATCTCCAAGAGGAGCGTATGTGAACTCATTTACTAGTATTTATTTCCTTTGTTGAAGCATTTACTATTAGTTTGAAATTTATTAATTTGGGGAGCAAATAGTATTCATAAAATAATAAAAAATTTGCGCCACAAATCATACTTCATTTGGGCCTTTTCCTAAATATTTCATTTGCGCCAATAAAACAGGTAAAATATCGACATTTATAATTTTATTTAGCAATAAATATAAAAATATTTTCCATATAAAGCAATGTCGAACTACAAATGTAAAAAATATAAAATCTGCATTAATTAAGAGAAATATCAAAATAACTAAAAGAACTGATATGACACTGAAACCACACAGAGGTGCAGTAGAACTCTACACATCTGCTCTAGCACAAAGCTTGTAAGTATTGCCCCTGTTCATTTCTGTTAAAACTATGCCCAGGTATCATCAAGACAATTAAGCAGTTTAACAACTTAACAACTGTGACTGGATTTTATTTTAGAAGTGGGCCTTAACGTACTGAAAAAGCTGACTTTAAATCTTAATAACTATTACCTGGGAATAGCGCAAAAGTTTTTTAGTGCCGCAAATGAAATATGGCATATCTAAAAAATAATGGCGCAGATGCAATACGCCCTTTTCATCTGCTCTATACGGTTGCGTTAAGAAATATTACAGAAAAATTTGAGTAGTACATTTTCTGGAGAACTTAAATAAACCTTACTAAACTCCAATGAAATAAAGACATTTAAAAAATACTCGTGAAATGGTTAGTAAAAGAAACTAAATTATAAACCTTTAGAATCCACCCACGTCTCAAACATGATATAGCAGCCCGTTTGGTGTTGGGTGCTCTTGGAGTGGCCTATAACATGACGGGTGTGGACTACCAAGGACCTTACCCTTCGTCATTCTCTCTAGATAAGGCAGCCCACACCATCACTGTACAATACGACCAGGGGCGGTCACCGATTGATGTCAGGATGACCAATGGGTTTCAGGTACCACTATAACATGATGCATTAAATATTCATAAAGCGAGCAAAGAGCTACCAATGTGGCATTCGAATGCCAAAGTCATAAAGGGCGAAGGCAAAACCAGCACACACAAACGAGAGCAACACGAAGAAACGGACAACAACACAAAGTTGATCAAGTCGTAACGAGAGTGAACTCAGATACCCCGTTTATATCATTTGGTATCTCTTCAAACATTCTCTGAACTAAATTTATTTGGAGATTTCTTTTCAACAATTAATTTGCTTTTTAAATCTAGAAAATCATATACAAACTAAACTCATAAACACGAAAGATCCATTTGAAATGCTTAGATTTCTCAAGACATTTTTTAACGAATTTCATGATTTTTTTGCATTTTTCGAGAAATAAACTTTAGAAAAAGTAAAAATTTAAGTAACGGTGATTTCAGATTTGCTGTACTGTCAATGGTCGTGTATGTGGGGCGTACACATACGCTTTAGAAAGAAGTTGGATGAAAGTACCAATCAAAAGTCACGACACAGCCAGTGTTACAGTTGATGTATCGAAATGTGATCTTAAACACCATACGATTGGTGGGATACGTTATGAATGGAGTGAGAGCCCTTGTGATTTCAAACAGTGCGCCATCTATGGAGCAGACAACTATCTTCCAGCACCACCATTTATTGTTGTCAAAAATTTGGTTTAAAATAAAAAAAAAATCATTCCCACTTTAAAGGCTTTTGTTGTTCTGGTATAGGTCTATATCAAGGAACATGTATGGGAGAAGCAGGATATTTCATGCATGCTTAGATTACTGTATTTATCCCCCGCTTTTCTAAGACTTATCGATGCATTATGTTTTACTCACGAATGGACTATTTGGAGTAATGATTTGAAAATCGAATCATTTTAAGTCGGTGAAACAAATTGAAACATTTTAGGTCGGAAAAAAATATAGCTAAAACACATAAAAAAAAAGAAAAACATGACAAAATGATCATCTTATATAGAATGGGAAGTATTGGAAAATATAAACGACCATTGTAAATGTTAAGTTACACACTGAATAAATGATATACTAGTAACTGAAAAAATTATTAAAAAACCCATAAAGTAATCATATTATTAACTAAATAAACATTTCTACATAAATAAAATTCCCTTTTAATTCCGATTCTAGAAAATATCCAACTCAGTACCAGGTAAGAAATAAAAAATATAAATTATTTTTGACATTTATTTTAGCTAATTACTAATTAACTTTTAGTTTAATTAAGATTGACCGAGTTCATCCAGCTCTATGAACGTTATATTGACACTTGGTAAAAATCGTCAGTGACAATTTGACACACTAAGTGACAGAACAATGAATAAAACCAATCAGTATCATGGGGCTTGGACAGAGATATAAATATCCCAAGCCAGATTTCGAACATCAGAACCACCACAAGCCCTGAGTAATTAATTTCCCTGAGACGATGGCTCTCTTTACCAGTACACCGAAATCCAGACTACAGATAGAAGAAACGGTCAGCTTACTTTCCCTCGACAGTGACTATGGAGGTAGGTAAACTTTGGAGGACACAAAAATTAAGAAACAAATAATTACATTATACTTTTGAAATATTTATATTTTCTTATTTGGTAAGACCTTTGCTTGTAAAATGTCAATCGAAAACAAGTAACAAACAAAAATTGAAATTTTTACATTCAGCTTAAATTATGATTTCATTTTAAAAACTTTTAAAAGTACACACAGTGACGTTCCAAAAGTATTGCAACATCTACAAAAAATCCTAATAAAATCAAATTAGATTAAAAAAATATATTGCTACTTCATTTCTCAACCGATTTTCATCGAATTTTTACAGTAATAAGAAGATAATTAAAAAATCATTTTTTAAACAGAAATGTCAAAAAATTACATTGAATATGTAGGAAAATGGATAATAAAAATTCTTGTTGTATTCAAACTGTGCATATTCTTATAAAACTACAAAACATAAGTCAGAGCCAAAATAAACATACAACTTAAAAATTGCTTCGCTAGTTATGCAAGATAGAGTACAACACTTATAAAATGCATCCTTTCTTAAATTATGCTTCCTTTTTATTTATTAGATCTTTCCTCGGGATACGATTCTCCGCCAGAACATTATGGGAGAAAACATAAAACATGCAGAAGAAGACTTGATACGAGCGATTCATCGGATGATTATACGTCTTCCTCTAATTGTGCGTCTTCAACGGAAGGCGACGACGACGCTATTCCACCAAATAAGACGATGAAAGTCACCAGCATGCACACCTTGGTAGACAACATCCGCTACATCCTATCCATGCCAGCGCTTTGTGATGTTGTGTTTCTCGTCGGACCTGACAGAGTGCCTGTTTACGGATTACGAGCAATTCTTAGCACAC
This sequence comes from Arcuatula senhousia, assembly GCA_963971305.1. Taxonomy (NCBI): domain Eukaryota; kingdom Metazoa; phylum Mollusca; class Bivalvia; order Mytilida; family Mytilidae; genus Arcuatula; species Arcuatula senhousia. Next base: position 47,601,466 of record OZ020309.1, on the reverse strand, counting down.
GAAGCAGGTAACTTTATAAATTTTTTTGCATTGACCTTCTCTCTATGAAACATTCTATGTTTCTGCCAAGACCTGTTATCTTTATTTAGTAATTTGTTGGTAAATGAATAACAATAAGATGAGGAATCATATAGACAACCCAGACCGAAAACCCAGTGACCATTTAAGAATACCTAGCAGCTTTCAATGTAATCTACCGTAGACAATTTCATGAACTAATTTATCGACTCTCTCTTGACGCGAGAATGGTCTCTAGGAACGATGCTAATCCTTCGGAAGGGACGAAAAAAAAAAGGTTGTCCCCTGTATGTGGAGAGTAATACCCCATGTACATTAAAGACTCCTAAAGTAGTTTTCGATAAGAAAAGGCTCTAAGGGGCCGCTACAAAAGCCACACTTGCAAACTACAAGCTAGAGAGGGGTTCATAAGCATAAAGCTTGTTCCCCAATCCAGGATAAATAAATATGTTTAAACTAATCAATCTCTTGACGCGAGAATGGTCTCTAGGAACGATGCTAATCCTTCGGAAGGGACGAAAAAAAAAGGTTGTCCCCTGTATGTGGAGAGTAATACCCCATGTACATTAAAGACTCCTAAAGTAGTTTTCGATAAGAAAAGGCTCTAAGGGGCCGCTACAAAAGCCACACTTGCAAACTACAAGCTAGAGAGGGGTTCATAAGCATAAAGCTTGTTCCCCAATCCAGGATAAATAAATATGTTTAAACTAATCAACGTACGCGACTCACCGCCCTGCAGTTCGGCTCAAATGAAAACCATAATGCATTTAAGGATTCAACACTTGTCCTGATGTCCCTTTGAACATAGAACAATTAGCATAAAAACAGAACAGACAAGCGTTGACAGATGTCTTTTTACATTTCAGAATGTTTTTCACATTATTTCTACGTCATTCAAAAGAAGCCACAAAAGAGAAGAAGAAAAACAAAAAGACAAAGCAGCACACAGACTACGGAAACAAACTCTCCATCATTATCGACAATTATGACCCTGATGTGTTCCGTACATTTGTGGAATATGTTCACTGTGGGTCCGTTTGCATGGATCCAGCCATAGTTACAGGTACTATTTAGGTTTCCTTACAGATACAACTGTATTGCTATTGATGTATACATTTTGGAAAGTTTGTTCTCGTTTCGTATATTCATATATAATTTTGCAACTTATTCTTAATATGTCTGCATACTTTAAAAGATAAAATATCTTCACACATTTGTGATATTAATTTTCTTGCCCGAAAGCTATGATCTGTGTTAAAAACTGTCGACAAATATTTTTGGGACCCCTCTGTTTAACCTTGTTCTAAACATTGTATTTGTAAGAATTCCCTTTTGTTTGTTTCAGGACTTGTTTGCCTCGCCTCTGAGTTTGACATCCCTGATCTTAAGGAAGCATGCTGGAAGTTTGTAGACAAATGTATTCCTGATCCAGGCAATGCATCCGTTATGATGAAGCAAACCTTTCGGTACAGTGAACATAAAGCGGCACAGAGACTCAGACTTGCGGTAAGTACATGTAAAGCCTTTTATAATTTTTTTCAGGAGAGTCCGTATACAGGGGAAAAACTTCTTTTGAAATGCAAGATATTCACAAGAATTAACATGGAAACTGTTTTTATCATGCAAAGTATTGGTGTAAATAGAGCTATCTTTTCAATGAAAAAAAACGTGAATGCCTTAAACTTCAATTCCTTAAACCTAACCCCTTTATTTTTGTATAAAAACGTTCCTTAGTAACCGATCCGTGATTATTTGTTTATTTATATATATATTTTTTATTTATTTTGCTTAATTAGGTCTTCAACTCTTGTCAAGGTTGTTGTTTCTAATGATTTTAATAATCATGTTTTATTTTATAATTTCAGATTTTACGCTTTCCTACTACAACGAAAGAGACCACACCAAGAAATACAGAACGTAACAAAGATAAAAGTTCCTCGAACTCAGATTTGAGTTTTTCCATGAACACACCAAAGCGTTACTCAAACACATCTCGAAACAGCCGAAACAAGTCAAACCGAAGACACGACATTTCCAAATCGTGTTCCTGGAGAAACGTAAACGAAAACAGTCACAACAAGACTAATCACAGTATCACAAACAAAACTGGCCTTAGTTGTGCCAGTGTAGAAACAACCGTGTAGAGAAAAACAGAAGACCTATTGGAAGAAAGCTATACCAAGTTCACACGCAATACAATAGATGCATGTATTCAATATTAGCAGCCTTTAATTGTGCAAGGAATGCATCTAATAGTGTTGTTATAAAACGACATCCGACATTTAAATGGTGGAATAGAAGAAAACAGTTTCAGTCGACAGAATGACAGTAATATTTGTTTTTTTGTATTACATATGAGATAGTGCTAAATAAATTTTATACACATATATATCTATTTTTTATTGAAATGGGTCATCATAATTGCAAAAAGGAAATACCAAAGAAGTATTTCAAACTAAAAAACACAGATAAAAACAAAAATCGGAAACCCTAAAACAACAACAAAAAACAACAACAACAAAACAAATATTTCACTATACAGCAAACGGGATCGTGAGCTCAGAGTAAAAAAGTAAGGTTTAGCAGTTCCTGTTGTTTCAAAACACAGACGAGTTCCTAGTGCAGTGATTAGACTAGACTGCATGTGTCTGATGAACAAAGACTGCACAAAAAACAGTAATCTGCCCTGTTATGAGAGATTGATTGAATTCTGTATGATTATTTATCCCTGAAAACATGACGGTTGCTACAAAAGAAAGGAAAATTTAAGAAAAAATAAATGAAATATGAAATTTAATTTTAAGAATTAATCGAAAAATAGCAACAAACCCTATAAAAGCGCTTTCGTAGTGAGGTACGTCATATCAAAATGTAAACACCATGTACAGTGATTCAGATTAGATAACATAGACATATACACATATATTTTAAACTGTACAACATGAGGAGTATACTTTTTAGTCTAAGTGTATTTCATTTTTGTTCATCCTTCCTAGTGGATACTAATAATGGAGGCGCCACAGTAAACGGAATAAACGACAACCGTTACGATTTTTATTGATGAAAGAAATGCACGTGTTAAGCTTGAACATTTTGTTTATCAGCAACAACAGCAAATACAACAACAACAAATGACGATTACAGAATTAATCTCACGTGTAGAAAGAGTCGAAAACATGACACAGACGCCGACGATTGATTTGTGTGCTGAAAAATATAACGATTTGTTCGCTAAACATACGACACTTCAATCTGAACAAAAGAAGCTTCGACTGGATAACTTAGAACTCAAAAATAGAAAATTAAATTCTTAATTTAAAACACACTAAGGCCATCGACCAGTTACAATATCTAATCTTGAACAGGTGACAAAGTCTTTAGGACAGGGAGTCAATGACCTGAAAGCGAAGGACCAGGCCAGAGACCAGGACCTCATTGGATTGTACGGTTACTTCAAATACATTGAATATCAATAGCTTAGAAGTCATGACAGTAGACAATTTTACACAGGCGTACAATGATTACGATACTCTTAAAACTGCTGTAGCGAGTAACTTTTCTGAAATCGCAAGCCGCTATATTGAGTAATTTTACTTTTTAGAAAATCGTACTGAAAAAAAAATCAGGGCTTTATCACAAAATGTGTCATTTTCACCAAACCAAGGTATGAATGTTCATTGTACAGAAGTCATAATGTCCACGGATAGTTGAGCTTTAAGTCAGATGTCGTGAGACTCGTAGTAAGATTTTATTGTCTCAGGACTGGTGAAAACTAACGCCCCTCTATGACATTATGACAATGACTTTACTTTTAGAGTATGATCTGATTTCAATAACTATTATAACAAATTGGATTAACAAATAAATAAATGAGCAGAAGTAAAAAAAGACAATGAACAAAGAAAATCAACATTTTTTCCCAGTTAAAAAGACTTGAAATATATTATCAGAATTGAAAATTTAAATCAATTACAATGAAAATTTCACAATTGCGTCTGTGTAGAAGTTTCTACATTTACTTCAGTACTTGGAATATTTTGGCAGTTGCAAAGACTTTCTTTTTATGGCAAATTATCGTTTTAAAGATCTTGATGAAATGTTTGTTAATCATTGGAAACGCTTTCCATAACCAGATCGTTAAAATATTTTCATATTTTTCTAGTTTAATTTTCAACATCTGAGAGAATCTTTATCATATTTCTTTCTTTTTCAATAGGGTTTACTGCAACTGGTACTTCATATGGCCCGAGAACTGCTGGTACAATTCTGAAATTTTCCCGAAAACTTTCATCATACGGACTGTCTGGACTATCGTCATTTTTATCTACTGGCCAATTTACTGTCGAGACAAATATTGGTGTCTATAACTGTTAAATCAAATGGCGAAAGCTCTGCTTTTTATATTCATAGAAATAGCGCCGTAGTTTTTGGTGAATTCAGAAAAAAGTGGAAGTTATGTTGATGCTTCAGGTTCAGGTACTCTGATTATTCAACTTGTAACTTGGGATACTATTGATGTCAGAATGACTACTCCCTGTAATGTTTACGAATATCTCTCTTCTCTTACATTGTTGAAAATGAGATAAATAGGCCAATACAGTTTAATCTGCAGTATTTATAATGTTAATCAAAAAGATTTTTCATTATGACAAAAATATTGTTACGTATAAAATTGTATATATACCTATTGAAGAAAATTCAACAAATAATTGTAAATAGTCCATTGTAGTCTAACATTTTGCTTTCCCTGAAACACACAATGATACCACCCTATCACTTTATCAAACTTTCATTGAAGAGATGTCACACAAGAAAGACTTATTTCAACCATATAGTTTTGTTCCTTTGCACATCAATAATGAAGCATTGTAGTTCTATCAACTAACTTATGGTGTCATCTCGTATTCGGCTTCATGTAGAATTATATAGTTTGTTTCCCAGTGGCACCTGCTTGATGCAACAAACTCATATGATGAAGACAAATTTCAGGAAGATCTACTGACACGTCATCAGTATATATGTCATGAAAACCATATAAAATTGTCCATAAATCAATAAATAAGTCAACGAAAATAGTAATGCCATTAAGCTTTGCTCAACTGGTCAAACTAACACCCATCAATACCTTTATCAAACTTAATATATTGCTGATATGATGTTATTGTCATATGAGGTGTGAAAATTTATAGCTAACAATCAGAACCTTTCATAGAATAAACTCTTTATTTTATTTCTGGTTCACATTCCGAGTTCTGTTTCAAAACGTCAGGAAATATAGTTCTAAGCTTTAGGATTTTGTGTATGAGTTACGTAACACTAAGGAAATTTAGCGCGACAATGAATCTTGTTTTAACATTTTACAGTCAATTTAACTCGTTTATGGTTAACTTATTCTCAAAGAAAAGGCTCTGTTCATGAACAGAAAGGTTGAAATAAATAAGCAGATTTCATTTTCGATGTTATTTTCGATAGAAGGTTGTTACATCATGAATTTCTTAACATCTCTTGAGGTAGGCTCATAAAACACCACATAAAGACAATATAAGACAGTGAATCGCCCTGATGTCGTCGAATACTGAGGTGTCACATTCACAATATTGGCAGGACTCTACATTGACATTTAGACCATAGAAAATAAGCTCATTTACACTGTATATAGAGCGTTTAGTGTAGAAGTTTCCATCAGCTCCGTTGTAACAACTTTACAAAAATAGTTCTAATTCTGATTTTTAGAAGCAAAGGAATACTTATTTGGAATTCAAACACATATGTGCGAAAGGGACAGACAAAAAAAGACCAAATTAGACCCAAAAAAAAGCAACCAAAAACAAAAACAAACATAAAACAAACCACACAACACAATTGCAACCAAATGTGGATCAAGAACGGATGGAGATTCCTAACTTTAAATAAGTTTCATTCTAACAAAACGCTCAATATCTCTACACTTTATAGTTTTGTTCACATAAACATTCAAATCACGACTTGCACAACTAATATACAACGCAGTTTTTTTCCAAAAAGAATGGAAACGCAGATACAAAAATCTGGTAGTCGATTATATTAAGTGCTTGTCTCAGAGAAAACCATGCGAAATCCTAAAAATTGTCCAGAAGCAAGGTTTTCAAATCTGTAAAAGGGATGGTGCAACTGAAGTCCTTCCTTAGAGACTTCTTTTGGCAAAAAAATGTTAAATTTTCGGGAAATCCAAGATGGCCGACCTATGGGCCTTAACCAGTTTACCTGAATTTCTTGGCAAATCAGCTTATCTATACACAAAATTTAGACTACTTTGAGCTTTATTTTGTTCAACTTATCTTCCAATTTTTGAATTTGATCAGTATATCTTTAAAGGGTCACACCTTGGCTTCCAATTGCAACACACTTTTTTGGTAATCATTATCTCCATTATCCAGCACCCTAAGCGAGCACGTTGACAATTTTAAAAATAATCAAAAACAGTATAATGCTTGATTTTTAACTCTGAATTCTGTTTTAAATGACGTTTCAAATCTAAATTATTTCATATTTCCAAAACTTTATGCCTTAGAGACAAACATATAAAAAATCAACTGGTGGAAAATGAAAAATAACATCACTACAGGTCGATCAAAATGCCCAGGTCTCAGTTTTTGGTAAAAAATGCATTTTGTGCCTTTTTTCAACAACTTTTTTTAAAATCATGCTTGTGTTTAATTTCAAATAAATTGCATTTATAACAAGTTATATAATTATATATTAGTTTATTACAATTTAAAAAAATGTTTTTTCTTGAATGTTGCCGAAAATGTAAAAATAATTGACTCAAAATGTGTACTGTTTAAAAGTAGATGAAAAAATGAAGAAATTTTCATTTTTAGACGATGAAAGCAGATTAATCCAAAGTAAGGTCAAACCTACTGAATATGAATCCAAAAGAATGCAATTAAGTCTCTGTGATATGATGTTTGTAACTTTCTATGCTGGCCCTATTGTCATGATACAAGCACTCAAAATATGACTTTTGGCCCTTTTCGCCAAAGGGCCAAAATGAGCTTCATGACCCCTTTTGTCACATGATTTATTAAAAGTGGTTCAATATATAACCTGTTTGTTCGGTTGTTTCTAATGTATGTTTTGTGTGGTAGTCTGGTAAATATTTGAAGAAAAATCTGTTGTAAAGAGGCTTTTAAAATTTTGCTAAAAAATGGCAATACACATCTTTAGGTCAGTTATCGCTATTTTCCCCTTAAAAACAAATTCCAACAAACATTTGGGGGAAAAAATGTACCACACAACTTTGTTTTTTATACTTTTTTTCATGTGTTCTTTACAATAAAATGTACTCACAGATACCACTTCTTCACAGATATTTCTAATAATTTTAACCTGCCTTCATTAGAGGCATACATTAGAAACAACTGAACAAATAGGTTCTATATTGAACCAGTTTTGAATAATCAGGTGACAATAGGGGTCATGAAGCATACAGAATTACAAACATCATTTCTAAGAGACTAAATTCCATTCTTTTGGATACATATCCAGTATGATTGACCTTATTTTTGATTAATCTGCTTTTATCATCTAAAAATAGGGCATGTAATGGGACATTAAATGATACCCCGCCACGTTATAATATCAAAAAAATCGAACTTGGTCTGTTTTTTATTGTACTAAACAGCTGTGCAAAATATCATTCAAATCCTTGCACACGTTTTCAAGTTATTGGTCGGAAACTCAAAATTTCATGAAATTTGATTTTTTAAAGTGGCCTATCTCAAAAACTAGTTTTTGGATCATGCTGGAAATCTAACTTGGCCTGTATTTTATTGTACTAAACAGCTGTTCAAAATATCATTCAAATCCTTCGACGCGTTTTAAGTTAATGGTCGGAAACACAAAATTTCATGAAATCTGATTTTTCAAAGTGGCCTATCTTGAAAACAATTTTTTTGGATCATGCTGGAAATCGAACTTGACCTATATTTTATTGTACTAAACAGCTGTGCAAAATATCATTCAAATCCTTTGACGCGTTTTCAAGTTAATGGTCGGAAACTCAAAATTTCATGAAATTAGATTTTTCAAAGTGGCCTATCTCGAAAACTATTTTTTGAATCATGCTGGAAATCAAACTTAACCTGTATTTTATTGTACTTAAGAGCTGTGCAAAATATCATTTAAATCCTTTGACGCGTTTTAAGTTAATGGTCGGAAACTCAAAATTTCATGTAATTTGATTTTTCAAAGTGGCCTATCTCGAAAACTATTTTTTGGATCATGCTGGAAATCCAATTTGACCTGTATTTTATTGTACTTAACAACTGTGCAAAATATCATTCAAATCCTTTGACGCGTTTTCAAGTTAATGGTCGGAAACTCAAAATTTCATGAAATTTGATTTTTCAAAGTTGCCTATCTCGAAAAAACTATTTTTTGGATCATGCTGCAGGAAATCCAATTTGACTTGTATTTTATTGTACTGAACAGCTGTGCAAAATATCATTCAAATCCTTTGACACGTTTTCAAGTTATTGGTCGGAAACTCAAAATTTCATGAAATTTGATTTTTTAAAGTGGCCTATCTCAAAAACTAGTTTTTGGATCATGCTGGAAATCTAACTTGGCCTGTATTTTATTGTACTAAACAGCTGTTCAAAATATCATTCAAATCCTTCGACGCGTTTTAAGTTAATGGTCGGAAACACAAAATTTCATGAAATCTGATTTTTCAAAGTGGCCTATCTTGAAAACAATTTTTTTGGATCATGCTGGAAATCGAACTTGACCTATATTTTATTGTACTAAACAGCTGTGCAAAATATCATTCAAATCCTTTGACGCGTTTTCAAGTTAATGGTCGGAAACTCAAAATTTCATGAAATTAGATTTTTCAAAGTGGCCTATCTCGAAAACTATTTTTTGAATCATGCTGGAAATCAAACTTAACCTGTATTTTATTGTACTTAAGAGCTGTGCAAAATATCATTTAAATCCTTTGACGCGTTTTAAGTTAATGGTCGGAAACTCAAAATTTCATGTAATTTGATTTTTCAAAGTGGCCTATCTCGAAAACTATTTTTTGGATCATGCTGGAAATCCAATTTGACCTGTATTTTATTGTACTTAACAACTGTGCAAAATATCATTCAAATCCTTTGACGCGTTTTCAAGTTAATGGTCGGAAACTCAAAATTTCATGAAATTTGATTTTTCAAAGTTGCCTATCTCGAAAAAACTATTTTTTGGATCATGCTGCAGGAAATCCAATTTGACTTGTATTTTATTGTACTGAACAGCTGTGCAAAATATCATTCAAATCCTTTGACGCGTTTTCAAGTTAATGGTCGGAAACTCAAAATTTCATGAAATTTTTCAAAGTGGCCTATCTCAAAAACTATTTTTTGAATCATGAAGGAAATCGAACTTGACCTGTATTTTATTGTACTAAACAGCTGTGCAAAATATCATTCAAATCCTTTGACGCGTTTTCAAGTTATTGGTCGGAAACCTTCGGGGGACGGACGGACGGACGGACAGACACCGAAAAAACTGAGGGTATAACATAATACCCTGCCACTTCGTGTGGCGGGGTATAAAAATGAGAATTTCTTCATTTTTTCATTAACTTTTAAACAGTACACATTTTAAGTCATTTATTTTTACATTTTGGCATTATTAATGATCAACTTTTTTATAACTGTAATAAACTATCATGTAACTTGTTAAAAATGCAATTTATTTGAAATTGAACACAAGCATGTTTTTAAAAAAGTTGTTAGAATTAGGTACAAATGGCATTTTTCAACCAAAAACTGAGACTGGGGCATTTTGATCGACCTGAAGTGATGTTGGAATTCATTTTCCACCGGTTGATTTTTGATATGTTTGTCTTTAAGGCTTACAGATTTTGGAAATATGAAATAATTTAGATTTGAAACGTCATTTAAGACAGAATTTAGTGTTAAAAATCAGGCATTATACTGTTTTTTTTTAAAATTATTTTGGAAAATTGCCAATGTGCTCCCTTAAGGTGCTGGATAATGGAAATTATGATGATCAAAAAGTTTGATGAAATTTAAAGCCAAGATGTGACCCTTTAAAGATATGCTGATCAAATTTTAATAATTGGAAGGTAAGTTGGACAAAATAAACCTCAAAGTAGCACTAATTTTGTGTTTATTTAAGCCGATTTTGCCAACAAACGCAGGTTTATTGGTTAAGGCCCGTAGGTCGGCCATCTTGAATTTCCCGAAAAAAATATTTTTCCAAAAGAAGTTTCTAAGGAAGGACTTTCAGTTGCACCATCCCTTTTACAGATTTGAAAACCTTGATTCTGGAAGAAATTGCATGGTTTTATCTGAGACAAGCACTTAAGACCTGAGACAATAATTAAATAATTCGTTATGATTTTCTCAGTTAAGACTTACATTGTCATCAATTAGTTGTAAGAAAAAGAACAAACTCACATAAGACCATTAATCGATATGCTCAACTTTATTTTAGACCACATATTTGTTCAGTTTGATGGAAGTGTTTTTCAGCAACCAATAGGGATTCCAATGGGCACAAATTGTACACCTTTGCTTGCTGATTTGTTTCTTCATTCATATGAAGCAGACTTATTACAATCACATCACTTCTAGACAATGCAACAAACAGATCGTAAATTAGCTCTCTCTTTTAACCTCACGTTCCGTTATATTGATGATGTCCTTTCGCTGAACAATTCTTGATTTGGTGACTTTATTCATCTCATATATCTTCAGGAACTTGAGATAAAGGACACGACGGATTTTAGAAAGTCTGCTTCATATTTGAAGCTACATCTCGAAATAGACTCTCAAGGAATACTTTCAACATAGCTCTATGACAAACTTGATGACTTCAACTTTCCAATCGTCAACTTTCCCTTCTTCTATAAATATCGATATATAGCATATCCAAATTAACCGTTTATACCCGCGTTTTGGTATTTGTAATTTTGCAACATTCGGTCCACTCCAGTTTATGGAGTTTATGTATCACAATTCAATTCGTGAATTGGTGTCAAAGGGAAGATTTTTAAAACTCTCAAAGTGATTAATCAAAATTTCAAAGCTGGGGCAAGTGTGTGAAAGAAGCAGTTCCCTGTTACACCTGATTGGGGTAACAAACTCATTTATATGCTGACGACAAACTTTCAGGAAATCATCAGTACATATGTCGTGAAAACCATGTAAAATTATTCATAAATCAATAAATTTGTCAACGAAAATAGCAATGACATTAATATTTGCTCAACTGGTCAAACTACCATCCATCAATATACCCTTTATCAAGCTTAATATATTGTTGATATGATGTCATTGTCATATGAGGTGTGAATGATTCTTTATTGTAGAGCTTGCGAGACTCACACCAATTTCCTTTGCAGAGCGTCACGTCTGACACTAAAATTTCTAACACAAGGTTATGTTGGTGTTTACTGTCTTCACTCAAGAAATTTAACGGAAGACATCAAGTACTCGTATCTACGACTCATAGATACAAATGGAATTTCCATCTCTCAGATGAGTGCAGATGTTGGTTTGTCATAGAATTTTTTTTCTTTTCTTTAACCGGATTTGACACACTGAATTGACAATTGGCAGTGCGACGAATGTGCTACATACACACAAAAAATCACAAAAAAAACAACACTCTAGGACAACCCCACATCTGTACTCAATTGAAAAAGAAATACTAGTATAAGATTTGGGATTACGTGTATCTAGTCTAAAACTCAACAAGGGGAATCAAGCTTCTTCTTGTAACACTTTTTTTAACAGAAGCTATATATATATAAGTACCATTTTATCTCCAATTGAGTTCAAAACAATTTATTTTCGTTTAATATTACATTACAACAAAAAGCTGGAAACACATTGTGCAGTTGCATCTAATAATGAAGTTGAAACCTGGAAAAAAGTCTTTTTTTTTACAACCTATTAGACTAGATATGGATTTTTATTCCACTTAAATAAGCTATGATTGATGTTATGGATGTTTGTATCCTAAAATTTCTTTCATGTCTTCTTTTCTAATCACTTGTTTTTTTTTTTACAAATTGCTTTATACTACGCCTTCAACAAAAATGAAATATATATAAGTATAACTAGTTTAATCATTTATCTAGGTCTGGTAATGTTTTTCATTTTTGTGCTTTTAATGCTGCTTAAAAGCTAATAATAAGGAATGTTGTTTTTTTGTAATCTATTTTATGGCTAAAAATTTGTAATGAGGTAATCGAACATTGATCTTAGAACTAACCTTTTCTTTGGAGTACAAGTATATACTATATAGAGAGGTATGAGTACAATCAAACGAATCATTGGTAACACGGCGGCAAGTTGTAACAGCTAACTTTCTCGAAATGCCTACGTTCACAAAGTTTTAGCATAACTAAGCGTCCCTGGTTGTTGTTCGATTAAATGGCGTGTTTATTCGCAACATTGGTGGTTGTTGTTGGTTTCTCTTGCTTTTATTTTATTGTCTAATTCTTGAGACTCCAAGTCCCCTTAGTTTATTTAGTTCTTGCAATTTGCATCTTTTGGAATTTCTAAACGAGTTTTTATATGTGCGATCTGTGCAAGTCATTTTTTCGTAAAAATTGAACATAATTTTAGAGCATTCCTTTTGTTGGAACAGAAACCGTGGTTGTAGTACATCGATCGTAATAAATTGATGGAAAATGTGTTACCTTGGTGTTTCATTACTTTTCTCCTTTCGTTCACTTTGGTCATGTGTGTGGTTGTTCAAATACATGCTAGTCATGTAGTAACCGATTAGTTACTGCTCAACTAGGAATTATAATTTTACATTTGCATGCTTATGTTTTCATAGTGAGACTTGTAAAAGTAGAGAAACGTGGAACTTCCTTATATTCCATGATCTAGGGACCTGTGACGTTAATAGATAACATTGAAAAAGGTTATCTATTGGTCAAGTTGATACTCAAGTGTAAAAATGTGTGTGGTATAACGGCGAATAGACAATTCAGATTCCTAGTAGTAGTCCAGGAACATTCAAGATAGGATTATAACTAAAGCGTTTTGTATCATATTAGTGAAAAAATAACAAATGAGATAAACGCGCAGGACTAGTTGAATAACGAAAGTAAAAACCAACGGTATTTTTAGAATCAGTGAATTCATGGTTTCATAGTTTCACATTACCAGGTCATCCACAGTGGCTTACTCGGTGTTGTCCTCTAGAGCAGTGAAATCTTTCTGGTCCTCTACAGGAACAAACACTATTTTACCCCCTGTAGCGGCTAACTCTGCCTAGCTCCCTATGGTGGCAAAAACTTCTTTCCTTTATTGACCTTTTTACGGAGTAATAAGACATGCTCCTATGATTAAAACGTGTTGTCTGTCTGTCCTTAACTTTATAAAAGAAAGTAAAAGATTTGGTTCAGGATCGATTTATGAAAACATTTGAGTGCAAATAACTTAAATTGTACAATTACCATAGTATAATAACTATACCATGTAAGTCTATACATAACAGAAATTGATTCCATTATTTGTTATTTATTCTGTGTATTTTTTGTTTATTACTTTTGTATGTTTGCTGTGATCAGCTAAAGCAAGTCGAAAAAATAGTTTTATTATAATAACACTAATTGGTAGTGGCATATTTTAGTTTATTTTGCCTTTTCTCACTTTTATAATAACTTCCTAGCATAATCATTTTTAAGATTAACCTTAGGCACGGACCATTTGATTTTATGGGGGGGGGGGCTGGGATTTTTTTGAAAAAAATTCCCGGCCCTGATTTTTGTAAAAAAAAATAATCTGGTTTCAATCTTGCCAATTAAAAAAAATAATCTTGCCAACAAAATTTCCTTGCTTAATATGTGTGTGAAAAAAATAATCTGGCCCGCAAAGCGAGCGAAAAAAATTTCCCGGCTCAAGGTAAAATCCCAGCCCCCCCCCCCAGAAAATCAAATGGTCCGTGCCTTATATTCTGCCTTGTTTGAATAAAATAACTAATATCATTTATATTTTTATGACTTGTATGTACTTGTTATATGGGTCATTCTCAAAAAATGTCCTTATTACGTGGCAGTCAAAATATTTCCACGTATAATTGAGTTTAAACAATATCTTTTGTCTTGAGTAAAATATGCACCAAGATGCTCTTCTGACATAAACAAATAAACGCCATCTTTAAAAATGACATGACAGCGCAATTTTAAAACTCAAAAATTGACCAAAATCGTCTGTCCTATGAGTAATTTTTTAAGTTAAAAGTCTTTAAAAAATATGATAATGTGCAAGTAGACTATGGTAATCATGATGGGTTTTTCTTTGGCCATCTGTCTGTCTTATCTATAAAATAAAATGGGATAGACATCATTGAAAATTTTTTTTCTGGCGAATCAAAAAATGTCCCCTCTGAAAATGTCTTTGCTGTTACTGGTAGATAGAATTGAAAATAAATTGTACGTATATCTATGGAACGCCATAGCTGCCTTATGATGATGAGTTTCATTATGTGATGATACTTTGTCATTATATGATGGTACTTTGTCATTATGTGATGGTACTTTGTCATTATGTGATGGTACTTTGTCATTATGTGATGGTACTTTGTCATTATGTGATGGTACTTTGTCATTATGTGATGGTACTTCTTCATTATGTGATGATACTTTGTCATTATGTGATGGTACTTCTTCATCATGTGATGGTACTTTGTCATTATGTGATGGTACTTTGTCATTATGTGATGGTACTTCTTCATTATGTGATGATACTTTGTCATTATGTGATGGTACTTCTTCATTATGTGATGCTACTTTGTCATTATGTGATGGTACTTCTTCATTATGTGATGATACTTCTTCATTATGTGATGATACTTTGTCATTATGTGATGATACTTTGTCTTTATGAGATCAAAGTTTATTATTATGAACAGCGCTGAAAAAAATAGTCATTTCTTATTTTGTTCAACAGGTAGTTTTTCTGTGTATCCCCCCCAAAAAAAAATCGTGTTGCAGGGGCTGTTTCTGGGGGTAAAGAAACTCTGCGTAGGGTTCAATCGTTTTATTACCAAATATTACATGGCTCTGAAATTTACAACAAATCAAGTATCAAATATAGAAGTAACAATCAATCAATACAGTATAACAATATCACAGTTAATTATAGTACAATTAGTATATTCTAAGAGCTCTTTCGTAACACAGAACAGGTGCGATTTGTTATGGTACATTCACAGTGTATAACCGGACAGTAAGCGATCACGGAAGTTGATCACTGTCCGGTGGAAAAATCCTAGTTGATTTAGAAAAATGGTATGATTTTCCCATGAATTTAAGCTTTTATTTCACTGAAACGAATTTTTAAGAAAAAATGAAGCGTACAATTTGTTTACATTGTTATTTATCTTTATTCAAATTATAAATTTATATTGTGGATGATTTAAATTTTCAAAAAAAGTGGTTTAATCATTGGTATTTTTGACAATGGAAACTCATTTCGGCGAAAGAAACAACAAATTATTAGTGAACTACTTACGTTGAAATTGTGCATTGCATCTCCAGTGAAAGCTGTTTAAATAAAAAATCCTTTGGTGTCAATATTATTTGATAAAATGGTTTTGACTGTTCACAATAATCAGATTTGTAAGAGCACTACTCACTCCATCTCTGTCCGACCACTTGCCACTGTACACAATCATTAATTGTTCGAAAGAAATATCTATCTGTCCGATTAATTGTTGGGTTCAAAGTAGCAGTATCAAGACAAAAATCCTTACAAACCATTATTCACACGATTCAGCTTGGGCAAAATGATTTGAAAAAAAAAACTGGAACAAATATAAAAGGTAATAGCTTATCCAAACAAAGAATTGCAACACGATTTTGTTACAACATGGGTATATTTAGGATTCAGATTTATTTTTTGTAATTCCTCGTGAGTTGGAAATTAATCCGAACATTTTGTCAAGCTACTAAAGTTGTCGAATAATTACTTTTGACCATGCAAATAAGCTTTGAAATTGAAAATTTTGGTACATACAAATTAAATTTAAGATTTGGGAAGTTGACCTTTCTCTTAAAATCTAGCTAGCTTTTCAAACTTTGCAAATGAAGATATGTATCTATAGTTGATATACTGTTCTTGTGTTACATGTATATATACATGTTTATGCCTCATTTTTTGCCTTAAAATATCTGATAAACCTTATTACATGAAACAATCCAATTTAATCATAATCGAAAAGTACAAAGTTTAATTATCATGCAGTTTTAAGGAGAAATTAGCATTTGAAAATAAACATGTTCAGTCGGGAAAAGCAGATATTTTAAAGCAGGCCCCAAAACCTGCAAAGCCCGTTAAAACTCATATTTGTCGTTTGATGTTATTAGATAACGACATTTTAGAGAAGTGTCATGTGAGAGATTCTTTGAAAAATGGTTTGCTTGAATTGCCTGCTTCTTTTATTGCTCTCTGAAACTTGAATTCATGATCGGGAAAAATCACACAATACTTTGTACCCATATTTTTAAAATCTTTATTAATTTTCAATTTTTTTATGTTGCAAAATTGTTTTAATATCCAAAGGTTCTTGTGTACAAAAGATCAGAATATTTCAATAAAAGATAAAACGAGGGTGCCATTTTAAAATGAGGTGCTGCTTAACTTTTGGCGGACTATTTACTTTCGACAATTGTAATGTTCAACCAAAATGTGGGATGAAAAGTTTGAAGAATATTTAGGAACTTTGTTCGACAGACCTTCCAAGCAGTGGTTTACCCGTGAGAAGACGGAGAAAATAACTATCTGCAGATTGGGGAGGCTGAATTCGGCAATATGTTTTAGCCAAGAATGTATACATTTTGCGCAGTCGATTTAACTGTCTACATGTATTGTCGTCTTCCTCAAACTTCATATATTTTTTAAATCATCAACAGTTACACGAAGTATGACACTTTATCGTGGACCCCTTTATACCGGTGAAATAAATAAAAAATGAGGATAAAAACAAACAAATTCTACAAATATCAAACATCACATTTCCCTATTTTATGTTTTGATTCGTTTAGTTTTTGTGCTTTGTCTAAGAATATTGATAGGGGGAAGGTTGGGCCCAAAAAACTAGTTTAACCCCGCCACATATTACATGTGCCTGTCCTAAGCCAGGAATCTTTGACAAAGCTTTCGTTTGTACTGTTTTCTGTTCCTTGTTTAAGAAGGGGGTCTATCCGTGACTATTTCAGGGCTGGATTTGAATTATATGCATTTTATTTAGACCATGGGCCAATTGTAGAACCGCGAGCAGTGCCTCGTTGAAGACTGCTGGCGGTTGTCCATTGTGGTTTTTCTAAATTGCCGTTTAATTGTGGGCTGTGTCGCGTACACTTATTCCACATCTCATTATTTTCTATCCATCTTATTGTTTTTATTTGAGCTCCCCTATTTTACTGTATGAATCTGGGTGTTGTCAATTATAATTGAGAAATACCTATATGGTCTGAATACTTGTATGGTCCAACTGGTTTTTAGACCATATGGGTATACTTGTACTTGCATGGTCTGTACCGTACGCGTACGATCTGAAACATGTATATGTCATGGCTAAAATCCAAGAGGAATTCAGATTTAGTCTACAACATGGGCATAGCAATAAAATATCCCCTAATTCTTTTAGTTCTAGAGATATGTAGGCATCCAACTAAAACATAGCATACATAGTCTAAGCATGGAATTTACGTAAATTCAAAGACAAAGTCAAATGGTGTAGGTGTTCGCTTTTAACGAAATTTTTAGATATCGAATTACAGAACGCGGTCAGTTTTAATGGTGTTGGAATAGAGTTGGAACAGATCTAACATATGCCAACGATATTCTCAGATCCTATATCATTGTTGGGTTTTGGCTTCCCTGTTCGAACGTTTTAATTTTGAGTTTGTCTATCTTTCAATTTGTTTATTTAGTTTAGTTTAAACATATTTATTTATCCTGGATTGGGAAACAAGCTTAATGCTTCTATAAATCCCTTTCCAGCTAGCAGTTTGCGAATGTGGCCTTTGTAGATGACCCCCACTGAGCCTACTCTTATCGAACTCTACAAAGGGGTCTTTAACGTGCAAAGGGTATTGCTCTCCCCATACACGGGACAACCTTTTATCGTCCCTTCCGAAGGACTAGCATCGTTTTTTGAGACCATCCTCGCAAATGGTGTCAAGAGAGAGTCGCAAAATCGGTTCATGAAATTTTCACCCCTGACGAGGATCGAACCACGAACACCAAATTTCCGGTTTTTATGTCACTCTGCTTTTATGATTGTATTTTTGTTAGTTTAGAACACATCAAATCTATAATGTTTCCTGCGTTTAAAGTTTAAAATTGTCTAAACCCTTAGGTTCTTCCTAGCCCAAACATAATTTGATCTTAGTCAAAAGTCTTGAATATTGGAGTTTTCAAGGACTCAATCCTGAGTCCAACTCCTTACTTGAAGAGGAAGAAGAAGAAGAATAGACGAAACGCGCGTCATACGTATTGTTTGGACTTTTGTTGTATATTTTTATTATGGACTTTGTGAATACAACCAATTAACCGGCAATGGCTAACGCATATAAAAGCAGTCCAAGATAAAAGATTTTTAATAAACAAAACAGGTAATTAATAGCTGTCACCAGATTTCAAGCATTAAGCATAGCCGGCATTACTCCGCTTATGAGGGACTTATACTGATTTATCATGAATTCGAGGCTGTAAAAGAAACCTGTCATGATAACCTAGCTGTCACCACAGTCGCTAAGGATAACCATTTCTTTTAAAAACAACTCAAATCATTGTTAAGCTTTTTATTAATATAAGACATAGATTTACCAAGAGATGGCCGCTCCATGATGTCCATAATCTTGATCAAATGTTGAGCATGTTGTTCGTATCATACAAGTAAGTGACAATTCATCGACTCACTAATATCTAGCACACTGGCTGTCGATGCTTTAAGAAGATGTCAATTTCACAAAAGTCAATGGAAAGCTTCTAATGAACAATTTTGACAGTAGCATTGATTAGTCATACACAAGTGAACATACTTAGGTACTCATAGCTGTTAATCGCACTTCTTTTTATGAGCTTGTTGAATGGATTTCCATTTTGTTATAAGATGAACACTGCCGCAATTATGTTTTCGAATCCAACAGTAGAGACTATTTTGAGTTCTCATATTTATTCTGCAAAGTAAATAAATGAACCAAAATAGCCAATGACATTAATTATCATAAAAATATGAAAACATATATTCACAAGCCTGCTTATAAGCAAATTGTAGAATAATATAATAAACCAAGATATAAAGAAATGACGAGCAATGTGAAATAATAGCTTTTTTATTCAAACTCTGAGTATTCAAAGCAGACAATTAATCGGACACTCACAGAAAATAAATGACCAATTAATCGGACAGTAACCGATTATGCCATAATTACAAAACTTAATGTTTTTAACAAAATTGTGTATTTTATCTCCATCTATTCTTTTCAATGTAGATAGTCTAACAATCGCCCTTTTTGATAATAATAAAAAGGCTAATAAAAGCATTGCAGTTTGCGAGTAAATTCCAAATATGTGCTAAGAGGTGAAGGAAAAAATGTTCACCCATCGATGATCAATCGAAAAATTATAATAGTTTAAATTGTCCTGAATACAAAAAGAAACGTTAAAAAGTTGTGTAAATGAGCAAGCTATAAAAACAACTCACCTTTGTTCCTATTCGATATCGTAGTACGTTCATGCAGCCTTAAAGTCACAAAAATCTTGCGAAATAAATAACATGCAACTAGGATTTACCATCGGACAGTGACCAACTTCCGTGATCGCTTACTGTCCGGTTATACATTGTGCATTTAACCTTTAAAAAATATTTATCGCATTCCAAAGTGATTGGATGTGTATTGCATTACAATAAAACGACCTTGAGCCAACCTCAAAACTTTATATGAAAATATGAAGGTGTATTTGCGTGATTAAAATAGCAAAATAACTTTAAATGTGTAAATTCATAATCTATAACTCTAATATGTCATTATCAAAATATGTTTCTAAATAGTATATGTAAAGTTTTGTAAATCCGCTTGATACAATATCGGAATATTAAATAATCAAAAAAATTAAGGGAGACAATAAAAATCTTACCACACGCAAATATACAGACTAAGCTTACCACTTGTGGAGCAAGCCGTTAAAGAAGAAAAATGTTGTTTACAAAGTTTAAATATTTAATAAATTATGTATCGGTTATGGATTTGAAATTCGAGAATAAACCATTAGGAAACTTTTTTTTTTGGAGGGGGGGGATACACAGAAAAACTACGTGTCGAACAAAATATTTGTCATAAGAAAAGAATATTTTTTAGCGCTGTTCATAATAATAAACTTTGATCTCATAAAGACAAAGTATCATCACATAATGACAAAGTATCATCACATAATGACAAAGTACCATCACATAATGACAAAGTACCATCACATAATGACAAAGTATCATCACATAATGAAGAAGTACCATCACATAATGACAAAGTATCATCACATAATGACAAAGTATCACCACATAATGAAGAAGTATCATCACATAATGACAAAGTACCATCACATAATGACAAAGTACCATCACATAATGACAAAGTACCATCACATAATGACAAAGTATCATCACATAATGAAGAAGTATCATCACATAATGAAACACATCATCATAAGGCAGCTATGGCGTTCCATATATATCCTTATCAGACAACAAATAAGGACATAGAAACATCCAAACACATCCATTTATCTAAGTTACAGTTACATTTTTGAGAAAAATTTACATATCTTCATTACAATGTAAAGAATGTAAGCTGAATTGGAGGCGTAATTTTTTTCCTTGTCCATAATGTTACCGCGATATCTCAGAGATTATAGAGGTATGTGGTTCTAGCTGCTATGGGTAAATTTTACATCTTGACCAATCATATCTGAGACCCAAAAGAATGATGGAGACACGATCATTTAATAATTTAAGCAAATAATGTTCCCGTAATTCCCTGATGTTACTGTTCCCTGATGTTACTGTTCAAAAGTGTAACAGGACAGACAAATTATAAGTAAAAGATTCTTGAATCCGTCTTCTTTGTATATGGCTTCTGATTTAAAAGCGCTAAAATTACTCTAATCACTGATTTTAGCCATATAGAGTGTTATAAATATATTTTCTTTCTCAGAGTTCATTGTTTAAGTATAATATTTCAACCTTAGAATCGGTAACAGGAGGGACATTTTGACAGTAACAGCTGAGACATTTTTTGTAACATACAGGACATGTTTGTAAAGGTACAACAAATCATCTGGTTTTGCATTCTGTTAGTTAGAAAGTGGCACAAATACTTTAATACAACAGCTTAAGATATCGAAACGCAATTGTGTCAAAACTTTGGGGAAAAAATTATTGTATTTTTGCTAAAATAGTGGTAACATCAGAGACAAATAGCCGGTAACATAGTGGACATTCAGTGAAGTTTAACCAGTCATAAAATGCGATATTTAATGATAAAGATAGCCCATCTACATAATCTATTAGATATTGCCCCAAAACCTGTTAGTTATTGCATTAAAATAAACATTTATTGTCAAGAAGTCTTTATTTATTGCTATTAGTTGTTCGTGATGTTACGCATTGTCCCTGATGTTACCAGTCTAATTTGCTCAATTGTTGTCTTATACATAACCCTCTGAACAATGATATTTTGCAACTGAAACTAGTTAACCTTATTGTTCATCATAATGTTAATGAAGAAGTGAAATGTCATATATTGCGTTTGATATGTTAGTTAGTTTTGACCTGTTTGCTGAACTGTTTAAAATCATTGTCTTTTGATGCTCTTAAATACAAATTTTTAGCTAACCTTTATTTCTGACGCTTGCAAAGTACTTGTTCTGTCCCTATGTGGCAAGTTATGCATGAATTTTTAAATAAAAGATTAAAGCTTTCTTTCATTGCAACGTTTTTTATGTGGTAACATCAAGGACAGCCAAATCAACCCTGAAGGACAATGACTAAAAAAAATTCAAAATATATTCGATTTGATTTTTACTCTTTGCTTGTTTTGTTTACTGAAATGATAGAGGATACCAATAAGTAAATTACAAACTTTCTGTGAGCAATTCTAATATTCAAGTTTGCCTACCTCGAAATATAGACATTTTTTTAGAATGACCCATATGAGATGTGGAATAAGTGTACGCGACATAATCTCCAATATTAACGATAATTTTAAAAATCCACAACGGAATACAGCCAACAGCCTTCAATGTGACCAGCGGTCGCTGCTATCTGTTTTGCAATTGGCTTGATTGAATATAAACTACATATGATTTAAGCCCAATCCTATTTTAGTGTCAATGAACACTTCCTTCTTGACAATTAAAGTCATGAAAGTGATGAGTGTCATTTTACATTTTCTGCCTTTTTTTATACGACCGAAAAAATTTTGCGATCGTATTATGTTATGGCGATGTCGTTGTCGTTGTCGTCGTCGTCGTCGTCTGGGGACACTTGGTTTCCGTGTGATAACTTGAGTAAATATTGACCAATTGTTATAAAACTTTGATATGATGTTTGTAACCACTAGAGGAAGGTTCCTATTGTATTTGGGGTAGGTGGCCCTTACAGTTTTGGAAAAAAGGACCAAAAGGGGCTAAAACGGGTGTATTGACAGAACTGTTGTAGAATGTTTATTATTCATTTGATTTTGAAAATTCTTTTTTTATTGAATTCCTCATTAAATTCTGTCAACAAAATGTGTCAGTGGTTTTGATGTATATTGAACTGTTACATAGCTACAGGGGGCCAATGACGGGCCACACCCAAAAAATCAACTTTTTTATTTGTGGTCCGATTTTCAAAATCTTTTTTTCATTGGAATCCTTGTGAAAATCCCTGCTTGCATCTTTCAATCAGATTTGCAATATCTCTTACTGTTTTTGAGATATAAGGGGTTGTAAGGGCAAAAAATGCCATTTTTAACATTTGGTCAAGGCAAATGGTTTAACACAAGAAATTTAGCTGTAGTGGGCCAGCCAATTGTTATGAAGTTTAAATATGATGATTATATACACTGAAGAAAGCTTTTTATTGCATTTGGGGTTTGTGGTCCTAACATTTTTAAAACAAGGGACAAAAGGGGCTTAATCGTGTCAAAAATGTGTATGAATATAGAAATAATTTTTTTTCTATTAAATGTTATTGTAAATATATATGTGTCAAATATGCATTTTAAAGTCCACCATAGGATGCATGTGTAAAAAAGCTTTGTAAGTCCACCATGGGCTGCATGTGACCAAAGCAATAGACTATCCATATTGGGCCTCCAATGTACAGGGTTCAACTTGTTGCGGTCGTATCATGCTGCGCTCGGCGTAGCTTTTTATTTGACTTGTAATGAGGTAATTTTTTTTCTCTTTTATCCATATTTTTTTTAAGGTGAGAACAATATTTGGTTTGCTAATGATTTTGCCTTAATTTGAAGTCCATATGGTTCGTGTCTTATACAAACAATTCATGTTTTGGGGAGGGGGTGTGGCTGGGATGAAAAAAAAATGACTCAAAAATATTTTAATGGACCTATAAAAAATATAATTTTTCACAAATTCCAAAAAGAATTATAACAATGAAATTTTGAAAACAATAAGACTTATAGCACTTTTATTTGGTAAATTTTAGCCGCAAACTTCATTTACTTTGCTAGAAGATCCTAGAGCATAATTTACAAATCTTCTAGACTATCTAACTACATGTGATTATTAAAAGTACAGTTGGAAATGCATAAAATAAGTAGACATACAGACCAAACCGGTTCATCTTTGACGGAGTACAACCAAACATACTTAAAGATGTTAGAATGAATATTGTCAAGAAAATAAAACCATCAGAATAATTACAATACTTTGAAATGAAGATCAAAGACCCACAACAGCTAGAAAGTAAGCTCACTGAAAAGGAAAGAAGGACAAATTAGAATGAAGGAACTGTTCCTTAATGACAACAATAGAATACATAAACCTGACTGATAAAATGTTTTAAAAATCCTCCATTGGTGTTCTTGACTGAATCTAGACTTGAAAATTTTTATTAACTTTGTTCATGTAACTACTTTTAACAATTTGGGGAAAGAAATCAAGAGGTACGGTCTTCCAATATGCATACATGCCATTCAACCTGTTGCTTTATTAGGGTTAATTACTAGTAAGCAGATTCTAAAAATATTTTAAAAGTTTAACAAGGATGCCGAGACCTTTACTCCATAACTTATGTATCTCGATAATTTACTTTTTTCTTGATATATCCATTATACTGACCAAAAATAATATATGGACACCAAATAGCTCACTGGGAATAGCCAGCATCCTGGATTTAGCATCATTTTCATCAGAGTTTTTAAAGACCTTGAACCTCAAAACCCTACCGATTTTTGTTTTGCCTACGCGAGGCAAACAATACTTTACTCATATTATTAAGACCCTAGTTACAGCCATGCAAGTCAAGTTCAAGCAATGGAAAACGAGATTGAGTGACAAAAGCATGGATAGAGACTTTATATGCTTTTAGAGTTTAGATCATTCATCTGCTCAAGGTAACGCTGAAATGTACTGTAAGAATGACAGATGTAGAAAGAAGACAAAAAACACTAAATAATAGTCACAACATAACAACAATGTAAAGTACAGTATTAAAACGCAATGCAAGGCTAAAAAGCTAGACGCTATTTTAACAGCTTAGCAGATATAAATTGAGACCAAAATGATACCACCAGGAAGACAAATGATAAATATAACGGAGAGATCACACATATAAATGGATATGTACGAAAGCCTATTGAGACCAATTTCGTTGTAAGAATTTTTTCTTTCGAGAATCAAGTCGTAATAACGAGAAAATAGTCGTTTTAACGAGAAATGAAAGACGTAATAACAACAAGTGGAAGTCGTAATAACGAGAAACAAGTCGTAATAACGAGAAATCAAAGTCGTAATAACGAGAAGTGAAAGTCGTAATAACGAGAAACAAGTCGAAATAACGAGAAACTAAATTTGTAATAACGAGAAACAACTCGTAATAACGAGAAAATAGTCATTATTACGAGTTTCACTTCTCGTTATTACGACTTTTATATCTCGTTATTACGACTTGTTTCTCGTTATTACGAGGAATAAAAACAATTTCTTACACCGAAATTGGTCTCAATAGGCTTTCGTAGATATGCATATCAGTAAATAAAAAAAAAGTTGCTAAAAATGAAAAAAAAAATTCTGAATGTGTTTGGGGAAAAAATTGGATTTTGCTTTTGGCAGAAAAAAAAATATTATCAGGTTGGAAAATCCCAGCCACCCCACCCCCTCACCATATGAAATGGTTCGTGCTTAAGTGACCAACAATTTAACTAGAAGAGGGTCTTGGTCTTTTCTTCTGGTCAGATTCTTTCAAGGCGTAAAGACATAACATTTTTATTCGTTAGTTATACATTATTTCATATAACAGAACATCTGCTTTAGAATAGAGTTTTTTTTAACTTCTGCAGTCATTTTTTTTTATCAGTTAAACTTTGTTCAGGAAAAAAACAGGGCTAATTTCTCCAAGTTAAATGGTCGATTCCTTAATAAACAAATCTTTACTTATGATTGTGTTTTATATTTGCTCTTTCACTGTATTTTCATTTGTTATTTCCGTCCAAAATTCACAGACAGTTAACATTTACTGCTTATATATAAACATGATAGACTATTGCTTACACACAAAACAAGGAAGAAAACGTTATCTCATATTAATAAATTTGAACTTGTCTTTCGTACCTTCGAGTATGTAATGGTTAGTCTTAACTGGAACTTAAAATGTATCAGTGTGTCTTTCGACATTAAATAATCTTGTGCATGTCGTGCAAATTGCTGTTTTGTTACGATTTGTACATATTTGATTCAGATATAATGACAGTAAGAAATGCTGTAAGGTACATTACGGCACATCACTGACGACAAAGTAATGTGCCATTTATTTCAAAGAACTTGCAAAGTACGCCACGCAAACCTTTCGAATACATATCTAGATTCTTTCTAATTTACAATATGCTCATTTCACATATCAATAATGGTTGCATGACTTTGACGTTCCCTTTTTACACTTTATACATATACATGTATGAGACAGAACGCAGTTTTGAGTTTTTCGTCTATACGGAGCTCTATTGTTCCTCCGTGAAATCCTGTTAATAAAATGGTGACAACGACCTGATAAAAGTCGCCAAAATAAGGTTCAGCGGTGTTAAAAAAATATTCGTTACAAAACTAGAGCGAAATCCCGGGAGCGAAATCTACACGGGGGTGGTGGTTACTCATATAGTATTTAGGGGTACAGGTGCGCGACCCAGAATTTTTTATCCATCCCATTCATATATACGTCTGCTATATATATTTCAAATGCATATTCATATTAATATCTATAAAGATGGAGATAATTACACTGCTGCAATTACATGAACATGTTTGAACTTGACATATCTTAAATCAAAATTTGAATGGAAAAATATACAAAATAGGAATAGGAAATTGATGCTTGGTTTCACTTCTGTACATAATACATGACAGTTTTGTAAAGGATGTACCTAATCAACATCCGCAATTTCCACCCTTTTTATACATTGTACACCCCAACAATAGACCCTTTTGAGCCGCACATATACCCACCTTTTCGATGGAGGTTACCCCCCCCCCCATTTTGCAGAACTCAAACAGACCATATTCTTGTACATAAACATTTCTTGGAACCATTTGTAGCAATCCTGTAGTTACTAAGTAGAGTCCGTTTTGTTAGACATCTTTGGCTTTGTGTCAACTTTATTTGTTATATCTCATAAACTTAGGCCACTCCAAATACCCCGTGTCATCAAAATGTCGGCAAGAAAAAAGTATAAAAAAAATAAAAATGCCCACGTGTTGTCGGGATTTCTGTTCGTCTGTGTCCAAAATTGCAATAACACGTTTTAAGCACTAATATATATGCTCTTGAAAATGAATTCATGTTTAGTTTTCATGGGTTTAACAGTTTTTCATGTCGTTAGAATAAAGATTGTCAGTCATTTCAGTAATTAAACATCAAAACATGTGTGACAAACGTTAGATAATAATATGCATATTAAAGTATATAGCTCAAATGAAGCCTAAAATTCGCTTGATTTGAAGTACATTTTGATTTTTTTGATTAAAAAAGAAAGTTGCCGCTCGCAAGGTGAAAATACTCTCCCCTATGAAATTGACGATGTCAGAAGAAACTCGGAAACCTCTTTTTGTGTTTTCATTTCAACATTGTATTTATTACAGTTTAATAAATGTTTAACCAGTAAAAAATGAAAAGTTTTAAACATGTTACGCAAAGAGAAATAATTGTTTATATGCGACAACCTGTTTTCTTTCACATCAAGAAAAAGTCCAGTCTGAAGATCATGAACCATATAGTTTTTATTGGCTATCGCAGGAAGCTGTTCATGTTAAGATACTTTGCTATATAACCATTTGTTGAATTCCTATAATGGTAAGCTTTTTTGTGTAAGAGTGGCAAAGATTTCTCGGCGTGAACAGCATAGTAACAACGACAATTGAAAAAAAAACTATCATTGTTTGCCTTTGTTCCTATAGCCTGCTTTCAAATTGCCGGACCCTTAGTGTCCATCAAGAGCTCACTACTGCTTTTACTGTGAGGCCGTGTCCGGTTTTGTAACGGATGGTAAGATGTACTTCCGGCAAGACATATATAGTAAGTCGTGGGTGTTTGAATCCGGTATGAATTAAAAGATTTTCTACTTTGACTGATCATCTTAAGTCTGTAGTCTGTATCTGTAAAATTCATATCAATTAGCAATGATAATTGGATACGTGTATAGTCATGAATTATATAGGACTAATGTGACGTCATTGGACAAATGATAGGTGATCGTCTGGAATCTTTATAGACTTAAACGAGAATAGGAAAACAAAAAAGGGATACACTAACAAATATGCTACATATAGACATCTTTTTTAAATTCTTGATAGATATGTGTCATTCGGTATGAAGGCCGGAACTTGTTTTTTTATAATTGTTCAAGGAGATGCATACAAATTAATACAGAGAGTCCAAATGGCAGATCAATTGGGGATCCGAACATTGTAATCCTTCTTTCTTTAGCAATTTTGTAATTTTCGTGCAAATTCTCAACAACAACGGGAAGAAATTGGGCTTGGGACCTACCCTTTTACGGCCTTGGACACTGGGTGGAGGGGTCCAACCCGGAGTCCCATCCATTCCGATACTCCCATATCAGGTCGACGTGAAAGCGAGTGAAAGCTAACACCAGTAGCTGAAAATGCATGCCACACCCATTTTCTTAAAAGAAATAGAGAAAGCTTTTCTTGCTAGTGATATTCAGCTTGGCGAAGTAAATATTGTGTTTTTGGCTTATAAAGTGAAAACTGTGGCAGAATAAAAGAAGACGTTGCCTGATTAAAGGTTAAGTTTAAGAAGTTCTACAAAACTTTCCACTGGGATAGGTTATCGCATGACCTCTTTCAATGGTTATGGTCCCAAATATGTAAAATTATTGTATAATATTTTTTTTGTTTATAGCACGACAACAATTGCATATATAGAACAGTATTTGCCTCTGTAGGTGAAGAAGCTCTATAAATGAATCGTTGGTCAAAGTCTTCAGATAACCCTTTTAGACTTGTGTCCTTAAAAATTAAAATTAAAATGAAGAACTAGATCAGGGGATTCATGGACTCAATAACAATCAATATCTAAATCATAAAACCCCGAGGATTCCGAAAATATGTCAGTAATCTGGAATAATAGACCATCGTTCATAAAGGAACACATGTTATTTCATGTGTGTAACAAGAATAGAATTCCTCGGTCCTCTGCAGCCGAGAAAGCGGTAAAATCTTGGTTGAACAGGAAGTAAATAAGAGACAGACTTGAAAACTCATCCCACTATATGAGACCTATTTGAACCTGCTTACAAAAAATAGAAGCTATATATAATAATAGTTTCGAAAAAAATTCCAACTGTTCATTTTACGAAAATTCTTTAATTAAGTTAACTCGTTAAACGGGAAGTACATAAGCAACAGACCTGAAAACCTTACCTGATGCTGCAAACCAAATATTGAACAGATACGAACTATAGTAGATGAGATTTATTACGATAAAAAGTGTGACGGATGCACGTTCGGACGTTCTGTTGTAGATTCCCGCCCATGCCAGTTTTTTTCTGAGGTATCCATTTTTTTCTCTTCGGAGGAAAAAGATCGATCCATTTAATCCGGGGGCAATCTGGAAGGATGAAAAGGGCAATATAACACCGTTTTTATGTCCCCGCTTCGCGTTGTGACGGAGGACAATAAAATTATCGTTACTACAACCACGGAATGTATCGTTGTAGTAGTTTATAGTAGGAACTAATGCTTTTGGGAGTTTATAGTTCATATGTGATCAATTAACCTTACTTTTGGTGCATTTCGATTAGTAAATCATACATTTACTCTTTTCTGTATATTGTATTCATTTATCACGTTAAGTACTGCGTTGGTTTGGGCAAGGAGTATTTGGACAATGCATTCAATTGACTTATGTACCAAAGTGCGAAAACGTTTCGGATAATAAAGTCTCAGTCACCAGTATCATTAAAGCTTAATACGTAACGAGAAATCTCTCATTGGAACTAGCAGCAAAACTCGGAATGCAACAAATCTGTAGTAAAACATCCAGATACATTTCCCATAAAACAATGACAAAAACCGTAAAAAAAACTTGAATAGCAAAACGAGGACGACTTAATCGTCTGTTATCTTGGAAAGGGGGGGTAAATAGCATAATAAGTCTAAATCTAGTAAGTAAGGATTACAGTGTATTAACATAAATCATATAAGAATAGGACAATTTAAGGGTAATTAAAAGTATAACTTATTATATAAAAAATTACAAAAGTGAGCTAAATGGTTTATTTTCTAAAAGGAGTTATTAAAGAATTACATCATTCGTGTAACGCTACAACCCCGGGCTTCAGTAACATATAATTAAGGAATTGTAACATTGTCAAATTGACAGAAACACTATCTGAATATTCTCTGTCGCACGTTATAAAACAAGTTGGATCAGGGATTGGTGTTCATAGAACGATATAGAATGGGTTTATTGTTGCATTTCAGCAAGTAATTCTTTTTTTCCAAAGTTTTTTCTTATAAAAGAAGATTTAATGAAGTCGAATAAAAAGTTTTAAATGACGTTTTGTAATAATAAGTAAACTTCAAATTAAGAAAATAAGATAATGTTTGAAAAGGAAAAAAAAGTTATAGTATGAAATGTAATGACATGAAATAAAATCAATTATTATTCCATCTACCTGAATGATGCAGAGGAAAAAAAAATCTTATATTCAATTTCAATTTCAAGACTAAATCAATGAATTTTCCAATCAAAAAGCATAAAATCATCAATTATTAATTGAACTACATTATTAGATAAACAGTTTTCAAACCAACGGAATTTGAAATCAAATTTAGAAAATATTTTCAAATACCTATTATTGTCTGATTATTGGTTTAAGAAAGCTTGTAATGTTAGTCTGTTTTACTCTGTAAATACCGTGGAATCGATCAGTACATTCTATTGGATACTGCTACCAGCATTGTAGGTTTTTCTCTAAGATTGACTATTGGTAAATTGACGGTCCCTGGGGGTAGAAGAAACTCCGATATAGCTCTGGTCGTTATCGTATCTATAAAACAGGTGTAAAGTCGGATCGACCCGGAAAGCATTAAGTAGTTCAAAATCAAGGATATTTTCATTATTATGAAAACTTGACCGTAAAGATAATGGGATCTTATATACCTGTTGAACCTGAGTGCCTAACGAACACGAATATAAAGTACTTTTTCTCCATAGTTAACAGTTGATACAATTAGTTTAGCATTGTTTGCCAACACACACACTTTTTAAATGGACGTTTTACATAAGCCGTACATTGAGGCCACCATGCAGATGATTGACCACTACTGAGCGATAACAATGGATATTAATTCTTGGCTATCAAAGTGTGTTGGCTTTGTGTTTCTGTTTACTGTACAATCCAAGTATGCAACGTTCGGTAACGGGGAACAGAAAGCTAGAATGGACGGAGACATTATCATTGGTGCTTTATTTCCGGTCCACAAAGCACCAAAAGATACTAGTGTTTATACCAGAAAATGTGCGGAAATTTGGGAACAGTATGGGATACACAGAATAGAGATGTTCCTTACCACTCTGGAAAAAATAAACAATGACTCGCATATTCTGCCCGGAATAGAACTTGGATACGATATTCGGGACTCTTGCTGGTATTCACCAATCGCACTTGAGCAAAGCATTGATTTCATCAAAGACTCCATAGCTGCTAAGGATGCATTGGAAACCAATTTCACTGCTGGGGACCAACAGTGCACCATGAGCTCTGAAAAGCCTATTGCCGGGCTACTGGGCCCTGGGTCAAGTTCAAATACGATTCAAGTCCAAAACCTACTTCAACTGTTCGAAATTCCACAGATTGGTTATTCTGCAACTAGCATGGACCTAAGTGACAAGAACCTGTACGAGTATTTTTTACGTGTGGTCCCCTCTGACGAATACCAGGCTGAGGCCATGCTAGATATTGTTATGAAGTTTAATTGGACTTACGTTGCTGCTATACACACAGACGGTAAGTCATTAAAATCCTACCTTTGTTTGGTCAAATTTGTAGTGTCAAGTTTCAAAGCAAACCTTTCCCAACCCGGGGTTAACCTTCTAATAAAAACCAGTGAATCGTTTTACCTTGAATTTAGATAAAAGCTTTTATATTTAGTCAATTCGTGACCTTGTGTAAAAGCATACTATTTGCCTTAACTGATAATTACTTTTAGATTAAGTTAAGTCATAACCTAGCTTAAACATCAAGCTAACTTTTAAATATGTTTTCGCACTAATATAGCAAACTACAATATTTTTGTTCAGCATTTAATGATTGATATATAACCGAATCAAACTCAAACCCTATTTTTCCACAACATTACATCTTGATTTTGCTCGAACTATAAGATTGGAAATTCTCTATGGTTTATGATTGACACCGTATTTTATCTTTGTTGACACATTTAATAACTTTTGGAGCATGACAGACTAATAGAGTATTTAGATATATAACCCCGTGAAATCATAAACCTCAAACCAGAGACTATTTCCAATTAATTCTATATTACGAAATTTCAAAGTTCTCACAGGCATCAAGATCAATTGAGCCTGAATCAGTTTCAATTTAGAAACTGTTTTACATGCCCATTTAGTAATATGTAACGCTTTGACCATATTTTTTTTTCCATCGAATACCATTGAAGCATTGATGATGTTATGGTACTAAGTTAAAATGTCATTCCATTCATGTAAATTGTAAAACTTCATTTGATAAAAAGTTCAAAAGTTTTAAATGTTCAAACAAACGGGAGATTAACCTATGTTTACATATATGATATAGAAAGCATGTCAAGGACACAACAAAAATGGACTTAGAAAATGACTTGTCAGGATATTTTTATGTTTGGCATAAAAATAGTACAATGCAAATCGCATGGAATAAGGGTTTGGAATGGTCCCAATTGACCTTAACCAACCCCTTCTCTTCTGTATACATGTATAGAAAAATGACAGAGGCATTTTCATGTGATGTCCTGTCGGTTGATATTAGTTCCTCTTGAGCAATTCACATCGGTTACAACAATAGAAATGTAAGACTATATAAGTATGGAGTCCTTTTTGCTCGGATTCCGACAAATATGATGCTGGGTACTGCAAAATCTCATATACAGCTTTAACTGGAGGCTGCTCCAATAATCTTTAAAGATAGAAATTAAAGACATGTTTTATTTCGCAAAAAGTGTATAAAGTATACTATTTACAATGCATTTTACCCAACTAAATAAATAGCAAAACATAAAGCCAAACTATAGGTCTGTTGAAATGCAAAGGTTGAAAAAAAGACATTGGTTTAATTCCAGCAAACATACAAAATAATGCTAGTTTATGAAATTAAAAACCACAAAATATTAGACCAATTTTTCACTCTGTCAGCAAGTTTACATGACAATTAGTGTTTTTTTTATTTTTTATTTTAAACGTTAAAATTCTGTAAAATGCTTATCAAAATACACCGGGTATGCAAGGATTTTACGAAATGAGCAAAAAGCAAAAACGACAAAATAAGTGATTATTAAAAAAAAAAATACATTGTCATTGGCATGATTAATGAATTATCAAAGACTGCAATACCATGAATACTTGTATTGTAAAAAACTTTCATAATAATCGAATACACGTAAGTTTTAAAAAGAGCGGGTCTTTCTTTGCTAGGAAACAGTTGTCAAATACAAGTGGTTTGTTGACTTACAATTCCATGTCTAAATTTTTGAGCAAGAAGAGTGACCAAAACGGTTAGCGTACTTAGATCAAGACATAAGCATATGACCAGATTTATTTATCATCTTCTAGCATAAAATTCAGGCTTGGTTACAAAAAATCAAATATCTATAGTTTGATAAGCCAAGCAACATTGAGCAGAAAAAAACCCAAAATGAACTGTACGTGTTATCAGAACTTGAAAAGGAAAATATATTGTATTTAAGAAAAGTTTTGCTAACCAAAAGAATAACACATCAGCTGAGCATTTGATTTTGTTTTATATTCATTGTGATTTAGTTTTTTAACAGTAACGGGCAGTCATTGTGTAACTTCTGTTTTTCCATTGTTATTTCTACATTTATCTCAAATGATATGATGATTGTATTCATCAATGGTGTGGCAATCATGTCATTAAGTATGCAATTTTGATTTTGAATGTATATTACGTGATGTTTCTATAGCTTCGGGAAAAAACAGTTTTCACGAATTTTTAAGTTGGAGCTTAATCTTTATTTCTTTATTTTCTGTTCAATAGTCACAACGAATTGTATCAAACCTTCTCGACAACAATGTCCAGACGTATACGGTTCATTTTTGTTGAAACTGGGATTTGGTAAACTGTGGTTATTGTCTTTTTATCTTCAATATTCAAATTCCCCTTCATTGTTTTTTGCTACTTTCACACAACAGACATGCATGTGGATTTGCCTAACTAGCTTATGCGACGGTTGCTTGCTCCACTTACCATTTCTGTAAGAGATTGGCAGAAGTGACCGAAAGTGCTTGGCGATAGAAATGGTTTTGATATTTATTAGTTGATATGTGAATATTACAACTTTTGTTTATCATTTTGATATGATGTTTACTTTCAATTAGAAGGCACAATACACCAATCGTGTAAGTCTTCCCCTGTATATACGTTGAAGAGGCTGCCGAAGCAATATTTATGCATTATAGCATTACACTAATTAGCTATATTGTCTGATTTGATAATATCCATATCTTTAATGTAATTCTACGTGTTAATAATTCCTAAATCATTATCATTTTCCCGATTGTATTCTTAAGTATGTTCAAGGTCTAATCTACTTTCATTACTTATTAAACTTACCCTTGAAGCCTTTTTTTAACATCTATAAGAAGCTTATTCGCCAGTCATTTACACGAGACTGAAAACAACATTTTATTTTGCTACTTTGTGGATTTTGGATCCGACTTTTAAAAAAGGTTTCAGAAACAAACAAACATCGGTTTGATTCCACTTTTTGCTAGCGTCTCTCAAATGTAGGGGGAAATGTCGCCTTTGATCCCATTCTGTGTTTTCAACGTTTCCTGTTTCCTTTAGACCGAAATGGAAAATTAAGGTTTGGTGCCATCTATAAAGTGGTTTAATCTGTTATTTATTTGAAATGCCTGTACTAAGTCATGACCATTGGGTTACTCTGTTCTTCGGCCTTGGACATTTGAGATTTGTCATCCATGTATTACCTTTATTGTGCAGTGACAATTCAGTTTGAATAATATCTTCTTCCTAAAGAAGATCTTATCCAGCCTTCGCCCCTATAGACTCCCCTAAGACCATCGTAGTTGTCTATTCCCTGCCAGACATTCCTGATGGTACCCAATAAAACGGAGGTTAAATACCATGTACATGTGTTCATTCTTGCAATAAATTCTGTTAATAATTCTGTTAATAAATCATTAAGACCTTAATTTACTGCCCCTTTATGCTCTCAAACATACTAATTGATGTGTGTTAGAAGTATATTGACTAAAATACTAATTGTACAATAAAGATATTTATATTTATTTCTTAAAAGATACTTGGAAGTTTGAAGCCAAAGCATTAAAGCAATTTACATTTGTATGGTAAAGGAATATACCTTTGCTTTAAAACATCTCAGATGGGTGATCATGAGCAGTCCCTTCAAGTTGGAACACACTCGTCGTGTGCCAACCACCAGTTCTTAAAGTTGGTCTTGATCTGGTAAAAGAAAACATTACGAGACCCTATAATCCCCGTCACTTGTCTTCAATAAGATTTCTGTTATTTTATGAATTGTTCATAGAGCAACTGCAACAGGAATCTAGTATAACACGGGTTGCTAGATTTATCAATTGAACATTGTGTTTACTCTTTCGTAGCATCTGAGTTTTTTAAGTTCTCTTATGTATTGCAGTTGTATATGAATAATAGTGTTGGTTGATTGACTGATTGCTTTGGTTAATGTCCAGTTAAAAATACTTGTTAATTTCATACAATATCTGAACAACAACAAAGTTCAACAAGTAATGAAAGAGGATGGTTAAAAGTCAGGACAAGTTCATCGTGGGTGTTTAAAGCCGGGGTTTAAAGGCGCAATTCCCCTTTGAATCATACAGGTCTGGTGAAAATTTAAGTAAGATTGGCCCACTATTGTGACAAGACAAGACAAGACAACTGTGAGGGCAGGTTTCCGTGACCCACTCGGTTTGAAGTTGCTTTCTTCTATGTACTCGATTGCAGGATTGCGCGTTTGTTATAAATTTGTCTCTTAATCGCTATCGTCTTGTAATAATCTTTATATATCTCCCCCTGAAACTTTTGAATATTTTCTCCACATTAGCTACAGCATGATAATTACCCTCGTCATCGACTAGAGCAATCACAATGTCCCAATGAGTAGGTAAATTTAATTCATAAGTAATAAACGCTCCTCGTCTGTCATAACGAATGGAGATGATACGTCTTCTCAGGGGAAATTATCCATACTTCCATTCAAGCCTGATTGTCCAAGGTTTCTCAGGGGTTTTACAGATTATCTTGGAATATAAATGCAATTGATTAGTACCACAGTTCTCATGTAGGGTTTAAAACGGCCTCTGTCCTTGGTCTTAAAACCCTTTCATAACATAAACACTACCGAATACTTTCCCAATGTTCTGATTTGATTTAGAAGCAAACGAAAATTAATGTTTATGCCTAGAGAAAGAAATGCTATACAGAGAAGTGACCATTTCTCAGCTTAAACAATTCCGAAAAGTTAGGCGATAAAACTACAAGTTTAGCTTGAAGCATGTTTCTTGCTATTCGAAGAAATGAACAAACAAAATCAGTCACAATAAATGAAAAGGTTTATGCTGTGTATATAAGTGTCGTTATTTACCCACATAGTTAAATCGTATAATTGGTGAATGTATCTTATAAAATACTATATTTTATACAAAATAAATGAATAAAAATAAGAAAAAAAAATCATTGAATAAGGATCTTATTGTTCCTGTATAAGGTAAACTGGTTAACAATTTCCATAGCTTTCCTCAGACTATGGAAGTGAAATTATTTCCACGGCTGATCAGATATTCCACTAATTGCAGGAAGAGACTGAATTTCTTAGTTTAAGATCTTGCTTTTTTAAACTACTTATATACAGCAATGCATAAAAATTAATAATTAAAAGTGGGATGCAAAACAGAGAAAGATAGCGAGAGAGATAGAGAGAGAGAGAGAGAGTGCGCGGATGAGACGGAGAGACTAAAAACTGCTTACAGGTTTTATAAGTAAAAGGTTTCCTAATGAACAAATAACACCATTCTATATCTTGAACCTTAGTATCTTTATCTAATAAATCATGATCCATGGAATTCATCTGGAAAAAGAAATATTTACTCAAATATGCTCGTATGAAATTTGGACATTTAATCAATTTCATATCCAGAAAAAAATCTAAAATTGCTTCATTTCAGCCTCATAAAGCTGACAAAATGAGTTGAACTTTTCAGTTGTGATATGAGAAGAAACAATTGTCAGAAGAGTTTATAATGGTAAGGCAGAAGAAAAGTCGATTTGATCGAATTGTGTCACATTTTAAAGGTTAAACTCAATAGAAAGACTTGAGAAACACTGTGAAAAAAAAACAACATGTAAATCGCTCTTGTGTTTGTTATACTAGATGCCTTTAGAGAAAAACGGTTCTAATATCTAATTATAAAAAATACTTCAAAGATGCACAACTTCACAGCCACAATTTATGTTTTAGAATCATTGTGGCTAATCCCACTGTATGCTTCTTTGGACTCGGATTCTAAGTACATAAACGTAATGTGTATAAAATTTTCAGATTGCTCTCAAAGGCACCCTTACTTTTACCTGTTTGGAGTATGTTATGTTTTTTTTCCTTCAAAATACGAAAGTTTAAAATTTTGTACTTCAAACAATGTTTCTTTATGAATATGATTTTTTT
Organism: Arcuatula senhousia; assembly: GCA_963971305.1. Lineage (NCBI taxonomy): Eukaryota > Metazoa > Mollusca > Bivalvia > Mytilida > Mytilidae > Arcuatula > Arcuatula senhousia. Next base: position 47,563,721 of record OZ020309.1, on the reverse strand, counting down.
TTCAAAACGGTAAAGCTTAAGGTATTAGTTATGGAACTATCTAAAGATTATAGTAATTCTTGAGCCCCCATTTTGGAAGAATAAGACAAAGATAACCAACGCCATTGAAAGAAACCTATTACCTTGTTCAATAAAAAAATGCACTATGTCCCTAAATTGTAAGAATTTTTTGTACTTTTCCCACTTTTTTACACAATTGATTGACAATGAAGGCTTTTTTATGACGTAGTAATATATTAAATTTGGAACAAATGATCGGGAACATAATAAATCTCAGAAAATAATTACCAAATAAATTGTCTTTCCGGCCAAAAACTGTCGTCTGCCAGGCATTAATTGGTATGAACATCTGCGTAAAAGACAATACGTATACGTCTAGTGGTAACGTTGTAAAACTTCCTTATAAGAAAACGCGGCTTCGGCTCGATACATCTAGCATGATTTATACTATAACGTGAGGTATCCTGATAAGTCAAGAGAGAGTTGCATTTGTCTGCTATAAAAATATTATATTATTTTCGGTATTTATTGTCTCTTGGTGGTTTACTATGTTAAGCGTTAATAAGGGTCAAATTCCCTTTATAGAAACAGAATAACAAAATGAGAGGAAAATACATCAAAGCAACAGACGTTCCTTTTGGCTGCAAAGAAAAAATATTCAAAAAATTACGACTGGTTATTTATTCAGATATATTGATTGATGAGTTCAACAAGGTTTTATTGTAGTCCGACATTTCCATTGCCAACCCATCCGTCCTTTTCCAGTGGCAGTCAAAACTCTCATTCCGATTGGCATTGTGTCCCCATTTCATCCACTTCATCGTCATTTCATGTTCATTTTATCACCCCATTCATGTTCATCTTTCTGATAAAGCCGCATTCGTGCTGCTTGGGAGTTAAGCAATACGTATAATTTACTCAACTGCGATGCAGTAATACAACACAATACAAACGAGAAAGTCGAAGGTTCACTGCAGGAGTATAGTGATAGTTACAATCCTCTTTATCCATTTTATAAACATCTGTTCTTTATTTCGTTTTTTACATCATGTAAACAGAACTATAGTTTTCATAAAACGGCAATGTTTTTTTCTCTACAGAATAATCTATCATTTCATGTAAATACTCTTTCAATTTGAAAAATAAGACATAAAAATTGCTGTAATAAGAGTTCAAACAAATATTATCTTGCAAAGCCCGACTTACTGTGGAGCGTAGATTGAAACCGGAAGTAGCATTCCTGAATAAAGTGAGTGAGTGAGTGAGTGTTTTACGCCCGTGCAACGCTATATAGGTTATGAACAAGAAAAGGATGATAAAATGAACATGAACTGATGATGAGAAATGAAATATGAGGGTGAAATATGAGGGTGGGATGGGAAAAAAGGAACGGTAGATTTTGAAGAACCACAGGAAAAGGGGAGAGGTGGATAGGGGCGGAAAATTTAGCCTATGTGGTTCACTACTTGGCGGTCCACAAAGGGGTCTTTTACGTGCATGAAGTGTAGCACTCTACATTGGCCCACTATGGTCGGCGGTCAGGGTTTCCGTATTATAGACCTGACAATCCCCGCGGACGAGGGCTACCCTATTCAGCCAACTAGGGTACACACTTGGTCACTCTGTGGGCTGAGCACTGACCCGACGTCAGAATCCCAAGACTCTGAATAAATGTAAAAACGCGAGATAAAAAAAAGTTGAATTTAAACTAATTTTAACTTCCTATTTTAACGACTGGGATTGAAAAAGGAAACAATTCGAATTCATATAAACCCTTATATTATTTTCTACCTATTTCATTCATCTGTACGACTCCAAACTAGAATTAACCAGCTAAATTACATACTGGCTAAATATTAAACTATGTCATAATACGGTTTAAGTAAAATAGCTGTAATGCATGTTCTGTTCTTACTGCTTCAAGCTCAGTCTATCAGGAAGTAGCTTTAAATATGAATCCAATTATATACATAAAAAGACAAAAATCCATTTGATATTTTTTTAAATGAATGAGACAATGTCTAATTAATGAAGGAGTCTATACTCATAAAAGGAAACATTTTAAATAAAGAAAAAAAATCATCCAATAATGTACAATTCATTAATAAATTCAGTGTATATGGACTGTTTTTATTTTGTTATGCGAAGTAATCTTAAAATATACACCAAAACGTTAGTCTTACCCCCTCCCTAGTCCCGTAAAAATGAATTTGGTAAATGTTTGTGTATTTAAATCTGAAAAATATAAAAGCAATACAAAAAGTAATCCAAAATTGTTAACTTTATCTTGGCCAGACAAGACATATTCTACTTAAATGCTGAACCAAAACCAAGTTCATCTTTCGTGAACTCCTCCAGGTGAGGCTAACCAGGTGTGTTTTTTGTAACACAAACTCAGTGACCTCGTGACTGTCATTATCTGTGTTTCTTGGTTTTGTTCAGAATTGTTTAAGACATCATAAAGTTGTCTGGAAGACATAAATATAATATAGTACGAAACAGTGGCGGTAAATAACAGACAAATATAGGTTTTACAGCACAATAATTGGCTACTATTACAAACATTAGTTCTGAGTGGTCATCTCATATTTACTGTTAATTAAGATGTTGGTTGTACACATTTTCTCATTAATATCTGTTTTCACTTTCAATTTTACTCACATTTCATTACATTTTAGAAAAGACAAACAATAAGAATTACAACTTAGAATATTTAAAAAAGCAATGAAAGCTTGAGAAAGAAAAATACAAACAAAGCACGAATACTTAACATTTTAGAATATACTCAATAACCAATTGTATCTCAAAAATGCGTTAAAAGGATACCACCAGAGGTGGTCCAGAGATAGCCTCTTGTCAGCAGCAATTGAAACTAAAAGTTTGAAGATAAAAAACGTTTACTATAACAAAACGTTAAAAGAAAACTTCAACTGTCTTTAAAACTATCGATGTCATATTTTGTTATTACGTTGCAAACAAACACGGTAATGCATATAAATATTAAGCTTTATTCGGTTTGTTTTCTGTTAACCCTTGGCTCTGTTTCGTCTTTCTGGTGCATGGATGTCCATGAACCTTGACAATAAAATCTGAAAAGATACAGATAAATAGTTTTTTTATCGGTCGATAGGTGCTTCTAAGGTAGCGAGGGCTTCTCTTGTTTGCTAAATTTTCATATTTGTACTGCGTGGTTTTTTTTGGTATGCTTTTTTAAAGATTATCATTAAACCATCTGTCAAAGTCAAAAATGGCCGGATTTCGTTTGACAGGAAGTTGGTGAGCGACAAACCTGAAATCGAATCCCCCTGATGCTGTATACCAAATATCAAGTGGCTGTGATAAGTAGTTCCTGAGAAAACTGTTACGAAAATTTCTTCCTCGCAAGCCCGCCGCCCATACGTCAGACATTAAACATGTTATAACCAGGATTTTTCACGCCGTGAAATCCGGCCAAAAAAGGGGTAGCATGGACAAAAAAAAGGGACTCTTATAAACCCCGCCCCATTTTATATAGAAAATAATGAGATGTGGAATAATCAAGCGGCAATTCAGAAAAAAAACACAATAACCTTTTCCTATATGCTAATAATCTTTTGTCGAAAGTTGTTTTGAACTTGTCGTCTTTTTGGCTGGTAAAAAATCTCAAAAATAGAATCTTGGATGTTTAAAGTGTAACTTCGCGATTTTTTCAAAATTTGTACATTGAAAGACTATGATATAAAAATAACTTTGGTGAAATTCCTAGCGCTCAATTATGCATAGTTATGGTAAAATTGGCTTTTGAAAGTAAAAAAAATTAATCCATGGAGGGTCACGTGATTTGTACTAGATGGCGCTGCTGAAAGCCAATACACAAAGGGAATGTTGCATCCTATACCCATGTGGTATTTATCGATGTGTACCACAACGGACAATTTGAAATAATTAAAATGAAGTCGGGAATGATAAAATAAAAGTCAGTCTATTGATTGATTGTGAAAAGTTCTATGATGGTACGAACCGTTAAGTTCAGAATTAATTTGTAAAAAAAATATAGATTTTTTCAAATATTTTTTAAGATTCGCCGTACAGATATTTTCGGAAAATATATTTCAATTCTCAGTATGCAGAATTGCCCTTATACATCCTGTTTAAAATCCATATCGTTCCCTGGCATCCTACTGGGATTACCTTGCATGATTTGTTTGAAGTGATATTATGATAATTAGTCCTTCTGTGCAAACCATCGCACCACAGGGACTTACTTATCGTTTTCTGTGTATAAGACTTTATTATCACAAACCACTGGCACAACAGGGGTTCACCTGCCGTTTCCTGTGTATGTTTAGTACCCCCGTGCAAACTATCGGCACCACAGGGGTTTAATATTGTTTCCTGTGTATTAGAAGTTGACATCTATACCTGGTTGGAATGGGTTTTAGAACACTTTCTTTTAACGAAAATCAACCCCTTTGGTTTGCCAGTGCCATTTGAACATGTTAATAAAATACCCTTTCTGATTAAAACATATAAAAACAATAAACTGTAGGAATCTTTTTTTTGTCTTTGTTTCAAATAATTATGTGCTTAATCATGGAATTAGAGTTTTTGAGTTAACTACATGTAATTGTTTTCAAACACTTCAAAAACGGAAAAGGTGGGAACTAAAAATCTTGAACCACATTTTTTAATTTGGGTATTCCACAAACCATGAACAAACACAATGTGTCACCACGCTTTGGCTCATTGGTTATTGTATGGGTAATGTAGTCAATGGAGTGAACAGGTGATATTGACACCTGCTGATTAATTATACCGTAAACTAATTAAGAAATTATTAAAAGATGTGCTGGTCCAAATTTTTAAAATGAGCTGTTGTGGGTGTGTCTAAAGCGGGTTCAGTGCTGCATGGAAATCTTTGATTGGAGGAGCACCTTAATTGATCTATTTGTCAATTATACCTGTAATTACTAGTAACCACCGGGGCGTGGCTTATTGAGGGGTGACAGATCATCCGAAAGGTTAATGATTTTAATTGACACCTGTGTATTCATCAAGAACTGAATTCATTGTCTTAAATATTGAAAAAAAAGATTGAAAATTAGGGCTACTGTGTCAATAAATATTTCAAATTATTAACTATTTGGAATTATGATTAAATATTTTAAAACAATTAAAGGTTTAAGTAAACTATTTGCTTGCTATTTTGATAAAAAAAAATGCGGGGATTAAAAAAAAACATTACTGCAAAATTATTCATATTCCAAATTATTATTATGATCGACAACATCGGTCTTATGTTACAAATATCGTCATTGGTTAATGTATTTATCATTGGAGATGTGACGTCACATCTCCAATTGAGCTATCCCACAATTCATCATTGTTCATAGCATGGCAGCGCCCATATGATCTTAAGTATTGGAATAAAATTACGAATATCTTTCTTAATATATCGTTTTCAATGCTCAAACCCGGCATCATGCCTACTCTCATTATAATAAATCAAAGAAACTAATAACAAAAAAATCGCGAACTTACACTTTAAGATTGATCGCCCCCGTCCCTTGTGTTTGTTTATAAGTTTATAAGGTTATAATTGTCGAGTTCGATTAATTGTTGTCGTTTTTTCGATGTTTCTTGGTTTCATCTTTCAAAAGTCTTTTGGTTCATTTCTTTATTAATTCCAAAAACATATTTTCATTATTTCCATCTCCATTTAATCAGCACCTATAACTACCTTCTTTTTTGTTCTTTTTTGTGGGTTCTTTTTTTAGTATAAATTTTATTCTATTTATTATTATACTACTTCAGATATTCATTTTATTATTTTTTAACACATTCAAAGTTAAAACAATGAAAAAGGGTTTCATTTTATTCTTGGTCATCAAAATAATTAGCACTATGCTATTCTTTAAAAGATCTGTAAAATAATATAATCCCCCCTCTGCCATTTCCACCTAAGGAAGTCTTGTATATGTTCAGTTTGCTCAAACAATAGGTTCTTTTCTTGTAAAGCGTTTAAAATTGACCATAAATTGAAAATTTCCTGTCTAAGGGACACTGTGGTAGACAGTTGATGCATATTTCTCATGTCAGAATACTTGGTCTTTTTATATTTATGGTTTATCCCCGTTCAAATTAGCCTTTGTTTCTGATTCCAAAGATGCTATCATGTATATATACATTTTTGTACCAAATTAGTTTTCTTTGATAGAATTCTGAATGAAGAATCGGGATAGTAATATGAAGAACTTGAAATGGCATAAGTCATCAATTTCAATTGCTTAGAAACCACAATTTGGTACGCATTTTTGTGTTTTATCGATCACATTTATCGTGTATTCACGTTCAACCACACGTATAGTAATGTTACAATGTACTTTTTGTGGTGCTTTTTTTTTTATTCTGGTTGAAGTATAACTATATATAAATATAACAGTATTCTTTGAACCTTATGGAAAATGACTTCTTTGTTAAAGGGTCATCAATACGTTTACCTTAAAATGGCTTTATTTTAGATAGATTTTTCAGTATGTGTGCAACAAATTCAAAAATAAACTGTAGCAGGACCTAGATATAAAAAATCTTATTAATTTTTATACCCTATCTACGAAAGTTATTTCATTTTACTGAACAAAATCTTTATCCTTGGTGCTGCTTGCTTACTTGATCTGTTTTGGAGGTGTACGTGTGTTTGGACACTTTTGGTTGTCGGCTTTCCATTTTTTTCTTCAAATGCTACTGTTAAGAAGTAAGTGCTGGATAAAAATATTTTGGATATTACAAAAATACAAACTACAAAGTATGTACGAAATATAAAAGTAAATTTATAACAAAATATATCTTTTTATTTCTGTCTTCACAGACGAGTTGATACATTATATAAGATTCCTTTAATTTCTCAGGCCAAATTACTACATAAAATAACGGTAGCCAAATGACACACAATACATTTTCGTGATGAATGATACTTTCCTTATGTTTTGACTTATCAAATATCAATTCTATCTCATCTGATCATGTATTTATGGCCATATATCTTCCATTGATTCTTGCTTCCAGACAATTAAAAGTACTAGTGTGCTTCGTCAGGGTGTAGAAAAAGTAGAAACATCAAGAGCGTAACAACTATACCACAGCCTTTCCGATGTGTAAAGAATTGCATGGAATTTTCATATTTAAAAAAACAAAACAAAAAAAACCCTTTTTTATGAAAAGATAAAAAAAAGTTTTCTTTTCAAAAGATCTTCATTCCTCAGATTTCCAAAACCGTTTCTCCCGACGTGAATAGGGACACACCTTAGGGTACTTTTAGTTCTGTGCTTTCTTAAGTCTCCTTTCTGATATATGTAAACCCGAACAATAGTGGGATAACTGTGAATGCTTTACTTTGGAAAGCATCTCCATGGTAAATATTATGTTCAGAGAATATTCTTGTAATACAAACATAATACTTGACTATGGAGCTACATGTATCTTGTAAAAACTGTAATGGATATAACAAATTCGACGTCGATAAAACAATGTCGTGTGCCCAAACAATTTTGTTATTCCTATAGAATAAACCATATTTTGAATAGGTATGCGCGCTTCGTGATTTCTTGTGCAATTAAAACAATAAAAATTAAAGTTTTGATTCATTAAGTAAGGTTTGTAGACGGACATTGGCCTGAAAGGATGTTAGAAGTTTATCAGTGGGTTAAAAAAATGTTGAGTCAGCATCCTGATTTGGTGGTCCTCTAAGTACCCGTCGACTGGACGTAAGTCTATCTCCATATAGAGCTTTAAAGAACGACAGGAAACGCGTGTGTGTCCCATCTGCATCACTATCCTCTCTTCTTTTGGACGCTCTCGCGAGAGAATATAGCACGCTATCTACGTAAATAAGCGGAAATATGTAAATTTGTTAACTTGTTAGTAACCGAAGTACACCCTGAAGTGAAATCCGTATATCTTCAATCCTCATCCTTCTATTTCAGAATCGTCTGAGACAAATTACATTTTGACGTCTAAACATTACTCCTTAATGGATAAATACCATGCTGTTCTTGGAGAAATGGACTGGCTAACATAACACTATATTAATACAAATGGGACATATCATTACTTATTAACGAGGCTTCCTTCTTAATTAACCCCAAAGACAAATTGAACATACAATGGATCTTGTAGAAAACTTGTCTATATCGTTTTTCTTGCCCCTGTATAATTGGGGTCAAATAAAGTTTATCGTTTTTCCTAACTCCTGCAACTTCTAAAAGGTACTGTGCAATGTGAATCCCTAAACGATATTTATATACAGAACTGAATATTTTGTACTATAAGATGCCGAGAGTACAATGAAGGCAATATTAACTTTACCAAAATGTATATTTATAATATATAAAACTGATGATGGCCCTGCTCTTGAACAATGTACTTTCCTTGCATGATATCAAGTTTATGCTTTAGATCCAAGATAACAAGTAAGCATCATTTTTTAACCGGGGCATCGTTTCGTTTCTTTTTTGTAAATTGCGTGGTATTTTTGTAATGCTATATTTTGATAACGACTTTTTTACTTTCATTGTCTAAAGTTAGGAAATGTTACATAACCCGTCACAAATTATAATTTACAAAACTTAACTAAAATATCTTTTATTTTCTAAATCGTTTTTAGGAATGGACGGCGGTAAGTAATTGACCAAAGCATTTTGAAAAACCTGCTTCTATGGTGAAGGTTTTACTAACAATCACCGCTGTTTTCAGATAACACAACTTCTCTTTGCTAGCTGTATAAGCAGAAACAAATATAGACACCTCGTGTTTTCCTGTTTCATAAGTTGCAGGGCTCTTTCTTTATCTAGATCTGTTTCTTCTAACACATATATCCATGTTCCCTTAAGCCTGGCTCCTGATATTTGAATGACCTTGTGCCATTATCACATACAATAAGCTGCATGTTACTTTCTGATGGTTGGTTTGAATTATCCGTTTTGTTGCCTGTTTATTGGTGATTGTGAGAGAGATTTAAGTATTTTTGTCCACTCATTGTGTCATAAACAAGTAATTGTTATTTGGTCAGCGTTTGCATCGAAATAGTAACGTTAGCGAGCACAGCTCGTAGCGGACATGAAGTGCCCGCGACAGCGGAGAGCTCTACGGTATTTGAACGACATCATTTCATATAATGTTTGGATTTAAGTGTGATGTTTGTTAGTGTTTCTAGAAGCTAAAACAAAGAAGTTATCGAAGTAAAATATCCTAAGTTCTTACAACATTTCAGCTTCATAGAATTACAATAAAAGCGGCAGAAATTGTAAATACAAGCTAGTTGTTTCATACGCATTTGATCATTTTACTATTTCTTGATCTATACCTCAATCACAAACTTACTTATAGAGATTAGATTTGCTAGATTTGCTTTGCTCTTTTTAGTAGTCAATTGCAAGCTATAGTATATAAATGAGGATGAGTGTGTTAAGGCCAGTTCACACTGTATGTTTTATCATATGCAGCTTGAAATATATTTCAAATCATATAGTGTAAACCCCATGATTTCATTGAAACATGTAATTATATAGGAAATAGAACATGTTCTTCACCTTATTTCATGAAATAGGGAATTGGTTAAGTAAATTAAAGTATTGTAGGTCAGAGTTTAAAGCTTGATATACAGTGTAAACGGGCCTTAAGAAATAAAAGATCTACTTTATTTTTCTTTCACATAAAATTATATCTATCATTTGTACAGTATTGAAATTTTGTTTTGAAGTAAAAAAAATACAAGTTATTTCACAAACCATAATGTAAGATATATTGACCTATTAAGCGTCCATTCACAGTATTTAAGCAAATGTATAAAATGTTTTACATGTAGAATGATTTGTATTCTATAATGTTTTTTAAACGAAAAATTATTGTTTATTTCTGTCAAATCACGATCTACAAAATTGTTGACCAAACTTTGTTCCTCTGATAAAGTTTGGGCGTTTGACATCATTTTCAATTTCTTTGGCTCACTATTTTGTTTTCCTATTTCATTTCCTGTGTAAATCATACTGAAAACAAGGAATAATTGATTTGCGTAACCGAGATGATCTCTACTGTCCCATGGGCGTCAAACTTGACACCTTTTAAGAAATCTATATCGACCTGAAAACACAAATTGTGTCAAAGAAAAGAACGAAATGCAATTAATTATCAATTCTGACTATTGTTTTATGTGTTGGTATAAGGACTAAAAGTTTAACGGCTAGGTTGATTCATATTTCAATATCTTTTGTTTCTCACGTATTTGCTATCGCGAAATTTGTTATCTGATCATTTTACACAGTCTCGTGGGACAGGAAAAAAATCCATTGGTGCTTTGAAATGCGAATTTAATATATTACGTTTATAGTTTAGTTTTTGATCGAAGTTTTGAATAAAACAGTCACGATATTATTTGTGATGTCGGATTAGTTTTCATTGATAAATATAATAAGCAAAGTAGAAATTGTCTTCATATCACCTTTCAAAGGGATTAAAATCCGGTTCAGCCAAACAACATAAAATGTTTAGCAGGAAAAGTTTTAGCTAAAATGTAAAACGAATCTAACAACATTTCAGAGCACTCCTCAAATCGCGACTTTCTGAGCAACTGAATTCAAACGACATAATTAAAATTTATAAACGCCTTATCGATATTGGTTCTATTCGTAGAAAATGTCATTTGCATCCCCATTTATATTAAAAGAGAATTTCATCAAATGATAATTAGCGAAAACTAATAAGTGATAGTGTTTGTTAATTGCAGATCTTGGGTTATCTCACAATTTATGTTTCTGTTTAGGCTCGTAATTAGCGCTACATTTGATTGATACTCTTGCGGTTATTGGATCCATCAAACACTGAAATAGTACCTAATCTTTGGTCATTATTGGAATTAAACGATAGCAAAGCACTAAATTCAGATTTAAGAGCAGTCAGATAAGTGTTGGTTGATGTTATGCAATAAACAACATGGCTCAATGATGGAAGACAAGGCACTGATAATAGAATGAAGCAAACATACTGATTATTGAAATCAACGAGTATTATATAATGTTTGCTTTATTTTCACTTTGGGTTTACATCCGTAATAATTCCCTTTGCTTGATTTTTTTTTGCAACTAGAAGATGTCAGATAAAACTTGTCACTACTAAACTAGCCGGCAAAACACACAAGGCGATAACATAACACTAAAGTTACAGAAAGGAGCTAGCTGCATGTAAAAGGCAATAACATAACACTGAAGATACAGAAAGAAGCTAGCTGTATGTAAAAGGCAATAACAAAACATGGAAGATACAGAAAGAAGCTAGCTGTATGACAAAAGGTGATAAGGTGATAATAAAACATTGAAGATACAGAAAGAAGCTAGCTGTATGTTAAGGCAATAACAAAACATGGTAGATACAGAAAGAAGCTAGCTGCATGTAAAAGGCAATAACATAACACTGAAGATACAGAAAGAAGCTAGCTGTATGTAAAAGGCAATAACAAAACATGGAAGATACAGAATGAAGCTAGCTGTATGTAAAAGGCGATAACAAAACATTGAAGATACAGAAAGAAGCAAGCTGTATGTAAAATGCAATAACAAAACATTGAAGAAACAGACAGAAGCTAGCTGTATGTAAAAGGCAATAACAAAATATTGAAGATAAAGAAAGAAGCTAGCCGTGTGTGAAATGCAATAACAAAACATGGAAGATAAAGAAAGAGACTAGCTGTATGTAAAAGGCGATAACAAAACATTGAAGATACAGAAAGAAGCTAGCTGTATGTAAAAGGCGATAACAAAACATTGAAGATACAGAAAGAAGCTAGCTGTATGTAAAAGACAATAACAAAACATCGAAGATACAGAAAGAAGCTAGCTGTGTGTAAAAGGCAATAACATAACATTGAAGATACAGAAAGAAGCTAGCTGTATGTAAAGGCAATAACAAAACATGGAAGACACAGAAAGAAGCTAGCTGTATGTAAAAGGCGATAACAAAACATTGAAGATACAGAAAGAAGCTAGCTGTATGTAAAAGGCAGTAACAAAACATGGAAGACACAGAAAGAAGCTAGCTGTATGTAAAAGGCGATAACAAAACATTGAAAATACAGAAAGAAGCTAGCTGTATGTAAAAGGCAATAACAAAACATTGAAGATACAGAAAGAAGCTAGCTGTATGTAAAAGACAATAACAAAACATCGAAGATACAGAAAGAAGCTAGCTGTGTGTAAAAGGCAATAACATAACATTGAAGATACAGAAAGAAGCTATAGCTGTGTGTAAAAGGCGATAACAAAACATTGAAGATACAGAAAGAAGCTATAGCTGTATGTAAAAGGCGATAACAAAACATTGAAGATACAGAAAGAAGCTATAGCTGTGTGTAAAAGGCAATAACAAAACATTGAAGATACAGAAAGAAGCTAGCTGTGTGTAAAAGGCAATAACAAAACATTGAAGATACAGAAAGAAGCTAGCTGTATGTAAAAGACAATAACAAATATTGAAGATACAGAAAGAAGCTAGCTGTATGTAAAAGGCGATAACAAAACATTGAAGATACAGAAAGAAGCTAGCTGTATGTAAAAGGCGATAACAAAACATTGAAGATACAGACAGAATCTAGCTGTGTGTAAAAGGCAATAACAAAACATTGAAGATACAGAAAGAAGCTAGCTGTATGTAAAAGGCGATAACAAAACATTGAAGATACAGAAAGAAGCTAGCTGTGTGTAAAAGGCAATAACAAAACATGGAAGATACAGAAAGAAGCAAGCTGTATGTAAAAGGCAATAACAAAACATGGAAGATACAGAAAGAAGCTAGCTGTATGTAAAAGGCGATAACAAAACATGGAAGACACAGAAAGAAGCTAGCTGTATGTAAAAGGCGATAACAAAACATGGAAGATACAGAAAGAAGCTAGTTGTATGTAAAAGGCGATAACAAAACATGGAAGATACAGAAAGAAGCTAGCTGCATATGTAAAAGGCAATAACATAACATTGAAGATACAGAGAGACGCTAGCTGTATGTAAAAGGCAATAACCAAACATTGAAGATACAAAAAAAGCTATATGTATGTAAAAGGCAATAACAAAACATGTAAGCTAGAGAAAGAAGCTAGCTGTATGTAAAAGACAATAACAAAACATGGAAGATACGGAAAGAAGCTTGCTGTATGCAAAGGGCGATAACAAAATATGGAAGATACAAAAAGAAGCTAGCTGTATGTAAAGGCAATAACAAAACATGGAAGATACAGAAAGAAGCTAGCTGTATGTAAAAGGCAATAACCAAACATTGAAGATACAAAAAAAAAGCTAGCTGTATGTAAAAGGCAATAACAAAACATGGAAGATACAGAAAGAAGCAAGCTGTATGTAAAAGGCAATAACAAAACATGGAAGATACAGAAAGAAGCTAGCTGTATGTAAAAGACAATAACAAAACATGGAAGATACAGAAAGAAGCTAGCTGTATGCAAAGGGCGATAACAAAACACGCAAGATACAGAAAGAAGCTAGCTGTATGTAAAAGGCAGTAACAAAACATTGTAGATGCAGAAAGAAGCTAGCTGTATGTAAAAGACAATAACAAATATTGAAGATACAGAAAGAAGCTAGCTGTATGTAAAAGGCAGTAACAGAACATTGAAAATACAGAAAGAAGCTAGCTGTATGTAAAGGCAATAACAAAACATGGAAGATACAGAAAGAAGCTAGCTGTATGTAAAATGCAATAACAAAACATGGAAGATACAGAAAGAAGCTAGCTGTATGTAAAAGGCAATAACAAAACATTGAAGATACAGAAAGAAGCTAGCTGTATGTAAAAGGCAGTAACAGAACATTGAAAATACAGAAAGAAGCTAGCTGTATGTAAAAGGCAGTAACAGAACATTGAAAATACAGAAAGAAGCAAGCTGTATGTAAAGGCAATAACAAAACATGGAAGATACAGAAAGAAGCTAGCTGTATGTAAAAGGCAATAACAAAACATGGAAGATACAGAAAGAAGCTAGCTGTATGTAAAAGGCAGTAACAGAACATTGAAAATACACAAAGAAGCTAGCTGTATGTAAAAGGCAATAATATAACATTGAAGATACAGAAAGAAGCTAGCTGTATGTAAAAGGCAATAACAAAACATGGAAGATACAGAAAGAAGCTAGCAAAACAGAGGAAAACACAAGTAATAACAAAGCGACCGAATTGGGATACTGGTAGTCAATCTCAAGAAGACATAACAAGGCAGAGATGCACCGGAGAAATTAAAGATCGCAAAAGTTGGAACAAATAACAAATGCCAGAATCAATCTATGTATATTTTAGCACACTTAGGAAGGTTGGTTCATAGAAAAACGGTTTTGGTAAAAAAATTTGTTTCGATCACACAAAACCGTACATAAACATTATCGTATGTTGTTAACGTTTTCATGGCTTCTGTTGATGGGTTTATCAAAACCAACCTTACGTGAGATAACAACCACGAAATCCTCCGGGTAAAACACCACCGTATGTGTAAGATATAGACAAAAAGGCTAAATGAAACATTTTTAAAAACCATGAGACGGTGAACACATTCATCAGTGAACTCTTTATGAAACGACACCCTTTTCCTAAGCAAGATGAATAAATTATTACTTGCCAGCTAATATGCTGGCTTCTTTCTATATCATCAATGTTTGACATCTGAGCCACCCCAAACCCTCGAAAAGTAACCAATCAATTGGTCATTACGGGATCCCCCATGGAACACTTCGGTATGTAATCTAATAGCCGGAATGATGTTGTACTATATCTTTTGTCCCATTACAAGAGTTCTACAGATTTTATTTACGGTTAATCAATATTGACTTTTACAAATTGTTACAGAAAGGTTTGTCGTTGTATATTAACGTTATGTCAAAATAAGTGCTACATCTCCGTAACGGTATCTTCATCTCCATGGTTCTGGGTCTTGTACAAGTCTAGATCCTTCATTAGAAAAGACAAAAGTTACTATTCTGGAAGTTAAGGTTATGTAGTTTTCTCGTGCAGCTTGTATAGAAATGTTTAAACTTAAAAGGAGTTCTATGATAAATGAAGTATTGAAGCGAAAACCTGAGCGAGGTTAAACTCACAATTCCGCTTAGACCATCATGGCCACGCAGCATTTTTTTCTTGTTTTGATTAAATACTGCGTTTCGTGCGTTGTGAATTGTATTGCATCGTTAATATGTGTCTTTTCTGTTTAGTTTCCCCGATTGCAAGACAACGAGTCGCAACTAACGATAAGTTTAAGGAGTATATAATGTCTTATATACGACAGACCCTCTGGTCAAGTCTGAATAATGCACGGCAATAGACCTCAAAGGAAAATGAATTAGGAACACAAAAATGGACGATATTAGATTAAAGCTATAACTATTCTATGTTGAGGAGTAGTCTGCATACGCCATGGATGGCTTTAGGGTTTCCATCAACTAGAATTACAAATATGTTTACCACGTTAAAAGGAAAAGAATAATGAAACCTTTAAAATATTTTTGCTTTCAAATAGTAAAATAAATCTCTCCAGATATGAAATAAAGAATCCTTTAATGTGCTCTGGTAGTCACGATCAAGATAAAAGCTATTGTATCCAAGTTATTTTTTAATCTGTGAACTTTTGACAACAGCAAAGAAGCCTTAAAAATCTTTTAACTGACAGATAATGACAAGAGAGATAAGTAGTTCCTTACACTTAACTAAGTTTTGACAGAAAACACGGTAAATTAGATGCTTCTAATAATCTAGGATTTTGTGAGAAAAACTAGCTGACTTTTATTTTGTGGACATATAACCATTGCCTTTTTTACTTTTGTATCAGTGGCGGTTCCAGGATTTTTGAAAAAGGGGGGTCCTCGATAGAAAAGGGGGGGTCCAAAACTATAATTTGATGATTTTTGCCCAAATTTTGCATGAAAATCAAAGAATTTTCCGACGAAAGGGAGGGTCCAGACCCCCTGGACCCCTCCTCTGGATCCGCCACTGTGTATGCTGCAACTGGCAGTTTATGAAAGCTTGTTATTATACGTCTGGTATTTATTTGGACATGGACGTCATTAATACATTTAACCATTTTTTTTACTTCTTTAACATATGGCAAAATTCTCAGATACGATGTAGATTTTGTTTAATTTGCACTTTTTGTTCTGTTTGTTGATATTTTTACTTATGTTTTTTTTTCAGTTTCTGATGTTCTGTTGTTTTTGTTCTTCTTTGTCCTATCATATTTTTTACAAAAGACAAAAAGAGACCAATTTTATTAAAAAAAAAGCTTGTTAATTCAAATGACACCCTTTTCTTCTTATAGGTAGTTATGGTGCCAGGGGCATGGACAGATTTAAAAAGATGGCGAAACAATACAATGTGTGTATTCCATTCGACGAAGGTGTAGCTGGAGAATCTTCAGTGCAAGACTTTGAAGTCATTGTAAAACAACTGATGAAAATAGGCAAAGCCAAAGTGATTGTTTGTTTCTGTGAGGGAAGAACAGTGGATAATCTAATAAATGCCACGACAAGGGTACCAGGGGCTAAAAACTATTTTCTCATACTAGGAAGGTACGTGTTGGCCCGGGCGTGTTGGTGTGTTGATCAAATTAAGTATTAATAAATTGGTAGGAATAGACATGGCATATATGTGCACGAACAGATAAAACCCTTATCTTAGAATATTAAAAAATGTTGAAAATAAGTTGTACTTAAAAATTCATTTTGTCAAAAATGACAATCTCAAAGTATACAAATTAAACTTCACGTGTAAATCATAAGAGATAGAAAACTTGAAAAGTCTCATCCTCTAGCATGTGAAGAGAAAGACAGTTTTGTTTAAATTATTTTATACAACAAACGATATATTTTTACCGACAATTACCATCAAACACAAACAAAAACTAACAGAAAAATATGGAGATATTAACAAACATCAGATAAAGAAATTTGCAGTCGTTAATTTTGAAAAGTTAAATTTCCCTAGTTACGATTCCCCGAGCTCTGATTTAGAAACTCAGTGCAAGTCAGATGTCATGCTTTCTGTAAAATAACAACGTTCTAACCAGTGGTAGAACCTACATGGATGCTATTCATCTTGTGCTGCCATTAGGTTTTGAAATTTCTTCGTTATCAAACTATCATGCATATTGTTAATGCTTTGAGTATAGCTAAAAAGGCCTACTTAAAAGATAGAAGCGTGATCCGCCTACATTCATATTTCTAGCGTTTCAGTTTATGAAATTATACAACATAAATTTCAACCTATGGTTTACTTAGTGTCATTCTTTCACATTGTTTTTCTTCGATTTCCATCAATTCGCCACCTAGCCGACTCCCACACCTAACAACACAATATTATAAATTATTCAAAGATGTTTTTGTAGTGGCGCAGATGTAACTTGGTTCTTAGGTTATACTTTTTTCAATCTCATTGGTATATAGCTGTTTTAACTCAACAAAGGGTATAATTAAAACATCTCTTATTCTTCATTTTGCTTTAAAGTTGCTAGAACACTGTTGATCAAAACACCTGCGGACAAAAAAATACTATGTTATTATGGACAAATTGAGAAATGCCTATTTCAATTAAAAGAAAATGTTGAATGTTCTTTTGCTTCTGTGATTAAATTTATGGGAAGGAATGCTTCATTAATCAAATTTATAAGGATTTAAAAACACATATATACAGATAAGAATGTGTTTTTTAACAAATAACTTCATTAATGATTAACTTGAGTTTTTTATTTGTGCTTATCTTAATGCCAATCAAACTACCATTTCCAAATTTTCCAAAGTTTACACCACCAACATGATACTCTAATATATTTATCTACTAAGTACTAAAATGTCCTTTTCTTCTACAGTGATGGTTGGAATGACAGACCAGACGTCGTCAAAGATCAAGAGAGCGCGGCAGCAGGTGGCATGTCTATTAAACTCCATTCTCCTTTGATAGATTGGTTTGACGATATGTTCCAGAATCTAAATCCGTACAGAAACGATAGAAATCCGTGGTTCCAGGAATTTTGGCAGGAATCTTATAAATGTAGAATTCCAGGAGCAAAGGCAACTATATATAACAGAACCTGTTCAGGTATTATGAGGGGTTTTACGTCAGGCGTCATGTGTTTATGTCAGTTGTTCGACCATGGGTTACCGGTACTTCTTTCAAAGAAAATTAAAAATTCGTAAATTGCATCATCCTTATTTGCTATATATTTTTGAACAACATATTTTTTGTGCACAAATGTATATGCCTCTCCCCCAAACTTGAAATTCCATGATTTCTCCCTATGCAAACTATACACAAAATATCTGTTTGCCATAGACGTGATATATGAGCGATGCTAAAAGGCGGCATGGAAAGGTACCACGAACGTTACAAATATAGAAAATACATTATATAGCTTGACTTTTGAAAGATTTGTTCAGCAAGCCATTGACTCTTATCTACCCTTATTCAATGAACAAAGCTGCGAATTTCAAACTCCTTGATTTACATCCAGAACTTATTTCGGATAAAAAATAACTTTCAGAGTTACTATTGAGATATAGAATTATTCATTTGACACGAACTTGAAGAAAAAAATTAAGAAATTTTAAAACAGGCTGTATTCTTTAACTCACATTTCGCCGTCATGCAAAATAAAACTGGAATAGATTAAAACAATCATGAAAACCTCGGCGTTTAACTTTGATAACAAAGTACTAAAACCTATATATACACCTTTCTCAATGCTTTAGGAATGGAGAGGAATCCAAGTTACGTCCAAGATTCTAAGCTAGGATTTATAGAAAATGCTCTTTATACCATGGCGTATGCTCTTCATGCCATGCATCAGGACCTTTGTGATGGAGTTTCTGGAGTTTGTAAAGCAATGTCGCCAGTGAAGGGGTCGCTGTATCTAAAATACCTACTGAACGTTTCTATGACAACGTACAGCAACACAACACTATATTTTGACGAGAAAGGCGATCCTCCAGCAAGGTGAGTTCAATAACTCACTAACTAACTAAGCTATGTTTTTTTTAATTATCCTGTTTTTACAACCACTGTAAATATCTAAAGCTTTTTGACAGCTAATAGTCAAGGGAACCTTTATATTTAGCTTAGTTAAGAGAACTGCTACAGTAATGAAAAATATTATTTATTTAAGATGTAAAATAAAGCTTCTACAAAAACGTGAACGAATTGACTATAAAATTCCTTACATTAAGGAAAATATCAAGATTATTGAGCGAGGCTTGCCGAGCTATTAAATTATCAAATTTATTTTCCGAGATGTTTTAAAAATTCTAAGAATCCAGAATTAAGTCTGTAATGTCGTAAGCTAAACAATTGCAAAAAGTTGACCATCGATTGCACGTGCAATTTCGCTTGGAAAATAATATCTCTAAAGGAAATATTTATTTTTCCATAACTAGTTGACTGAAAATCGAATGAAAATTAGAGAAACAAATATTTAACACATATCCAATAGCTCAATTTATAATATAATACAAAATATATATATATCATATATTTAAGCATAAATATGGTCTTTTTAAATATGCATTATAGGACAAAGCACATTAACTATATCGCATACCCTATATTGCACCCCCTATAACGCACCTCTTACCCTATATCGCACCCCTTATCCTATAATATCCCATTAACCCTCGACCTATATCATACCTCGGGCCGTTGGCCCTCGGTATGATATATAGGTGTCTCAGGTAAATACAGCATATGATACAGATTTTGCCATGTATTATTCAGTATATATTTTCATGAAGGTTCGTCTGTCACTCTTTGCCCCAGATAAAAAAATTTGGTAGTCTTACAATTATTTCAGAGCTAAAATGAATAAGTCTTGGTTTGTTCTAGACATAATTCAATTAACAAAAGTACATGATCAAATGATCTTATTGGTTATTCTAGGAATAGCATGTCTGTGATTTTTTCTTTATGTTAAAATATTTTTTCTCGTAGAAGCATGTCCCCTCCTGATATAACATTTATCAATTTTCCTGGATTTGTTTATCAGGAGGCAGTTGCTTTGATGAAGTCCATTAAACAATTCAAAATTGTCAATCCTTCCATTGTCATTAATGCCATCTCATATCTATGGAAGCCCTCGGAAGTCATGACCAGAAATATGATAAACAATCGTAATTATCAATATCTGAGTGCTGTCTCTGATCACATTCTGCCAGTTAATTCGTCAATATGTACCCTGCATGGACATTTATAGAGTTGGAGTTTTTATTAACTTTTCGATTACAATACTGGAGATGGTTAACCATGCGAATGACATGTCCATACATCATTTCTGATGACCAGTGGAGATTATTAACGCCATATCCTTCTCCATTTCTTTGTGG
Organism: Arcuatula senhousia; assembly: GCA_963971305.1. Classification (NCBI taxonomy): domain Eukaryota; kingdom Metazoa; phylum Mollusca; class Bivalvia; order Mytilida; family Mytilidae; genus Arcuatula; species Arcuatula senhousia. Next base: position 47,543,341 of record OZ020309.1, on the reverse strand, counting down.
TATAGGAACCGTAGTTATACATTATAATTGATTGAGATATGTGAATCACATTTTTTTTTAATAAGCATTCTCTGAACATTTTTCTTTTTGAATTTTTCTTTTACAAAGTATGTGTTATCGAATGTTTATCCCCTTTCTGCACCTTTTTCTTATAGCATTTCTTTTTAAATGTATTAATTTGAAATTGCATTAAAGCATTCAAATACAAAACCAAAGTGTAAAATGTAAATGATGCTGCATGACTGAAAAAAGCAAGGTATTAATAAACTGCAATGTAACACATCCAGTTTGCTTAATCTGTAATTGGGCGCAAATAAAATAACAATAAATTTTTTTTCAGATATGATATCATGAACTTTCAAGAAATAAAGGACGAATATGGTAATGTGTCCTACAAATATGTACAGGTGGGTTCATGGGAAACTGGACGCCTGAAAATGGATGAAAATGATATTTTCTGGCCAAGAACTGGAAAGGGCAACGTTATGCCGTCCGTCTGTAGTGAACCCTGTAAAAAGGGCCATGTTAAGGTTTGTGTTTAAACAGTCATCAAACGACTAGAAATAGTTCGGTCCAGTGAAAAGTATAGGGCTATAAAACAAAAAACAAAAACTGGTGATTTATTTTTTATGAGTTTTTGTTTGTTTATTTGTTTGTTTTTAATTTGTTTTATTTATTTTTTCGGAAGGAGTGGGAAGGGATGAATTTTCGTTCGACAAGAATTAATTAGCAGTTGTGCTACTTAAAAAACTAGGGAATCCCTGTGGCAAAATGAGACATGAGACATTTCATTTTCATTGAGGTATTTATTGACATAAAGCTGTAACTATGTAAAGTTCAACATCTTTTTGTTAAGATGCATTAGATTATAATCCGAAGATTTCTTATATATAACGTTAAGAAATCATATGAATGTCTGAAAAATTACAGTTCATCGGCCTTGTTAACCTATTTTAAAATAAGATGATAAGTTTTGACGTTGTAATAGGAATAAAAGCTCTTTAACTAGGTTATTTTTCAGTCAATAAAGATGTCTTTGGGGTCTTGTCAGTTTTCTTAAGGTTTCTTATTTAATTCCTTGGACGAATTATTTAACCTGGTTAGTAGCTAATGTTGGAAACTAAGTCGAATTCTAATGTCTTATGAAGCGATATATATACTTTTTTTCTTCATGTAACTCCAAAAGTGTTCTTCATAATGTTAACAGACGCAATGAAATGCCTGTTATATACTCGAAAGCAAGAAACAAACAAAACAATATGAACAAGGAAATGGAAAAGGAAACTAGTGACAAATTGAAAATGCACGTATAAGAAAAACCAAAACCAGAAAAAGGCAAATTCATATTTAAAGAAATATTCCGGAAAAACCATTGTAGCCATTTGAGATTATTGCATTTATTTCATGTAACACACCAATCGCGTCAAAATAAAAGATATAAAGTTGTTTTACAAGACAATATCTTATGCTAGAAAAGCAACAAATATGTAACCTACACTTTCCTCTCAACCAAAATGTCACTATGCATTACAAGAAATTTGAGAAAAAGAAATGTTTGTTACCTTTCAGAGTATAGAGACAAATATTAAATGCTGCTGGAAGTGTACAAAATGTGAAGAGAATGAGATTTTATTGGACGAAGAAACCTGTAAGAAGTGTCCCGGGGGATGGTGGCCAAATGAGGATCTGACAGGTTGGTATAGGTTTATATCTAAAAACAAGAGGATCCCAGGAGCCTGAATCGCTCACCTGGTCTTGATGTCAACCCTATGAAAACTTTTGTATAGCTAAATGAGCTGAATGTTTAAGCAAGAAAAAAGCTTTTCTTTATCTGCAATAGTTTTCATTCTAAATAAGCAAAAAACTCTATTATTCACCTTTTAAGGGGTCTGACAACTTCAACCCTAAGGAGACTTTAATGGAGCTAAATGAGCTGAACATTTGTGATTTTTTGAATTGCTGTTTGTTTATGTTTGTTGTGTCGCGTACACTTATTCCACATCTCAACATCGTCTATTGAAGTAAGCAACAGCTTTTCTCTATCTGCAATAGTTTTCATTCTATAGGCCAAAAACACGAAAAAATTCTATTTTTCACCTTTAAGGGGCTGTAACCCCTATAAAGGGTCATCTGACAACAACCCCATGGAGACTTTTGTAGAGCTAAATGAGCTGAACATTAAAGCAAGCAACAGCTTTTCTCTATCTGTAATAGTTTTCATTCTATAGGCCAAAAAAGATGAAAAAACCGCTATTTTTGGCCATAAAATGGCCATAACCCCTATCAAAGGTCATCTGACAACTTCGACCCAATGGAGACTTTAGTAGAACTTTTGATTCTGAAGAGCTTAGGATTCTCCGGATTTTTTCTATCTGTTATGGTTGCTGAGTAATAAGCCATTTTAAGTTATTTTACCCTATGTTCTATTTTTAGTAGCAGCAATCATATTTTTTATCGAATCATTTCAAAATGAGGATCGTTTGTTGCCAACATGTCATATATCATTCCTGCAAAGTTTCAGTTAAATTGGTTCAGTGGTTTTAGAGAAGAAGATTTTTGAAATTGTTAACGGACGACGGACGACCGACGACGGACGACAGAGGACGACGGACGACGACGGACGCATAGTGATGGCATAAAAATGCACTGGGACTTAAATGGCCCTAAATAGGGTGATGTGGATCTTTAGGTAAATGATCAGAATTTTACATTACAAGGCTTTAATATTCGTAAATCTATAGATTCCAACGTCTTCTTATTTTAATTGTCCGTTGTTATTTTTTTCTACTGTTCAAAGATACTAGGTTGTGTCCGTACTCTTATTCCACATCTCATTATCTTCTATCAAAATGGTAAACAATTCAGTGTCATTATGGTCTTTCAAAGTGTTGGATGTACATGTATCTGATGGTATGGACCATTTCTATAGCCTTAGACTATCTCTGATTTTCTAATATTTTATAATTTGGATTTTTGTTATGATTATGCATTTAAATGTGTGGACATGTATTGTAAACTTGTATCCGAATTAATTCTTGCAATTAATTTTGCTGTTTTTCATTTAATACAATCATGTACTCTGTGATATCCCCCAATCTTAGTGTTTGGCTTGAGTTTTGGAACTAATAGTACATGCTTTTAGTGGTTACATACATCTTGTAATTATTAATTCAAATAAGCACTCAATGTAATTTTCTATCTCTGAAATACCAGAAATTTACTCTTTCCTTGAAAATGGTTAAGTTGCCTTTTCAAGATTCTGCTTACAAATGTCAATCAAAGCTTCCAAATATCTCAATTTGACATCTTTTATTTATTACGGAAAGAATGTTTTTAAGGAAAATCCCTGAAGATTTTTACATGCACATTGCGTAATAATTTCACCGCTTTAGCTGACCTTTCGTGAAATTCAAAATGAGTTTGATACATAAAATGTCAAATTAGGAAAATGAGTTTTTAGAAAGTAATTATCATCACTTCGGAAGTGCAAGCTGTAAATAATGAACTGATTCCCGAGAGTTCTAGACAAAATAATTCATAATTGTAGATAGGACAGACCATGTATTATAAAAGATTGTAATCGGATTCTAAGTTTTATGAAGGGTTGTTACTCGCGAAAATGTCAGTGATTTTAACCATTGATGACTATTGAAAAGGTCAGTCAAAATGTAAAACCATGGAACTTGATAAGCATACTAGTACCAGCAAAATCGAACGTTGTACACGAATGTAGGCGACACAGCAAGGGCGATGAACAAACTTAAGAGAAGCTCGATTTGTTGAAAAAAAATCATCAAACGTTTCGCTGAATTCAAATTTTTAGTCCACCATTTAATTTAAATTTAATAGATCATATAGATGATAATGAGACGTGGAAAAGTGTATGCGACACAGCCCTCATAAACAGTCATATGCCTGAAAATGTTACCTTTCTGTGAAATAACTAACAGCGCTACTTACATTAATAATTTCTAATTGTACGTTTTTGCCTTCAGATACATCTGTCTGATAATTATAACCAATCTAATTATTTTTCATGAACAAAAACTTGAAACGATCTATCAAATTTTGGAAAAAGGACTTAGAATATAAAAAAAAAACGTGAGAACAAATTAATGACACGAGTGAATGATGTGCTCCAACGTGCTAAGGGTTTCTTTTTCTTGATACCCACTTGAACCAAGCATAGGCTTATGAAAGAACTAGGTGATTAAAGACTTTAGAATATTCTCCTGGTCTACCAAAACATTCATCAAAGTGAAAAAACCCAAAATTATACCAAATATCAAAAAATAAACGAACGGATACCAAGTGATGGCAGTTTAAAAAACTGCTTACTGTAATAAGGGTAGGCCATAAAGGGACAAAGACAATATAAAGTGGATAGCTACACGACAACGCCGCTGCTAGTTTTAATATATGCATATAGTAAACACACAGCACAGTCGTATATCAAAATAAATCTCATCTGCACAATTCTGCAAAACCAAAAATTTAAAAAATTTACCAACCGTTCAGTAGGACGTTGTCGTGCTGAATGAATGAGCAGTAAAATACGCGCCAAAAATCTAGAAACCCCTGGGCGGGAAAATGAAAATCACTACGCCACTTATGATGAACTAACACCCAGGAGAAATTAATTTCATTCTAATTCATTTCATTTAAACGAATGAAATTATAATTCTCCTGGTCTACCAAAACATTCATCAAAGTGAAAAAACCCAAAATTATACCAAATATCAAAAAAATAAACGAACGGATACCAAGTGATGGCAGTTTAAAAAACTGCTTACTGTAATAAGGGTAGGCCATAAAGGGACAAAGACAATATAAAGTGGATAGCTACACGACAACGCCGCTGCTGAACAAAAGAACGGGAAAAATAATAAGACAAAAGTTTTATATTCCTAACTTTTTAGAGACTTCCAAACGGGACTCTAAAGTGTCTTTAACATAACCATCTTTTGAAGTTTCTGATTTCCAACGTCCGTGACGCTTAAAAAGTCAATCAGGCACACCGAAATTGGCAGCTGCGGTAGCACCTCCGGCTCGTAGACTGTGTAAACCAAAGTCTTTAATGTTAACAAACGGAGCAAAGACTTCTTGAAATAGTTCCCTCATACGTGTATAGGAAAGCGGTCTGTCCGATCGGAAAATGTGAACGCCTTTCACAAGAGACAAATTACGAAATAAAAATTCATCGGAGTCTTCTTTAATACCGGTCCATTGTAAATACATCTGTAGATTCTTCACGGGACACAAACGAGTATCAGTTTTAGATATAAGGAGCCAGTTTCCGTCTCGATAAATATCGGTTTTGCTTTTCTCAATGAACACAGAAATGTAATGACTATAAAATTTCACATCGCATCTCCTTAGATTTAACAATTCCGAAATACGTAAAAATCCAGCATACGAAAGCAAACATGCACATATAGTTCGTTGAAAATAAATGTTATCCAAAACAAAGAACTTGTCGTACATCTTACTAAGCAACTCGGGAGTAATCGGCTCTTTCTTCTTCACGGAAGAACAGTTTCTCCGGGCCGCACCTTCGAATACATTTCTAACTAACGCTGAGTCAGTAGGAGACGATGCACCAATAATGGAATGTGCCCATTTTAAACTGTAAAACGCATCTGTGATCGGTCCACGAGATTTACTTGACTGTACGAGAGAAGTTATATATAATGCCAAATAAAAAGGTTTAGCAGGGAAGATGTCCGAGTCATTAATACTATGTTCACGTGCCCACAATCGCCAACGACGGAAACCATAAAAATACTTCTTAACGGTATTGGACGCTTTCGATTCAGATAATAATGATGGAACCAATTCAGTTAACTTCAAAAGATCAGCAGGTAGTTCAGCAATGTCCCCTCTGAAAGCCTGCAAAAACATATTTGTAAACAAATATATAATCAAAATATGATTACATAATAAAATAAGAGCTTAATGCCAACAATAATAACAAAATTACTAAATATAATGTCAAATCATATATAATCTAAATACTGTCCATATGCATTACACAATAACCACCACCACACAGGACCCAAACCGGTTAAAGTTAGTAATTTAGAGAAACTCTAAAATCCAATCTTAAAGCCAACATCTTAAAAGGCAAATCAATATTGCCAAATACCGACTTCTTACCTCTACCAGAATTGTAAGATGACTTGTTAGTAGGGAGATAAGTATAGTCCACCACCTGCTCAATAAACCCATCACCAGTAGGACAAAGAAAAGGCCAATAGTTAGCAGATCTCCACAAAGGTAAAATGATAGTACCATAACCAATACACTGTTTTAAGTACGTAAGTACTTTAAGAATAATACATACAGGCGGAACAAACAATCCGTTCACACCTGACCAGTCAACGGTAAACGCATCAATTCCTATTGAATTAACGTTCCAAAATCTGGAGTAGAACACAGGTAGTTTAAAGTTATAATCGCTAGCAAACCAATCAATTTCGTGGGGTCCCCAAAGGGAATCTAAGTATTCGAATAAATCAACTGTTATACCCCAGTCATCAAAGTCAATGATACGACTAATAAAATCTGAGCGCTCGTTTTGCGAACGAGGAATCCATTCGACTTCTAAGGTCATGTCATACTTCAAACAAGTCTGATAAATGTCATAGGCAATATCCTGCAATTGCCCTTTCATACTTCCCTTAGTAATGATAGAAACTACATTCTGGTTATCAGTGAACCATTTCAAATGTTTATCCTTCACAAAATTAAGAAGTGAAAATAAAACATTTCTAACAGCTTTAAGCTCTCTCCATGTAGAACTCTGTCTAGCTTCAGTTTCTGACCACATACCATGAGGTATGCTTACTGGATTATGTACAATATAGCCACCGTACCCGGTATTACTCGCATCGCTATATATCAAAGTGTGACATGAAAAATCTGATTTAAACTTCTTAAAATTAATAGTAGAAATGTTATCTCTCCAAAAAATCAAATTTTCAAAACTGTCATCTGACAAACGTATATAAGAATTCCAAGAAGGAGCCGACAAAATATCAATGCTTATATATTTAGTCATAATGTAAGCTATGTTGCCTATAACATAAGACATAGATATAATCTGTCCAACCATGGATGCTACAGTACGTACATGTATCGCAAGAGATTGATCATGAATTAATTCAATATCATGAATAGTCTTAGCAAGTTTATCTATCCTATCAGATGGAATACTTAAAAGGCCTTCTGTAGTATCAATATGATATCCTACAAATGTTAGTTGTCTCACTGGTTCCCAAGTGGACTTTTCTACTTTAGGTACAAAGCCACTGTTTATCAAATCTTGTTTCACTTGCTTGGACATATCAATACACATTTGTTTATCATAATGTGTACCCAAGCCGTCATCCAAATACATCAAAATTTGTTTACCTTCGCCACGCCACTTTTTTATAAGTGGACGTGTAACTTTAGTAAAAATGTAGCAAGCGGAACTAAGTCCAAATGGCAAAACTAAAAATTTAAAAAATCTGACTTTACCATCATATATCCATGAAAATCCTAAAAAATCAGTATGCGGACTAAAAATGTCAATGTGATGGTAAGCGGAATGAATATCAAATTTAAAGCAATAATAACCACTCTTAATAAATTGCATAGCAATTCTAATGTCTTCAAACTTTACGCTAGTCTTCCATAAATGCTTATTAACATGTCTGAGATCTAAAATCAGTCTCTTCTTGCCATTATTCTGAATAGAAACAGTAAGTGGATTAACAACAATAGGTTTATCAACACACTCTACAATTAAATCTCGGATCAAAAGGTCATTAATGGCCTCAATAACAAAAGAACTGTTCATAATAGCAGACTTATTATTATGTAAAAAGACTGAAGGCGGTGTAGTGTAAAATGGAATCTTATATCCAGATGAAATAGTGTCTAAAATAAAATCATAACATCCAATAGATTTCCAAAATCTCAAATTCGATTTTAACCGGCCTTTAACACGAATGTTAGCTTGACCTTGTTCATATTCGAAATAATCGTCTGTTAAATTAGCATCAGATGATTTAAAAGTACATTTACTATCATAATAATTATACTCATCTTTTATAAATTCATTCTGTTGGTTTTCCTTGTTTAAGCTGGGACTTGGGGTTGAAGGGACACCTGTTCCTGTAGTGCTGGAACGAACCACATCCATAACAACCTCCTCCCTGTTGACTTCGAATCGGGATCCCACCATTTGTGTATCCTGGCACACCTGAGTATAGCGGGACACCGGTAAACCAGGATTGGGGTTCACGAAAGGGCTGCTGTGGACGAACATTAGCTGCAAAAATAGGATTGTACTGAGCAGAACCTGAAGCACTAGGAATGATCTTTTTTGGACCCTTTTTATCCGACTTAAACTTGCGCTTACGAAGCGCCCTGTTTTCTGCCTTATTAATCTTATTCTCATCGTCGGTATCGCTAGCGACCGGATTGGACTCATACTGCCTTACAGTCTCCCAACCGGCCTCACTACTGTCAGCTATTTTAATAAGCTTGTTCCTTTTCTTGACCTTGTCAGCTGTTTCAATAATAGTGTCACGTGCATAGTCAAATTTAGAATTCTCAATAGCCCAATTAACCTGCTTTAAATCTTCTAGGATTTCTGAATTTAAAGAATATTGGATTTTATTGCTTTCAAATTTCCACTTGTACTCCTGATCGTGTTTAAGTTTTTTGACTTGTGAAGCTACAGAAACTGCCGAGCCATGTACTTCATTTTTTAATTCTAACAATTCTTGGGATAATTTGGAACTAATATCACCTTGAGCCTTGACTTCTTTTAAAATATCTCGAAGTGTCACTTCATCTCCTGGGTCATCTCGCTGGTCATCACCACGGGCAGCCATAAGTGCAGATCAAATTTACCAACCGTTCAGTAGGACGTTGTCGTGCTGAATGAATGAGCAGTAAAATACGCGCCAAAAATCTAGAAACCCCTGGGCGGGAAAATGAAAATCACTACGCCACTTATGATGAACTAACACCCAGGAGAAATTAATTTCATTCTAATTCATTTCATTTAAACGAATGAAATTATAAGAATATACTTAAACTGGTAATAAGAACAACAAAGAAAGTAAGTAGTTGGCTCTTAATCATTCATTGTTTTGACGTGGGGTGTCGGATTTAGAACTGATGTATTTGATTCTTTTACATCAATCGATAAATGTTTCTTAGCTAGTTGTCAGTAACTTCGAGTGTTCTCAAGAGAGTTCCTCCTTGTCTTGTTGTTTTCGTACAGTATTTTGTCTTAGGTTCTCTCTTGTTGAATTGAACTTTTATCGATTGAGTTTTACAGTGTGTTTAATATGTAGCTTTGTCAAGCTTATCAATAGGGGGAAGGTTGGATCCAAAAAACTAGTTTAACCCCGCCACATTTTATATGTGCCTGTCCTAAGCCAGGAAACTTTGCCAAAGCCTTTGTTTGTCCTTGTCATTCTATGTTAACTGTTTTATGCCAAGAATTGGGTCTTTCGTTGATGATTTAGGGATTGGTTTTGATACTTTTGTATTGTATTATAAGTCTTGGGCCAATGCAAGACGGTAAGCAGTGACCTATGGTCATGTTGAAGACTGCTTGCTGTTTTCCGTTGTGATTTTTTGAATTGTTGTTTGTTTATGTTTGTTGTGTCGCGTACACTTATTCCACATCTCAATATCGTCTTTTAGAAAAGTGCAAACACACAGACAGTGTTATGCTAAAAAAAAAGAATAAATAAGCAAAAGCAAATGAAGCAGCGAAGTGAATAGTTTTATTGGCGATGCAATTGGACATTTTGGTCCCATTGGATCTCATTATTTGCACACTCAGTCATTATTTTGTTATACTTAAAAACCTTTATGGGACTTAGAGATCTACAAACAGCTAATGCTATAATTCTGTCATTACTCGGTTCATTCTCAGATACTCTATTATAATGAAATGTGTATCCAATCTTGGACAGAATATTCCTCTCTTATTTAATTCTAATCTGGCCATCTCCATCGTCGTACAATTTTATTCACTAATGTTTTTTATACCATTAAAGACGTAAAATGATGTTTGCCTTACCATTTTATGTGTCTGTCGTTTCATATTAGTGAATTTTGAGTTGATAAGATAAATGATAACGAAGTAAGGTTGTTATAAAATCATCCAACGCTTATTAAAGCTACTGATTTGACTAATAGCTTTAGAAGAAAAAAGCTTTTGATGAGAATATCGTAGATATTTCTTTAAAAATAACCAGATGGAGTTTAATGAAACAGTTTCAGTTGCATTGTCCCCTTTCAAAAGAAGCAAAGACACTAATAAGGCATTCAAAATATTTAAATAAGTTTTACAGATGTTGATTTGTTATATATAGGGTTTTGTTTAATTCTCCTTTCACAAATTTGACACGCTGAAGTGAGCATAAGCAACGCAACGGGTGTGTTTCAACAAGCAGGATCTGCATACTCTTCCGGAGCATCTGAGTTCACTGTCGTTCCGTCTGCGTTGTTGATTGCTTTACAGCTCCCTTTGTGTGCTCTTAAGTTGTCTCGTTTGTGTCTTTGTACTTTCGGACTTTTGACATTCGAATGCCCCATTAGTGCCCCTCTGCTTCTTCTATTGTTATCAGAAAAAAGGTTTGAATTAAGTGCTGTATATTCCTAAATACATGCATCCGACATATCTCATAATCTGATGCCATTTCTGAGATGCCGAATAATTTGATGCAAACACACTGAACTCCACCAATAAACTTAACTTTTTTGGAAGTTCCCCACAAAACCAATCTTGTACAAGACACTTACTCAATCTGCTTTCATCATGTTAACTGCTGAAAAATGTCAAATTTAGGAAACGTTAAGACATAAAACATCCGGAAAGCACAGCTCACATTAACGGATCTGTGAAAAGCAATTATCTTTCAATTATTTTATTGTTTATTGCAGAATCATACAGAGTTCTACTTGAGTTTTTCTCTTTTGTTTATGGAGCTGATGTAACTGTTTATAGTCTTTAGGATTTTTCATACCTTATTCGTTGTCATAATATAAGGGACGGACCATTTAACTTGAAGGAGTGGCTTGATTTTTCGTTTTTGTCAGAATTTTTTTCCGCTCTATTTATGTTCTGAAGGCGTCGTGTATTTTTTCATTATTGGCATAATTTTGTATAACAGGAATCCTTCTTCAGAATATTATTTTTCTTACCCTCTGACGCTGCCAAAATATTTTTTTTCCACCAAAGTCATTTTCAAAATATTTTTTTTTACGGAAAAGAGCCAAGACCCTCTCCCTTTCAAGTTGAATGGTCGGTCCCTAAGAATGTCAATTCTTACAACATAACAGAGTTGTTTATGTTGTGTTGATTGTTGACTTCAACCATAAACTACCTGGTTGAATAATCAACAAAAATAAATAAAAATGTTGGTATAGGACGGTTTATTTGTTAATTTAAAAAAAAAAGAAGGTTTAAATGTTTTCAACAGGACTATAGGTACCATGTGTTCATCAAAATTTGTACTTTTCATATTTTTTTCTGTTAATCTATTGCAGTAGATTTACTCAAGACATGTTCCTTGTCTAGTGCCTTTGGAGCGTCTATCATAATTTGACATAGTTGTACCAATATTATATTTCTCCTTTGGGGATTCCATACTTCCTTCTTTCTGACAAACTATGCACACAACAATGTGAATATTATATTAGAAACGATTGTGAAGCAATTTTGTAACATTTAATGCTGCAATCATTGCGCAATTGTTTTATAACATTTTCTAATTTCAACTTAATTGGCTGTAGCCTTTTATTTAATGAGTTGTGCAGTTTTAAGAAATTGCAAATTATGTCACATGCACTTAAATCAAGTTGTGAAGTTCTTCTAGGAAAATCTTAACATCTTGTTAAATACTTGTTTAAAATTGTTTTAGCCAGTCAATGCCATCTTACAAATTTGCTTTTAGTTGAATGTGTTGTTTCGTTTTTGGGAAAAGATCCCACAATTGCTATCCTTAATTGTTACTTATCCATTAACAGTCAACTTCATAAAACGTACGTCTTTCTACATGTTCAAAACCAACTGCCTCCGTTAAGAAACTAACAAATGTTATTTTGAAAACAAGTCCTACAGTGCAATGATCTATGTTTTGACCACGGAGTAACTCCCTGTTTTGACATTAAAATCTACACCCTGACTCTTGAGGGTATAGGCAACGACTATCTTCGTTTTAAGGTTTAGGCACAGGGACTTGCTCCACTAAATGTGTACTACTAAAATGACAAAATAAAATTGGCATCTTAAACCTGTATGCCTAAACCACCGGGACTTGCTCCCCTCTATCAATATTTTTTAGAGTCAATGTGCGGTACGAAAAAACACATATATATTTTTTTCGTACCGCACACTGACTCTAAAAATATATTGATAGAGGGGAGCAAGTCCCTGTGGTTTAGGCATACAGGTTTAAGATGCCAATTTTATTTTGTCATTTAGTGGTACACACTACATTTCTAAGGTCAGTTGCCAACATACTAGTACTTCGTTTTGACATTAAGGTATCAGAGATTTAAGTTCCCAACACATTATTATGTTTTCACACTGTGGATCCTATTGAGGTTGTAGATAGAAAATCCAAATCACAGTTGCTTTTCAAGAATAAACATTCATCAATCTTTTTTTTTAAATGTTCTGACGTATAATTCATAGTTTGAGTATTGAATTACCTATGATTATTAACCAGTTTCTTTAATATTGAAATTATGTAATCTCAGTGAGATTTCAGATCAAAGAAAAGTTAACCGATCAAAGAAAAGAAGGATTTTGTTTGTCCTGGGTATTCAGAACAGTAGGTGATAGCTGTGTCTCAAGTTTCCAATCTTTTGCCTTTGTAACTCAATAAATCATTGATGTCATCAGGAAACGCAAACCCAGTATTCATATTGTAAATGTAAAAAGCTGATCAGTTATAGATTTCTAAAGGATAATAATCTTCAAATATCTATAACGGAAATTTCTAATGCGTTGAGCCGAATTCTCATGCCAGTTATCCAAGTTGTTGCCATAAAATACATGTTAGCTTTTAATATGTGAGACATATTGAACTGCACTTGTTGCACAATAATTGTATGTTGCATCTCTTTGTACTAGTTGTTTTGTTGAATAATTTATTTGCATAATGCCTCATACTTAAAGTCATTGTCTTTCTTCCCCAAGAAAGCAAATCCTTTATCTATCTCAATAAGAATCTACAGTGAAATTGCTCTCTTTTTCAGCTTTTAAAAAGTTTCCAATGAAGAACAGCTTGTTTCTCTTCTGTTTCAGCTTGTAAGAAGCTACCAATAGAGAACATGAGCTGGGCGGACAGTGAAGCCATGATCGCATTAGCCATCGCATCGTTTGGGATATTTGTAACTCTTTGGATCAGCATTATCTTCATGAGACACCACAACACTCCTGTGGTTAAGGCTTCGACACGAGAACTGATGTACATTATAATGATAGGAATACTAGTGGCTTACTCCTGTAACTTTGTACTCGTTGCTAAACCGACGATCGTCACGTGTTATTTCACGCGCATTCTCCCTGGCCTGTCGTTTGCAATGGTATATGGGGCACTTGTTACCAAGACCAATAGAATTGCTCGAATACTTGAGGGGACGAAAAAAATCATCACAAAGAAGCCTCGATTTATGAGTGCTTCGTCTCAAGTTATCATCACGTGTATTCTAGTTGGTGTTGAATGTGCGGTTATAACGGTCATGCTTATTATAGAACCGGCAGATTGTAAGCTTGATTATCCCGCCACGAAACGTGTGAGGCTGATCTGCAACACTACGACTCTGGGCATTGTTGTTCCACTTGGCTTTGACCTAATCCTCATCTTCATGTGTACGTTATATGCTGTCAAGACTAGAAATCTTCCAGAAAACTTTAACGAAGCAAAGTTTATTGGCTTTACTATGTACACAACATGTGTTATCTGGCTTGGCTTTTTTGCAATCTATTTTGGTAGTGAACCAAAAGTGTTCACTCTATCCATTGCAATAAGTCTGAGTGCATCGGTGTCACTGGTCTTGCTGTTCTTTCCAAAAGTTTACGTCATAGTTTGGGCACCAGAAAAGAACACACGCAGTGCTTTCACGACGTCAAAAGATGTCCGATGTCACTTTGGATCAATGTCTTACAACTCTGTGGATAAAACAGAAGGAGCGTAAGTATAATGTGTTAAAGATTGGGGGACATGTTTTAACACTCTTTATAGCTTCTATGGTTTTTGTCTCGCCTGCGACGAATAGAAATTTTCGTAACAGTTTTCTCTGCAACTACTTATCACAGCCACTTGATATTTGGTATACAGCATCAGGGTGGGGTCCCATAACGTGGGATGCAATTTCATGTCTGTCGTTCACCTACTTCTTGTTTACCGACTTAGTTAATTTTTGACAATAATGTCCAATAGTAGAAATTTTCGTAACAGTTTTCTCAGCAACTATTTATCATAGCCACTTGATATTTAGTATACAGTATCAAGATGAGGTCCCATAACGTGGGATGCGATTTCAGGTCTGTTCCTCATCTACTTCCTGTTAACCGACTTAGTTAATTTTTGACAATAATGTCCAATAGTAGAAAATTTTTGTAACAGTTTTCTTAGCAACTACTAATCACAGCCTCTTGATATTTGGTATGCAGCATCAACATGGGCTCCCAAAACGTGGGATGTGATTTCTGGTCTGTCGCTCACCTACTTCTTGTTAAACGAAATCCGGCCATTTCTGTCTTTGACCCATTTTTGTAAGACTTTTATGGACAATGAATTTCTTGAAAGTATAATAGCTAGGCTTCTGATATTGGTATACAGACAGTTCCGGTTATGGTTCACACAACTGTTACCATGCCATGTGACCCTGACCATATTTTCAAGCTCCAGTGTCTCTGTGAACTAAGATTTTTTTTTTCAGGCCGTAAACTTTTTTGTAAGACTTTTGTGGACAATGAATTTCTTGAAAAGTATAATAGCTAGGCATCTGATATTGGGTATACAAACAGTTCAGGTTATGGATTACACAACTGTTACCATGCCACGTGACCGTGACCATATTTGCAAGCTCCAGTGTCTCTGTGAACTAAGGTTTTTTTCAGGCCGTAAACTTTTTTGTAAGACTTTTATGGACAATGAATTGCTTGAAAAGTATAATATGTAGGCATCTTATATTGGAGATACAGACACTTTCCGCGTTTATATAAAAAAAATGAAAGCTTAGGTAGTTGATTTTAGTGATGGTGCAGGTAGGCGAGACATACATTTAGTGGCCACACTTGTTAAAATAAAAAAAGGTTATTAAGAGATGTATTATGTATTTAAGTTATGAAGATGAACACGTTCAAAATCTTCTTTTTTTCAAATGCTTTTTTTAAGATATTTTCCTCAACATGTCTTCTGATTTTTTTTCTCATTACTATTTGAAGTAGCTCCTAGTAAATGTTTCAGTCAGTTTTTTATTTTTTTATTTCGATGGTTCAAAAACAAAATCTTTAATGTGTATGCCACGAATGAATATAAAAGAAGTCACTGTTTTATATGCTTATATACTTCATCTTTAAAACGACCTGATATCCATAGAATTATTTTTGTTCTAAAGTCAAGCTACATGTATTTTGAATATTTGTCTTTCGCCGTTGAAAATTCAAAGATTATAGTCCTCGAATCTTTTTACCCAACTTCCTGTACTCTCATATTACCATGCATGATACTGAAAGTTCAAATCTTTTTTTTAATTGAAGTCTTGTAGTAATCGAAGAAATTCCCCTTCAATGGATATAAGTAATGCTTATCTCCAGATAAAGAGTAATATATCAAAACGGAAAAGGGGTAGGAAAACATGTCCTTTTTCTTTATAAAGATTTATTAAATAAGAATTCAATGCTACAAATGAAATCAGGTGTTGATTAATGAGTTGGAAACAAAAATCAAATTACGGAACAGAAAATGAAAATTAATTGGATAACGCTGGATCTTGCTGAGGGGCCCTCTGAGAATCACAATGATGCATTAGATGAAGACTTTTGCCCAATAGAATTATCTGTCAGTTAGTGTTCTAGGAAAATATAACGACTGTGCTAACAAATAACTGTCACCGATTTTTTTTCTTCGAAAATGATACAAATTACAAATAATAGCGTCTACAACAGTAGTGAGGAAATGACAATTCTGCGTCAAAACCATTTTTCAAGCAGAAATTCTGCATAAATTCCAAATTTTTGGGCCTGGGGATGCAAATGGGTCTTGAGCGTCTTAGGGATGCTGAAAAGTGCTTTGGGGCGAGGTATCTGGGGCTTGGAGGGTCTTTCAACCAAAATAGATTAAAAAATTCAGAAATCCAATAAATCATGAATTCCGAATCTTCTCAAAAGACGGATCAGCAAATCCGATTGCTAGGCCCCGGACTGGAAGAGAGCGACGAGGAGGTGAGAAAGAGAGCCCAGGCTCAAAGGGGGGCCAGACGCCAACCGATTCTGAGGTGGCGCGACCTGCCTTGGAAAATATTCCAAGTGATGGGGGTCAAGGAGACGAAAAGCCAGTATGGGGACGGCATGATTCTGACGCTGGAGAGGAAAGGGGTAGAAACCAAGGTTTGGGCGTGCAGCAGGATGGTCCGGGAAATGCAGCGGATACCACGGAAAAAGTGGCACCTGCTCAAGATTGATAATTATGGGATGAAGAATTCAAAGAAGAGTGGGCACGACTACTTCGACTTTGAGGTGGTGAATTGAGGGAGCGTGGGAGAAACCTTTTCTGATGGGGGAAACCCATCGGAAAAGATATTTTGAGGGTTGAGATCAGCGAGGGCCTTGGGAATGATTGGCTAGATCTTCGCTGAAAGGGGGCGAGGGCTGGCGTAGACGATCCTTTCCATCGTAATAATTCTTCAGGCAGACGGCGGGGACACCATCCTCACCCGGGAGCTGGGATTGATAGAATCTTGCCAAGCGGAGAGTTTCGCGGTGCTTTTTCTTCTTCTTGGCGATTCGCTTGGCAATCAGCGAGAGCACCAGGATGGTCGTAGCACTCAGGCAAGCAAGGGATCCAAGGGGGAGGGATGCCACGGCACCGACCCCGGTCAAAGCAGATCCCATGGTACCACTGGTAAGCAACAGACTGATAATGGAGGCTGCAGCTAGGGCAATGGAGACCACCTTATTCAGTCGCTTATAGATGCGAAGCATGCGAGCATATTTCTGGACCTCGGACTCCAGGAATTCCTCGAATCTACCATCTGTTTCATCATCCATTTATTTATAGGAGCATACCGAGCAGGGGGATATTCTTGAATGGGCTATTTGGTCCTAACATCAAGCCAGAGCCATCGACGAATTGCCGACCATGCTTCAAGTAGAGCCCATCACCCTGGACGATTCGTGCGGTCGAAGGTTTCAGGTAGAGACCGCCCCCACTAGGCTTCATGGTGCAGACACACCCACCACGCTTCAAGTATAATCCCGAACCGACGGCTTTGGATACGACCGCACTTCCCAGACCACTCAAGGCGCCAATGCCTAGGGCAGGCAGAACGGTCTTAGCAACCAAGGGTAGGGCTCTCATGGCCAACCCGGCCAGCATGGGTAAGAAGCCTCCCACCTTCTGCATATTCTCCTTCAATTGGGCACTGCTCATCTCCAGATTCATACCACCGGTGCCTTGCTGCAGGAGCTTGGTGATCTTTTGCACCTGCCGGGTGGTGAGCAGCATCTTATGATCACCTCTCAAATTTGCGCGGGACAAGCGGATGGTGACTGGGCAGCTTTTCTTTGCCGCCCGTTGGATCTTTTCTGCCTGATTTTTCGTCAAGCTCAAACCGTACTCATGATACATTCTTTATTTATACTTCGCGAAGATGAAAGCGGATGGTGAGATGCTCCCCTCGCAGATCGATGGGGCGACCGTCTTGATCGGTGAGATACGTTTCCATGCGATTGATGGTTCGCAAAGTCACGGGCAAATATACTAGATTTTTGGGGGTCTGAAGGATCTTCTCGCCTGGGGCCACGCCGGGGAAGAAGCTATAGATGGTGGACTGCTGAGTGCCATCCACATAGCTTCCGCTGATGATATCGCTATTCACCAAGATGCTATTGATGCTGATGATATTGACGATATGCTCCCCTTCTGAGTAGCCATTCGTGGCTCGGTCGAACGTATAGATCTGCCGCTCGAAGCCCAGCACGCTGCTGATGCTATTTGGGACGTCGAAATCCACCTGATAGTGCAGGGCGAGAGTAAGCGTCGCTCTCAGGGTCGCACGATTGGCGTTGAGGATGACCTTGGTTTTGTGCTTATTAAGACGCATCTGCCGTTGGATCTCATCCTTGATATCTTCGATGCCGTAGGAGCCGGTGCTCAGCCTGATGGGAAACCAGTTGGCGCCATCATCGGGAGAGTAGCGGAAGGAATTATTGCCTGCATGGATATTGGGAATGGAGTAGTAGGTCTCAAGATTCACCAATGCCATCTCATAGCTCATTCCCTCCTTCAGGTGCAGGGGCGGGTTGAAGCGGGTGAGGATTCGGCTTTGGTTATCGGACACTATGAAGGAAAATCCCTGCTTGGGGTCGGAATTATCAGCAATGCGTTGAAGCAGCGCTTGGTCCATTTATTTATAGAGCCGGCGGTATCGACAGATTTTTTGGTGCCAGAAGGCACTGAAAAAACTACCAATGGCGGCGGTCGCCTCTAGAAGACGGCGTTCATCTTCTGACCGTCGGACTCAAATTGGAGGATCCGGTCGGAGATTACGAGGGCAAAGGCTTCGGTATTGGCGGGCACATTGCGCTCGAAATCGGCCCGGATCTGAATATCCACAGTCGACTCCTTCAATCGCTCGGACTGGTGACTCACATCGATGACGAAAACTGGGTAGAGGTCGATGAAGTCAGAAGGGTTGATATTGCTATTGCTAATGAGGCGGTCCATGCTGAAGTAATTTTTCCTGAAATCAGCTGCACTTTTATAGACTCTGGCGATCTTATTTTGTGTGAAGCTAGCATTGAAGTCTACGGCAGGGTAGCGGTCCGCATTGAGGGTGACGTAGATGTTTCGCAATCGGCAGTGATCAAATACGGCCGCATTTTGGGTCTGATCATTGCTCTTGCCGGTCTGGAAGGCCACGATGATATATCTGGGCTTTTCCCGACCGCTCTTGGCTGCCAGCCGCCAGTTGAATTGGGAGGTTTGCGGGACGGCTATGGAGTCGCACTGCCGCATCCGGAAGCCGCAGTCGATCTTACCCTTGCCTTGGATGGTCTTATATAGCTGCATTTTCTCCTGGTCGGATGGATTGACGTGGGGGACGAACCAGGATATCTTACTCAGGGCGATTTTCGCCACGTCGTTGACGGCGGCTGCCCTCAGCACGGCATTGGCATCCGAATCGCGCACCAGGGAAAGTTCGTGCTTGAAGCCGTATACGATCTTGCCATAGTCGTCCGCAAAGCCAAAGATGTGCTTCAAGGGAATGGCGAAGGAAAATGACCCCTTATTGGCAGGCTTGGTGATGATATAGCCGTGGCGAGCTGAGAAGCCGGTATTATCTGCATGGGCGACAGCGGATGAATCCTTATACCATAGCTGGTTGAGACCTTGAGATTTGGAGAAATCGTCGGGGTAGGTCAGCATTCCCAGCATGGTGGTGGCGACTCCCGGATCGTTGATATGCTCGATCTGCTGGCCGGAGAGTCGGTAGCTGATCGTCCGAAAAAGATACATGATACCATTATGGACGAGCGATACCAGATCTCCATCGTCATAGGCGGTACCATCATTCTTCTGGAGCCGTCCTTCGACCAAGAGATAGCTCTCGGCGGGGTGGAGGAAGAGATCCTGGGTTTCGATATTGATACGTATTTCCGCACCGGCATTATTCAGTTGGGCCCCAGCTTGAGGCTCGTATTCGTGAACCTCATATTCCTGAAGACTTTCATCGAAGGTCAATCCTTCGGTGATGGTGAGAATTTCTGACATCATATATTTATTTATAGCGCCGGACGAAGTCGTGGATGGTGGCGATGCCGCCGCCCGAGATGAGGTTATTCAGTCTGGCTTGCTGCTGGGAGGTCTTCGCAGGAATGCTGGGATTGCTAGGTTGATTGGGCTTGCGGGGCTTCCGGACCTTGCGGGTCACCTTATCCACGACGTGGTCCACGGCTTTGGAGGCTCCCTTTTCGACCCCTTTCAGGGCTGCATTGGTAGCGGCGCTCATGGCCTTGCTGCCCAGCGTCTTCGCGGCAGAGGAGGTGAATATGCGCCCGGCTAAGTTGGCGACCGCATCGAATAGTCCCCGCCCGCCGACCGCATATTTGCGGCGATAACCGTGTTTCATCACTAATGGCATCGTATTTTATTTATAGGAGACTACGATGCAGCTGCCTATATTTCTGGTCGTCGATATGACCAAATTTCCTCAAGGCATCGAGGATGGCCACGATCTCGTTGCGCACCCCATTATTTCCAGCCCTATAGGCGGCAGCGCAAAGCTCCAGACGATCCATCAGCGAATCGAAGTCTTTCGGCAGGAATACCGTCTGCAGCCCAGAGCCATACTTATCTTGCTGGTAGATGTCCGAGACGATCTCTTTCCATTTATAGCTTCGGTTGGATTTTGGGGTCCGCGAGAGGATGGAATTTCCCTGATACATGGCTCCCGAGGCTCGTAGGATATCGCCATAGGTCATCAGATCTTCGGGGTCGAACGATTCGGGGCGCTTCTTAACCATGAGCTCCCAAAGGCCGGGGGTACCCTTATGGCGCACGCCATCAACGAAGATATCATCCCCATCGAAGGAGACGGGCGAACTTCCGATCATGAAAACGTCGTCCTCCACCCTCAATCCGAAGGTATGGTCGGCGTGAGGAGTCATGCTGAGCTTAAGATACTGAGTCGCCCGCGGGCCGAGGTGAGTACCATGGGACGGTTCGATGGGTAGTGGATCGGCAAATTCGGCAGGTGGGGGAAGGGCTGGCAGTGCAGCGGGCGGCGCAATCGGGATATCTTCGATCTTTTTGGTGATCTTCGAGGCGGCCTCCTTTTGGGCTTCTACCACGGGCTTGAATATCTTGGAGAGGTCTCGGTCGAGCCCCATCTTCTCGAGGCGCTGCTGCATATTGCTAGCCTGAATGCTACGCTTGGTTTCCTGGAATTCCCTAGCGAGCGCCTCACGCTGCTTAGGGTCGGTGATCTTGATGAAGGTCATTTATTTATAGCATTGGACGCTTTCGAACGCCCCTAAGCGTTGGAAAGCGTTTGGGTGAACGCCCCTTAGCGTTTGAATATCATCCTCCAGAGTGGAGGGAGATGATAAGGGTCGATCGATGGATTTGAGTGCCTTTTGCATTTATCTCGACGCGGCTGGCATGGATGCGTGCACTGGTGACCTCGAACCGTCTTTGCTGTGCATTGCGGCTGGGTGGATTTGCCGTAAGATTTCAACCCGGTATAGCGACCGGAATTCAAAGCGTCGAAATCTCCTTCGCCTCTATGGATGGGGCGGATGAGCTGGAGTCCGCACTTATTGCAGAAGCCATCCGCAAGGGTATGACGGCAGGGGCACTTGCACTCTCCGAATTCACCAAGATGCTGGCGGATGCAGGGGCGGCACATATCGCCGAGAAGCTTGCACTCGCACTCCTCCCCGTACCGGCCAAAATAGTGATCCGCAGAGCACCCCTCGCACCTATCTAGCCATTGGGGAGGCTTTAGGTGGTATCCCCTTACCTCGGCGATGGATGGAGATCGACCTATCTCCAGCTCGATCTGATTCATCAAGAATGCGTAATTCATCATTTTGTATCTTAGACTCGATAAAAATCTTCTAATTTGCATCGATATTTTCCAGCCGCCTTTGGGCTCGTGAGATCGATGGTCACGAATCCGTAGGGCTCGGCCCAGGATCGGTCGCAGAGGGCATCGAACTGGGTGGAGGTGAGGTCGCTGCAGTG
Organism: Arcuatula senhousia; assembly: GCA_963971305.1. Lineage (NCBI taxonomy): Eukaryota > Metazoa > Mollusca > Bivalvia > Mytilida > Mytilidae > Arcuatula > Arcuatula senhousia. The sequence goes on along the minus strand of OZ020309.1, from coordinate 47,521,343 downwards.
ATCCCGGCGGATATGATCGCGATTCTTGGCATCCTGCTCGAAGAGGCAGATGAAGTTGGCATTCTCCCGGATCGATTGCCGCGGCAGCTTGAAGTAGTTTTGGCAGAGGTAGAAGCAATCCACGTTATTATGGCGGCCGCGCACGTAGTAGTCTTCGCACTTGCTCTGCTTGCTCAGCATCAAGTCGTCGAAGACCATGAGATTCTTGCGGGCGGGGTCGAGGTCTCGAGGATCCGGCACCTCGTCGCCCTGCTCAAAGAAGAAGGCTTCGATCCCACTGGGGCGGGCTGGCGGCTTCAGGATATCCACCGCGTCGATCAGAGAGTGGGGATAGCGATCCTTGATGGAGAGAAGGTCGCGGATATCGTCTTTCGAAAATCCTTTCCCCAACGCCTGCCGCAGCAGCTGATAGATGGGCTGATGGAGCGATTTTCCGAAGACGTAGAGTCGATCGTAATCGAGCCATCCATCGCGCAGGAGGAGATTATTCAGCAGCGTCGTCTTGCCGCAGTCCGACTTCCCGATGATCAGGCCTCTGATCGACCGCTGCGGGAGGAGGAAGTGATTGCGTCGGGCTGCAGCCGCCTCATTATAGGAGATATTTTCGACGTCCATTTATATAGATAAAGAATGATTTTCTGCCTGAAGTGCAAGCGGCCAACCGAGACGGAAGGTCGCTATGAGACCACCACCAGTAATGGGAGGCGGCGGACGGGTGGGCTATGCGTCGTATGCGGGGTAAGGAAGTCTCAGTTTCTCCGAGGGAGCGAGGGTGCGGGGCTCGTAAATAAGATGATCAATCGGCTGCCGGTGGAAATGCATCTGCCGGGGCATAATTTCACCGGGCCGGGCACACAGCTCCATAAGCGTCTAAATGCAGATGGTACTCCGAAGGCTTGGTCGAAGCCCATTAATCGGGTGGATCAGGTCGCCTATCGCCACGATCTCTGCTACGCCAAGCATAAGGATACCGCTGCACGCAATTCCATCTGCGATAAGGCCATGCTAGCCTCGCTGGACACCATTCCCAATCCCACCGTCCGCGAGCGCATGGACCGCAGCATCGTCAAGCCCATCATCGGCACCAAGGCTCGATTTGGGCTGGGGGTTAAAAAAAAAAAATTCGTTGGTCGGACGAGCTAGCCGAAGAGCTGCATAAGCCAGTCCGACGCAAATTCCAGAAGCGTCGCGTGGTGGTGGGTGGGGTGGACGAGACCTGGGCGGCCGATCTCGTCGATATGAGCGCCTTCTCCCGCGATAATCGAGGCTTCAAATTCCTCTTGAGCATCATCGATATCTTCTCCAAGTACGGCTGGCTGGTGCCGCTGAAAGATAAGAAGGGTACCACGGTGCGAGATGCCTTCCGGGCCGTCTTCAAGGATCGCACGCCTGAGAAGCTATGGACCGATAAGGGCAAAGAATTTTATAATCGGGATGTGAAGGAGCTGCTCCAGAAGCACGGCGTCGAGATCTACTCCACTGAGAATGAGGAGAAATCGAGCGTTGTGGAGCGCTGGAATCGTACCATGAAGGAGAAGATGTTCAAGTATTTTTCGGCCAATTCCACGCGCGCCTACCTTCCCATCTTGGATGATCTCGTCCGCCAGTATAATACCACCAAGCATCGATCCATCAAGATGACGCCCACCGCCGCCAGCCAGAAGGAGAATGAGGTCAAGGTATTTTGGAATCTCTATGGAGACCTACCACCCATGCAGCTGCCACGATTCAAGGTTGGAGATAGGGTTCGGATCACCAAGAAGAAAGACACCTTCGAGAAGGGCTATACGCCTCGCTGGACGGAGGAAGTCTTCACCATCGCCCAGACCTTGAATACGCAGCCTCCCACATATCGCCTCAAGGATTACGAGGAGGAGGAAGTCCAAGGATCTTTCTATGAGCCCGAGCTTCAGCGCACCGACCAGGACGTCTTTCGTATCGAGAAAGTCTTGCGTCGGCGCATCCGGGGAGGAGTAAAGGAAATATTCGTCAAATGGCGGGGCTATCCGAAGACTTTCAACTCATGGGTGAGGGCTTCCGAGCTTCAATAGGTAGAATTTTTTTCTGGTCCTTGCCATGGGGACCGGAAAAAATTTGAGGGAATGGCTAACCCCGCCTCGGAAGCGCCGCCTTGATGGCATCGATCGTTCTTTCGTAATCCGATATATCACTCACCGAGCGCCGACCGACCCTGTCGGTGGATGGGTGCTTGAGCCTAACATACGTCTCGAGGGCATCCAGCTTTTCCTGGTTATCGAACATCTGATCTTCGAGGGTTTTATACTTAGATTCCGCGGCGTCTATCTTTCTCTGCATCCCCAAGACCAGGTCCTGCCAGTTCTTTGCGTACCATCCTTTCGTAATTGGCTCGTCGGCACCGGTCCCCTCGGGAAGATTGTGAATGGCATGACCCTGCATATCTATTTCACCCGTCATCCTCCCGCCGGCCATGGGTAAGCACTTAACCACTTCTTTCTCGATACGATCCAGACGTTTCTTCTCAGCCTCTAGCGCCTTCGAGGTTCCTTCGAGCGCCGCCTCCAGATCATCGATATCTTTCATACCATCTTTCAATTGCAGGTTGACCCAGCGCTTCGTCACGGCATCCGACCCCTCCTGAGGCAACCCCAGACTAGTGATGCGATGATCGTTCATATCGAGATCCTGGAGCATCCGCCAGAGCGATACCCTTTTTCTTGCATGTGAACCGAACTTATCCATTTATCTATAGTGAGAAAATCACGTCGTCGATCGATCGCCCATCCGCAAGCATCTTCAGCACGTAGAGGCAAAAGTGCCCGCATACTACGTCCCCGCGCCTCTGCAGCTCATCGGTGCTATATCGAATCTCCGGCCGCAAATAGTCGATCATCTCGTCGGGCGGAGGCAGGCCGTAGGGGTCGAAGTAAACTTTGAGTCCTCCGCGCTTATGCCAGCACGTCCAGTGCGTGCCGGGGCCATGGAAGTCGTCGTGATTCAGGATGCCGCATTCGATGGGGCGTGGGGTGGGTGGTAGGGCATCGCGCATGAATATTCCTCTGAATCGAGAGATTTTCAGGGCAGATGCAGCATCCTCGAGCTCTAGGTTCGAGAGGGGCTTGTGGGGGAGGATCAAGTGATGGACGCGTATGCTGCTCATTTATTTAGATTCGGTAGTGGCCGTGTGCGAGGGTGCTGACGCCGTCTGGGAGGATGTGGCGCTTATCGTCGGAGGATGAGAGCGATTTCTTGCAGGTTTCTAGGGTGAGAATCTGGTGATGCCTGCTGCGGATGATATTCATCGAGCGGTATTTCTCCTTGCCCGTGTCCAGGCACTCCTTGTAGTCTGCGAAGGTCAGTTCGGATTCGACCACGCTCTTCTTCACACCTTTAGCCCTCTTACATTCCTCGCGATCCACCTTGAAGGCATATGCTTTCGGACGGAGTCCCACGTACTCGGTCATCGGCTGGCCGGCGCACTCATCCTTGAATTTGCCTATCACTTTCTTATTCACGCCGGCCACGATCCCGGAGGCATGGTCTGGGGCATAGTTGGACGTATCGAAGCGCTGATGCACGCTCTCCGCCATATCCTTATATGCGTCCACCGTCTGGATATCGCAGATCAAGCTATCCGTATCCGTATAGCAGATGCTGAGTCGGTCGCCATACCGAGGCTTCAGATAATCATAGACGAAGTCAGCCATTAGGGTCTTTGATAGATCAAGGATGGAGAACCCTAGGTAGATGGGTTTATCGAAGACCAGTTTGGTGCGATGCAGATGGACGGCAGCCAGATCTTCGCTGAAGATCGTCCTACGCTTGAAGTTTGGCTTGGCCACTAGCTTCCGGGCGATCTTCTCGCTATTGACCAGCCGCACGTCCACCCTATTGCGGATATTCTCCATGGTCTTCCCGAATACCGAGTTGACCATGAGCTTGAAGAAATCCTTCTCGAAGTCGGTGGTGGCTAATGCCCTGCAAGTCGTATTCTTCTCCACGTAAGCCCTCAGCCATGGGCTCTGGGTGAATCGGAGGACGCGATGGACCTTCTTCAGCTTCAGACCCCGGGCAAGATACTTCTTGAGATTCACGTAGTGGACCACGTATTTCTCCTTGTCATGGAGGTTGGCCACCAGCTTCCTGACTCCATTGATCACCATGGATTCCGGCGCGAGGGGATAATCGTTATGACGATCGTGGAGCTCCTTGGGATATTCGAGATCCACTTCCAAGATGAATCCTTGCTCATCCTCTTCGCCGAGCGTGCTGAGGTCTGGGACTTCCGAGGGATCGATCCACTTGAAATCTCCGGTGGGCAGGGGCCGACTCATCGCCCACCCGTAGAGATTATTGGCATCCAGATACATCAGATAGTTGGTCGGCTTGCTCGGATCGAAATCTTGCACGTAGGGATTATTCGCCCGAGCATATCTCTGAGAAGCCATGGTAAGTCCCCCGCGTATCCCCTTCTCGATCATGAGCAGCATATCGGGATCGGTGATGAGATCAAGCTTGATATCGCTAACCTTGAGCGCGGCGTCATAGGCTAGTCCTGGCGCGGTATAGTAGTGGGCAGGGTCGAGACCATAGTGCTTCATGCAGATTTCGCGGAAATTCTCGAAGACGTCGGCGAGCAAGATCACGTCGGTCTCGAGATAGAGGTCGTGGTAATCGCGCATGGTCTTGCATCCGAAGGCCTCCCATACCATCTGAGCGTGCGCGTAGTCTTCCTCGCTGATATGCTCACCAGTGAGCGTGCTGCGGAAGGCCTCCTTGGGTGGGAGCTGGATTTCCTGGAGCCTCTCGAACCTATCCATATAGTCGTAGGGGTAGACGCCTTTGCGTAGCAGCAGATTCGAGTGATCCCCCCTCTGCCCGGTCGCCTCGGTCGGAATATCGTAGCCTTCATCCATCTCCTTGATCGTGAAGGTGATATCCGCCCCGACGACTTCCTTCACCCTCTGGGAGCAGCCTTGGAGAATCTCTGGTAGCCTGGTGCGTGGGATCTCCTTCTTATGGATCATCAGCCCATCGAATACGAGCGCCCCCACCTCGATCTCCTGCTCGGTCAGGTAGTCGAAGGCCGCCATCAGAGCCTTATTCTCCAGGGAGCACATGACGTAATTCACAGTCGTGCCCTCGATATTATAGTCCGTCCCCCTCTTCTCCTTAGATTCGCAGGCAAGCTTGTGCAGATCAGGATTCAGCTTGATCACTTCCTCCATGATCTGCCTCATTCCCCCATAATATTCCCGGAGCCATGCTGGTGCATCATGCTTGAGTCTGACGATCTTCCCATTGATGATGGCGAGTAGGTAGGTTTTGGCATCGTCCCGGCTGATTCCCTCGTAGGTCATCAGGTCCGCGATTAGCCTCTCCCGGTCGGCGATATATGCGTCGAGCCCCGTGCACGCGATGCCATTTTCATGGCAATACCAGGAGAGCAGAGTCGGATGTGCATTTTTCATATCGATATCGATCATATGATCTGCGCAGAGGGTATGCCGAATTCGGCGGCTGATATTCTGGAGACCGATCTTCTCGCCGGTCCAATATCTCCCGAAGCCATGGCGCTGGTAATATCGCATCGGGCACTCCCCCAGGGCATTGGTGCGGGCCAAGTAATCCTGCAAGAGCGTCAGCTGAGCATCCTTATCCACCTTCTCTCCCTTGATATATCGACTCCCCAGCTCGTAGTCTTCCGGGTGCGTCACGATATGCTTCAGCTTTTCCCGGTCGATCACTTCTCGCAAGGTGATGCTTCGCCCATTCTCCGACTCAAAGTGTCCAATCTTGAAGAGCCCCGGATCCATCGGCTTGGCCCCAAATTCCCGCCTCATATTGGTGAAAGCATCGGCCGGCGTGGATTCTACCAGCTTCTGCAGACTTGCCCCCATGAACTTGAAGCTATCGATGAATCGCATGTGCTGGTAGAGCGTCTTCATCTTCCCTTTCTTATCCTTGTATGAGCCGACCGCCACGCTCTTGGTGAATGATATGTAGCGCTCCTCAGTATTGGGGATGCAGTCGATCTTGCCCTCAGTAGTCCCCAGTGCCTTGATGAAGAGATGGGCATCGTAGCCTGCCAGATTATGGAAGATGACCGGGATAAATTTCGGCGCCTGATAATTCAGATTGCAATCGTTGTGCGCGGCCCCTCTGAATCTGCCCGTGAAATGACAATGGTCCCTTACCTTATCCTCCCCAAGCTCCTGGTCACAGATGGAGCACTTGGTGGCTTCCGCGAAGGCGATCTTATCTTCCTCCGTCATCACCATGGGCTTCTTGAAATCGTTCTGCTGATAGATCTCGTGGATATCTTTCGTCAGTCGATCCACGAAGATTTGACCCAAGTCCTCCCCTTCCTTCTGCATGGTGTAGATCACCGGCTCCTTGACGAATACCGTCTCATCGAAGCACTTGATATGATAGCAGAATCCCGATGGTACGTGCTTCTGGAGGATCTTGGTATGAGATTTGGACGGCTCGCCCCCTTCTACCTTCTGCTTGATAAGCTCCAGAAAGCGTTCCAGCCGCTGCATGAGTCCGTCTACGGCAGTCTTCGCCGGTTCGGGCTCGACCTTGGTCGTGAAGCACTCGAAATCTGCGTAGACGACGAATGGCACCTTCATCGACCGGATATGGTTTTGGAAGCTGACGTAGCTCCCTTCGCTGGGCATCTCTATTTTCACCGCCTTCTTCTGACCGCAGTACTCCATGTGCTGGTCCAGGAGATCCTGCCGAGTGAAGTGGTTCAGGCATCGGCGGCAGAAGTAAGCTTCCCCATCGTGATCGCTTACCTGCGCCGTCAAGAGCCGCGAGAGATTCTTCACCCAGCAGTAATGCTTCGTCTCATCATTAGCCACTAGCATGAGATCCACGTGCTGCGCCCCGACGTCATCCCTTTCGGATATCCTCAAAGGGTAGATCTCTCCCTCCTTTCCCTCCTCGAGTCCGAATACGTTGACCTTGATCCCCTCATTTAACTTCTCGAACCTATCGATGGCCCGAAGTGAGACCGGGAAGTCGATGCCATCGAACCTTAGCTCATCCACCCACTTTTCGTACTGCTTGACTCGGCTGGTATTGTTCTTATCCACCTCCCCGTGATGGAGGGCCGAGAGGATCGCCCATTTGAAGCACTGCTGATCCTCATTTTTCACGTTGACTATTGCCTTCTTGGCAGCGAGCTTCTTGGGTAGTGGGATATATGAGCTTCCCATAAGGGGCTTATATTCATTCAGGTGAATCTCCAGCTTCTCAACGTGCCCAAAGGTCCACCCGCTCCCCCCAGCCTGGAAATTTGCCATGCTCTCAATGATCTTATCTTCCATCTGCGCTATCACTTCGTCCAAATCTGCGGACTCTGTGATGACCCTCAAGGTCGATCGGAATTTAGGGTTAGCGTAGATATTCTCGCCGGTCGCCGGGCTAATCTTCACCATCTCCACGTGGAGGATTATTTCCGCTTTCAAGCCCTTCTTTTCCGCCAACCCCTCCGAAATCGTGCTTCGGATTTCCCCCCTGCTTAGCCTGATGAAAGTCTCCACGTCCTGCTGCGTCTTGGGCTTGATGATCACCGTGCCAAATACCCCTCCCACAGCCTCCCGCTTATCCGCAACCTCGATATGGTCTGCAGCTTCTTCATTGCTCTGCTTCACCTTCTCGACCAGCTGATCTTTCCTCAGCCGGGAGATATTGGTGATCCCCCTCCGCCTCGCAATCGCTTTGAGCTGCTTTCTGGTAAATACTTCCCTACGCTTGAATTTCCGGTCGGTGGCCGACTCGATGAGCCGTACCAAGTCCAGCTTATTTTTCCTACTATATCCCTTCACCCCTTCCTCCTTGGCGATTTTTCTTAGTTCCCCCATGGTTTCGAGCACCCGAAATTTCCCCCCGATCGGCTGATAGGCGTCATCTTGCTGCGGGGAGTGCCTCCAGCAAAGTCCATCTTTCCCCGGTTTTCCCTTGCAAAGCTGCCCCTTCCTCCTTTTCAGTGGGACATTGCAGTATTTCTGCTTTTCGGGAGATGAAGTTGGTCTGCTATCTTCGCAGACGGAATCTTCGTTGCGATCCATAATTATCTTGGATGGCATCATTTTATTTATTCCATTCAATTTTTTAAATTTTTGAAGGTAGGATGGTGATTTTTCTCGATCACCAAGCTTGTGCATAGTATTACTAATATTGATTTTCGACCGGTATTTATACTACCTAATTCCAGTACTTGCTTGGGAGAAGGTGTGGAAAATTTGCATATTTGCAAATTTTTTTCCCGCATGCCTTCGGACCCTAGTAAAAATTATTGAAATCTCACCAAAAGCATATTCTAGGAAATCTGGAGGGTTCTTTCTCCTCTCCTTAGTTTACGGCGCGAATAAATTGAAAAAAATGCTATTTTCCCCAAAATCAGGGGAGATAATTGACTAAGAATTACGCAAGAAAATAATCTTTTCCGACGAGACATCTCCCCATCGGAAAAGACCCTCCAAGCCTCAGATACCTCGCCCCAAAGCACTTTTCAGCATCCCTAAGACGCTCAAGACCCATTTGCATCCCCAGGCCCAAAAATTTGGAATTTATGCAGAATTTCTGCTTGAAAAATGGTTTTGACGCAGAATTGTCATTTCCTCACTACTTACAACACAATAGATAAACCTTTTCTACATAAAAAACGTAAATAATAATTAGCTAACAGATTTTTAATGCTTCTTATAGTTAATATCTATTAAATTTAGATTCTTAAATCAAAATATAAGCTGTCAAACTGGTTATTGGTGCATTGTCACCGTTTTGAACACACAAAACTCTCAAATATTTTATACAAATGTTCTTGTCTAGCTCTTTTGTAACCAAAATATTGTTTTAAAAAAATAATAGAGATTCAAAAATGAAAAAAAAAATCTTAAGTAGAATTCTATAGCCCCGATACACCTTTACAGAGATTTCATAGTTCATAAGTTCGTAAATAGAAATATAGTTCATGAATGACGCACTATTCTGTAGGAAAAACATTATTGACAAATCTTATTTGTTTCCTGCTGTTTAGAGCTCTGAATTCTGAAGAAGGTCTGTTATCTGAAAGAAAAATGAAAATCAGATTTGATATTTCTCATTAGGTATTATATATTGATTTAATAAGAAGCTGTAGGACTTTTGTTTACACTATAATAATGTTATTAATATTCTTTCATATTTTGCTATAAAAAGTTTTAAAAAAATAGGAGCAAAAACTTTTGTTATTTAGTATACTTAAACTCAACATTAAAAAAAGCGAATTTAAGTTTTCTTTCTGTATCAATTTAAACTAGAATTCTGATGAAAGATATATATATTGTTTTACCGTTAAATACGTTTTAAGTCTAAAAATGGATCAAAAATTCATACGTAACAATGCATAGCAGATATATTCTTATTTTAACCAGATCTTTGTAGCATTACTCAAATGCTTGACTCAAAAGACCTAAATGCGGTGCCTTAGTTTATGACCATTTTAATCCTTTAAGTCGATTAAACTTTCCAACTCCGAGCTCAAACATTCAATTCTTGAGAGAAGTTGGTAATGATTTTGAAAAGTGTTGTCTTGAACAGTATTATTAGTTCCCAGATTACTCCTAATACTTGGAGATTGACGATTAGAAGAAAGTCCCGTTAGGGCAGTATATCACTAACAATTATCTTGTCACAGCAACAATTAAAAGAAATGCAATACACATAGAAAACTTTATTAGATGATAGTACTGCATTGATTTTAGTTGCAAATTCCCACGTAAACAGGCCACAAACAAATGGTTTTATGTTTCTGGAGATTGAAAACTGAGAAGTATGGAACAAAATTAAATAGCGCCAATCAAAAGTCAAAGCACACACACACACACACACACAACACACAACCAAATGGCAATCAACAACGTAAACTTGATTAGAAACGAGGGTGTTAACAAGTTTTCTGGAAGGGAGAGCAGTTACTGCTTTTTGTTCCAATCTCATTCTAATTTATTTTATTGAGCTTCTCTCATAACATAAATGTAAAATACTCTTCTTATTCGTGTTTATACTCATTGAAGAAACATTTGATTTTAATTTTTGTCTCACTCTTGGCAACTTTCCCCCATGCCATTAAGCTGAAACATCCCGCTTGAGTCTTTATTTGTAAAACCCCCCTCGTGTCTTATTAGCCTAACCTTTCTCGTGTCTTGCTAGCAGAAGCCGTCCTCGTGTCTCCTTGGCTAAACCCTCTAGTTCTTGTTAGAAACCCTAAGTAATGCCTTATTTCCAAAGGGTTTCCTTGTATTTTTCTTGTTCAGGCCCTCGAGTTCTGTAAGCAATACTCTCATATCGTGTAGGCTTAACTCCCCACTTTCAACCCTCAAGTATTGTTATAGAATATCTTCCCTTGTGGGAGATCTTTATCTAATATTAAATTGTCTTAACTAAACTCTATCTTTTAGTTTGTGTAATTCGCAATATCATTGCCAACCTCATAAGTTATTGGCAATACCTTCACATCCCTCATACGTTATAAACCTGCCTCACACGTTATTTGCAATACCTTTACCTCAGTCATACATTATTAGAAATACCTTTGCCTTCTCCATACATTATTGGCAATACCCTCACCTACCTCATTCATATTGGCAATACCCTCAACTACCTCATTCATATTGGCAATACCTTCACATCCCTCATACGTTATTGGCCTGTCCCATATGTTATTTGCAAACCCTTGTTTGATCACAAACTCTAGTCTATATCTCGTGAGTTCTTTAAATACCCCATATGTCATGCTGGCAATGTATCCATATCTCTCATGCCTTTTTGTAAAAACTCCAACTCGATATATGTCTTGTTATCAATGTTTCCTTATCAGCTTTCAAATGTTTAGGTCCATAAAAAAATCTCAAACTTTCCTTTTATGCAAAAATCCATATTCCGTTATATCTATGTTGATATCTCTGCCCCATAGCGAAATCGCCGTAGTCTTTGTCATGTGTTATTGGCATTTATTTCATATTCTTGTAAGCTGTTTTCAGTCTACCTTGAAACAGTTATCAAAATTTTCCCATGCCATTTTGTGTAACATCTTTTAAAATTCCATATGCTGTTTATAAATTGGAATCATTATAATTCCCGCAAACAAAGTTTTTCCATATTATCGCTTGTTATGTGAACTGTGTCGCGCACACTTATTCCACACCTCATTATTTTCTATTTGGGGTTTATACAGGAATCAAACTGTTTGTCCGTTCGTCCGTCGGTCCACTTACTTTGTAAGAGCAACTCCTCCTTACCACTCAATGGATTTTTATAAAAAAAAGGAAATTTTATGATTACATCATTTGGAGATTTGCATGAAGTAATTTCGTTGCTCTCAGATATCATTCATGGGAGATAATTATACCTGAGTACCGGTATTTTTCCATTTAGTGTTCAATGATAAATGAACCTCATAAGCGCAACTCATCCTAAACCATTCAATGGATTTTGATAAACTTTGCATCATACCGGACATGTGCATGAAGACTATTCGTCGCTCTTAGATATCAGGACAGATAATTGAACTTTAAGATCTAGTGTTTATGATAGACCTTGTAAGCGCAACTCCTCCTTAATCACTTGATGACACTTTACAAGAAAGACGTACATTATATGGATATGTACATGACGAAATTTCGTTGCTCTCAGATATCATTGTGGGGAGATGATTGAACTTGAGTTTTTTTTTAATATTGTGTTCAATGACATATCTCGTAAGGGCAACTCCTCCTAAACAGGTGAATGGATTTTGGTGAGATATTAGATGAATGATGTACTTCATATGGAGATATGCTTGAAGAAATTTTGTTGTTCTTGGATATCATTTGGGGGATATTTGGATTTTATTTTTTTTGCGATAAAGAGTCCGATATTTAGCGGGGGTATCCTTTCATGAGCTTGCTCACATTATTCCTTGTTATTCTTTAACATAAAGTAGTGTCCGCTGTGAAATATTGTCTTGAGTGGCATTCACTCCTATGATGAAGTCCAAGGATTGAATAAAACGCTTAAGAGATAGGAAATTGTGTCCTCTAGATTTTTCAGTGTTAAGTATGGCAGGGTGGACAAAATTTCATAGGACACTATTTTGCTTTACATCTCCTGTCTGTAGGTTTGATTCCTTTGTTTGGGTTCCCGTCGTGTTTAGCTACCAAAACTGATCTCCACCACTTCTTGTCTTAAATACATAGACTATATCAAATTGATAGACACTAAAAACTGTTTCTGAAATATGTAAAGAAAAATAATGTCATATAAATAAAATCGTTAATATGATTCCTTTGCTTATTCTTTTGAATGCTATATGACAGCTTTGATTACATTGCTATCAGTTTTCTTATTTAAAACGGGAATCAAACTTTGGGGGGAAAACGAAGAAAACTTTATCTTTGGCCTTGAATTCCGACAGAGAGAAACATGTACACCGTGACATATTATAAATCAACTTTTTAAGTACCAAAAAAGCATTTACGACCCGCATTGTTTCCGAATCAAGTACAATTTACCGCCATAAAATATTTTAGATGACAATTACCGAACTGACGGGTCTTTTCTCAATAGTATTGTTCTTCAAATGAATGGATAGTCAAAGAAAAAATATGACTCTTAAATCGAATTTGGGTTTTAACTATTGAATCCGTTTAAGGAGATTGTAGTTTCTAGTTTAAAATCATGTTTGCAGGCGATTGGATTTTTTTGCTCGATGAACGATTGAAAGACAGACTAAGAGAATTGAAAAGATGTCAAGATTATCTCAAACTTGATTTCCTAACATGACATATTTTATAAAACTTCAATCTTACCATAAAAAATGCAAAGTCGATAGATTTATATTTTCATTTTTCACGTAATGCTTTTAAAATTGAGTTAAGAACTGTATTTTATTTAATAATAAAACAATATTTCACATATTTCATAGTCAGAAATATATTACAAGGTCAATTTAATATTTGACTCCAGAGCTGTTCAAACAAGAAACACAGAATGAACCTTTGCTATATACATAGAACAAAGCTGAAACGACAGGCACTTGTTGAGTTGGAGAAAACATCAAAGTTTTAAATTATACGTCTAAATTACAAAATTGTCTAAACCCCAAGGTTCTTCCTACCCCAGACATAGGTTGATTATCTTAGTAATAATTTGGTTCCCTAGTTTGGTAGTTTTGGTTTTTACTGTTCTATGCTCTTCATATTCATATAGTGTTTGGCATTTTCAATATTTTTGGTAAAGCGCCTCTGATGAGTCTTGAATAGACGAAACGCGCGTCAGGTGAAGCAAAATTTATTGTCTGGAACTTTGTTGTCATTTGTATTTCTAGTAAAAGGAATATTCTTATATACTAACCATAACAAGTGCCTATGTTAATTATATATATCCCTGGGTCATTTCGTATGATTTTATTCGTTTGCACGATCTTGGTTTAATCTTGAACTTCATAAAATTTCAATACAGAAACATGTTTAAATAATGTAATGCGACAAATCAGAAGGCTCAATACAAAACAATCAAAACGAGGTTTTTCATGTGTAGTGACCCGGGTTGACGAATGAATAAGCGAGAGAAGAACTTTTGGGTTTCCGAGGATGACATGAAACTAAAAACTTAAAAGCGTAACAAAACAGAAACACAATGACAGTTTGGGGTAACAATAACTTATTAAATGTGAGCAATTGACTTATTTACCACACACGTTTGCCTTGTATGATTTTAAGCAAATATTGTGAAGAAAAAACTTACCAAACAGCAGTCTTGTCAATTATATGTTAACAATCATGTGTTTTTGTTTTCAGAGACAAAAGACTGTTTGATAAATCTGGTAATCCAGTTTTTAGAAAGCGATCTATTTTTGGAAAGTTAAAACCGCATCCACACGATCGCCAAACGACTGCGTCACTTCCACCAAACTTTAGACTAACTCGACAAAACTCTACGCATGTATATGTATCTAATGAGAAAAAGAAGTTTCCTTGGACAAGAAGCGAAGCGACTAAATCTGATGATGACGATGGACGGCTTAGTACGATAAGTTCTAAAGATGGATCACGACATAGCAGTGAAAGACGTAAAAACGGACGATCGGAAGGGATCAGACAGGATTCCGGTAGCCAAACAGACAAAGAGTTATTGCATGGTATTATAGGTGAAGGCATGCGTCAACGGAAATTGTCGAACCACCCACTAGATAATATCAGGCACGGAAGACACGATTCAGAAAGTTCTATAAATAGTGATGAAATCTTTTTGTCTCATCCGCCATCAAGTGCACAAGAGCGACGTCAAATGTGTAGCAAGAATTCTCAAAGTGATGACACAAGTCCTTTACTCGGTAATGACGATAACGATGATAATGCGAGGAAAGACTTTGTGAATAATTATCAAAAGTCTAATAGTAAGAAAAAAGATCATGCTGGCGGAAAACTTCTTCAATATTCGCCACCAGAAGTTTCTAGCAATGAAAAGGCTGAGCTGTATCTACATCATATGAACAAATTGAAAGACTCTAATCAAACCGTTGTTCCTGGGTTCTCGAATACAAAACTGTCTAACGAAAAGGACAAAATCGAAAACAGGAAGTCAGGAACGGAGGAAAGCATTTCATTTTTACTTCAACCAACTTCAAGTGCACTGTACGCTAGACGAAAAAAAGAATCAGAAGATCGTCAAAAGTTAGAAGAATTACCGCCAGTATTAAATAATGCTGTGTGTAGAGAATATCAAAAAGCAACGACTTTATATTCCAGTGCAATACCAGATCAATGTAACTTTAACATTCATGATACAAATCAAGAACGAGGACTAGTGTCATCCAAATCACAAGTGCTTAATTGCAACAACGAACCAAAGCTTGTATCTAACTCATATCACGAGCAAATTCACACACAATCAAAAGACCAACGATTACCTAAATATGGATCTCATAGTAATTTAACATATCAAAACATATCTCCTAATTCCAGTTCCAATCAATGTGCCAGTGCTGTAAGGGACACAACGTCGTCGGCCACTCCGACGGAAGTCAATGTACTACAGACAGATACCAAAAGACAATCCATTTCTGATAAACACGACTTTGAAGACTGTGATCTCCAAGGCTACTCCGGATTGACAAAATCTGCGTCCGATACAAAAAGTGAAACAGATTCAATTTTATCATTCAAAACATATATGAAAAAACGAGGAGTTGAACTTGACATTTCCACAATCAAATCAAGCCAAGTATAGCATGAAAGTTGAAGGAATTTCTCATTTTCAATCTTATTGAAAATTTCATTTTATTGTTACTCACATGATATAAAGCAACAATTTTAATTTTATTTTTTCCTAAACCCTGATGCCATTTTATTTCTCTTTTACAAGATTGTTGTTTCCTTTTGTAAAATAAAAAAATAAATCTTTTTACAAAACACCTAAAAGAATTAGGGAAGAGTCTACGAGCCAAATATGATGTCTAAGGTACACCGTATCCAGCAACCAATATACCATCTACGCTTGTTAAAAAAAACAAGAATAAAAAATATGAAAAATGGAAGCATGTGTCCACATGACCAAATAGAAAGTCGGAATGGACAGGTCTGAAAATTACAATACTATACAGGCTTATTTCAATCCTTCTCTAATGCGTGTTTTTAGAAAAAGCTTGACGCAATTTTTCACTTTGGCGCCATATAACCTGTTTTAACCCACCATTTCGTTTGAAATGCCTGTACCAAGTCAGGACTATTGCGATCCACCAATTCCCCGGTATGATTGATTCGTTTTTGTCATTTTCTCTGGACTATGAGATTGATCATTCAAGTTCGGTATTTTTGTTATTACCTTTATTTAGCCCAGTTTCTACTCGAAGTTGAAGTTTTACAAGTCTAAAAATTTCTTACTAATAGTAATTGAGAATGAACTAAGGTAAGCCCCTCTCGTTCGTTGGAATACAACCATCATGTTGTCATAGATCACCTCAAATCCGGTTAAAGACGACAAAAGAAAACTCTTATGAAAATCCGAATTTAATCCATACCCGGTATGTGCTCATATGAGAGATAGCACTCCTGTATTCGTTATCGAGCCTACGATGTCATCCATAAATTCACTGTATTCTGTATTCAATGTTAGCTTAATTTTACTCAAAAAATGATATATCTGTAAAGGGTATATATCAGCAATCAAGTTTCAGAATATCCCCGTAAGCATTAACCATCCAAGAAAAAGAATTAAATGTCAAGGCAACATTTTATTTCATAGATAACTTTATATTTATCTTAATTTTATTTCTTTTCCGTGACTTTCCACACTGGATTATAGATATATATATCTCTTTTTTATCTATTTATCCTTGATGTCATAGAAGATAATGTGATGTGGAATAAGTCTACAATACAAACGGCAATTTAAAACATCTGCATTGGAAACAGTCAGCAGCCTTCAATGTGACCAGTGGTCCACGATGCTCGCTATATTAAAATTTACTATTAGGGTAAAATATGAGACAGGACTACGTGTTTAAGGGGCGTATTTGGCCAAACCATTGCATGCACTGTTTATTCAGCCTTTAGTGATGATTTCATCGTATCCCGTTACCCTGCATTTCTGGTTAGTCACTCAAGTGGCAGTGTGATTGTTTACAACCCCAGTCTCAATAACACTTAGTATGTAATTAAAGTAGATAGGGTTATGATCACAAACTTGGCTAACACCCATGCCAAGTTGGAGTTGCTTTCCAGTGATTCCTGTCGTCTGCCATATTGTTTATGTCACGTTTGAGCGTTTGACTAAGAACTTGAATAAAAATAATTTTATCAAAACGTTTATTGGAATTTTCTTATGTGGATTCGCAAAAATTCTAAAGAACTGATGGAAATTCTCCATTCTATGTCATTTTCATCTTGTAATAGCATTAAAACTTTACATTATATACTTCAATTCCACGTTCACAATGATATATATGAATTTATAATAAAAAGCTTAAGAATAATAAAACATGAAGTTACATTGTAATGCATATTAAATAAATTAGTCTACACCAAACTAAGAAAAGAATAATTAAAAATTAAAAAAAAGGATGTTTAAACATGTTACAAAGAGGATATTTTTTTTTGTAAAAATTTAATAAAAATATTTTCAAATTCATAAAATCCCTTTTTTTGTTTGTACTTGTCTTTTTGATGTTTTCCACTGTCCCTATATTAAGAAGTACTTTACTACAGAACTCATGTGTTACTGACAGACTGTGAAATTGGGAAACACAGCATGAGCATACATGTACTGGAAAGCAAATGTATTTTCCATTACAAAACTAAAATCATAGCAACATGTTTGATGAAAGCGGGCGTCGAAGAGAGCGCCCAGATCTATATCTTTGACTATTTCAGAATTAGATTTGAAGTGTATGCATTTTATTAAGACCTAGGGCATATTGCAGAACAGTGAGCAGCGCCTACTGGCCTCGTTGAAGGCTGCTGATGGTTTTCCATTGTGGTTTTTTTGTGTGCTGGACAATCATTTGTTTCCATAGTGGAATTTTAGTCTCTCGTTTATGGAGATGGTGTCACATACTCTTTTCTAAACCTCATTTTTTCTACGTTATTAATTATTTCTCAAACGCAGTCAAATGCACGATATTGGAACAACAAACTCAATAGAGTCTGATATATTCAACCAATATTGGACCTGTATATGTACCAGGGTTTTTTTTTCTAACAGGTGATTTCAGTGTCAATGTTTTACATGCCAGGGGTAATCACTTCTTAAATTTGTTGACGCTTTTTATGCACTACCGAACGCATTTTACCTTGTCGGACGCGCCTGGGCGTAGCCGGACGTTATTTTAGTAGTACCTGTTTTTAGTAGCGTTTGTTTTTAAGCATGAAGTTTACGTCTGTTATTTTCTTTTTTTTTTCGTCTGTTTGTAAAATGTGTGTGTTTTGGTAATTCCATGTCTGTTTTTAAAACTTATGTCTGTTTTTGTGTGGTTTTGTGTCTGTTTTCAGTTTCTCGTCTGTTTTCTTAATTTATATCTGTTTTCATATTGGTATGTCTGTTTTACCTAATCTTCTATCTGTTAGTAAATACATTTGTATTAGGTCTTTTTTATGTTTTTGTATTTTTTGTCTGTTTTTTTTTTTTTTTTTTTTTTTTTTTTTTTTTTTTTTTAATTAGCGTCTGTTTTTGAGTTTTTTGTGTTTATTTTAACTTTTAAGGTTATCGTCTGTTTCTAATTATTTGTTAAGTTTTGCCCGAATGTCTGCCCATGCCTTTCCCCCATTGATGATGAATAACAAACCACACAATTAACACCCAATAAAAATAAGTTGGATAAAAGTTCAGTTCAAGGAGACAGAACCTGAAACATAAAGTCAACAAGAAAAAAAACGGGACATGGGGGAAATCTCTTCAGAACGCTTGCAGTTACTGCCGATTAGCTTACAAGCATCTATCGAGTGATGCATTTTTAGTAACAAGGACAATTAACACACACAGAACAAGCTTAACCTTTGTAAGACAGTTCAGACAGGAACAATGAAATGATTGTATTGGTATGAAATAAAACAATACAAATCACTATAAAGCTAGCTTGAAACAAACTTATTCCACATCTCATTATTTTTTATATACATCGACTGATGTTAATCGAAAATATCTCTGTCTATATACTAGTATATTTTTTCTATATTTATATGTGCAAATTGTAAGGAAGAATCCGTTGGCCAAACAGGAAACAGTCTTAGTGAACGCGCACGGATCCAAAAACAACAAATCCGACAACCAGAATAAAGACAGATTCCTTTAAGTGAACACTTAGAAGTTTGCGCTGGTGGAAAATTAAAAAGTTTCTCATTTTATAAATGCCAACAACATAATGAAGAATACAGGAAAGAGACAGGAAGAATATTTATAAAACTGTAACACACATATCAACCAACCCACAATCATCAACGTGAAACGAAACGAGAGCGAACTCATGTGCTTCGGAAGAGTAAGCAGTTCCTGCTTGCTATAGCACACCCGTCACGTTGCTAACGATAGGACAAAGTGCAAAAAGGGTTTTCTTTTAACCTCAATAAACAAGATTTTGAACGAAAAAAAGAACGTGTCTTTATTGTTCCCAAACATAGGAGATTTGCCTATAATTACACAATAATGAGTAAAAGATTAAGACTTCCTTCTGTCACGACTAGCTAAACCTTTGGGAAATATATTCCTCTAATATTACTGAAAATACTTCTTTTAATCTTTTTAATGGAAATAAGAAAAAGGAATTTGATTCTATTTTGACAAATTACCTAATCTCGTCACAAAATGAAATCTCATTCCAGGGATCGAAATTCGTTTAATGACACACAACCCCCTTGGCAATGTTTTAAAGAAAAAGTATACACTTGTGGGTCCTACAAGATCACAATATACAGCCATTTTTGCGTTTTGCTTAAAGTAGGTCCTTGATCGCGAAATAAGAACGAAATAACTAAGAATTACAAGCTATTTTTTATATGAATAAAGGTAATAACAAAACTACCGAACTTGAATGATCAATCTCATGGTCCAGAGAAAATGACAAAAACGAATCAGTCATACCGGAGAATTGGTGGATCGCAATGGTCCTGACTTGGTACAGGCATTTCAAACGAAATGGTGGGTTAAACCAGGTTTTATGGCACCAAACCTCCCTCTTCCATTGCGATCTTAGGATCCGGTAATGACCATAGAACACAACATAGTTGTGAGACATAATAGGGATATTGAGGTGATCATCTCAGTACAGCAGACCAGTCAAACACTAATTAAAACAATTAACTACCATATCTTTTAACTCAATTTTGAACTTTTCTACTAGTGGCTGATAACGAAGAAAGAATTTTTTAGGGATCGTACGAGACGTATTTTCTTATAGCCCTGCTCCAAAAGTCGGTCACGAAGAAATCGTTGTCTGATCAAAAAATCTGTGAAATGTGTGCAAGCTCTGGCATATCGAATAAATTGTTAAGTATAAACACCGTATGCAGGGGAAGTAGGTATATTGCTCTGTAGATTAGGAAAATTAATAATTTGAAAATTAAAATCGTCTCGTTTATCGTAAATTTTTGTACTGAGATGAAAGTAAGAGAGATAACAACGGAGAGAGTTTTGTTTTTGTTTTTAATGTTTTATTTTTATTTTAATTGGTTTTGCCCAATTTTTAATCGTATAATCTAATAGATAATTAAAAGGTTTTCTTCGATATTACCAAAAATAGAAAGAGAGCTGTTTTAAATAGCATAAATGTCCGAGAGACGATTAACTAAACGTGCAAAAAAAAAAAAAAAATTACTTACGTTAACAGCTGACATATGAATTTTCACAAATTGAATCTCGAAATAAAAAAAAATGTGTTAAGATGGGCAACTCTGCTTAGTTTGACGATAGTAACATCATTCTTACACGTAACTCCATGATCAATTCTTATTGCGTTTGCTATTCAAACTTTCATAGAAAACCTTGCATCCATTTCTAAAGATTTGTAATTAGAAATTGGATACTTCTTCAACAACAGTGTATTTGATATAATAAAAAAAAGAATATATCAACTTAATGCAAATAAAATGTTCAACAATCAGGCAGCATTTAAGTTTTGCAAGTTAGCAAGCTTGTTAATTCTCTTCTAAACTTCGAATCTGCGAAAGCGTATAAAAAGGGGTTACATATGTGGTTCAAGAAATGCAGGTCAAACAAAATCACTAGCCATGATTGTGTAGCGACATTAAAATCACTCATGAAATCGGGAAATCTGTACTGCAGTAAATGTTTAAGAAACTTTGGTATAAATGATATTAGGAAAATAACTGCCATTATCATAAAGATGGTATTAAATTTTGTTTTAATTTTCTGGCTTCTCTTTTCTCTCATCATTTCGCTCTGAGAAACATCAGAGTTTTCCTTGTTCAGAATTCTTTTGTTGTAGATATTTGCAGTCGATTTCCTGATACCCATATTTCCAGTGAAGAAAGAAAACCTACTGCTTTGGGACCCTGGTGATGTCCTATTGGTTTCTTTCGGACTTGAACTTTGAACTATTTGTGCTGTATCCTTACATTTATTGGGTGACAGTTCTCCGTCCTGCTGTGTGCAAATTTCAGTTGATGTTTCAGTAATATTAGCAATGCTTTGGCGACTCTTCGCAATGGACAGAGGATTCAGGTGTGTATATACTGTTTTTGCAATTAAACCATACAAAACCATGATCATGACAAAACTGCCGAAAATGACAATTGCTTCTGTCAGTATGTACATAATAGACCAGGTTGGTTCTTTCTCTGACATGAAGCAACACTTACTCCCTGTGACATTGCTCTGGTGAACCGGGTGGGTAACAGTCTTGGTTCCGAAAACTACTAAAATCGGTGACGCAAAGATAAACGCAACACAGACAGCAACAAAAACGAGTCCTCTCTTCACTTTCAAAGTCATTTGCGTCGAAAAAGGTCGACATACTTTAAGATACCGATGAATTGCGATGATCGACAGTAGAAATATGGTCATATAAACAGTAGCAGATGCCAAGTAAGCTAATGTCAAACACAAAGCAGCATTGTAGAAAGTCACTGCCATGAATATCTTGGTGAATCCACGAACGGTACAGATGGTGCAGGATACAAGATCACTGACGGCAAGGATTGGTATAAAATATCGGTCCTCCGAATGTTTCTTCAATTTTTTCTTGTACACTAGCAGAACAAGCACGTTTCCAGAGATTCCTAATATAAAGTACAAAGCTAAAACAACTATGTTAGGAATGTATTCCTTTATAATTTCCAGATTCCACGATTGAGGTGTCATTGTCATTGCTTATACTATACTATAAGAATAACGAATAAAATAAAATAAAATCCTTGAGACGGCTTAAAGTTTTAAGGTTCAAAATGTCATCTAGTTTAATTTGAAAATTCAGATTATTAGTATTTATATATGTTTGTAATTCCGGTAGCCTAGGTTAATCCAATTCGGATGTTAATTTCAAAACTACCACGCGTTTTATGTACAATGTAGAATATCACTTAAGTTTTAAAATTGTTGTAAAATTATGAATATAGTTTCTATTAATTCTATAATGTTTTGTTTTTTATTCAAAGAAAGCAACAGAAACTTTTCTATCAAAATCTTGAAATTTGGAAGACCGTTCGTTATTTTCTGTTCTACTATAATACAATATTAAAAAATAAATTAATGACAATGTTGCATGATATTTCTATAAATTGCAACATTTAATTGAAAAAAGGCATGTCCTTTCAAATAACCCGGATATAGATAGACAACGGAGAAAAAAGGTTGACGTTTATGACGTTACGCTGCCTTAGTTATGTCTCTTCATAAATGGAACGAACGTGTAACATAGAGTAAATGGAGACGAACTTGAGTAAATCATCGGATTCCTTGCATGATTTCTTTGACGATGAACCTAAAAGTCAAAAGAACGAGAAGAAATCAAATGCTTTAGGGGGGGTAGAACCTTCATTTAAAAGCATTCAGCATGAGAGGGATTCAGTTTCACGAGCAGCTATGGATGAGCGGCAAAATAGTTCTCTAACGGACAGCTCTCGAGAGGGAGATGGAACTATTTCAAGAGGAATAAGTCGGTATAGTGAACCCTCTCAGGTCTATGACAGTGAAAGCTTCGATAGTTGTTCAAGTGTCTCAACTGATAATTACGAAACGGCAAGTTCATCAGTGTATTCAGAATGTTACTCGGAATCGAATGCTGAATCTACTTCGAAATCAGATGCCATCGAAAAACAAAGCAAAACTTTTATGGAAACACAAGCATTTGAAAACGAAGAAGTAAGAAAAGAACAGAAAGAATGCGGTCTACATCAAACTGGTGAGCATGAAAATGATAAAAGTAAGACGAAACTTGTGGATGGTACAATTGATGAAATGAAGGGTGAACATATAAAAGTGGAAAAACAAACATCATTGAACAAAGAAGTCGAAAAGAACGCTAAGCCAACAGATTCCGAACAAAATGGAATTTTCAGTTCTGATAAACAGAGGGCTTTAGAAACAATGGCTAAAGAAGATGGCTGTAATTATGTTGATGTGCAGGATTTCTCAAATGAAAGCAATATGGAATGCAAAGGGTTTGCTCAGGAAAGGAAGGTAAAAGATGATAATAAATCCTTATACGATTATAAAACTCCCGAAAGCAACAAACTAGTAGAAGCACATCTCAGTCTCTTACCGGTAGTAAAACAAGGCGACCATTTTACTGATAAAGATGCCTTAGAGAAAGACGGCAAAACAGAAATAGCCATAGCAAAAGAAACTACAAAGAGAAGTTCGAGATCAATGATTCCTATAATAAAAATGAAGACTCCAATAGTTTCACAAGAAAGAACAGAAAGACATATTGATAACAAAACTGTTCGTGTTGACAAAACCAAAACTAAAATTATTAAATATAAGACAAAAGAGGCATCTATGTTGAAACCAAAGATGGAGATGTGCCAAAAAGTAGGTGAAGCGGTAAAAAGTAGGTCAACAATGGCAAAAATCCAAAAAGGATGTAAAGCGAATATAAGTGAGTCAAAATCACAAGATAGGAATAGAAATGGAAAGCAAATTGCATCAGATGAGACATTATGCAATGATTCTCAATCTGAATATGTCGTAGATGTGTTGAAAATAAATAGCAGTTCATTTTCCAGAAACAGAAATTCTGATCACTTTCTTTCATCCGTTACTTCGACCGGAAGTTGTACTTTAAGCAGTCTGCAAAATAGTCCGTATTGCAACAACTATTCGAGCAGTCCAAAACCTGTGAGACGAACGCGCCTTCCGTCTATTAATAGAACAAGACCAGGTAGACTTGTTCGGGGCGAAATGCAAGAACCTCCAACGAAACAAAATCGCAGGCGGTCGAATGTCAAAAGAACAACCAAAGTGCAAAGGTTAGAAGGGACAAAACCTAACAATTATGGTATGGAATATACAAGTTGTCCAAACCCAAAGGTTCCGGTTCTACTGAAAGCAGATGCAGTGATGCGTGATGGGCAACTGGAAGTTTCTGTCATGGATTCGGCCAGCACTCGCATCGAAGAAAACAACCTTAATGTGAAGATTACTGTAGTTCACAAATATATTAACGAGAGACAAAACAATCTAACCAGGCGATTGAAGGATACAAAGCGATTGCAATATTCAGTGAACAGGGATGTAATTAACCAAAGAGCTCAGTTGCCGGGATTTAATACCCATACTAATGCGGAAGCTAGCGACAGATACTACAATAGTTTTAGATATTAACTTTAAAAGATGTTTATTAAAATTAAGGTTGTCAAAAATCAAAATTAAAATGCAGATAGTATATGGGGTTTTTTGTATTTTGTAAAAACATAGAATTCACAAACTAATATAATGAGCGACCATTTGATTTTTATGGGGGTATAGTGAAATTTGAAATAAAAAGGCAAGACTGCAGAAATCCAGAAATAAGACAGGACAGTGCTTTGTATTAAAAAAAAAGAAGGCAGGATGGTATTTTTGGCTGAAAAAATTATATAAAAAAATGCACGCGCTAGCGCGCCATAAAAAAAAATCCAGGCTCGACTTTTTCCAAAAATATAAAGCAGGAAGAAGAAATTCTCCATAGTCGCCCCCAATAAAAGTCAAATGGTTGCTCCCTAATACAAAATCGGTAAACATAAAATCATTACAAACAAACCTTCCAGAATTTAAATAAAATCACGTATTACAACCAAACCGCGATCTGCAACGTGAAAGAGTATCAAGCAGTCCTGGGTGCTGTTGCACACCCGTCACGAACGATAATCATGGTCAGACTGCTAAACTTGTTTTATTGTAGAATTGTGGTGCTAAGGGTTCAGCTTTTATCGTGGTTAAGATAGAACATTTTGTATCAACTACTTTTAATTATAATAGACAGTCCCACATATGACAGGAATCGAAAAAAGTTATCATTCATGAAATGACTATTTAATTTGAATAGTAGGTCGCAAGCTCTATGTGTGTCATGATGCAGCAGTAAATGATCAAAACACAACCACTCAAACACAAAATCAGACGTAAATTAAGGCGACAAACGAAATTAACGAACTTGGAGGATAAATCCTAAATGTCCATGAGAAAGAGAAAAAAACAAGGAAAATATATCGAAAAAATTGAGGACCGCAATGGTCCTTACTTGGTACGGGCATTTCAAAAGAAATGGTGGGTTAAACCAGGTTTTATGGCGCGCCAAACCTCTATCTTCCATTGCGATCTTTGGGTCCGGTAGTTACACAAAACAGACCACGGTTGTGAACATATAATAGGGATGTTGAGATGATCATCTCAGTACAACAACCATCCAAACACTAATAAAAACAACCACTTACCATTTCGTCTAACATAATTTTGAATTTTTCCATGAGACGTATTTTCTTATAACCTTGGTCTAATAGTCGGTCACGGAGATAGCGGTGTCGGTTAAAAAATCTGAAAAAATGTGTACAAGCCCTGGCATATCCAATAAGTATATAGTGAAATATAGACACCGTATGCAGGTGAAGTTGGTATGTTACTTCCAGGTTAAGAAAACTAAACATTTTAAAGATCGTCTCTTTTATCGTAGATTTAGTACTGAGATGACGGCCTGGGTCAAAATCGAGATGAAAATTCAAGAGTGACGTGAAGCAAGTGAATTCGGTGGTTTCTTTAATCTCTAGCTCTAGAGCATACATTTTTTCTAGAGCAAACAAAGCTTTTATTTGTCCATGTCAACTATCTTTTTTTTGTTCTATGTCCAGAAATTGGTCTTTCGTTGATTATCTAGGGAGTTGTTTGAATCTTATGTATTGTATTTTTAGTCTTGGGCCAATGCAAGACAGTGGGCAGTGACCTCTGGTCATGTTGAAGACTGCTGGCTGTTTTCCATTGTGATTTTTTAAATTGTCGTTTCTTTAATGTTGGTTGTGTCGCGTACACTTATTCCACATTTCTTTATAGTCTATTGAAGGAATCCATATACTTTGACAGAAAGAACGTCATCAATATATCTGAAAGCGAGACTAAAGGACCTTGACCCTTTCACCTTCTTGTTCTTTACGAGTTCCTGAAGAAATCTAGTCTCGCACGACTATAAAAACAAGTCGACGAGGAGAGGAGCACAGTTTTTCCCATAGGAATGCCAACCTCTTGTTGAAAAATCTCTCCACCAAATGTAACAAATATGTTGTCAATAAGGAAATCAAGAACACTGCAATATAGAGCCAAGCTAATCGCCTATATCACGCAAGGTGAGCTCATGTAGAAATGATTTCCCTATGTTTTTTTCTTTAAATAAATTACTTACCTTTACATTACAATTTGAACTCTCGCTCAGTTGTGCATTCCCATAACACCGAATAGGTGACCATTTTACCAAATGGAGACTTCTAAATTCCGATGAATATATCTGCTATAATTTTCATTCCATTGGCCATAAACATTAAACAGATATCTTATTTCTATTATGGGGTCATGTTACAACTTCATCCAATGAAAACTTTTAAGTTTCGAAGAGCTCAATGAGCAGGAGGTTTTGAAAATAGCAAACAACAACTTTTATCTAACTGCAAGAGATCTATAGGCCAAAAACTTGAAAAATGCAATTTTGTTCCATTAAAGTTCCATAAGTGATCATCTTGCATCCTGTAGTTTCATTTCTCTCCTTCAAAAGGGATATCGGTTTTTACCGAATGGATATATGGATATACTAAACAAGAGGCTCACAGGAGCCCAAATCGCTTACCTGGTCTTTATGTCGACCCTTTACAGAATTTTCTAGAGCTGAATGAGTTGAACATTTAAGCAAGTAACAGCTATTCTCTATCTACTATAGTCATCTAACAACTTCGACCCTATGAAAACTTTTGTAAAGTTAAATGAACTGAACATTTAAGCAAGCAATAGCTTTTCTCTATCTGTAAAAGTTTTCATTCTATAGGCCAAAAACATGAAAAATGCTATTTTTCACCTTTAAGGGGTCGTGACTCTTTTACTTTTTGACTATTGTATTGTTTCGATACATTACAGCGATCAAATATGTCGGTTTTGTGTGATGATATAATACTAAATCATTAGTTGTTTGAAGTGCTATGTTGGATTTAGAATCGATATGTTTGATTTCTTTACATCAGTCGATAACTGCTTCTTAGCTAGCTGTCAGTAACTGCGAGTGTTCTCAAGAGAGTTCCTTTACGTTTCGTTGTTCTCGTATAGTACTCTTGTCTCAGGTTCTCTCTTGGTGAATTGAACTTTTATCGATTTGATTTTTAAAGTGTGTTATTTTTTGTGCTTTGTACAAGATAAACAATAGGGGGAAGACTGGGCCCAAAAAAACTAGTTTAACCCCGCCACATTATATGTGCCTGTCCTAAGCCAGGAATCCTTGTCAAAGCTTTTGTTTGTCCTTGTCTACTATATGTTTTTTTGTTTTATGTCCAGAAATGGGTCTTTCTTTGATAATCTGGGGATTTGTTTGAATCTTATGTATTGTATTTTTAGTCTTGGGCCAATGCAAGACAGTGGGCAGTGACCTCTGGTCATGTTGAAGACTGCTGGCTGTTTTCCATTGTGATTTTTTAAATTGTCGTTTCTTTAATGTTGGTTGTGTCGCGTACACTTATTCCACATTTCTTTATAGTCTATTGAAGGAATCCATATACTTTGACAGAAAGAACGTCATCAATATATCTGAAAGCGAGACTAAAGGACCTTGACCCTTTCACCTTCTTGTTCTTTACGAGTTCCTGAAGAAATCTAGTCTCGCACGACTATAAAAACAAGTCGACGAGGAGAGGAGCACAGTTTTTCCCATAGGAATGCCAACCTCTTGTTGAAAAATCTCTCCACCAAATGTAACAAATATGTTGTCAATAAGGAAATCAAGAACACTGCAATATAGAGCCAAGCTAATCGCCTATATCACGCAAGGTGAGCTCATGTAGAAATGATTTCCCTATGTTTTTTTCTTTAAATAAATTACTTACCTTTACATTACAATTTGAACTCTCGCTCAGTTGTGCATTCCCATAACACCGAATAGGTGACCATTTTACCAAATGGAGACTTCTAAATTCCGATGAATATATCTGCTATAATTTTCATTCCATTGGCCATAAACATTAAACAGATATCTTATTTCTATTATGGGGTCATGTTACAACTTCATCCAATGAAAACTTTTAAGTTTCGAAGAGCTCAATGAGCAGGAGGTTTTGAAAATAGCAAACAACAACTTTTATCTAACTGCAAGAGATCTATAGGCCAAAAACTTGAAAAATGCAATTTTGTTCCATTAAAGTTCCATAAGTGATCATCTTGCATCCTGTAGTTTCATTTCTCTCCTTCAAAAGGGATATCGGTTTTTACCGAATGGATATATGGATATACTAAACAAGAGGCTCACAGGAGCCCAAATCGCTTACCTGGTCTTTATGTCGACCCTTTACAGAATTTTCTAGAGCTGAATGAGTTGAACATTTAAGCAAGTAACAGCTATTCTCTATCTACTATAGTCATCTAACAACTTCGACCCTATGAAAACTTTTGTAAAGTTAAATGAACTGAACATTTAAGCAAGCAATAGCTTTTCTCTATCTGTAAAAGTTTTCATTCTATAGGCCAAAAACATGAAAAATGCTATTTTTCACCTTTAAGGGGTCGTGACTCTTTTACTTTTTGACTATTGTATTGTTTCGATACATTACAGCGATCAAATATGTCGGTTTTGTGTGATGATATAATACTAAATCATTAGTTGTTTGAAGTGCTATGTTGGATTTAGAATCGATATGTTTGATTTCTTTACATCAGTCGATAACTGCTTCTTAGCTAGCTGTCAGTAACTGCGAGTGTTCTCAAGAGAGTTCCTTTACGTTTCGTTGTTCTCGTATAGTACTCTTGTCTCAGGTTCTCTCTTGGTGAATTGAACTTTTATCGATTTGATTTTTAAAGTGTGTTATTTTTTGTGCTTTGTACAAGATAAACAATAGGGGGAAGACTGGGCCCAAAAAAACTAGTTTAACCCCGCCACATTATATGTGCCTGTCCTAAGCCAGGAATCCTTGTCAAAGCTTTTGTTTGTCCTTGTCTACTATATGTTTTTTTGTTTTATGTCCAGAAATGGGTCTTTCTTTGATAATCTGGGGATTTGTTTGAATCTTATGTATTGTATTTTTAGTCTTGGGCCAATGCAAGACAGCGAGCAGTGACCTCTGGCCATGTTGAAGACTGCTGGCTGTTTTACATTGTGATTTTTTAAATTGCCGTTTCTTTAATGTTGGTTGTGTCGCGTATGTACTTATTCCACATCTCTTAATCGTCTATCCTGTAAGGGGTCGTTTGACAACTTTGACTCAATAGAGACTTTTGTAGAGCTTTTTATGCTGAAGCAGTAACGTGGCATCAGATTTCATATATCTCTTATAATTTTTGATTTACAAGCCAAAAAACAGTAGTCTGACCCCCTGGTATATTTTAGTAACGGCGGCCATGTTGTTTTGACAACGTTCACCATTTGTGCAATCATTGTAGAGGACATCCCATAGATGAAGTGTGCAAAGTTTCAAAGCAATCCCATCAGTCGTTTCGGAGGAGAAGATTTACAAAGAAAAATTAACGACCACGACGACGACGGACGCCAAGTGATGGCAATAGCTGTCATCCCAACACAGTATAACGATATGCATATAGATTAAGTCCATAAAAATGTGTATGAAAAACCCTGATACATATACTGTTGAATTTTTGTCATATCTTGTTCCTTATTTGGTCTTGATTAGCAACGATCTTCTGGTATGAAGACCATAGCAGAAACTTCTGGTTAAACATTCTAATTCTTTTTAATTATTGGGTTTTATCCTCTACATATACGGCTTCAACACTGTGGATAATGGTTCCAGTATGAGTTTCAGTAGAAAACTTTCATCTTACAGTTGTATGTTGCTCATGGTTGTTGACATAACTTTGGGAATGTCCACTGGAGTATTCAAATGGTTTTCTTGTTCATGTGATAGGGTTGCTCACTCGAGTAAAAAATCTGTAGTATTATTGCATAGGAGGAGATGTTGTCTTCTCTTCCATTGATAAATCTTGGTCGCTAAAAAACTGAAGGGTGTCGGTAAAAAACTGGAGGGTGTAAGTCCTAGTTATAATTTTGGCTTTAACCTAATAGTATGCTTTACGTATTTTTATATCGTTATTTGGTAAATGTTTCCAAATGAGGTGTGGCTTTCTTACAGGGTTGTAAAGTTATTTGTTTTCTTTCTCCTTTGTCATTTCTGTGTTCAAGTCTTCATCCAACTGTCTTTTTTCATGCCTTCTAGGTTGGTTTCGACCAAAAATTTCCTGCAATGTGGGTAGATGGTACTTCTTTATCTTAGGAATTTTTTTTTATTCTACAGATGAAAGATTGTTGATTGTTGTCAATCATTCAGCGTTGCCCATGAGTGATATGGTATTCAAAGGATTCGTCATTCTGGAGAATGTTTCCAACTAAATTCAACTTTGATATACCTGATTGTTATTTCTGCTTTGATGTTCACTAGACTCCATATTTCATAAATTGTAATATGTTTTGGTTAAACTACTTATCAACAAGGAGAAAAGGGAGCTACATGTAAAAGTCAGTTAATTTGGTAAAAAAATCTCGATGTTTGACATTTTCCTTTGATTTTCATGTATAAATCTGTGAACATGAACATGAACATTACTACACTCGTCGACCAAAATTATTTTGTGATAGAAATGTCTATTGATTATTATGAAATAAATTGATTATAAAAAAAAATACGAATTTGGGCGCATGTTGCCATTGCTATTTGACTTGAAAACAGTGAAAATGACGTGTTTGAAATACCAAGGCTAGACCAGTGATGTCCATGCACCATATTCATATTCTTTCGTTTTTAATATTATTAAATCTTTAAGATATGAAAAGTTCAGTTCCTGACTCATCTTGATTAAAAAAGCCGAGTTAACTTTAAGCAGTTAGAAAATTCGTAAAAAGTGGCTCTAAGTTTGATCTTCAAATGTTTAAGAACCTGGTGTCACCTGAGGTCTTCAACACTGTAGAGTCTTTAGTAGACGGCTTAATGAACTGAAGGTTCCAGCAGTAAGCAAGCATATGTTTCAATATCTGCATTACTTCTAAAGACAAAAACATATAAATGCTAGTTTGTGCCGTTTTAGCTCACCTGGACCGTCGTCGTCGTTAATTTCTCTTCAAACTTGTTCTCCTCTAAAACGGCTGCACCGATTCAAACCATATTTGGTCTGGTGGTACTCTAGGGTATCCCCCACAGAACTGATGTGGGGATTTTTGATTGGTCGTAAAACATGGCCACCGTGGCTAAAAAAGAACATAGGGGTAAATTGCAGTTGTTTGCAAATAACTCAAGAAACGGCTACAAATATCAAAATTCTGGCTAAGGGCACAATATGGCCAGCATCTCAAGGTCTACCTACCCTAAAATTTTGAAAAAAATCCAACAACCCATGTAGGAGTTATTGCTCTTTTATTTGATTTTTTTGCAAATTTTACACCTGTTTAGCTCAATATCTTAAAAAATTTACAGGATATTTGAGAAATTTAAATTGCATATTGTGAAGCACATCAAGATCTACAAAATATCTAAGTGATCAACGTTGTAGGAACTTTCATTTTAAGAGTTATTCCTGGAACGTCAAAATTGAGCATTTTCACAGCATTTCCTTGTTACATTAAAAACGTTAACTCCTCTGACACTAAAAGTCCAATTGAAACCAATCTTGGTATGGATGTTTATTAGCATAAGGTATATAGAACTGATGTGGAGAATTGATTTTTCGTAAAACATGGCGGCTGTGGCTGAAAATAAAACATAGGGGGAAATTGTAGTTTTTTGCAAATAACTCAAAAACTGTGACCGATGTTTAAATTTTGATTGAGAACAAAAGTAATCAAACCTCTAGATCTGCCAGCCCTGAAATTTTGAAGATGATCCAACAACCCATGTAGGACTAATTGCCCTTTTTGTGGATTTTTTTGCAAATTTTGCACCTATTAAGCTCAATATCTTTAAAACTATATAATATATATGAGAAATTTAAATTGCATTTTGTTAAGCACATCAAGATCAACAAAATATGTAGTATGGTAGGACCTTTCCTTTTAGGGGTTATACCGCTTAGACAATTTTCACAGCTTCTCCTGATTACATTAAAACTTTAACTCCTCTGACACCATAAGTCCAATTGAAACCAAACTTTGTATTGTTATTTATTAGCATTAGGTGAATAGAACTGATGTGGGGATTTTTAATTGGTTGTAAAACATGGCCACAGTGGCTAAAAATAGAACATAGGGGTAAATTGCAGTTTTTTGCTAATAACTCAGACAGGGTGACAGACTTTTAAATTCTGACAGAGAACAAAAGTGATCAGCACCTCAAGATCTACCTCCCCTGAAATTTTAATGAAGATCCAACAACCCATGAAAGAGTTATTGCCCTTTCATCTTGATTTTTATGAATTTTGCACTTACAAAAATGTATTAAGCTCAATATCTTAAAATCTATATAAGATATTTAAGAAATGTACATTGCATATTGTTAAGCACTTCATGATCTACGAATAATACAATAAGGTCAACATTGTAATACTGTTCATTTTAGGGGTTATTCCTCTTAGAATTTTGAAAGAAGAAAATAATTAAAAAGTTCCAATTGCTAAAATATTACTCTGAACAATTATTACTACATTAAGTTAAACCATATTGTCAGATGATGCCCTTATTAAACTTATGGCCCTTTTAATATCAAATAGATTTTGCCTCATAGCCTTTACTTCAGGCCATATGTGTTAACCCTCCCGAATCCTGCGGGAGCCTCCCGAAAATTTAAGCTATCTCCCGAGAAATAAATTACTCCCGAGCGGGAGACACTAACTCCCGACTTTTAATACCCTCCCGCATAATCTCCCGTAATTTTACATTTTTTGTCCCAAAATCATTCTTTCCTTTCCTTTCTATAAGTTTAAGAAACAACCAACGCATTTACGTGTACTCAATCAGCTGATTGAAAATCGATAATCTGTCTTATTGTTTACCTGTCAGTGTTATCAAAACACACGAAATAGTGTTAATTAGTGAGTTGAGAACAATAAATGAGTTGAAATTTAATCCAATTATATCTACTGGGTGACATATTTATTGCTTCCACACTTTGAATGAATACTGAGAGTGTTAAAAATTACGATCTCCATTGAAAAATTATAGATCGGGGGTAACATAGTAAGGGGGAGAGAAACTAGGAATAATGAAACAATTACCAAAATTACTTCCCTTTCTTTATGGAAACTATTTATCACTTTTAAGAAATGAAACAAAAGTGCACAAAAAGAAAGGATTTAGGCTATAAGTTTGATCATATGAACATTTTAAACAACTTTAAATTTTCTGTGCTTTATTTGAATTCAAATTTACCCAAACACTTTGCCTTAAATACCTAATTTTTACAAAAAATTTCTTTTGTAAATTCAATCATGTTAAAATATGAATCTCTGAACCAGAAGAAAATATAATAGATATACATGTATTTAATCTATTACCATGATTACAGGTGATTTTAACACAATATCAGTGCCTGGGAATAAGCATGGTTTTATTCATATGCGCACAATTTTAAAGACAAAAATGTGGCTACGCAAAATCTCCCTGAAATTAAAACTGGTTTCAGGGAGATCTCCCTCATTGGAGTCCCAAAAGGTTAACACCTATGCTTCAGGCACATAAGTCAGGTGAGCGATTCAGGCTCCTGGGAGCCTCTTGTTTGTTGGTAAGATACCTGACTCACCTGGCAACTTTGAGACTTGTAGAGTTTAATGACCTGAAGGTTTAAGTAAACAAACATTTTCTTTGGCCAGATAAGCAAAACACATTAAAATTATCTTCCCTGAATAATATTTTTCTTGATGCACATTCCAGTATGATGTCTTGGACTTCTGCTAAGGAAATACAACAATAATACTCCCTAAGCTTGATTGTGGAGGTATAAACAATATCACTCCATACAACCGACTTAATCATTTTGTTGGAATGCGTTACAACACTATGAAATGAGGAAATAACAAGTTGCAATGTAACTTCAACCATAGACCTGTATATTCTAATATAGAGGGATACGCTTCAACTAACCTCTATTTACAAATTATTAATACAAAAACTTCCATTTTCAATTGTTGTGTTAAAGATTTCATATGAAACAGCTTCTTTAAAATACAACATATTAACAATTGTTTACCTGTACTATTTTTACTTGATATGAGCTCACTTCACCGTGTCATAACGGGTTTCACCAAAATAATTAGGTTGTATGGTGTGAATATGCAATATGATGTTATGCCAGGGATTATATGATCGTTAATGTAGTAAGTCTGCCAAAGAGCACAAGTGTCAAAATACTATGGAAGAAAAATTGTTCTATCACCGGAAACATTCAGCTTTTTCGAAGTTTTCGAAATGTCTGCATGTGCAAAAAAGTGACAAATAATTTGGAACGATGTGTTACTATTTCCTGCAGTTGGGTCAAATTATCAATGAAATTCATTATATTTTTGTATCTAAGAGAGCTTTTAAGGCAATGTCTTTCTAATATTAAAATTCTATCAAAATCTGACTAATCTTTTTAGCCAAGTCAGAGTTGCAGTTCATCATAAAGATATTATCATAATAACATATTGGTTTTCTGGTGGTCTATATTAATTAATACATGTATTACAAAAATAACAAACAACTAAGATGAACATTGCAATATTTTATTTCAGATCACATATCTTGTGTCAAATCACAAGACAACACTATTTAATTATGGACGGTGTCAGTTGACGGAATGTCAGTTATACTACAGTAAATGTAACATAGATGGTGAACAAAACATATAATGACAAACAAGGGAGATAATCATAGATATGCAACAAGTACCAAGATGGAACAAAGTATGAATTGTTGACCTTATGATGCAGTATTTAAAAATATGGATTTTAAATGATGTTGGATTTTTAATGTAGCCATTTTTAAAGATCATTTGGCAAAAAGTCTGAAAAAGAAAAATATCTGGTACCTTTCATTTTGCTAAGAAACCATTAAAGCTGAATAGAAAATTTTGTTAA
Source organism: Arcuatula senhousia (assembly GCA_963971305.1). Classification (NCBI taxonomy): domain Eukaryota; kingdom Metazoa; phylum Mollusca; class Bivalvia; order Mytilida; family Mytilidae; genus Arcuatula; species Arcuatula senhousia. The sequence continues at coordinate 47,486,171 of OZ020309.1, read as the reverse complement.
CTACTATTTGTAAGAGTCAAGCACAAAATTAATTGGTACTTTCAATTCATCAATCTTTTAAATCTAAAATTCTGTTAATAGAACTGCAATGAATATTGAATCTTTGATTTTTAGTAAAGAGAGGTACATGTTGCTTGGGATATAAAAATTATAATGGTGAAATCTCATGGACATTAGGACGGATATACATGAGAGGTGGGATGTAAATTTTGTACAAATAAAATCAATAATTATGGCAAATAAAAATAAAGTAAAAGTTGATTAGAATTTCTTTGTAGAAAATAATATGTTTGTTTCTAAGACTAATAAGAAAAAAGTTCATACTATTCTAACCTTATTATTCTTCCAAGCAAGGTGAAAAAGGCAGAGTAAATGAATCTTTGAAGTAAAACTTTCAACATAAGGATCATTTCTGTTTCAATTAGCACTAGCATGCTTAAGTAAGACATTGGGCTCCGACTTTAACTCTAACATTATGTTCTGGTTGGTGTAACATAGGAGATAAGACTAGATTTGTTATTTATATCACAGAGAAGATAAGCCTGTTTATTATCTTTATGTCCCAGGGTTAAAATACCCATAACTTGTGAATTTTTATATTTTTCGAAGATATTTTACACTGTCCATCACAAAAGCATGCAAGGTACAAATGATAAAAAATCTACAAAGATTTCTATAATGTTTTTACATGACAAATATCTAACATATTCATATAAAGTAGGGCTTAAGGGGAAAACATGAATATTTACCTAAGTTAATGTAACACAACAATATTATCTATTCAATGAACAGTGTTGAGAAAGCTAATGTCAAAGACTGTGACCCTACAAAAATAATGTCATGCTAAAATATTGAGATCGTTTACCTGTGACAATTCAAGTTTGAAAGCAGTAATAACAAGAAAAAAAATGAAAAATAATCAATGTTCAGGAAAATAGAAAGAGTAACAGACCAATGCCCTGACATATATTCATATTTCTTTAATAATAACTTTTTTCAGCCATTTCAAATCAATCAATCAATATTAATCTATTTCCATTACAGATATATTTTAATGTAATGAAATTGTTGAAGAAAAAAAAATCATTTCATTCCAATAATTCTCTATGAAAAAAACTCTCTTCAAGGGGGAGGGCACAATCAATCTTTTAAAATCTAATGAAAAATTACTATACAAATGGTTCTAAGTCTGTTTCTAGTCTATGAAAAAGAAAATTAATGTCAGGTTTATGTGAAGCAAATGTATTCTGCTTTTTAAACATTATTTATTCCCTTCTTGTGACACTATTCTAGCTATGTACAAGTAAACAACTTTCATATAAAAATATGTACAAATTATACATAAATACATATTATATTATCTCTTATTTTAAAATAAATATTATATATATATTATAATCAACAAGAATAGTTTCATGAAATAACACAGAGGAACAGCACACAACTTTTCTATTGTTTTCAACTCTTGACCAAAGGGAGATAATTAAGATTGCTATAAATGATTTACAAAATCTTTAAAAAACAAAAAACAAAAACAAAAACCCATCTTAATATTGAACAAAACATAAACAATGACTGTATGATTTGACTTCATTGGTCTTTATAATAATTTCAGTATTTTAGTCCACAATTTTGAATTTCCATTCAACCTTTTTAGTTAAATGTCTCAGTTATCTTAAGAGTTGAAAACTTAGAATTTTTAAAGCATAAAAACGACATATCAATTGCACATAACCAACAAAGAATGAACCTCTAACAACACAAATAAATATTTAACAAAGGCTACCAAAATAACAAAAAATCTACATGCAAGTTAAATTGGTACAGAAATGTTGTTTTGTTTTAATGCTGGTTTCCCTTTTTTAATCAAAAACAATTACTTAAATACTACACGGAATACTTCTTTCAATACTTATCTTTTGATTAACAGAGCTTTTTGTTTTTGCCTTTATCAAATATTAACTGAGTTATAATTCTTATATTATGCTGCGATTTTGTGAAATGAATGAAACTTAAGTCAAAGCAAAAAATAATTATAAATAAATATCATAAATATCAATGCGTGTATTTGCTAATTCAAAATTACATTAGTTTAACATTAGCTCACTTAAATTCTAAAACAACCTTAAAAATATGTTCTTGTCTAGAACTTGTCAGTTTAAAAATTATTATAAATTGAGAATAAAATAAAAGAGCAAATATTCTAGCATTATTCATTGACTCTTATGAATCAGTGTTTTTGAATTACAGCACAATTACAACCCAAATGAATGAATAAACATTTTAAAGAAATAAAACATTTTTCAATAAATAAGGATAGATTTGAAACAATGACAACCATATTTTCTTTGACACAACCATTATGAATCCTCATTTAATCAAAATCTTAATCTTTTGAACATTTCCTATATTGCAATATGAGAATCAACAATTTTTCAACAACACAAGACGTGCCATTGATTTAAGTCTAAGATTATTATATCCAGTAAAAGATGGCTAAAAATGAAAAACATATACAAGTCTCAACACCTGTCTAGGATTATTTTAATTGTATTAAGACTTGGTGACCTATTCAATAAAACAGTAATCTATAAAAATTTTACTATGTCCATTTTTAACTTGACTGATTTCAACATTTTTACATCATGTAACAAGTAATGAAAACCCAACAAAACACTTTTTAACATCATTTAAATGGGAAACTATTCTAACATAATAATTCCATACGACTGTTCCATGCATAAAAAAAAAACGTATGATGAGCACTTTTGTTTAAAGCTGATCCAACCCATACAAACACAGACATACAACACGTCCTTCATTCACAGGCAAGCTTACTGTCAAAACTACTGATGGCAATGCCAAAGGCCTGCAGTGCACATAGAGGGTAGTTAAAATCCATTGTAAATACATCCTCTGCTACACGTCCAAACTGCATTACTATGTATTCAACTGAAAAAGGGAAAAGATCAGATCAAATATAGATTTAAAATGGTACAAGTTCATCATAGCTTTATTTACAGTAGTGTTAAAATGTCATAGGGAGAGTTTTATTTACTGTGGATTCATTTATATTCGTAGGTACCAGCTTTCGTGGTTTGATGGAAAAGGATCATTTGGTGGATCCTTAAATTCTGAAGTCTGCAACATCAATATAATAATTCCTATTTCGTGGGTCTAGCCCACCCACAAACGCCACAAAAATTGATAACTCCACGAGTATTAATTAAACCACAGTATATAAAATTCTTTTTGTCTTAAATTTTGTCAAAACAATGTAATATAACTGTTAGAATAGATTCTTCAATCCTTTTTCACAGCTTTGTTTTAAGAATTAAAAGCACTTCTTTGACTTTTAAATGTGTGAAGGGTGCAACTGAAATATTTTTTCAGAAAAAATTGTTCCTTGTTTATCTGTATAAAGATAGTAATACTTTAACATTAGAAAAAGCATGAACAAATGATGATTTTTAACTTCCATTTAATATGTGTCCTTAACCAGGACTCTTTGACAAAGATTGTTTGTACTTATTTTTTTTATTCCTTGTTTAAGAAGGTGGTCTTTCTTTGATTATTTCAGGCCTGGATTTGAATTGAATGCATTGTATTTTGACCTTGTGTCCATCCCAAAACAGCGAGCAGGGCCTTGATCTACCGATAGGCTGCGTCTGTTTTTCATTGCATTTTTTTTTTAATTGCCCCTTGTTTATGCAGGCTGTGTCACGTACACCTATTCCACATCTAATTATCTTTTAAGTTTATACAAGATCAACCTACCATCATTATCATGAACAATTTGGAAATTTTTAACTGAGGCTTGTGTCACTCTACCGTGGAAATTCAACACATAAGACTGGGTTTCTGAAAAATAACATCAAAAGTTGATTAACTTTCAATTCTTAATATTTCACATAACTATAAAACAAATACAAAAATTTAGTTTATGTCAAACTTTAAACCAGTACAGTTTTCACTCCTTCACTATGCAACTACCTGTATCTGTTTCTGATGTTTCAATGTACCCATAGGACATCTGAATTCCAGAAGTCAAACAAGGCAAAGATTAAGATTTAACATTTTTATTTGGTAGTTGTACTGTTTGCTTTATATTTATAATACAAAGTACTAACAATCTTATACTAAAGAAAAATTAACGTTACTCTAATGTAAAAGCATCTTCATAATCTTGACTATTTCAATGGTGCTTCCTATAATATAACAACTTACTTTGTTGTTAAACTTATTTATACCAGTATTTTAAGTTATGTTGAGTGCATTTGTTTCTAACAAAAACAGTACAAACGGTTACGCGTGTAGACAAGTTTTACATTTGTTTCTACTAATTACCTCCCAGCGCTGACAGCTTTTGTACAAACGATGCAATCGATGAAGACCATGTTCACTGCGTTTGTCGTTTGCGTTTGTAGCTCAACGCTACATTTAATTCTAAATTTATCACTTCATCACTTGGAAACACATGTTATTTTCCTCTTTTAATGAAAAATTTTGTTTACATTCATTGAGGTTAGAAAAGTTCAACAAAGGTTACAAAGGTTAAGCAAACGCTGTATTTGTTTCTCACGAGTAAGTGTTTGACAAACCAATTCCAAACGCTGCCCAGCGCTGACAAAATTGATGTTAGAAATAAATGCACTTGTTGTTTGAGACTAGAGAAAACTTCTTACCATCATTCCAGACAGGTGTCTTATTGTGTAATTCTAATATATTCTCCATGTTTTTTCGTTTCCATCTGTTTATCAAACCATCATTATCCTAGAAACAATATCAACATTAATTAACGACATAATGCAAGACAATAGAAAAATGAGAAATGTGCAAAGGTTGGTCTGAGGTAATAAAATTTTGTTTGAGAGAGTCTGTTCTGTTCCAAAAAAATTGACAAATAATATCAAAATAGACCTTAATGCATGAACATTCCAAAATTAAGATCAGAAGTAATATCATTACAAACATTGTGTCATGTACATTTAATCCACATCTCTTTGTCTATATTCTAAGCTAAATAATGGTATAATTGTGTTAAAAGTTATACCAAGACATTCAACTTACAGATCTAGGTTTAATGTCCACTCGTTCATGGTCAAGGTTCATACCAGGAATTATTATCGTCATTTTTCGTGGTCCTTTAAAACCTAGCACATTTGTTTCCTGTCAATGTAACATGAGAAATGCATAACAGACATACAAATATGATTCCTTATCATTATGGTATACAGTTTTTTTGGTGATTAAGTAATTGTAATTATCAAACTACAATGACAGTCTTTGTAGCCTGTGTCTTAAACTATTCAGAAAACAGGAAGTAGATCAGTTGCTTGCATAAAACTGCTCTACTTCATATAGAATCAAGAGGCTGTAACACTTCAAATTTGTGTGATGCAAAAAGACAACAAATGCTGCAGGACAACAGATAGTGTCAAAATAATTCCAATATGTCACTTTGCAATAATTTGCAGGTGACATAAAAATAAGTTGTACAATTTGATTTTACTTCTTCATATTTTTAGTCCAAAAATTGTATCATATTCAAATATTTTAAAAATTGGTTTCTAGTTGCAATACTTTTTCCACTCAATATTCATATCATTAAAGCAGTTGAACTTACATATACAATTCCAACTAATTCTTTTCTGGCATTTTCATAATTATCTTTAGGATTGACTCCATGATCGAATAGTGTGAAATGAGTACCCAAAACATTTGATCTGAAAAGACAAAAAAAAAAATATGTAAATCAAAACTAGTAAAATTTTAATATTTGTAAAACATCTCAAAATGTTTATCGATGTTTATGTAATTTTATCAAAACTTGTCCCAGAGCAGACTTTTAAAATATCGGCTAAACGGAATCAAGAACAACCAAATTAAACAATCAAATAGAAGATCAATATTTGTTTAGCTCTTAGTTTCATCCATTGGAAGGATTCTATTTTACATTTCATTTCTTTTTGTAATAATATCAGATATCAGAATATTTCAATATCTGTTTATTAACTGTTTTGGATTTTGACCTGCCAATGTTTTGGTTTAAATGCTACTGATGAGAGGTTACTCCTTGAAATATCAATATATAGCATATCCAAATTAACCGTTTGTACCCGCGTTTTGGTATTTGTAATTTTGAAACCACTGGGCGATAACCGCTGCTGGTGGACCAGAGGTCCCGAGGGTAATCACAAGCCTGGTAGTCAGACTTGTCTGACACAAATTACCATAAAATTTCTAATATATTGTCGCTGAAATTTCCGATTGTTAAATTCAAAATTGATGAAAACACCAGGTTTCTTTCCTTGTAATGCACATGGTCGATATCCTCGGTGCTGGATTTGGCTTCCTTGTTCGAACGTTTTGGTTTTGAGTACTTTTCGTTTTCAACTGTTTTGGATTTTGACCTTCCAATGTTTTGGTTTAAATGCTACTGATGAGAGGTTACTCCTTGAAATATCGATATATAGCATATCCAAATTAACCATTTATACCCGTGTTTTGGTATTTGTAATTTTTAATCACAAGTCAGAATTTGCAGGTGGTTTCACATTCAGTGTATGAAACAGCAAGTTTCTGTTTGTTTTTGTACAAGTGACAGCTCTGCACAAAAAAATGTTGACAAATTCTTGAAACAATCAATGACAACAAGCATACCTCAGTTTTCCTACATATGCTTCTCCCCCTCTTGACAAGTCAGTTGGATCTGTGGAGATCAAATAATTAGATGGGTAACTCTTCTTTCTCTTTCTACCAGCCAATAAAAATGTCTGAAAATAAAATCAATATTACAGTTATTGCAATTCTCTTACTACTCGTCAATAAAAATTTCTGAAAAATAAAATTCAAATAACCTTTAATGCACTTCTTAAAAAGCCAAAATATCCCTAAGCAAGCTAATGCTCAAGTTTTTAAGAAAAGAAGTTTCAAATAAAATCCTAATTGTTTCAAAATTTAAAGTTTGAAATAACACTTTTTCTAATCCTGGTGCCATATAAAACAGTAAACAAAGTTATACATGAACAATGGTTCAAATATTACTAGTTCTAACTATCAGTTTTTGATTCAGGATCTTTGAAATTTTATTTTCAAAAGTCCTTGAACTGCATGTATTTACAGTAACTCCTTTGAAAACTTTTTAATATTGTATAAGTAGGGTTTTTTTTTGTTGGTAATTTTATTTTCACATTAATCAAAGCATTCATCTACATTAGTGGTAAATAAAAACATCTCTTTATACTCATACAACAAGAAATTTTCCCTTACCGAAATAACCAATTATACAGTAACATCTAAAAGACTTTCAACCTAAAACTTAAAAGTCCTGAACCTCACGCTCTCAAATGTAAATTCAAACCCCTGATGTATTGAAATAATAATTTCTAGGAAATTCACTATTGCTAATTTTATGTATCATAAAATTTAAATTAAAATCCACTGAAATACCTAAGTACTGTATAAGCCTCAGTGTCACTTACTTTTTTACCATCTTCTCTTTCTAGATGTAAGAAGTATGTGGGGTACACCCCTCTATCAATACCCTTCTTATCCCGGGTAATCCTACACTTCATCACCTGCCCCTGGGGGGCTGGCTGCATGACAAAATCATCTAATTTCTCCAAACCTTCAGGAGTAAAACTGCGTCCTGTGGCACCAAGTTCTGAATCATCACCATTTGTTCCCTGAAAAAATGTAAACAAAGAATTTAATTGAATGCATGTATCCTTCAAAGGTTCTTCACTTCAAAAGTATAATGAGTCAAAGTACAGCAGTTTGAATTTTTAATACACCTTTTCAAAAGATTTATATACAAATGCATGTCAGTCTGTTTTGCTAGAAGATATTCCAAATTGCAAGATTTGAAATAAAAAGCTTCCCCGAGCGCAGCATGATACGACCGCAACATGTTGAACCCTGTACATTTTAGGCCCAATATGGATAGTCTATTGCTCTGGACACATGCAGCCCATGGTGGACTGACAAAGGTTTTTGACACATGCTTCTCTGGTGGACTTTCGACCCAGGGGGTAAAAATATAAATTTTCAATTTTGTATTCTACTCTTGCAAAAAAATTGTCAAAATCGGACAAGAATTAAAAAAAAATCAATTTCGGCCCCTTTTGGCCCCTTATTATGTAACAGGTGAAAAAGTGGTGGGGTTGCAAAAATAATTTCTCAAATTTGGATTCACTACTTGACAAAAATAAACTTGCAAAAAAAAATTTCAAAAACAAACCAGAAATAAAAAAGTTTTGATTACGGCCCCTTTTGGCCCCTAATTACAAAACAAGTGAAAAAGGGGATGGTCACAAAAATTAATTCTCAAATTTGGATTCACTACCTGACAAGAATAAACTTGCAAAAATTTTTTTTTAAATCCGACCACAAATAAAAAAGTTTCGATTTTGGCCCCATTTGGCCCCTAATTACGTAATAGGGGAAAAAGGAGGGGGTCGCAAAAATTAATTCTTAATTGTGTAAATGAGCTGGACATTTAAGCAAGCAACAGCTTTTCTCTACCTGCTATAGTTTTCATTTCATAGGCCAAAAACATGAAAAAACATTATTTTAGGGGCTGTAGCCCCTATAAGGGGTCATCTGACAACTTCGACCCTATGGAATTTTTTGTAGAGCTACATGAGCTGAACAATTAAGCAAGCAACAGCTTTTTGCTATCTGCAATAATTTTCATACTATAGGGCAAAACCATGAAAAAATGCTATTTTTCACCTTAAAGGGGCCGTAACCCCTATAAGGGGTCTTCTGACAACTTCGACCAAATGGAGACTTTTGTAGAACTTTTGATCCTGAAGCAGTAAGGTGGCATCAGATTTCATCTATCCCTTATACTTTTTGAATTACAAGCCAAAAACAGTAGTCTGACCCCCCTGGTCTATTTTTAGCCACGGCGGCCATGTTTTTTGACGAATCAGAAATTGAAACATTACTATAGTGCAGGACACCCTAATGATCAATCATACCAAGTTTCATTGAATTCTGTTCAGTAGTTTCAGAGGAGAAGATTTTGAAAAAGTTATTGTAAGAACAAACAAAAAAGTTACAATTTTGGCCCCTTTTGGCCCTTAATTTCCAAACGAAAAAAGGGGGGACTCCCAAAATCAATCCCATCCATCCTTTAATGGTAAGAAATATCATTGTCAAATTTCATTGCATTTGGATAACTAGAACTAAAGTTATCGTGTATACACTAAAGTTAACAGACAACGACGACAACGACAACGACGACGACAGCATCATACCATTATACGTCCGCAAATTTTTTGCGGTCGTATAAAAACCTAAAATACTAAAATTATGCATATAAGTCTGTTTCAAAAATAAATCTATAAATATTGGTTCTAAATACAATATCTAAGATCATGTCTAGTAAATAAACATGTAATGAAGCTGTTGTATTTTGAATGTCCAAGCAAGGAAATCTACGACACCTGAAGGCAACTACAAAGGATTAAAGAATATAAAAATTTCATCATGGTGTAAAAAAACACCACACTTTCAGTGCTTTGTTAGTTTTTTAAAACACACTAGACATATTAAAACTTGTCCTAACAGTAATAAACAAGGGAAGCAAATGTGTATGGGATACATGTGTCCTTGTTCCAAATTGTGACCTCAAAACTTACTGAATCAAGTCCAATCTCTTGTTCAATCTAAATATTCAATACAATCATTATTGTTTGCGATGACCTTTATACATACCAAAATATATATCTTGAAACGTTTTTTTTTTCAGATAATATATGTAGTCTAGATACATATATCATGTATATATGAATTATTCCTTAAACTTTAATGTTCAAGTATCTTGACAGAGCCTTTTTTAATTAAAGAAAAATGTTAGTGTATGAAAATGAAGACAAAAAAAATGAATGTTATAAATGTTTATAGGTAAATTTAATCATATAATTTCATTTATTGAAAAATAAGACAAAAAGTTATGAATGAACATTAAAATAGCACTACAACAAAAACTTCCACCAAATTATATAGCTTCACTCTTATGATGGACATTAATGAAGAAACATGAATATGTAAACAAACAAATGATTTAAAAGATGATTTAAATCAGCCATAAAACTTTAAAAATCACGAAACTTACATCTCTCTTTCTTCTCTATAAAAGTTAGACAATTAACACTTTATTAAAAAAAAAAAAAACGTGTAACATCATGTAAGAGGTGCATAATGGAGTTTCGTGATATTTTGATCACATTTAATCATTACAAATCTCCCTTTGTATATTTTTGGGATAATTTAAAAAAAACACTTTCAATTTTTAATGCAAAAATAAGTGCTTGAAAAACAAGTTAATGTATAATGACACAATAAACACAGCATTTTAGTATCTGATGCTCATCATCACTCTATCACGACATGCACTTTAATGTAGCCTATTTGACCTGAGTACATTTGTATATTTATCTACTGTAATCATGGAAAATTTCACATGAAAGTAATTTTCACTGTATTTGCAACTATAAAATATCCAATGAAAATATTCTACTGATACAATTTTTTCATCATTAGGTGAAAAAGAATTTAATCCTGTTTTAATACCATAGAAATGTTGCCATGCAAAACTGTTCATTTCTTAAGTCTAACTTAATATTTTTTATGACACTTTATCTTTAATTTATGTTATTATACCTTACTGAATTAGTAATTGATTTAATTGGATGAAATAAGGTCACATGACTTTAAATAATCTGGGTATCTTTCTTAAAATTCGTACAAAAGTTGAATAACCTTTTCAAATACCCATGTCCTGTCCATTGAATAACCCTATTATTCACCGGTGAATAACCCTTGAAATATTCAAGTCCACTGTTTGTTCGGTATAATAAAACAGTTATGGCCCTTGAAATCAGTGAACATCAAAATTATCAACCTCGCTGGGGTTATTTCCCTTGGGCTAAAGCCCTCGGCAGGGAAATTACCCCACCTCTGGTAAACAATTTTAGATATTTACCTCTTCCAAGGGCCGTAATTGTATATTATTTCTATTTATATTTTTTATGTCCCAATGAAATAACTCACACCAATACACAAGGATCTTTTTGTTTAACCCAAGTAGCACACCAAGATGGTTCTTTACATAACCCCAAGTAGCACACCAAGATAATTCTTTACATAACCCCAAGTAGCACACCAAGATAATTCTTTACATAACCCCAAGTAGCACACCAAGATGGTTATTTGTATAAATCCAAGTAGCACATCAAGATGATTTTTTTTTTCATAACCCAAAGTAGCACACCAATATGTCTTTTTTAGCATAAACTCAAGAAACACATAAAGATGCATTTTTTGCATATACCCAGGTAGCACATCCAAGATGTTTTTCCCCAAGTAGTACGTTAAGATGTTTTTCGCATAACCCCAAGTAGCACATCAAGATGTTTTTTTTGTTTTGCATAACCCCTAAGTAACACATCAAGATGATTTTATTCCATAATCCCACATAGCACATTAAAAAACTTTCACATGAACATAGAAGCATGTTAAGATACTATTGCTTGCATGATTGAAATAAAACTTTGAAATGTCAAACCTTACCTCACTAGAATAGTTTGACTTTTGTTGAAGTTTAGCTGTGCTGGGTGACTTTGCCATGGGTTGTGGTGCTACTGGTATACTAATTTCATCAGGCTCATCCTCAGGATCCTCGTCTAGACTACCTGTTGACCCTCGATTACCACCATATGAGGACATCTGTTGTGTGGGAGGGGGAGGGGGTCTGTTAGGTTTCTTGTCCTTTTTCTTCTTCTTTTTACCAGTATCTGTAATCAAAAATGTAGTCATTTACACATTTTTCTTTTTCACTAAAACTTGCTTTACAAAGGTCATGAAACATATTCATCACATTTACTGATAATTGGAAAAAAAAATTGGTACTGGTAATTTTCATCACAAGTTTGGTGTTCCAAATCTAAACTAACTATTAACTTTTAACCTTTTTACAGGTTTGGGACATTGTTACATTAATTAATCAAACACTTAAGTGCTCTTAATTATCAATATAACTTCTGTACACATATTGTCAAGAATTTCTAACTATATCATATAGTATCTTTAATCATTAAGCAGATGACAATGACTACAACATATTCTATTAACAGGATTACTGGTCCCCACAGGGGATATAAAATGATCTAGCTTATGTTTAATACATTATATGACATAAATCTGCTTACTTGAATGATCTTATTGACATATTTTGGTCAAACATAGTTAAAAGATTTGAATAATTAACACAAGAAAATTATTGGGCAATTATATCCATACATCATTGTTGATACTGCATTATTACATTGGATCCTTCCCCATGAAGGTCAATATTGAATGATAAAATATTTCAAATTAAGCACGTGTATAGCCATCCCGCCTCCGAAAAAATAAAATAAAATAAAAAATGATATAAAATAAAACATAATAGAAATAAGAAGCAGAGGTACCAATGGGGTATCCGATTGTCAAAAGTCCGAAAGGGCAGAGACAAAACCAGTAAACACCAACAAGAACGGGTCAAAAACAGAATTTTGAATAATATACAATAAAAATTATCTTGTATCAAACTAAGCTATGTAAGAATTGGTTAGTAAGAATTAACAAGCAAAATACACTACATTGTTAGTACTATCAAATGTTTCTAAAGGCATTTACTATTTTTTGTTCTCTTAACCTTCCAAGGAAAACAGTTTACAAAAAGTAACAGCAATCTATGTTCATGTACATATTTTATACCTTATGCTAAATCTATCATGACAGGGACAAATATAAATGGTTTCTCATAATTTTTTGCAAAACATTTATAATACAGTATACAATGTTTACAAAACATTTTTAAGTAAATGGTAAAATATCCAGTTTATTCAAAAGCAAGTTTTAAGGTAAAAATAAATCATAAAATTTCCAGTAAATAAGGGAGACAAAAGCAAAATTTTAATTTCAATGTAAAATCCCTTTCCAAAGAGAATTATCTCCCTTATAAGATTAGGACAATCTTTAAAGTATGCAATCACATAACCACATTAAGCCAAACCAAAAATATAACCATAAAACAAATGACCCAATGACAAACAAATGACCCAGAAACATTTCTCAAAGTAGAACATTTAAATAATATTCTATTCATCAAAGCACAACCCACAATCAATACCAAATACACAACATATTTACACAGTTATAGATCTAAAAGATTAGAACCCTTTCTTACATTTGTAAATAAATTTTAGATTTAGAAATAGGAAGTTGACTACAAAAATGAAAACATCCAACTGCAATTAACAAACAGGAAGTAGAGGTCTCACATGTCTAACAATTGTCTTATTTCAATTGCATGGAAAGTTCTCCTTCCCTTTAATTTGGAACAAAAATATGTAATATAAAACAAAAGTACAAATAATTAATCAACTATGTACATAAGGACAGTATTTTACTATAATTTCTTATACTTAAATTGACAACACGGATGTGCCTTATCAGTATAACTGAACAATAAACAAAGCTTAGGAACAACAAAGTCCTCTTACCGGAATCTGATTCCTCCATGTAAAATCCAGGGTTTGAAATGGCCCCAATATGACGAGAGCTTGGGCTTTCATCAACAAACACGTGTCGTCCTGTAGCCATTTTATAGTTTACATTGACAACATATAATCTAAGGCTGAATAAGGCTGGCCTTATCAGCAGATTTCAACAGAATAGGTAAATGCCTGCCAGGAACCTTTGATTATTACAACCAATAACGTTTAAATGACTTATTCATTATTTTAAAAGACAAAAGATGAGATGGCACACTGAACTATATAGATGTTTACCTCTCAATAAAGTCTGGACTCCAAACTGATAGTAAAATGTATATACAACTATCTTTTTAATGTGATCAAATAATATAAAGATCTCATATAATCTTTTCTAAAATAACATCATGTGAAAAAAGGCCAAACTTATTTAGTATTTAGCTTCTAAGCATTTAAAAAAATATAAGTAGAATTTCTTGAATTAAAAAAAGTTAGGAATGTAATCAAATGATGATGTGGAGTTGCAATGAAACATTTCAAGACCGCAAAACAATTCATTCATTCTTTAATAAAGCATCGTGTTCAAGTTAAGCACGTCTATTTAGATGAATTGAACCCAAATCTTGTAATACATTTCCATCAATCTGAGATCAATGACTTGAATTATACATTTTTTGGTATAATGTTTGTAGCTTCATTTAACTTCAATGATGGTATGCAATGACATTCACCATTGCTGTCATAATATAGCTTTTATTAAATGTATACAGAAACTATCAACATAGATTGAAAAGGGAACCCAAGTCACACCAATCTAATTCTTCACACTAACTTAACCTTGCAATTGGAAACCCTAAACATGTTATATAAATGTAACATAACTGAATTGGATTATAACTTATCAACAACAACTAGAAAATTGACAATTCCATTTTAAAGAAAAATACAATCTTAATTCTCACAAAAAATTAATGATTCCTCCTAAGACATTACGAGGTCTTTACAGTGCTGTAAATATACGTAGCTTGTTTTTAGAACATTTTATCAAAAGTTCAAAATTTTCAATAGTCAAAATTATGATTTAATTCCTTTCTTGTCCTTTATTTTCACTTTCAAACTGTGATTAGAAATTGTTTTGGTCACGTTTGTGATGCACAGATCAGCACAAGAAGATGGATGGTGTTAACGTGACCCCTTTATGTCACTTTGCAACTCATAGCAGGCAACATTAAAAAAGATTAAAAAATATATGTATAGTGTTCACACAAAGTTACAATAAGTACAATGTATAAGAAAAATTACATACAATTCACAAAGTCATGCAATAATGAAGGCCATCACCAAACTAAATACACTAGCAGTTAGTAAAAAATACAACTATAACTAAGACCTAAATTATAAACTGTGTTAGTACCATAGCATAGTCCTATTGTGAGATATAACTGGTTATATAGTATCAACTCTTGTCATATCAAAAACAAGCCCTTAAAAACCCCAGACTTTCAGAGTAACCCGACCAGAGTTATAAAATTGATTTTGTGTGCAATGAATTAATGATTTTTTTATGATGAAATTAAATTTCCCAATTCACATAAAATTACTGATTCAGAAGTATAGCCTCCATACAAGAGTAACTATAAAATTATATACATTTCAAATGATATTTCACTTATTTACGATATTTTTTACCCAAAATAGACAATATTAAAAAGTAATTTAGGAGAAAGATATCCAAAAGATGATAACTTGCACTGAGCCTTTCTAAACATTGATTCAAAATCCTAACTTTCATTCTTTGCCAGGTGTCCCTTATAAGGTCAGTTAAGTTTGTTACCCAATGAATTTTGATCCGACAAGAGTTGTTTTTAGACTGAAGGAAGATCCTGTACCTTCTAACATAGGTATTGAAACCTCATTATCACCGTTAAATTCTTGATTCGTATATTCCATTCTTTTCGGAGAATGTTGATCTTCAATATTTGGAATT
This sequence comes from Arcuatula senhousia, assembly GCA_963971305.1. NCBI lineage: Eukaryota > Metazoa > Mollusca > Bivalvia > Mytilida > Mytilidae > Arcuatula > Arcuatula senhousia. Next base: position 47,470,634 of record OZ020309.1, on the reverse strand, counting down.
TCGAATGTATGTTCAGGCACTGGACTTCGACTGGGACTCCGTCTTCTAGGGTCGTGTTTAGTGGCATTGTCATATGAGGGTGGCGGCAGAGTCCATTGGCCAGCCTGTTTACCCTTCTTTCCTTTTTTCGTTCTATTATCGTCACCTGCACCAAATATGTTGTACAATCATGCAATTAATGGATACCCATGCAGAATTAAGTTATCCACAACATTGATAAAGGATGACTTTATATCCTAAACCATTCATGCAATACAATACAGACATTACTTTAACTACTATAAGGGAATAACCACAAAAAATGGAGGAAATATGTCCATAGATGCATACATGCCTGATATGATAAAATCTGTCTGTGAAACTGCTCCAAAATACTAATACATGTATACCAGTGAAGCCACAAGAAAATGACTCTTTGTTGCCATGGCAATATTACTTTTCTTATTGGCTTAATTAGAAAACTATGAGAACACCTGTCTTCTACGTACATTGGTAATAGGAAATTCCAAATCTCATTAAAAAAGTGACAAAAAACCATCCTCCTGTGTTTTAGGTACGTTTGTACCAAGAAATCCAATAACAACAGAGGAATGACAAAAACCAGCTTTACAGGTAACGAAATTGCTTAAAAAGTCGTTAAATTAAGGAAAGATGTGCTTTAAAACATAAGAATTTAGCAGCAAAAACAATCTAATTGCATGCTAAATTGAAACCAACCAAAATAAGCAAATCTATCTAATCCAATAATGTAGGTTTTAAAATTGAAGCATCCAAACATGTGTTCAAACTGACTACTAAACCATCCAATCAATGGACATGTTACAACAGAGACAAACAACTATCCAATGAAAGCCTAGAGGGGTTAGGCAATAGCTCTGGTCCTATTATACATACATACAATGTTACATTATATCATAAAGTTATAAAAAAAACTTACCCTGTAACAAACACATATCTTTGAAAATACAAAGACAGAGGTCAAAATATAGAACTCATTGTGAAATGACTAAAAATTTAAAGTGATAACAAGAAGAAACAAGGAGAAAAGTAAAAGGTAAAAACACTTGGTCTTAAAATCACACATCCCTCATAGAACAAACACAAAAATCTTAAGTTATAGACCATTATAAGTTTGAACAATAATTTTACAGGATTATTTCTGGTACATTGCATTGATAAGCAAGATACAGCCAAAGACAAAGAAAACAGCAATATGTAACTCACAAAATATCTTTTCATTATCTTTGTGCAGCTGCTACACCAAACATTTTTTTCAGAAAACAGATGATGACAGGAATATTTTTTCCTAATATTATGACACTTCAAAGATTTTAAGAAAACTTTAAAGCATCCTCACAATTTTACAGGTTAGTTAAACACTTCAATAGTATTGTGATGAAAACCAAGTAGAATTCATGACTTTTTGTGTGACTTTTCAAACACAAAGTGGGGAGGAGTGTTGATAAACACAAACTCATGTTGATTGTCTCCCTTACCTGCATTTATTTCTGGGATATCACTATCATCACTGTGACTGTCAGTTGTAACATTTAGCACTCTGACTGAATCTCTGGGTTGATGCATGGGCTCTTGTAATGACTCATCTTCGTATGCTGCTGGGTTTACATATTCTGTAAAAAATAAATAAAAGGGTTAATATCTAGGTCCTTCATTATATTTTATTAAAATGACATGAAAAAAAGAATTGTGTTTAGAAAAAATATTCAAGTCTTTATCATTTTTAAGCACTATCTTTTTCAGGATTATTTCATGAATGTCATTATGACATTTCAGCATGCAAAGTTTCATGAAAATCAGAGAAATCAACAAAATGAGTTTAATATGAACTGTGTGATAATTGAAGTTACCAAAATCATCATTTATGTTTGCAGTATCCAAAGAATGAAATAAATGTAAATGTTCAAAATGTTCACAAAATTCATTTTTTCCCAGTTTTATCTAGTAGATAAATAGAACAGAAAATGAGTTGTCACAAACTTTCTATTCACTACAGTGAAGTGGTGTGACTAAAGTGATATAATCTGTATCATGTGTGTACAGAGAGCCTACATAAGGTGTGGAATTGTGATTGCCACAGCTTCATCCAGTCATGCATGGAGATCACTCTTAGATTACACACAATCTAATCAAACCTATGAGTAAGACCAGAATGGAGTTTGATCAGGTTGACACAAATGAAATTGAACCAAGACTCATTGTTCTGTCTAACACTAGTTTTGTGGCTTTTTGGAAACATTCATGCGTATGAGACTATGACCCACATTTTTAAAACAATTTTAATAATGGCAATGATAAGACTATGAACAAATTCATGACTACATTTGAACAAGACTCCTAAGACATGCTGAACTCACCAATGAATTTAAGTTTAGGGACTATTCAAAAACAAAACAAAACATTCTTAACCTTAATTATATTCTATTTTCATTTTTATGGAGTCTAACTTTGCTGCTATATCAGTAAACATGTATTTAAAAACAAACAGACAAAGAAACAAAACCCAAAAGCCAACTTGTAAGTTTTGAACTATTTTAAGCTTTCTCTACTTGCAGAAAATTGGTAGACACCCTATCCCTTTTGTTCTATAAGTTTTGTTGCAAGTTTAAAATACTTCTATATTTATTTTTTACTTTCTTGTTACATGTAATAAATATAACCCTTACTTATTAAAGATATAAGAGGATTATGAACAAAAAGTCTGAACATACATGTAATTACATGCAATTTAACAGTGACAATCTGAGGTCAAATTATATGTACACTATAGTATAAGGACTGACCAATATTGAGAACATTGTAAAACTGGCTTAATATTATATCCTGATCTACTTTGGGTTGAAAGTGAGTAATGAAAAAAAAGAATACTGTGATCAAGCTCACAAGAGGATATCCCCACTTCATATTGGACTAAATATTGGAAAAAAAAACGAAAGTTTCATCACAATCCATCAGGCAGCACTTGCTCCCATTGACCACTATGTATGATAAAACTTTAAAAGTCTGATTATGTCCACTGAATAATATTTGAGAGCCGCCAAATTTACTTATGCACATCTCCATACCATTTGCTTGCTTCATGTAAAGTTTCATCTAAAGCCATCATGAGGTTTAGGAGGAGTTGCACTTACGAGATATCTGGACAGACAAACATATCCATGAACGGACAAACAGACAGACTGATTCCTATATAAAGCCCAAACTTTGTTTGTGAGGGGTATAATTATTACAATTTATAACGAAATGATATAAATCTAAAAAAAATAATTTGAAATGAGGAACACAATACCAAATGGTGAAAGCATGTTCTTTAGAATAATCAATACAGCTTACACATACATGACAATAGAATCAAAGGAAACTCAAAAATATAACGTCAACGTAAAAGCAATTTAGAAACATTCAAACTGAAGTCTTATTGCAAGAAAATCTATATATTTTATATCTATATCTATGAAATGCAAACTATATAAATAATATTTAATAAATATAATTCATTACAAAATCATGAAATTTGTCTGTCAATGCTCATAGCAACGAAAAATCATCATAAAAAAAAATTAAATGACAAAATGAAAAGCAAACAAAGGCTCCAACAATATCTCTAGACTAATACTTTATGACTTAAAAATATGACAAAAAAGTCTTACGTATATTTTTTTTTTGAAAACACAGCCAAGTTGTAAAAAAATAATGAGAATATCAATATTGGTAGAGCCTTTGAAAAACAAACTTCTGAAAGAAAATGTTTGAAAACTCACCATCTATGCAAGGCAAAGAAAACAAAGAAAGGGAAAGTCAGAATATGTAGTTAAATAATATCTCTAATTGGTTAACAAAAACTAAAATTTGGTCACTCTTGGAAAATAAGACTTAAGTATGCCTTCAACAAACACAAGAAAGAGTTAAGCAGGTTAGAGAAAAAATGTTAAATTTTCTATGTCTAGAATGAACTAGATAATGTGTCTATGAGCCACAGGATGGCCCTCCCGTTCTTGAAATATCATTGACCCTCAATGTGTATTACCTGGGATATGGACCTTTACAAAGAAATTGATCAAAAGTGTTCATGTGTAAAATATACGGTAGGTCGCTGTGACCTTATTTCTGATGGATGGTGCCGTGTACCAAGACTCATCGAGAAGTGAAATATTATTGACCCCTAACATGTAGTATTGAAGATATGGACCTTAACGAAGAACTTAACCAAAGTCATTCATGCGTAAAATATATAGGTCACAGTGACCTAATTTCTAGTGGGTGGTGTCACCCTACCCAAGACACATCTAGTGGTGAAATATCATTGACCCCCAACATCTAGTATCCAAGTTATGGACCTTAACCAAGAACTTAACCAAGTTCATTCATGCGTAAAATATAGGTCACAGTGACCTAATTTCTAGTGGGTGGTGTCACCTTACCTAAGACACATCTAGTAGTGAAATATCATTGACCCCCAACATCTAGTATCCAAGTTATGGACCTTAACCAAGAACTTAACCGAAGTCGTTCATGCATAAAATATAGGTCACAGTGACCTAATTTCTAGTGGGTGGTGTATCCCTACCCAAGACCCATCTGGTGGTGAAATATCGTTGACCCCCAACATCTAGTATCCGAGTAATGGACCTTAACCAAGAACTTAACCAAAGTGTTACGGACGGACAAGGGTAAAACTATATGTCCGATCCACATACGTGGTCGGGCCATAAAAATTAACAATTGGAGAGGAATATGTCATTGAAATTTTCAGCAGAATGTGATAAAAGTGTTTATCTAAATACTCAAAAACATGAAAATAGAAGAGCCAAGTTACATCAATGATGCTTTTTTGACATCCTAGTTTGCCGTCTTATTACTTTTAATGGAGCATTTCCTTTACGATCAAATTTTCTTAAATTCTGTTTGGTTGATTCAGAGGAGTTGCCTCTACATTCTGTAACCAGACAGACAGACAGACCAGTCAAAAACATTATACCCTCTACACCTTCTTTGTATGGAGTATTAACATAAAACAAGCAGCTATAAGCTTGTGCCTGAAAAAGTTCACATCAATTCTAAGGGCTTGGAAACATCTAGTCTTAAAATAGAACCAGCAGCTATAAACTTGTGCCTGAAAACGTTTGCATCAAATTTAAGGGCTTGGAAACACCTAGTCTAAAAATAGAACAAGCAGCTATAAACTAGTGCAAGAAATCAAAGATTAATCATATGAATCTTACCAAAAGGCACTGGTGTGGAGGGCTTGGAGTTGCCCATTAATGGACTCTTCTCATCTGCCCTTTTTCGTCGATCCCGACCACCAGATCCTGGTCGACTGTCTTCATTTGGCTGAAATAAACCTAGCTGATTTCTCTTTTTTCTGTTCTGTTCTTCGATTCTTCTTCTCTACAAATAGTTAAAATTATGATGCAAATGTTACAAAGATTGATGACAACTTTCTGCCAATTTTTTTTCACATTATTGATGGCATCAATGAAAAAGCACTCCATTGATTCCAGCTAAACAGATAACATTTTTCATACATCATACTTGTATGTGATGGTTAATAAATTGTCATTTAAAATGAAAAATATTTCTACTTTAAATGGTTTAGGCCAATATAAAAAATATCCTAGATTCTTGTCCCCACCTGCCCCAATTTTCTCAGCCTCCTCAAAAAATTTATTTTGATTTTTTGGCAAATTACATGTATGTTGATTTTTGGTCAATTTGACAGATATTTTTTTTCAAAATGGATAAAAAATAAAATTCTCCAGCCCTCCCAACATTTTTGAGAAATGTGGATCAGAATCTAAGAAATATTTTATTATGGTCTTAACCATCTGAACAAACAAAAAATTATTATACATAAGGATGTTTTACTTGAAACAAGAGCAATGCTCATGATTTCCCGCCTTGCAAATTTGTCAAAATTCTTTCTTCATAAGTATTAGGTGTTTTTCATTTTTCCTTACTCACAAATAACAAACAAATATAGACCTATGTCTGTGATAAACAGTCTGGCGACAGGTGAAGATTCAGGATTATGGTATGATGTGACAAGCAAAGGTGTTTAGTAATAGAAATCATTCACTACACTTAAGGTTACAAGATGTCCTACCTCTTTTTCTAATTTATTTTGTTGCATTGCCATTTTGTAGTCTTCCCCAACACTGAAAATACAAACAAAAGCAACTTATGTTTAATGTGCAACTAATAAAACAAAAGGTAAATTCCTTTACAGATGAAATCAAAACAAATTGTCAAAGATAGAATTGGCGGGGTTGACTACACTAAATTGGCAAACATAATGTGGTGATTGCAAAGAGTCAGATTTATGCTTGGCCTCAAATATCTTTTCCAAAAATCTGAATGTTTGGATTTGCAGCTCTCTGGCCACTGTGTAAAGGAGGCTCAATGATTAGTTAAATTCAAGAACAAGAAAAAAAATCCCCACATCTAAATTCACTGTGTATCTTCCTGCATAAATATATGAAATTATTTCAAATTTGGCATGCACAAAGAAAATGCTTCAATTTAAAGCCAAGAATCAGACAATGTCATTTACCTAGCATTAACAATTAATTTAAGCAGTGAAAGTTTGTCAAATTAACTCAGCATTTATTAAAATTACAAATACCAAAACGCGGGTATAAACGGTTAATTTGGATATGCTATATATCGATATTTCAAGGCGTAACCTCTCATCAGTAGCATTTAAATCAAAACATTGGAAGGTCATATTCCAAAATTGTTGAAAACGAAAAGTACTCAAAACCAAAACGTTCGAACTATGATGTTATATAAAAGCTAGAGTTACGCTTACCTTCCAGGTGGACCACTCATCACTCCCTCACCAAATGAGTCTGTTGGGCTGAAAAGAGAAGAGAACTTCTCAATTTTCTTGTTTAAATATTATCATTTTAATTTTTACAATAAAAATAATTATTCTATGAATACCTTACCTATTTTTTAATTCAGAAATCAAACTGCATATTCCAAAATTACTTTTCAACCCAAAATAATTCTTTTTTTTTAAGTTTCAAACAAGTAACATGTACACAAATTGTAAGTACTTACTTATTCAATTTCTTATCCAATATAAACACCATTTTCACAGAATTATTTAATAACACCTAATACATTCCAAAGATCAAGTTTATACCTGCTAGATCAATTATCTACTTAAGTTTATTACAATTAATTAATCCCCTATCTAATTTCATTAATTAGTCAGTAGTAATGACATATGACCACTAATCAATGTCCAATCTGACACAGGCCGGAGTGCTAATAATAATTCTGACAAAATATAACATTTTAACACTAAAAATATTCCAAATTGGGTGATTTAAAGTAAAACTCAGAACACAGAATCCCATTTTGTGATTTTAATATTCGACATGATTCATTGAAATTTTATTGCTTCAATTATATCAAGTTAATATGTTAAAACCTTATTACAAATACATTTGAACTATTAAAAGTTTAAGTTTAAGAAGAAAAAAAAAAAAAAAAAACAATTTTAACCCTGGTAGCCTTTATTTTTTTGGTTTAATATAAAAAGATATCAACATTAAATTGTCTTTATTTCAAGATCACAAAATCAAAATTGCTCTGATAGGACTTATGATTTCAGCAAGTGCCCTCTTCTACCTAAATTTATTTTTAAAAGTGTAGGATTAGCCTTGTCTGTTAAAATTTGTTCCTTCTTATTCCTCTTTGTTAAAAATCATACACTATAAATTTTTTAGACTGTCTTCAGTTTGCCAGCATTAACAATAGCCTGTTATACCCTGTGAATAATATAAAATTAATTCAAAATGAGCTAAAAAACATTAAATTTCTATTCGTCCAACCACTTGAATTCAAAACAACTACATTAAATTAACAAGGAAAAGGTATAGAGCATTAAAGAATCAAATTAGAATTTCTTTCCAATAAAAAAACTGTTTTATAATTATCTATAATATTGTCACTGATCTCAAGACAATAGCAGTCATGATAATGTGTGGGCCTCTCAATCATGCTTACTGCCAAGTACACATGTGCTTACAGACAAAGAAGCCATAATCAAATGTCAAGATTCCTATCCAATACAACTTTTAAAGTATCAAAAAGGTTTTTGTATTTAATAATAGTATTATTTTCCTTCAGCCCAAAGAAATGATTTTTTTTTATATAAAAAGAGGCTCCTAGGAGCCTCAATTGCCAACTTCATCAATTTGACATATTCCGGTAATCAGGTCATTAAAGATTTCAGGATGCTTGCAACATGTAAATTTGTCACTCATAAGACTTTGATGACTCATTGCAGGCAGTTTTTTGATGCAATGTGTTACCTTTAAAATGATAAACTCTTGTATAATGTTTCATGAAGATCCAGCTAATGTAGCTGCCAAGAAATTGGCTTTAACACAAAAGTTAAACTGATGTTACATGTAAAGGTAAAAGGACAACAGACGTTCAGTAAGACAACATAATTTGACAATGTAGACAGTCCAACCATAACTTCATTTGGTCAAAATTTTCTTTGATATAACTATTTTTGTTAAATACCAGAATTTAGTAATGTTTTACCAGATTTTATACAAAGTTTTTGGTCCAATAAATTTTGTCCCCAATACAAAAATAAGACATTTAAGGTAAATACATCTGCTATAATAAAATCAGAGTTTAAAACAAAATTAATAATTAAAGATGAGGATCCAAAAATAAGACAGACATCTGGTCTGGTGCTAAAGAACAGTATACCATTTGGCAGACTGTCAGTATGACAACATTTGGGAAAGTCTAATGCAACTAATACATACAGAATTTCATGAAGACCTTGTAGAGTTTGTGAGAAATCAGCTTAAATTAGCATAAGGAAATTGTGTATTCAATGTTCAGACGAGAATGCAAAAACACCAACAAATCTTTCTTGCAATGGATGCAATAAAACTGAGCGTCATATGAAACACATGAAATACCAGCATAAAGTATTAAGCCTTTGTATCTGAAGGAGAAATGGTAATGTCATTCTCTGAGCCTTTTTATCTGAAGGAGAAATGGTAATGTCATTCTCCATCAGCATGGATGTTAAAATCAGGTAGCAATCATTATATCATAGACGATAATTGATCTCCACCTGCTAAAGACTGTGAAAATCTATAGCTATCTATAAAAGGATCCATTATATAGAACAAAATATCAAACACTATAAACTTGATAAATGACTACAGAATAAGTTTAGAAAGCTTAGGAATAGAGGGTTAGCCTTTAACTGGCTCAATATTTCAGTATTTATACACTTAACACTAACAGATAATGGAACTCAAGTTTTCATAAAAACAAATCCATATATATTCTATCTTTATAAAACACAGTTTTTGATTAACACAGATAGATTTTCTTTGAGTACTTAGACTTTAAACCAAGTCATTTTCAAAAGGCCTTAGCAGCTTCATCTAGTCATAAGCATACTTGATTGTTGAAAAAGCTGTGTTTCAAAGCAATCACTTCAGAATGCCTGCAAACGAAAAGAAGAGCGGTCATTAACCATGAAACTTGATGATGACACTGCTTGTTTGTTTGTTATCTCCTTAAAGATTCTATCATTGAAAGACCAATTATATTTTTCAAAGAAATTCCACTCAAGAATTCAGACCAGAACCCCAAATAATGATCACAGGTAAGGGTCATCTATAGCAGCAAACTCTGGCCATGGGCATAATGGTGTGTCATGAGCTAGATGACTTTAAGTTATGGCAAATGAGTCTTTTTCAATATTTAAGGGAATTCCAAAATTGTACACCATTATAGAAGAATGATTAATTACAAAAGTATTAAAGAATATGGCTATTACAGTTTTAATAATATATACTGCAGTTTCCAGGCAACTCTTATAAAACCCTACTTTGATGTCCATTACAAGGTACATTGTAATCATCCTTGCTTTATTTTTCTTTAAATATATACATAAGACATTTTTCAAACACATATTGTTTTAAAACAAGGCAATTATTTGATATTGTCTACATAATTGTTGGTGGTAAATGCAAAAAATCCTTTACCTAAAATACTTATGAAAAACAGAAAATTGGATCGTGATAAGACAGATCATACTTTATTTCTAGACAAATCCATGGGAGAATGGACTCAAAGTACCTTAAATATTGAGATAAAATATTGATTTTAAAAAATAATTTTAAGTGTATTGTACTTAAAACTAACAATTATCTCTAAAAGGAAGTGATTTATCTAGGAAAAATTTAATTTTAGTTTTTTTAGTTCTACGATATTAGGCAGCCCCTCAGACTAATCTTAAGAGGTAAGTTCTATAAACAATACAGTGAGACAATGTATAAGTTCCCGTTTTTTATAATGGACACATTTCTGTCAAAAACTTCAGTTTTAGGTTTGTGTAAAATATTAAATTGATGACCATTAATTGTGTGGCTCCCGCAGGGTTAAAAATGACCTGCAACCTGAGGGCTTTTTAAGGGCGACTTTCGACCTGCACTTCATAAAATTGACCTATGCCAAAAAACGACCTGCGCCCGACGTCAAAATATTCCTTTTAAAAGCGACCTTGCGACCTGAGGGGGGTACCCTGCGGGAACCCCCATTGTTTTTGTCTAGCAGGCTCTGTTGTAACTAAATCCTGATGGCTCTGGCATCTAAGTTAAAGAACCAACAATGCAATGCTTCCAGGCTAGATTGGAAATATACTGAGAACAACAGCCAAGAAAGTTTGACTTAAAGCAAGACATAACAGCGAGTAGACATTTAACCAGAATCAGAGGTGAAGAGGATCTTAGTTTCTTTGGTACAAACCTCCAAACACACTGTTAGAGTTAAGTCTGAATGACATGACAATAAATCATATTCTGGTCAGAGTAGTTTTTTACATTTTTCCTTCAAATGAGTTCTTCCATATTGCTTATTAATTTGCCAGTTTTTGTTTAAATTATAATGGAATGGGTATTTTTAGTAGCTATCTATCCTCTTTAAAGGTCAAGTCACAGTTTTGATCTGACTGTCCAAATATTTAAGAAAAAATGTTTAAAATTTATATGGCTTTACTTGTTTGGGAGAGCTATTCTGTGACCAGAATTGTGATATAAAAATACTTCTACAAATGTAAAGTTGATATAAATTTGTAAAAAACAACCAGAAATACAAGAGCCAAAAATTCTTGTGGTGTTGTCTTCCTGATAAACACACTGAATCAGGAAGAATATATTTATTACCAAATAATTGATTCCAGCTCCATTAGGGGTTTCACATGCTAATTCTATTGGATAATCTGATAGTCATCTAGGCATCATAATTCAACAGACTCTTATACATGTATAGGCATACAAATATAGTTCAAGTGACCTGTATTATAAGGTCATGTACATACATAATTTATAGTATTGTCCAAACATTTAGAAATGCCTATAATAAATTCATAAGTACATGGTAAAATTTACCACTATTTTATGATTTACTCAAAATCCACCCATATCAAATTTTCATACTTTACTTGTTTATAAATTATTTTGTAATGTACACTTTAATTTCTATGCAAAGTAATAAAACTTTAAACAAACACAAATACTTAAAATTAAATCTATGACCTCAACACCCAAATGAAATAAACAATTGAACCATACCAAATGAAGTATTATTTTTCCCATCAAGTTAAATCTTGAACATTTCCTTTGTTCGAATTTCTACCATATAACCTACATGGCAAATCTGAACATTTCATCTCCTGGCTAGGTCAAAATCATTACTTCTGCCTTACAAAGTAATAAGGACAACGATTAATGGCTTTAAACCCCAAACAAAACTAATTCAACAAGTTTAATGTTTTCCCATCATTTTCAGAATTATGATAAAAAGAGAAAGAATTGCTTTATATGAGCCTAAAGAAAACATGCAAAAGTACTAATGATTTTACAATTAGTTCAATTTATATTTCATCTTAGTTCCAATTTGTATTTCATCTATGTTTAAGGGCAAAATTGAAAATCATTACCCTTTCTAAATAAAAGGATAGATTGCAAATCAATACTCTTATAATCTGCATTTTGAGGTCTAAGTTTTGTAATTTTCCATAGACTGTATAACAATATGTAACATTTCAAAATACCACATTTAGAATAGGTGTGAAATTCTCATTTGGTTATTCTCAGGTGTAATGATTATATAAATTGATTATTCTTACATGTACAAATCAGGTATACATTTACCATATACTTTAGATAAGAAGTAATACATTAAACATATCCCTTTCATGACAAAACCCAATAAAAACCATAGTACAATTAAAAACAAATTAATACTGATCGCCCAGAAAACTAAGTGTCAAGAATAAGAACCTTCAATGTTTACATTTAGAATTTGGTCTTCAGATTACACCCAGACATGTAGAAAGTCTTACCTGTGTTGCTGCTGGGGACTCCATTTCCCCATTTTGTAACTGGGTTCCATTGTAAAAAGATCCCTTATCAAGACAAAGACAAAAAGAGACAAAAACCCCTGGACAAGATCATCAGGAAGTCCATTCAGCCATCTTAGTTTTGTGACGCTATATGGTTGACAACATGCAAGTACAGGTAAAGTTATTGATCTGGGTCCTGATTATACTCTTCAAAACGTTCTTATGATCCTAGTCGTATTGATTCCGAGGTATAATCAGCTGATAACGAAACAATCGTCCTTTACATCACTTAATAGTCGACTCTCAATGGAGCATCAGTCATAAAACAGAGCTATTTCAAATGTCGCAAATTATTATGAATATACTGGCTTAACTCCCTTGGACAAGATATGTTATATAAGCACCAGAACAATGGGAAAGCTGTATTTTCATAAATTTAAATGTCACATGTTTCGGCTATTTTTTCTTCTATTCAAACAATAGTCCCCAATGTAAACAATGGGGTAGAAATAATGAAAATGTTCATGCTGTGTCAATAGAATTTAGAATTTGATAAATAGCTATATTTTGAAATTTAAATTTCTAATAATGACTATGTAGATAGTGTTTAAAATCCAAGAGTGTTCAGGTAGAATTTAAATCAAAGCAATAAAATGATAACTGAAGTAAGTACTTTTTTAATTGCTACATAAAATATCTTATGAATTTTATATATACATGTTAAATAACAAAAATTTAAAAAGCACTGACTGAATAAAAATATTAATAATAAATTAGGTATTTTTGTTTGGCATGCTTAAAATGTTTAATTTAACATTGTAAAATTTGCATAAATATTAATTTTTGCAAAACACTTATATGATAATTATATGTCACAAATAGGTTAATTTAATATGAACAAGATTATAAAAGCCAGATAAGTCCAGGGAGTTGCAAAGCAACATATGGGAGTCACTTTGACACTATCCGTCGTCTTGCTTCGTCCCGTTGTTAAGCGCCCTTAGGCGTCAAAAAAATTTCTGTCACAGTTTTCTGGGCAACTACATGTCACAACCTCTTTATATTTGATATTTTGCTTTCTCCTATAGCACTTTATGGTGTAAAGTAATTTTATGCCCGTAACTCATCTACTTCCTGTTAACCAAATATTTCAAGACGCAGGCGACATACCTCTTCCAATGAAGACTGCCATTCTAGTTATAATGATAAATCATTCATATAACTGGAAGTGAAGCATAGTGAAGCTGCAAGCTCAACTGCTAGGAACCATTATCTACCATATTGGACATGATATTTGAAAGCATTGAATTTTCCTTTAATATTCACATTTTCTTAATCATTTTATGCATTGTGGAATTTGGCAGAAGTTTGCATTGACTTACAAACTATTTTAGGAAAACTTAGGTCAAATTATCTGCCTTGATGATATACAAGAGCAAAGAAATTTCTTCATGCACACAATAGTCTTTACCATGTGAATTTGTTCTAAAAATTTATCAAGCAGAAGAGGAAGAGCTGTGCTTGCCAGATACGTCAGAATAGACTGACAAACAGATAAGATTATCCCTATTAATGATGTACTTTACTTATTAAAAGTACCAATACAAGACATTTCATTTTTTGGTCAAGAAGGAATTGAATTATGTGGACAGACAGACAGAGTTATGCATTTCTTTAACTTTTGAATGTTTTTAAGTAATGAAAGGTCATATAAAGGTGAAGTATTTTGTTTTCATAAAAGCTTAAAATAAAGCAAATACAATTATGAATCATACATTGTTTTTTTTTCTGCTCATCAATACAAGTTTAAAGGTGTTCATCAAATCAAAATTCATACCTGTCAAGTGTCACGCAGGTGAGACTCACGCAACTAATATTTGACAGCAAATTTCTAGGATTTTAAATTTTTTCCCCTTACATGTTTAAATTTTTGGCAAATCTCAGGAAAGCACTCGCTCATCAAAACTTGACAGCCGTGTAATTTCTGAATAATGCTATGCACATTCCTATAATTTTTTACACGTTTTTTTTTTTTCAAATTAAAATTAAAATAAACAACACTAAAAGATACCAATGAGGAAACCCCTGCTCAATTCTGGAATCTACACAGGTCAAATATCTCACCGGAATGATAATTTTTTTTCTTAATAGTTCTCAGTTTTCAAATCATGGCAATTGTAAGAGCACACCTGAACCTTCATAATTTTCGTAAAGAATACTTTAATACTTTAGTACTAATGTTTTTATCGACAAAAAATAATCTCCAGGGGCGGATCCAGAGGTCGATAAAAGAGGGAGCGTAATTGCTAATAAAAAGCTTCGCCGAGCGCAGCATGATACGACCGCAACATGTTGAACCCTGAACGTTTTAGGCCCAATATGGATAGTCAATTGCTTTGGACATATGCAGCCCATGGTGGACTGACAAAGGTTTTTGACACATGCAGCTTTTTGTGGACTTTCCATTCACATTTTAAAAGCTTATTGTGGATTGATGAGTTTTGATTACTGGAATTTTTGGATGAGATTTGAATGAGTATAACAGTTTAAATCTTGGCCCCTTATTACATAGTAGGTGAGAAAAAAAGGGTCACAAAAATAATTCTCAATTTTGTATCAGCTATATGACAAGAAAAAACATGCAAAATAAATTTTCAAAATCGGACCACAAATAAAAAAGTATTGATTTTGGCCCCTTTTGGCCCCAAATTATGTAATAGTGGAAAAAAGGGGGGGTCGCACAAATTATAATCTCAATATCTAAAATATCGCTATTTGACAAGAACATGCAAAAAAAAATGTTCAAAATCGTTACAACTAAAAAAATTTTGATTTTGGCCCCTTATTACGTAATAGGGGAAAAAGTGGGGGTCGCAAAAATTAATTCTTAATTTTTGATCCGCTATTTGACAAAAACAAACATGCAAAAAAATTTCCAAAATTGGACCACAAATAAAAAAGTTTCGATTTTGGCCCCTTTTGACCCAAAATTACACAACGGGGAAAAGGAGGGGGTGCAAAATTTCATCAGGTTTAATCTTTTAGTGTAAGAAACATTCTTGACAAATTTCACAGCAATAGGCCAACAAGTATTAAAGTTATAGTGAAAACAAATACAATATTTGATTTTTTTTGCCCCTTTAGGCCCCTATTTTGAAACGAAAAAAGTTGGGACACCAAAAAACAATCCCATTCATCCTTTCATGGTAAGGAACATTATTGCCAAATAACAAAGCAATGGGATAACTAGAACTAAAGTTATTGCGCCAACAAACATAAAAGTAGCATTTTTGGCCCCTAATTTTGAAACAAAAAATGGGTAGACCCCCAAAATCAATCCCATTCATCCTTTTATGGTAAGGAACATCATTGTCAAATTTCATAGCAATCAGTTAACTTTAACTAAAGTTATTGTGGTAACACTAAAGTTAACAGACGCAGCGGACGACAACGACGACCACGACAATGACGAGGACAGCATAATACCATTATACGTCCGCAATTTTTTTGCGGTCGTATAAAAATGTCAAATTTGTGATGAAAATTTGAAGTAACTATGTCAATTTTATACAAAAAATAAAAAGAAGTATGTTCGGAAAGGGCCAAACATGGCCCTAAATTTCAAATTCCAGACATGTACAAATATTGAAAACTTAATACTCGCTTTAAAACTTCCATAAACGTTTTTACTATTGTCATTTTTAAGCATTATAGCGATCAAGCGTGTCGGTTTTGTGTGATGACACTTCACTAAATCATTATTGCTTGAAGTGTTGTGTCGGATTTAAAATCGATACGTTTGATTTTTTTACATCAGTCGATTGATGATTCTCAGCTAGCTGTCAGTAACAGCGAGTGTTCTATAGAGAGTTCCTTTACCGTCCTTTTGTTTGTTCTTGTTTTTTGTCTTAGGTTCTCTCTAGTAGAATTGGACTTTGATCGATTTGATTTTTATTGTGTGTTTAGTTTTTGTGCTTTGTCTAGGAATATTGATAGGGGGAAGGTTGGGCCCAAAAAACTAGTTTAACCCCGCCACATATTACATGTGCCTGTCCTAAGCCAGGAATCCTTGACAAAGCTTTCGTTTGTACTTGTCTTTTTGATGTTTTCTGTTCCTTGTTTAAGAAGGGGGTCTATCTGTGACTATTTCAGGGCTGGATTTGAATTATATGCATCTTATTTAGACCATGGGCCAATTGCATAACCGCGAGCAGTGCCAAATGGCCTCGTTGAAGGCTGCTGGCGGTTGTCCATTGTGGTTTTTCTAAATTGCCGTTTAATTGTGGGCTGTGTCGCGTACACTTATTCCACATCTCTTTATTTTCTATGTACAAACAAACATGCAAAAAAATTTTTCAAAATCGGACCACAAATAAAAAAGTTTTTATTTTGGCCCCTTTTGGCCCCTAATTACACAACGGAGAAAAAGGGGGCGCAAAAATTCATCAGGTGCATTCTTTTATTGTAAGAAACATTCTTGACAAATTTCACAGCAATAGGACAACTAGGACCAAAGTTATGGTGGAAACAAGTAAAATATTTGAATTTTTTGCCCCTTTTGGGCCCCTAATTTCGAAACAAAAAAGGGGGGACCCCCAAAATCAATCCCATTCATCCTTGTATGGTAAGGAACATCAATGTCGAATTTCATAGCAATCGGATAACTAGAACTAAAATTATTGTGGAAACAAACAAAAAAGTAGTATTTTTGGCCCTTTTTTGGCCCCTAATTTCTAAACGAAAAATGGGGGGACCCCCAAAATCAATCCCATTCATCCTTTTATGGTAAGGAACATCATTGTAAAGTTTCATAGCAATCGAATAACTGGAACTAAAGTTATTGTGGAAACACTAAAAAGTTAACAGACACCGACGACAACGACGATAGCATCATACCATAATACGTCTCAAATTTTTTGCGGTTGTATAAAAATCTATGTTGGTCAGAGCATGCGGCCACTTCTGATTTTGGCAAAATAGTGGTGTAAAGGGGTAAAAAATCGACAAAAATGAAGATTTTTCTAATATTTAGGGTGTCATCGAAGGAAACAGCAAGATTCTATCACTAAAAAACTATTATATTTGTTTATTATAGGTATTCTGTGAGTTATTTCCAAAGCATTCATTTAAATTTCTGGAACATGAAAAATCAGCCCAATTACAGGGCCAAATGTATAGGCCTTTGTGAACATACTCCTTTCTGAATTTTAGGGCGGGGGGGGGGGGGCATACCCCCCTGCGCCACCCTCTGGATCCGCCACTGATCTCCATGACTGGTGCTCATTAAATGGTTTTAAAACTTTGACTCTCCACGATCAGATACATTTTTTTTTAGTTAGAGGTATATAGAATACTAGTTGTTCTATAAGGTCTAATATCTAAGGTTGAAGCAGGTTGGTGTTGAAAACTGCAATACTCTAAATGAAAATCACACCCTGTTGGGTACATACAACCCCCAGCCGACCTACACTCAATGTTTAACAAGTTACTGAACTTCAAAAGCATTATATCCCCATGTCAGTCACAAACTAAAGCCAAACAGAAACATCAACAAAACAATACACCTTTATGTTACAGGTTAATTATTGATCACAGGAAAAAAGAATCAATAAAAATCTATTAAAATAACACTGAAAATGATTAGAAAAACACTCTTTATGTAGGTTAAAAGATTCTCCAGTGAATAATAATTGATTATAAAAGATCAGAAAAACAAGATGTCAAATCAATTTAAAGAGATGTTTACATGTTTTAAGAGGTAAAACTTGTACAAGACAGTACTTTTAAGAAGAACAAAAGTTCATAATATTCATTGATGTGTAAATTAGAAAAACAAATAATGACCTTGAAACAGGCCAAATAACAATACAGCTAAATACACTGTAGCTGAGAGTTTTTTTTTAAAAAACTCAACCATTGACATCGTAAGAGAATCTAATTATTTCAAACAAGCATTCATAAATATGAAACTCAAAGCACTAAAAATAAATAGTTTGAGGATTGATTTTGCCGATACCAAGGCTAAACATGAGCATGGCTCTAGGTCCCTCGCCTGACCTTGCCTTTACCATATTGACCCAGAACCAATAGGTTTCTCTTGTACCTCAGCAGCTTTAATGTGTAAGTTTTATGAAATTCTATAAAGGCATTCAAAGGTAAAGCTTTAAAATCTAATTTCAGTCTCAAATTTCTAAGTTTCATTCTTGTGACCTTCACATTTGACCTTTCCACACCAAAAATCTATTGGTTTCTTTCCTATCTCATAAGATTTAATGTGTGGAAGTTAAATAAGATTATATCCAATTAAAAGGAAGGTACAAATTAGAAACCAATTTGAGACTAAATTTTCTATGTTTTTATAAACTTGTGACCTTGACTTTTGACCTTAAACAAATAAAGGCATACAGAGAGACCATGAGAGAGACCTGTATTCATAATCTATTTAGTATACATATTGAATTATAACAAAAATGTGTAGCTTATTGTATATAAAAAAGCCCCTACAGAATATAACTATGGCAATGATGCTTTAAAAGGTTACTGCCAAACATGTGCATAAGCTTTTATATTACCATGAAAAACATATCTAAGACTTCATTAACCTTTCATCTCCTATGAACTGTTCAAAGCAGGGCTGCCAACCTTCCTGATTTTAACAGGTATACCTGTTTTTTCAGGTCTTTATTTTATAAATGAAGATATAACATGAAACATCAAAGAAATAATTAAAAACTTAATTTCAAAACTTCAACAAATGGCAGCTCTAGTTCAAAGAAATGACATCAGTATTCAAAAGTCGAACCAACACATAAAACAAGCCTTTCAATGGATATTATCAATTACCGGTATAGTATACAATGAGCATGCAGTGAACAAATAAAGACAAGCCATTACTTGGTACCTTGATACCAACAAGATTCCATTAAATATGTAGGCAGTTAATTCCTCATATCGTATGTTATAAGATCTACAGAATTCAATCCTAGTGGTTCTTCAACAAGAAAATAAATGAGGTACAAAGCACTAGCAATTCAAAAATCAATGAAATGAAAAAGAAATGACAATTTCACAATGATTCCCCATAGAAACCATAGACAATTCCAATGTTTTATATTACAAATTTGTGATGCCACAAAAGACAGATTAAATACAAGCATAGCAATTTAGTTTACCTTGGGGGTGTCCCTGCATACATGCTTAGCAGTTTCCCTGTATATTCCTGACAAATAAAATGTCTTCGAAATTGTTAAATCAATACCAGGTATATTCAATAATGATTGATAATCATAATCAGCTTTTCCTCGCTCTAATCCACTGGGTGTTAACATACAAGTAATGTTGACAATAGAACCTATATATAATAATCTGCTTTTTATTGTTTAAATATATATATAAGTGACACGGTTTCAACATTTATTAGAATTTGTCAGCCCTGACCAAAAGAATTGAATAAGTCTTCCATATTGTTCATATGATTTTCAGCTGTCAATTACTATTTTTTTGTCAATGTTCCAGAAAAAAAAATGTACTGGTAACTTAACTGCAACAATTACTTATTATATTTCACAATCCTTAACACTTTAGTCAAATGAAATTTTCATACCACTCGTCTTGGTTCCACCCATTTTAAGGTTTGAGTAATTTCTCATCATATCAAATCTACAGAACAAATGTCTATCGCAGGCTCATACTTTTTTGGACTCACACAGGGTGAGGGATAACACACTTGACCTAGCACATGAACAGGAAAAACACCCTTGACCTGATACAAGATCAGGGAACACACTTGACCTTACACAAGGTCAGGTAACACACTTGACCTAACATAAGGACAGGGATAACAGATATGTAATACAATTGACCTTACACAAGGTCAAGTAACACACTTGACCTAAAATAGGGACAGAGCTCACACAACATACCTTTGAAGGGTCAAGGATAACATACTTGAATTAACCTACTAACCTTACACAAGGTCAAGTAACCACTTGACATTACACAACTGTCTGAGATAACACACTTGACTTAACACAAGCTAAGGGTTTTAGCACATTTGACCTTACACAAGGTCTGAGATAACACACTTGACCTAACACAAGCTAAGGGTTTACACACTTAAACTTGACCTAACAAAAGGGCAGGGATAACAGACTTAACCTTCCACAGGATCAAGGTTAACATATTTGACCTCACCTGCTGACCTAACGCAAGGTCATGCAGGTAACACACTTGACCTTACACAAGGTTTGAGATAAATTCATGTAGAACACCTAACCTAACACATTGACAAGGTGAGGGTCAACACACTTTACCTAACACAAAGTTGGGGATAACACATTTGACCTTACACAGTGTTTGAGATAACATACTTGACCTTACACAGGGTCAGGGATAAAACATTTGACCCAACACAGAGTCAAGGATAAAACATTTGACCTTACAAAGGGTAAGGGATAACATACTTGTCCTTACACACAGAGTTAGATAGTCAGGCAAATTACATTTGGCTTTTCACAAGATCAGATATAACACACTATACTGCACACTGGTTCAGAGATAACACATTCATCCTTACACAGGGTCAGGAATAACACACTTTGGTTTACAAACAATCAGGAATAACATACTTGGGCTGACAATGGGTCAGGAATGACACAATTGGGCTTACAAAGGATCAGGAATAAAACACTTTTGCAAAGCTTAACAAAGGGCCAGATAAGAAACTAGGACTTACAGAGGGTTAGGAATAACACATTTTGCCTAACAGAGGTACAAAAGTTACACACGAGATGCACAATTAACATGTGCTTTAATAATACAGTAAAAGGGGTATTTATGTGTGGTTAAATTCTATTTTATTTTTTTTAAATTGGGTTGGAAAGGGTTTTTTTTGCAAAATACTTTAGTCCTGGCATTTAACATGGAAATAAATCTTTTCATGACTATTTTTAGTAAATATGTGTACATGTATATCAATAAATTCATATTTGCAAACAAATGAACAGCTCATGAAATTTTCCCTTTTACACTGTAATTTCAAATGACATAGGTAATATTCTGTAATAGTAGACTTAAAATCTTAATCCAAGATGGTATTGATTTTTCTTGTATAAATAATTAAAATCTTGATAATGTTACATTTTCTTTATCAGATCCATGTCAGACTGTGGTTTCAGATGCCAAAATCAGAACTATATTGTATAAGAACATGTTACTGAATGTATATTTCTCATGTAAATTGGCATTTATTTTCAAAGTCTATGGTGACTAAATGCATGAACAGATTATTATTCTATTTGTACTTGGATTTGTCTATAAAGTCCATTTAAAATGTTCTAGTCACAGAGTGGTTTCACCATCCACAATTATATTTCTTATGAATACACATGCTTTCCTTGTAATAATAAACTGCACAAAATTTCACGAAGATCCATCTAACATAAAATCTATTGTGTAACAAACAGATAGACAGACAGATAACAAAGCTAAGTCTGCTATTTCTATCAATCATTAATCATGTTAATGAAGAGTTAAAAATTGAAAAATCCTCAAATACTTTGATTTCTTGTTGGATTTTTTATACATTCAACATTTTTCAATACAGGTACAAAGTTCTGTACAACCATATATTTGTTTGTCCAGAAATAGGTCTACTGATTCACCTGCCTGAAGTGTGGAAATGTAACCATCATTATTTGTGCTAATATCTTATAATTTTATTTCTATGTTAAATTCTACCATCCATATTTGTCTATAAAAAGTTGATTTTTCCAACATACACAGGAATTTGAAACTGTATGATCATGGTGAAATATCAGGATTTATCACAGTTACTTGTGCTTGTTAGGTAAACCAGATACATATAGGGTTGAATTCAGTAAATATGCATACGTCATTAAGATCCGCCCCTTTGTAGGAGAGCTTTCTGGTACGTAATCTGACATCTTTGAGCTCCAGGATTGGTTGATAATTTTTCAAATAATTTAAAAAAAAATCTCTAGTATATAAACAAACTCCAAAACATAAAAAAGTTTCATTAAAAGTACATTTTGATTTTTTGCCAGTGCATTTATTGAGGTATGGGTATTAAAGGAATTTACTGCGAAATTACAATGTTTACAAACAGTGACATGTGAAAAGCCAAAATATGCCGCATAGGTATATGGTTTTATTAGTGCAAAAGAACCTACTGCATCTTATCTTCATCGAATGAAATATGAAAGATTTGGCATTTTAAAGATGAAATTTCTATGAATTTATTTCTAAAGTTGGTAATGCATTAAATCCAATGGGGCTTTCAATACTGGATTCAACCCTATACCTGAGGTAAATTTTGAATGAATATTTTGATATTTTTAAACTTCTTGGAACTTTTCTTCTATGTTTGCATAGATATAAGTGAAAGCAGAGTAAATTTGACAAACTTCACACACAGGTTTACTAAAAAAACTGCTGAATCAGCATTTTTACATATTTTCTATGAATTTAGCCCATGTAATTTAACAAGTCATGAAAATCATAATTATTTCAAAACAATCGATTTAAAATCTTGAAATTTATATTGATGTATATTCATTCTTACTTTTCGCAAGCTCAGGTCACTCCACAGTTGCTATTTTTTTGTCGCGACACTTGTGAAATGTGTCAAATCTTTACAAATTTAGTCCGCCATGGGAGTCCGGATAAAAAAATTGATATAGTCAAAATATTTTCTAACTTAAGGTCATGTTTGTCAGTATCTCCTTCCTTTTATCTTAATTATGTCATACATTCCCTGAAAACCTGTATATTGTTTAAATACAATTCATATTTCATTAAAAAAGAGGCTCCAGGAGGCCATTTTTCTCTCAAAAAGTTTCAGTTGTTAAGTTAAGAACTGGTCTTGTTTACTTATAACTGGTAAAATTTTGAGATTATTATACTAGAATGAATGAGAAGCTAATATTCTTACAAATAATATGCATAACTTCTTAAAAATGACATCTTTCTTGTGTTTTATAGTGAATTGTGTGTTAGACACCTGCATTTTGATATTTCATACAGAGCCTTAAGGTTATGAAATGGTAGTTTGTATTTGTTGTTGTATGTTCAAAAGGTATTTAATTTGTAAAATCTGACTTTTGTTTTCTTCTTTTGTGTAAAACATAACATAAATGGTCCAAAATACAGAAATTGGTTCATCTTAGGCATACTGTAAAACATGGTCTGGCATGTACATCATTTCTTTATATAAGCTTCTATAGTGCATCTTTGAGTGGTTTCAGGTGGCTAATTATGAGAGATAACATGCACTTATTTATTTAATGGCTTTAATTGATCATGTTTTACAATTCTAGGCAGACTGAGAGTATTCATAGACAGAAATACTAAGATGAAGTCAGATATTTCAAAATGCATTTTTCTGCAATATGGACACACACTTTCATGAACCTGGCAAAATACCAGAAAGAGGAATAAGTGGAAGGTCATACAATAAAAACAAAGAGTATTCATCAGAATATAGCAAATCATAGTTTATTTAAGAATTTGAAGAAAACTCTTTCCTTATAGGGTTGAATTCAGTAAATATGCATACGTCATTAAGATCCGCCCCTTTGTAGGAGAGCTTTCTGGTACGTAATTGACATCTTTGAGCTCCAGGATTGGTTGATAATTTTTCAAATAATTTTTAAAAAAATCTCTAGTATATAAACAAACTCCAAAACATAAAAAAGTTTCATTAAAAGTACATTTTGATTTTTTGCCAGTGCATTTATTGAGGTATGGGTATTAAAGGAATTTACTGCGAAATTACAATGTTTACAAACAGTGACATGTGAAAAGCCAAAATATGCCGCATAGGTATATGGTTTTATTAGTGCAAAAGAACCTACTGCATCTTATCTTCATCGAATGAAATATGAAAGATTTGGCATTTTAAAGATGAAATTTCTATGAATTTATTTCTAAAGTTGGTAATGCATTAAATCCAATGGGGCTTTCAATACTGGATTCAACCCTATATACATGTGTTTGTTGGGCTTGGGTTGTCTTTCTTTGACGTTTCAATAAATTTGTTACAGACATAAAATTTTCCCCAGAAACATTACACAAAGAAACACATGTCAGGAATAACACACTTTTCCTTACACAGGGTCAGGAATAACACACTTTTCCTTAAACAGGGTCAGGAATAACACACTTTTCCTTAAACAGGGTCAGGAATAACACACTTTTCTTACACAGGATCAGTAATAACACACTTGACCTTACACAGGATCAGTAATAACACACTTGACCTTACACAGGGTCAGGAATAACACACTTGACCGTACACAGAGTCAGGAAAAACACACTTGACAAAAAAAAATAATTAACACTATATCCCCTCCCCAACTCAGCTGGGCTAGGTGATAATAAAACTGTGAATAAATCTGGATATTTATGTGTGGCTTGGTTTCATGTTGTCTGGTTTGAAATGGGTTTGTGAGGGTCTGGAAAATTTCATCTCAGTAGCGGATCCCAAGGGGGGCGGAGAGGGCCTACATCCCCCTTAAAATTGAGAAACATATTTTTTGTATAAAATTGACAAAGTTGCTTCAAATTTTAAAAATAGGGCATGTAATGGGACATTAAATGATACCCCGCCACGTTATAATATCAAAAGTTCATAAAATTTGATTTTAAAGTGGCCTTTCTCGAAAACAATTTTTCATATCAAGCTGGAAATTAACTTTGACCTGTATTTTATTGTACTCAATAGCTGTACAAAATATCATTTGAATCCCATGAAGCATTTTCAAGTTATTGGTCGGAAACTCAAAATTTCATGAAATTTGATTTTTCAAAGTGGCCTATCTGGAAAACTATTTATTGGATCATGCTGGAAATTGAATTGACCTATATTTTATTGTACTAAACAGCTGTGCAAAATATCATTCAAATCCTTTGACGCGTTTTCAAGTTATTGGTCGGAAACTCAAAATTTCATGAAATTTGATTTTTCAAAGTGGCCTATCTTGAAAACTATTTTTTGGATCATGCTGGAAATCGAACTTGACCTGTATTTTATTGTACTAAACAGCTGTGCAAAATATCATTCAAATCCTTTGACGCGTTTTCAAGTTATTGGTCGGAAACCTTCGGGGGACGGACAGACGGACAGACGGACAGACGGACGGACGGACGGACAGACACCGAAAAAAACTGAGGGTATAACATAATACCCTGCCACTTCGTGTGGCGGGGTATAATAACAAACTTGACATTTTTAGCAATTACGCCCTCTATTTCATGCATTTCTTGGACCACAGGATCCGCCCCTAAATCTTTCATTTTGTATCCACTTTTTGACAAAAGTAAATTTGGCATTTTTTTTTCTAAATTGGACCAGAAAAAAAAATAAATTTCATTCTGCCTCTCTACGCCCTGAATTTCTGAATGGGTAAGAGGGGTCTAGAAAAATCTATCCTTCATTTTTTATCCACTAGTATTGGAAATAAAAAGCTTCATCGAGCGCAGCATGATACGACCGCAACATGTTGAACCCTGTACGTTTTAGGCTCACTATGAATAGTCAATTGTTCTGGTCACATGCAGCCCATGGTGGACTGACAAAGGTTTTTGGCACATGCAGCTTTTGGTGGACTTTCCACTCACATTTTAAAAGCCTATTGTGGATTGATGAGTTTTCTAATACTGGATTTTTTGGGTGAGGTTTGAACGAGTAAAAAGTTTCAATTTTTGACCCTTATTATATATATATAGTAGGTGAGAAAAAGGGGTCACGAAAAATAATTCTCAATTTTGTATCCGCTATTTGACAAGAACAAACATGCAAAATAAATTTTCAAAATCGGACCACAAATAAAAAAGTATCGATTTTGGCCCCTTTTGGTCCCTAATTATGTCATAGTGGAAAAAGGGGGGAGGTCGCAAAAAATATTTCTCAATTTTGTATCCGCTTTTTGACAAGAACAAACATGCAAAAAAATGTTCAAAATCGTACCACAAATAAAAAAGTTTCAATTTTGGCCCCTAATTACGTAATAGGGGGTAAAAAGGGGGGTCTCAAAAAGTAATTCTTAATTTTGTATCCGCTATTTGACAAAAACAAATATGCAAAAAAAATATTCAAAATCAGACCACAAATAAAAGTTTCGATTTTGGCCCCTTTTGACCCCGACCCCAAATTACATGACGGGGAAAATGGGGGGCACGAAAATTCATCAGGTTTAATCTTTTATTGTAAGAAACATTCTTGACAAATTTCACAACAATAGGCCAACTAGGATTAAAGTTATAGTGGAAACAAATTCAATATTTGATTTTTTTTTGCCCCTTTGGGCCCCTATTTTTGAAAGGAAAAAAAGTGACCCCAAAAATCGATCCCATTCATCCTTTTATGGTAAGGAACATTATTGCCAAATTACAAAGCAATGAGATAACTAGAACTAAAGTTATCATGCCAACAAACATAAAAGTAGCATTTTTGGCCACTAATTTTGAAACTAAAAATGGGGGGACCCCCAAAATCAATCCCATTCATCCTTTAATGGTAAGGAACATCATTGTCAAATTTCATAGCAATTTGATAACTTGAACTTAAGTTATTGTGGTAACACTTAAGTTAACAGGCGCCGCGGACAACGAAAACAGCATCATACCATTATCCGTCAGCAATTTTTTTGCGGTGATATAAAAAATTAATTTGTTAAAAATCCTCTCAGAATCTGACTATAACTAGATTACATTGTTGCTCCTTTTGGACCCCTAATTTTTAAACCAGAAAGGGGGACCTTTAAAATCATCCCATGTATTGCTTTAGGTACATGTAAGCAACATTATTTTAAGAATTCGTTTGTTTAACTAAAACAAAAGTCATTGTTGACACAAACATTAAAAGTGGCATTTTTGGCCTAGTTTGGGCCCCATTTTTCTAAAGAAAAAAGGGGGAACTCCAAAAATCAGTCCAATTCATCTTTTAATGGTGAAAAACAAAACTGTAAAATTTCAAAGCAATTGGAAGACTAGAACTACATACAATAAAGTTAACAGATCTAGACAGGGACAACCACACTGATAAAGACAAAGACAGCAACATACCATCAAATTTGTTGAGGTCATATAAAAATGAATTAATTACTTACCTTTTTTAATATCTCAAATTCCAAGTAAGAACTGTAAACCCAATCTGCCACTGTCTTGGGTTACTTTTCTTTGCAGTGGTAATTAGCACTCTGAAAAAGACAATACTTTTCATTAGCTAATAACATCACAGGAGCCTTGCATGACAAAGGCTTACATTTAAATCATCTTATTTTTTAATCAATCGATTGATGCAATATTCATGACTTTTTTCCCCAATGAAGATTGCCCAGGAAGACGGAATATGACAAACTCTCATGACATGCAATGCTTGACTGTATTTCTATGGGTACATTGAAATTTGACCTTTATAGCTGATTGTACTATAAATTTTTTATGACATTTATGGTATCCTTCTAACAAAATTCTTTAAATCTTATCATTTTGTTTTCAGAACATTTCAATGTTCTAACAATAAGCTGTTTAGTAATAATTAAATATGCCTGCATTCTTCTCATCCCATTTTTTACTTCATCTTAATCTAAATTTATGTAAGTTCTAAAACCTAAGGTGTAACTCCCTCCATCGTAATTTTGCCCTTATCTATATTTATTTGGATTTCGTTTTGTTTTATGCATTTTGAACATCTTTTGAATTGTGGATTTCCTTTATTTGGGTTCTAGTGCTGCTGATGAGGAATAATTTTCCGAAGTGACCATACAGCTCATAAAAATTAATTGCAGTTGGAGTTAACATATGTGTTGTGGTCTCATGTTTATTTACTTCATATCCTTTCATAGTTTATTCCAATAACATCCCCCCTCCCCGTAATCACACAATCATGAAGTTGATTTTAGAGTATAACTTTTTTTGTATGCTCATATCTTGGTGTATATATGTAAAAAAGTTCATCATGATACATCTATGAACCATCTTTCATAATAAAGTAACTTCATCCTATAGGTAAAGCTAAGAATAACATCACATTTCTTACCAAAATAAAGCTGTGTGCCATTCTATTATTTTTCATACCAAAAAGCTGATGAGACAGGGTATGATTTTATGATGATTTTTTGTTTGTTCATATCCTGATGTATGTATAAAGTTTCATGCCTTCATGGTAAAGTAACTCCAAACTGTAGGTAAACCTAGGTATAACACCCCCTTTTCCATTTTCTGTGATCTAACAAACATGAAGTTGATGAGGCATGTAAATGAAGATTTTTGTTTGTCCATATCCTAATGTATATATGTGTATAAAGTTTCCTTATGATACCATACTCAAATTCTCCCATTGTAGTGAAACTTAAACCTGTCACCTGTGGGTAAACCTAATTTGAGATGGACAACAGGACCGATGAATGGACACAAACACTATATGCCCCAATACTTTTGTACATTTTTCTTTAAAAAAACTACATGTTGTACACCAAGGGCAGCATTTATCACAGGCATCTTTGATCTGCACTTAATTCATGAATAATTCATGAATTGCTATTCTTGTTCCTTACTCAGGAGAAAAAAAATAGTAAGGAATTGCAGATTATGATTTTTATATTTAAGGGAAAAATATGAAAATAAAGTAAGAATGTGTCCATATGACACATATTTCCCTTAATTAGGTCCCAAACATGTAGACGATAAAGAGATGTGGAATAAGTGTACGCGACACAACCAACATTAAAGAAACAACAATTTAAATAATCACAATGGAAAACAGCCAGTAGTCTTCAACATGACCAGAGGTCACTCACTCACTCACCCCACCCGCCGCCGCTCGCTGTCTTGCATTGGCCCAAGACTAAAAATGCAATACATAAGATTCAAACAAATCCCTAGATTATCAACAAAAGACCCATTTCTGGACATAAAACAAAAAACAGATAGTTTACAAGGACAAACAAAAGCTTTGACAAGGATTTAAACATGTGTTTATGTCACATGAATCTGAAAATCCTTAAAAAGAAATACTTTGTCATAGCAAACAACCCTGTCGAATTTCAAATCATTCCCATGATAGAAACTTTCATTTAGATCCAGTCTTAAACAGGAAAGGAAGATTATGAGATGTGGAATAAGTGTACACGACACAACCTACAATATAAACGATAATAAAATCCACAATAGAAAACAGCCAGCAGCCTTCAACATGACCAGTGGTCACTGCTCGCTGTTTAAGTAGTGATTCAACAAGTCTAAAAGTCACATATTTGGTTGGTATGGCACTTGTCAGTAAGAAGGAATGGACTTGAACCATTCTTCTTTAAGTGGTCATTCGTGCGGAAAATATAGGTCACATTAAGCATCCAAAGCATGCATTGTGCTAAGCATCACTAGGTGCACCTACCATACCAATTTGGTTACTATGGCATTTGTCAGTAAGAAGGAATGGACTTAAACCATTCTTCTATATTAAGTGGTCATTCATGCCGAAAATGTAGGTCACTGCCAGCATCCGAAGCATGCATTGTGCTTAGCATCACTAGGTGCACATACCATACCTATATGGTTGATGTAGCACTTGTCAGTTAGAGGGAATAGACTTTACCATTTTTCTGTACATGATCATTCATGCAGAAAATATAGGACACATCCAGCATCCGAAGCATGCAATGTTCTTATCATCACTAGATGCACCTACCATACCAATATGATTGATGTGGCATTTGTCAGTAAATGCAAATTTGGAAATATGGGATTTGGGACGGACATCCGAACGGACGAACGGATGGACGAACGGACGAACAGACCCTAACACTTTATGCCCCTCTACTTTTGTAGATGGGGCATACAATATTTATTTTCCCATGTAAAATGTTTATAGATACGTTTTATTAACTTCAAGAGCCTTCCTCATATTACAGATAACTGATAATAACTGGCGTGCGGATGGACATCATACAATTGATACAAAGCAAAAATTAGTATCACATACATCTTGTAATACCTCATCACTTTATGTGTGTATGTGGGTGTTGGGGTTTAATGCCCTTTTCAACACATCTAAGCCATAAAGGGCAGTCAGTTTTAATGAAGGAAACCCTGGCCTTGGGCAGGTAACTGGGAAACATAATAACATACAGTTTGGGAAGCCCTGACATGGTAAACAGTCAAGGAAATTAGGATTTATTGGGTCAGGACATTCGGTCCCATCATTGGCCAAGATTCACAGGACCAAAAGAAACTATAGAGGTCCATTAACATTTAATATCTAAAATACTGCTAACTTCTACCAGACATTCGGACCTGTGACAGGCACAAAAACACCAGACCGAATGCGTTTTTACAGGCCTCGGGCTGTCGGTCCTGTCCTAATTTCCATGACTGGGTAAATAACAAACCTGGACTCAGTCCAACAACCTGCATTGGTAATTGAATAGTGTTCAATAGTGTGGTATATGTATTTAAACCAGCGCCTAACAGACCATTTGGCCGCCCAGGCCCCATCATTGCATGCGACAGGATATAGAACATTTATAATTTTTCGGGTTAAACGTGTAGTATGTCGCGATCGGAATGTGAAATATTGTTTTTGTTTGCTGAAATGAGAATGTCTATGTATCATGTAGGAATGGCTTTATTCTATAGATGATTTTGTACATAGTCATACATGTAGGATAGGACACTGTTCAAGATTAGGCAACTGATTGTTAGCTCATTTGGGTAACAAATCCTGGTACTCATTTGATGGGTTGTGCCAAACCTGCTGCCACGGCTGCACAAGTTCTTAAGATTTTTTAGAACCACCGCCAAGGGCCTGTTACATATGACTATGAGCTTATCATATCATATGTCTATGTCTGTGACTGTTTAACTTATCGGTCTTTATGGTATAATTTCTAATTTGAAAGAATATATAATTTGACCCTCTATCTGAACAAAAATTGGCTTACACCAAGACTGAAACGATCTGATAGGTTTTCTATATAAACTATGCTGTAATATACGTTTCTTTATCCTTTGTAACTACGCGAATGGACAAGAAAATATTTTGATGCACCACAGGACCGAACAGAATGAGGATGTAAATTTAAAGTAATAACCCATTGGTTGAAAATAAGCTGACACAAATTCTAATTTTGAAATACAACAAAA
Organism: Arcuatula senhousia; assembly: GCA_963971305.1. Taxonomy (NCBI): domain Eukaryota; kingdom Metazoa; phylum Mollusca; class Bivalvia; order Mytilida; family Mytilidae; genus Arcuatula; species Arcuatula senhousia. The sequence goes on along the minus strand of OZ020309.1, from coordinate 47,439,058 downwards.
TTACTTTATTTTTTAACAAATCTAAAAATGAAATATTTTAAACCATTAAAATATTTACAACAAACATTTAAATAACACGATATAAAAAAAATGAATAGATTGCAATGCAATCAACTGCAGAAATTCGTCTGCAACAACGATCCCCCCTTTTTTTAAAACATGCTAAGAAACGATATTTGCAACTTGTTTGAAATCTTTTATTTATATTTTTATGACTTAGTGAGCCTTAAAAATTAAAAACAAGACTACCCGTTAAAGGGCTTACGTTATTTAACACAGCTTAAGAAGGATTAAACACAGGTGACCCACTTATTGATCATGGGAGGTTTTAATCTGATAGCACTAACCAGGTCCATGATATAGGGTCGCTGAACTGGGCAAGTAAACTGTTGGTAGGGTGTTTAAGAGATACTTGTGCATATCATACTACATGTAAATGCAAACAATTACTAGCATGTCGAGGGAGACTGACAACTTCGGCTTTTAAAAGAATTTTGACCCTCTATGTAAGTGGTTTAGTAGTGACCAATATGGCCTGGTTTGAATAGAAATTTATGTAACATTATGAAAAATTTACATAGAACATAAAAAGAGGCCCCCAGGAGCCTGAATCGCTCACTTGGTACTTAAGTGCATAAGGTATTCTTTTATAAGGGATCATCAATTTAACCCAAAAGAAACTTTTGTAGAGCTTAATAAGCTGAAGGTTTAAGCAAGTAACAGCTTATCCATATGCAAGAGTTTTCATTCTATAAGACAATAAAAAGCTACGCCGAGCGCAGCATGATACGGCCGCAACATGTTCAACCCTGTACATTGGATGCCCAATATGGATAGTCTATTGCTTTGGTCACATGCAGCCCATGGTGGACTTACAAAGCTTTTTGACACATGCATCCTTTGGTGGACTTTAAAATGCTAATTTGACACACATATATTTACATTAACAGTTATTTGAAAAAATCTTATTTCTAATTTCATTGACATTTTTTACACGTTTTAGCCCCTTTTGGTCCTTTTTTTCAAAAATGCTAAGGACCACAGACCCAAAATGCAATAAAAAGCTTCCTATACCGGTAGTGGTTATTATCATCATATTTAATTAAACTTCATAACAATTGGCTGGCCCACTACATCTAAAATTCTTGTGTTAAACCATTTGCATTATCCAACTTAAAAAATTGTGTTTTTTGCCCCTTCGACCCTAATATCTCAAAAACTCAAAAACAGTAAGATATATTGCAAATCTGATTGAAAAATGCAGTCAGGGATATTTACAAGGATTCCAATGAAAAAAAGATTTTGAAAATCCGACCTCAAATAAAAAAGTTTTTTTTTTGGGGGGGGGGCATGGCCCGTCTTTGGCCCCCTGTAGCAATGTAACGGTACAATATACACCAAAACCATTGACACATTTAGTTGTCAGAATTTAATGAGAAATTCAATAAAAAAAGAATTTCCAAAATCGAATGAATAATAGAAGCAAAGGTGTACCAAAGGGGTAATCAGTATCATAAAACCGTAAAGACAAAGACAAAACCGGCAGACAAAAATCATCACAACAAAACAAACCACATAACAACATAAAACACAAACACACATAACAACAAAACCGCATTCAGCAACGCGTAAATATTCTACAACAGTTTTGTCAATACACCCGTTTTAGCCCCTTTTGGCCTTTTTTTTCTAAAACGGTAAGGGCCACCAACCCCAAATACACTAGGAACCTTTCTCTAGTGATTACCAACATCATATCAAAATTTCATAACATTTGGTCAATATTTATTTAAGTTATCGCACGGAAACCAAATGTCTACAGACGACGACAACGACGACAAAGACATCGCCATAACATGATACGATCGCAAAATATTGCGTTGTATAAAAATCATGGAAAACAGGTTATTTTTTACATTTAAAGAGCAATTTAACTCCTATAAATGGTTATCTGACACCGTAGACCAAATAGAGACTTTTGGAGGGCTCCAGGGGCTGAAAGTTTAAGCAAGCAACAGCTTGAGCTATCTGTAATTATTCGATAAGGCAAAGACCATAAAAACATCATTTTTGACATTTTTAAAAAAGGACAAAACCCCAATAAGCGGTCATCTTACATCTCTGACCAAATGGAGACTTTTGCTGAACTCAATCAGTGGAAAGTTTAAGCAAGAAACAGCTTTTCCCTATCATAATATGCATTAGTTTCATTCTACCTGTCGGGTAAACCTTTAAAGAGCCATAAACCTGTACTATACTGAGGGGTTATCTGACATCTTTGACCCAAAGACTTTTGTAGGGCTCAATGAGCCGAAGGTTTAAGCAAGCAGCAGCTTTTCTCTATCTGCAATAGTTTTTATTCTATAAACCAAAAACATGAAAAAACGTCATCTTTGGACTTAAAAGGGCCATAAACCCCTACAAGGAGTCATCTGACAACTTTGACCCAATGGAGGCTTTTGTAGAGCTTTTAAGTGGGTGAGTTGGTGTTTTACGCCCTTGCAATGCTATATAGGTTATTGAAAAGGATGATAAAATGAATATGAAATGATGATTAAAATGAAATATGGGGTTGGGTTGGGAAAGAAGCAGAGGTACCAATGGGGTATCCAAATGTCAAAAGTCCGAAAGGGCATAGACAAAACCAGTAAACACCAACAAGAACGGGACAAAAACAGACAACATGTAAAACATGGAAACACAAAATAACTGAATATCAATCAACAACGCGAACTCCAGTCGAAACAAGAGTGAACTCAGGTGCTCCGGAAGAGTAAGCAGTTCTTGCTTGCTATAACACACCCGTCGCGTTGCCAATAGTCCATTCAGCGTGTCAAATCCATTAAAGGAAGACAAAACAAAACCCTATGACAAACCAACATCTGCACTCATCTGAGAGATCGAAATCCCATTTTTGTCTATAAGTGCATGATGTCTTCCATAAATTTTCTTGAGTGAAGATAGCAACCGAGGAGCAACATGACCATGTGTGATCAATTTTTGCGTCAGACGTGTCGCTCTGCTAATGAAATCGATGTAAGTCCCGCACGCTCTGGAAACAAAGGAACAGTAATTAGAAGACCGCAGGGGAGAGGTGAGTTGGGGCAGATTTAGCCTATGTGGTGCACTACTTGGCGGTCCACATTTTAGGGGTCTTTTACGTACATGACATTCTCCATACACGTTGGCCCACTATGGTCAGCGGTCCGAGGGTTTCCGTATTATAGACCTGACAACCCCCGTGGACGAGGGCCACCCTATTCAACCAAATAGGGTACACACCTTGGTCGCTCTGTGGGATGAGCACTAACTCCGATGTCAGAATCCCAAGACCCCTAGTGTCCTCTTACGACAAGCTAGACTCTGCTGCAGGCCTATTCGCCTCCCGGGCCCTGCACGGGACTAGAGCTTTTGATGCTGAAGAAGGAAAGTTGCATAAGATTTTCTTGATCTCTTACAGCAGTTTGACCCCCTTGTCTATTTTTAGTAATGACGGCCATGTTTTCGACAGATCAAAAATCGAAACACAACTGTTGTGCAGGACATCCTAAGAATCAATCACACCAAGTTTCATTAAATTCTGATAAGTAGTTTTCGAGTAAAAGAGTTTAAAAAAATGTTTACAGACGACGACGGACGCCAAGTGATGGAAATACTCACAGAAGGGAACGATAAAACTTTTTTAAAAGAGGACCCCTATAGTCTAGACTCGGACTGAAAAATTCCCAAGAACAATATCGCATAATCAAGTTATCTAAATAAAATCTGAATTGAGCTAACAGATTTTATGTAGCTAAGAAAGAATGTAAAACCAGTAGCAAAAGTTTAACAAAAAAGCAACTGATAGCGCCAAAAATCAAAAATTGTTCCAAAAATAACAATATCAAGAAAAGTAATAGGTGTTGCCGCAAAAAATACCAGGAAATGAAGCCTATTGATAAATGTATGTGTTATTAAACTTTATTTACAAAAAAATGTTAAAAATCTCGTCAAAAAGCTTAATCAAAGCTGAGACAATAAAGTTATCATTTTCTCAGATCAAAGATGGAAACTGTGACAAGACAGACATACCGGACAAATTCAGAAAAGATTGCAATGGGCCTGACTTTGTACAGGTATTTCAAAAGAAATGGGGGGCTTAACAAGGTTTTATGGCACCAAAACCCCAATTGCGATCTTAGATAGAAGCACGAAAACAACATGGTTGTGAGATATAGTAGGGACATTGAGATTGAACCCCTACAGTTTTGATCAAAAGAAAATTAAACATATATAAGGTAATGTATCGATTAGAAAGCTCACCTCATTGCGCAGTATATCATTTAAGTGGAAATGGACTTAAACATATCAAAATTTTAGGTGGTCATCCATGCAGAAAATATAGGTCACAGCCAGCATCCGAAGCATGTTTTTTGCTAAGCATGCATCAATTGGTGCACCTACCATATCAATATGACTGATGTGGCTTTTGTCAGTATGCAGGAATGGACTTGAATCTTTCTTCTGTAAGTGGTCATCCATGTGATAAACATTGGTCACAGACAGCATTCTAAGCATGCTGTGTGCTTTGCATCACTAGGTGCACATAAAAGACCAATATGGTTGATGTGGCACTTGTCAGTAACTGAGTATGGACCTTATAACCTTAAAACCATTATTCTGAAGTGGATGCGGACACCGACGCAGCTGTTGAATGGCCGGCATTTATTTGGAAAATGTAGGTCACAGCCAGCACCCAAAGCATGCTTTGTGCCTTAGCATCTCTAGCTGCACTTACCATATTAATATGGTTGATTAAATGGGTATCGAACTTAACCAATCTGACGCCGACGCTCGTTGTATCACATTAGCTCCCCTCACTTCGTAATCTGAGCTAAAAAGGCTCTAAAAGAGTAAATAGGTGTATTTTCTATTTGCTATTCCTTTTTAGCTCACCTGGACCGAAGGTCCATGTGAGCTTTTACCATCACTTGGCGTCCGTCGTCGTCGTCTGTAAACAATTTTTCAAACGTTAACTTGTCCGACACCATAAGTCCAATTGCAACCAAACTTGGTACAGTTGTTTAATGGCATTATGTGTACAAAACTATCGTTCGGATTTTTGATTCGTAAAAAAACATGGCCGCCATGGCTAAAAATAGAACATAGGGGTCAAATTACAGTTTTTTGCAAATAACTCAAAAACGGTAACAGATATCAAAATTCTGGCATAGATTAAAAGTGATCAGCACCTCAAGATCAACCAATGTAGGAGTTATTGCCCTTTTTCTGGATTTTTTCAAAATTTTGCACTTATTTAGCCCTATATCTTGAAAACTATACAAGATTTTTTAAAAATTGCATATGATTGAGCACATCAAGATCTACATTTCATGTAATTAGGTCAAAGCTGTAGAACCATTTCTTTTAGGAGTTATGGCCCTTAAAGCGTCAAAATTTACCGTTTTTCATTACTTTTCCCCTGAATTTCAAAGATTAACTTGTCTGACACCATATATCCAACTTCAACCAAACTTGGCACAGTTGTTTAATAGCATATATGCTACAATTCAATCGTTTAGAATTTTGATTCGTCAAAAAATATGGCCGCCATGGCTAAAAATAGAACATAGGTGTAAATTGCAGTTTTTTGCTAATAACTCAAAAATGGTTATAGATATCAAAATTCTGATGGGAGACAAAAGTGATCAGCATCTTAAGATCCACCTGCTCTGAAAATTTCAAGAAGATCCAACAACCGACGTAAGAGTTATTGCCCTTTTTCTGGATTTTTTTTCAAAATTTTCACTTGTTTAGCCATATATCTTGAAAACTATACAAGATATTTCAAGAATTTAAATTGCATATGATTAAGCACATCAAGATCTACATTTCATGTATTTAGATCAAAGCTGTAGGATCATTTCTTTCAGGAGTTATTATCCTTAAAACAACAAAATTTACCATTTTTCATTACTTTTCCCCTGAATTTCAAACTTGTTTGACACGGTAAAACCATCTGCATCTTAACATGGCACACTTGTTTAATAGCTTATATGCTACAACTCTATCGTTCAGATTTTTTATTTGTAAAAAAACATGGCTGACATGGCTAAAAATAGAACATAGAGGTAAATTGCATTTTTTTGTTAATAACTCAAAAATGGTTTCAGATATCAAAATTGTACAAGAATCAAAAGTGATCAGCATATTAAGACCTACCTGTCCTGAAATTTCTGAAAAGATCTGACTGTTGATGTGGGAGTTATTGTTCTTTTTCCTAATTTTTGCCAAATTTACTCTTAAGCCCAATATCTTGAAAACTAATCAAGATATTTCAGAAATTGAAATCGCATATGGTTAAGCACAATGATATCTTCAAATATATGTACCTGTGTAATTCAGGTGAGCGATTTAGGCTCTTGAGAGCCTCTTGTTGTCTACATTAATGGCACATATAAAAATCCATATTAAACGACAGCAAGGAGAAGTTCCATCACTTTAAAAAGAGGGATCTGGCCACCCTCTTTAAGAATGATTACGGACCTGTACGTTGAGTAGTACACTTTTTAATGTTTTAACTTTCAAATGACATGAACAACTGTGAATATTTTTTTTTTAAATCTTAAGATATACAAGGACTTTATATATACACTATATGAAAAGATTATATATATATTCATATTTTTTACATATCACTATTTAAAAGCAGCCGGATTTGCGGGGGCAATAGCTAAATATAGCAAGCCGAGTCTTCCGTTTTAGTGAGTCGGATATATTCGAGGTGATCAAAAGACATTTTTCACAATTTAGTTTCCAGGCTTGTACAGGATGTCGTTGTGCCTGCCTATTCATTAGTTATGAACAAAAAGTCTTGCCTCACCCTTAAAAATCTGCATACTTTTATTTTGAGCATAAAAACTGAAATCATGTTTTTTAAATTCTAAAAGTTTTAACGGAGAGAGAGAGCTTTACAATGTCCCAAGTGATATCTGACCACGGTGTCTTTTCAGCATTAGTCAGGGACTCGGATATTTCATTATACTTTAATACCTATTTCTAATAATTATTTTAAAAAAAGTTTTCGGGTTCATCGTTTAAAGAGGTTTTCGGGATCATGGTTGCAAGATAGTTGGAATATATTGTTTGTATGTATATCAACTACAAATCCTATTTCACAGTTCAGAAAAGTAAACTTGTGCTCTTATTTTGTACTTTTACATGTTATTCAAAAGACATTCAAATTAAAAGCGATTTTAATTGTTAATCAGCAAACTAATGACTTGGTATTTTTAACACATAAATGATTGAAATTATTTTCATTTTCATCTCCAATAAAATCATATTTCAAAATAAACCAAAAGTGTATTGTTCCACTACAGTTCCTCTAATCCTAACTACTGTCAAGATGAACATGGTCAACTAGTCAAGGAACAAGTAGAAATAACATATATATCATACATGTATAAAAAACAATAACTTGTTCACAATTAGACAATTTGTGTTATTGAGAGATTTTTAAGACAAACATTCCTTTTTTGTAGACGATATTACGACTGAAATTAAAAAAAAACATACGAGAACAAAGTGCAAAAATAATTCGAACTGAAAAATCTTGACAAGCAACAGTAAAAGGATTGGTCATACAAATGGCTATCCAATAAGTCACTGTATCAAACAGAAGCATGACAAACCGGAGGAGTTACCATGTACACGGGGGTATTACCGGGTATCACACTTGCAAACGAGCTGAAGACAGTAAAAAAATTGCCTGTTTATGAATTTATCAAATAAAAGTACAATAGGTGGAAATGGTAGACACCAGTCTTATCCTAGACTGTTGTCTACTTTTTTATCCTAAGTAAAATAATCGAACAGTTATTTTCTTTCTGGATATTCTTGCTAGCATGCAGTCAACTGTACTAGGTCTGATTAATTTATTACGCTATGAGAACTCTTCTATTGGTCATGCAACTACTGACAATTTAACAGTTCAAGTTGAAGATTCTTCAGTTGATAAAGGTTTTTCAGTTGAAAATTTGTCAGTTATAAAGTTTTCAATGCTGTGTTTTTTTTACTTTAAAGGGTTATAACAACTCAAAGGGGTCACTTAAATAAGACTTTATTAGAACTTTTGATTCTGACAGGCCATAGATCAATAAGATTTTTAGCCAGGTTTTCACATAGTAAAAAATACAGGTTATAATTTGGTGGGTAGGGAAAAATCTTAACAGTTTTCTCTGCAACTTCTAACCACAGCCCCTCTATATATTTGGTATATGTATACAGCATCAGCATTGCACCCTGTAACATGGAATTCCATATCAGGGATGTTGCTCACCCACTTCCTGTTGAACAAAATCCATCCAATTTTGACTTTCACCGATTTTTCCTGCCTATCTTTTCTGAGTTAAATAATCTTTTTACCTATTTCTCATTTCTGCGTGTATCTTCATTGGTAATTATCACCTTGAAAATTTAAGTCTGAGAAGACAAGAAATCTGTCCGCCACTGCTAACTCAGTATACCCAACTACCCCAAATTGGTTTACCTGCTAAGCAAGAAGTAGACATTCCATATACCTTAAAACCCATACTTTAAGTCATAAGTCAAATTTCATTCAGCTCCCTGTGATAAGTAGATGAAAAAAGTTCTGAAAATTTTCAACCTTTGACATCTACAAGAAGAACAAGATGCTCCCAGGAGCCTTAATTGCTCACATGACTTCAATGACTGATAGAAAGAAAATTTGGAGTACCCGAGGTGAACTACTCCAATAAAGGATCAGCATATATACAATTTCCACCTTATAATAAAGGCTTTTGTAGAGCACATATAGCCAAACATTCAAGCTAACAAAAGCTCTTCTTAATCTTTTATAGGTTTAACCTAAAACTTGACAATTAGTGGACATTACTTTTATAGGGGGGTCATCTGACTGTTTTAATATTTCTGAAGAGCTTATTGAACTGAAGATTTAAGCAAGCAACATTTTTTTCTCCATCTGTAAGATCTTTCATTCTATAGCGGGTCACAACGCGAAAAAAACACTATTTTTCACCTTTAAAGGACCATAACCCTATAAGGGATCATCTGACAATTTTGACCGTGAAAACATTTTTGTAGATCTCAATGAGCTTCACAATTCTCCAATGCTAACTTTTCTCTAGCACTTACAGTTTTCAAGATAAATCCCAAAAACTGTGAAAATGGTCAATTTGAACGATTAAGGGGAGATAATTCCTATAGGGAGTCGTCCAACAACTTTAACTCAATGGAAAGTTTGGTAGAGCTTTTGATGCTGAAGAAGGAGGATTGCTCCAGATTTTCTCTATCTCTTATACTTTTTGAGATATAAGCTAAAAACTTTGGTCTGATCCCCTTGTTCTATTTTCAGCAACAGCAGCCATGTTGGTTGGCAGCGTGCACAAATTTCACAAACTTGGTAGAGGATATCCTTAAAATTAAGTGTACAAAGTTTCAAAGCAATCCCTTCAGTGGTTTCATAGAAGATTTTTGAAGAAAAGTTAACGGACTTAGGACCTTCAACATGATAGAAACAGGAAGTGGATATGTGACAGACCTTATGCAGCTACTTGCAATAAAGGAACTCACACTGAATTCATATATCAATTTTCAAATCGCTGCGATGAGTGTGATAGTTGCCAAGAAAATTGCTTTGAAAATTTTCAACCATTGTCCACTATCATGGAAAATCGACTAAATTGGGAAAATTGAGTTAAATCTGTAAATGATGAACTGCCTTCACAGGATGAATCAAAGTAGAAGAACAAAAGTATATTACCTTTTAGCTCTGCTTTGCCCAGTGGTCTAAGGGGCTGGTTAAAATAACACACTTTTATTCACTAGTCAAGGTGTTTCAGTTCAACTGAGTAATTGAAAAACAATTTGTATGTTGTTATTAGGTTTACCAGTTAGCTGCTTGAATTCAGCAATTTCCTCTGTGTTTTCTTTGAGTACTTTTGTTTTCTTCATCAATTAAACTGACACACAAACCTTTAAGCTCTATAATAATTACATATTGTCGGTAGGACAATATATCCAATAATATAAGAAACTGACAAAAAACAAGAGGCTCCCAGGAGCATAAATCGCTGACCTGACTTCAATGACTGATGGAATGAAAATATTTTGGGGCATGTAAGGTGAAAAACTCTGATGATTGATCATAATATTTCTGAACATTTAAGCAAACAATGGCTTTTCTTAATTTTTTAAGCTATGTTTAATCTGAAAGGCAATAACCCAAAATGTGACAATTACGGACATTCTACAGGCCAAACACGTGAAAAAATGCTAATTTTCACCTTTACAGGGCCATAACCCTATAAGGGATCATCTGTAAGCTTCAACCCTATGGAGACTTTTCCAAAGCTCAATCAGCTGAGGGTTTAAGCAAGCAATAGCTTTTCTCAATCTGCAATAGTTTTACTTCTACAGGCCAAAAACATGAAAAAATGCTATTTTTCACCTTTATAGGGCCATTACTCCTATAAGGGGTCATCTGACAACATCAACATAATAGAGACTTTTGTAGAGCTTTTCAGCTCAAGATGGAAGGTTGCTTCAGATCTTCTCTATCTATTATACTTCTTGATTTATAAGCCAAGAACTTAGGCCTAACCCCCTGTTCTATTTTTAGTTTCTTGGTCGGCAGTTATAATTTTTGCAATCTTGGTAGAGGATATCCAATAGATGATGTGTGCCAAGTTTCAATGCAATCTCTTCTGTAGTTTCAGAGAAGATTTTTAAAGAAAAGTTAACAAAGACAAAGACCACGGATGATGACAACAACAAAAGACGCCAAGTGATGGCAATAGCTCACATGAACCTTTGGGCCAGGTGAGTTAAAATGAGAAAAAAGTGAGGAATGCTGAAATTTTAGTCAATTTTAAAAGTTCAAAGGGTCATAACTTCCATAAAAAAATTATAAAACCCCTAAAATCTAACGCTCATCATGATTGACACACATACCAAAATCAGTTCGTTATCTACAAGCTTTTAGAAAAAGTGAGGACACTGAAATTTCAGTCAATTTTCAAAGTTCAATGGGCCATAACTCCTGTAAAAATTTGGGGACCATTATGAAAGGTAAACTTGATCTGTTTCTCATCATACTTGACTCACATACAAAAATTATCAGCCTAATATCTGCAAGTGTATGGAAAGAAGTGTGGAAAACTAATTCTGTCATGAATGCACGGACAGACTGATTAATATAGGGTGACTGCCACAAAGTGGGGGGGGGGGGCCTAATAACTAAATTTGTTTGTCTTACAGAATGTCATGAAAGTTAAAAATATAAAATTCAAATCTATTTATTTCAACTTTAACAACTTAATTCCTTTAAAACACATGTGCATATGTATCAACTTTTAACTATAACAATATTGTTCATTTCTGTCTTGTTTTAAATCATTTTTAGAAGTGACTGAAAAGAGAGGAAAAATTGCAGCATCTTCCACAGTTTGACTTTTCTATTAAGATTATGTTAATTTGAGAAGCTTTTAAAAAACATCATCAAGATAATTTATATACAGCTCGACTTTCAGACCTCCTGTTACAATCATTTCATTTTCTTTGATATTCTGTCAGCCAGCACAGAAATGTCATCATGTGATATTTGGACAAGGGAGACAACTTCAGGTCTGGCTGCCTGTGGTGAAATCTGTAGTTCCATGATACACAGGAGTTTTATCAGCTTTTCTTGGCATCCTTTTATACCCTTAAATGAAACAAACTTTGATTAAACATTGTGTATAAACAAGATGTACAATTGATCAGTGAACAAACAAAAATCAACTCATTTTAAATGTGCCTTAAATATCCACATTGTAATTTTATACAGAAAACAGAGCTTTAATATGACATTCTTATTTGAATCTGTCTTATATAATAAAAGAATTGAGAATTTAAGAAAAAGTTGTTCAGGAAATTGTGCTTAAATCAAAGCTGCTAGCAAGATCACTAGAGATAACCTCAGCTTCATATTTGAATCTTAATTCTTAAGACCAATTATCTCCCCTGAAGCATCTAAAAAATTATGCATGGCTGTACATCTCCTATTTGTTAAACTCCATCAAAACCTATCAAGACGGTTAAAAGAAGTTGTGCCCATGAAAGGGGAAGACTGTCAGATAGAAATGTTTCTAAAAATGTATTCTTTCTAATTATTAATACATTTCATGTCTGACTGTTGAAATTGGCTATTGCTGGTAAAAGAGTGCAGAAACATACACATTGATGACAGGCACGTCCAAGGAAATGAGTACTGTACTAATGCCCCCTAAAACTGACAAAAATATGTTTTTGCACAAATCCTTAAAAAACATCAAAATAAATTTGTGCCATGCTTTGCTCTGACAGCGAAAAAACAACAACAAAACTTTTTTTTATGACCCCCCTCTCCAACAAAATTCCTGGATTCTCCTTGAAGATTCACTTATATGGTTTAAGAAAAAATAAATACAGCAATAAGAATCTCTAATTGATGAAAATAATGTCAGTTACATACATTCACCAATTTATTTTTCATTGTTGCATCCTGTCTGGCTAACCTCCTGAATTTCTGAAAAATATTTAAAATTCACTTCTTTCAAATGTAAACTAATACAGACATGAAATGGTGACCATATATTCTTCTAAGGTCAATATCTTTTTTTTGTCATTAATATCAAATTTCAAAGAAATGAATAAAACAAAAGTACAACTCAAATGGATTTGCAAGTCTAAACTTTTATTAAGTTTAAGATAAACAAAATTTCTAAAATATTGATGATAAACTTTGGTGCAGACCAATCTATATAAATCTCCAGTATAAAGAAATATGTTCTTATTAATACAATATGAAAATCTACAATGAGCGCACCGAGAAAAGATAACTGAACATTCAATTGTAAACATGACTACTGTATAGAAATCTTATGTACAGGTAATTTTTGTTAAAGAAAATAAAGGTATTCAGACCTATTTACACACCTGACTTTCTTGAGCAGTAAATCCAATCAAGTCTGCCAGAACCTGTAATATACATACAAAAGGATGGTGTTACATAGATGATTAACAACAAACATGAAGAACCTTAGAGAGCACACTCACAAACCTTACAGGTCTTGCTATTGGACTATCAATATCATCCTTCGAGGAATTAATAATTGTGGAGAAAAAAGTGTGTTGTATCCACAAACTTTTTCGATATACTGACTGACAGAAGGCCTGTCAAAAGCAATTTTGTGTGTGGGGTATGAAAATAATATTGCAAAATTATTTCAACACAAAATTTTGAACTGTTTCACATTATCAAAACTAAAAACGGCACACATGTACTGTAAACTGGGAAATTTTCGTGGCAGTTTTATTTTCCTGATTTTCAAAAATTTCACACTTGTTTATATTTATTTCCATTGTTTATATTTATTTCCATTGTAGTCTATGGACAATAAGATTACAGTGCAAATTTAAAACTGTGCAAACTTAAATTTAGTCATCCTACCACGAAAATTACCCGGTCTACAGTATTATTAAATTCTTAAGATACTCCAGTATTCTATCTTAGCTTAGCTACATACCTTAAAAAGATAAGTGACCAACTGGGTAAAACTGGTGACATTGACTCAATATGCTTTTTCCTTACCTCATAAGCTATAAGCTGTGATGGTTTTCTGACATTTTATTCGTTAAAAATCCATTTCACTCTATAATAACTCAGTTTTGCAAACTTTACCTTGATCTTTGACCTTTAAACTTTCCTTAAATTCTTTAAGGCGTTTAAAATTTATGCTTTTAAAAATTGTGACTGAGAGCCAAATTATAACCCCTTCTTTCTGGAGAGGCAGGGGACAAAAATGAAATATCATGTGGTAAGAGAAACAAGAGGCTCCTAGGAGCCTGAATCGCTCACCTGAACTACACAGATACAAATATTCTGTAGATATTATTGTGCTTAACCATATGGGATTTAAACTTCTGAATTATCTTCTTAAGTTTTCGAGACAAAGGGCTTAATAAGTGCAAAATTTGGCAAACATTACGAAAAAGGGCAATAACTTCCACATCAGCAGTAGGATCTTTTTCAAAATTTCAGGACAGGTTGATCTTCATATGCTGATCACTTTTGATTCTTACACAATTTTGATATCTGAAACCATTTTTGAGTAATTAGCAAAAAACTGCAATTTACCCCCTATGTTCTATTTTTAGCCATGGCAGCCATATTTTGTGACGAATCGAAATTCCAAACGATAGAATTATAGCAGATATGCTATTGAATATGTGTGCCAAGTTTTGATGCAGTTGGTGTTATGGTGTCAGACAAGTTAATCTTTGAAATTAAGGGGAAAAGTAATGAAAATGGTAAATTTTGACGCTTTAAGGGCCATAACTCTTAAAAGACATGATCCTACAGCTTTGACCTAATTACATGAAATGTAGATCTTGATGTGCTTAATCATATGCAATTTAAATATTTGAAATATCTTGTATAGTTTTTAAGATATAGGGCTAAATAGGTGAAACATTTTGAAAAAATCCAGAAAAAGGGCAATAACTCCTACATCAGTTGTTGGATCTTCTTGAAAATTTCAGAGCAGGTAGATCTTGAGGTGCTGATCACTTAAAATAATGGCAAAATTTTGATATCTGTAACCATTTTTGAGTTATTAGCAAAAAACTGCAATTAAAGCCTATGTTCTATTTTTAGCCATGGCAGCCATATTTTTTGACGAATCGAAAATTCAAACGATTAAATTGTAGCAGATATGCTATTGAATATGTGTGCCAAGTTTAGATGCAGTTGGTCTTATGGTGTCAGACAAGTTAATCTTTGAAATTCAGGGGAAAAGTAATGAAAAATGGTAAATTTTGACGCTTTAAGGGTCATAACTCCTAAAAGACATGATCCTACAGCTTTGACCTAATTACATGAAATGTAGATCTTGATGTGCTTAATCATATGCAATTTAAATTTTTGAAATATCTTGTATAGTTTCTAAGATATAGGGCTAAATAGGTGAAAAATTTTGAAAAAATCCAGAAAAAGGGCAATAACTCCTACATCAGTTGTTGGATCTTCTTGAAAATTTCAGGGCAGGTAGATCTTGAGGTGCTGATCACATTTACCCTATGCCAGAATTTTGATATCTGTCACCGTTTTTGAGTTATTTGCAAAAAACTGCAATTTACCCCTATGTTCTATTTTTAGCTACAGCGGCCATGTTTTTTTATGAATCAAAAATCCAAACGATAGTTTTGAAGCACCCATGCCAATAAACAACTGTACCAAGTTTGGTTTCAATTGGACTTATGGTGTCAGAGGAGTTAACGATTGAAAAAGTTAACGGACGACGGACGACGGACGACGGACGACGGACGGACGGACGACGGACGCCAAGTGATGGCAATAGCTCACATGACCCTTCGGGTCAGGTGAGCTAAAAAGGTTTTTTTTAACTTTTTTGATTTGAAATTATATTTGGTAAATATGATTCTATTTCACATTGTTTCAATTTCACATTGTTTCAATCTTTTTTTTGTAAACATACTTTGTCAGAGAGATCCACATCCATACTTGCTGTCCCATCATTTATCTTGACATGTAAAACCCATCTTTTACTATCTGGACACTCCAGCTTTCCAGTCAGGGTTGAAATGTAAGCCTTAAAGAAAAATAGAATAGAGGTCTTCCATGGAAGAAGTAAGTTGTCTGCATCTTTAAATATTCAGTTAACAGAAATTAGATGAGTAACAGTCATAAAAATGCTATAGACCATTAAGTACTATTGGAGATATCTAGATACATGTATTAGACTGTGACATTTAGTTGCCCAAAAACTGTGACAGAAATGTTTGTGGACGAAGGACCACACAAGATGATGGATAGTATCAAAGTCACTCCAATATGTCATTATGCAACTAATTGCAGGCGACATAATTGTGAGTCTCAAATTATTTGGGTCAAATACAAAGACAAAAAAGATAGGTCTAAAAAATATGATGAACAGCCTGTTTGCTGTTACTGGTTAATGAAGTATATTCTAAGTAAAATTTCATGAAGACTTTTGTTTTTTTCATATCCTACTGCAAATGTGTGTAAAGTTCCATCATTATTATCATCTGTATGTATATCATGTTATTTTGCACAACAACGAAAATACATGTACATGTACGTACAACACATAAAAATAGGGCATGTAATGGGACATTAAATGACTTTACAATATCAAAAGTTCATAAAATTTGATTTCAAAGTGGCCTATCTCTAAAACTTTTTTTCGGATCATGCTGGAAATTGAACTTGACCTGTATTTTATTGTACTCAATAGCTGTACAAAATATCAATTGAATCCCATGACGCATTTTCAAGTTATTGGTCGGACACTCAAAATTTCATGAAATTTGATTTTTCAAAGTGGCCTATCTCAAAAACTATTTTTTGGATCATGCTGGAATTCGAACTTAACCTGTATTTTATTGTACTAAACAGCTGTGCAAAATATCATTCAAATCCTTTGAGGCGTTTTTAAGTTATTGGTCGGAAACCTTCGGGACAGACGGACAGACGGATGGACAGACAGACACAAAAAAACAACGGAGGGTATAAAATAATACCCTGCCACTTCGTGTGGCGGGGTATAAAAATGAAAGGTGAAGTTCATGAATTTAACACATGCATAACTCAGCTGCTTAATAACGGAGAAATTCTCATAACAAGTAATGGTATTCTTCATGCCTCCTACATTCCCTCATTTATAGTGCTTGGTTACCATGCAACAGTAGCTTGAATGATCCAAATAGATTTTTTTTCTTTTACATTTTAATCTTTTGGGCATTTGTAAACTGTGTATTCATTATTTTACAAACATACCTTTACTTTAAAACAGACAAGTTGCTGTGTTGGTAACAGTTTCTTGATGACAGACAGGTATGTCCATGGGTCATAACTCAGGTCAACTGAAGTGATAACATTTATTTTTATATTAGAGAAACTGAGAGAACTCTGGTAAATTTCTTAAATGTTACCTAATTCTTAACAATCAAATATGAAGATTAAAATCAATGGATTACAATATAATTTAGAAAATTGAGCGAGGCAAATTGATTTCATACAATTTAAAACAAAAAAGGCAATACTATGCACCAATAGTCAACATAGATCAAGTGAAGGTTTGTTATTGATGCAAGACTTTAAAAAAAAGTTTCATCACAGAAATATAACATCTTGCCACCCCAAATTAGTAGGTAATGCACAACTAGATACCTTCTTGTGATGATTTTAATGGCTCCCCCATAGTTTTATCCTCCACATCTTCCATTAGTTCAACATCACGTCCACTCTCTTGTTTAACTTGTATTTGTGGAGATCTAAACAGAGGTCTCTTCTCTAATACTCCATCAATATGTCCATCAGCCTTACTATAGTCTGTATCATTGGATGACAATAAGCTACGTCTTTTGGTATTTTCACATTCTAAAGGAGAAATCATTGGTCTTTTCTTGGATTTTGATACATTTGGGCATGATTCAGTCTGAAGTTTTTGCACATTTCCACCAGAAGATGACAAAATTTGCCTTTCAAATTCCTCATTCATATCAAAGTCATCATCCATGTCAAAATCCTCCTCCATGAAATTTATATCATGTTGATCATTGTTCAAACTGTTTGCCTGAGTTGGTCTGTTGCTATAGTTACTATTTGAACTTTGACCTCTATTGGAATATACGGTTTGATTTTTTTGTTGCAAGTTATTTTGAACAAATGATGTAGGATTTGTTGTCCTGTTATTAGTGTTGGTGATATGATTGGCACTGTTTGTAGAAGTTCTAAAAGAGTTCCGAGACTGATTAGCAGGGACAGATAATTCATCTTCAAAATCGTCCATCTCATCATCCATCAAGGCTTCAAGAGGCAAATCGTCTTCAAACTGCAAGTGGGAAAAAAAATCATTTTTGCCTTTTTTAAAGATGGTGTTTCAACGAAGCATTATCATATCCTTAAAATTTTCCAACACAGGATTATGTTGCCTCTAATTTTTTGTCTTCAATTCAATAATTTTACAGGAGACACCATGCATTTGAAGACAAATACAATATTTTTTAAATGAGCACAGAAATGTTTGTCCCAGATTCCTTTACCCGTTTTGACAAATTTTAATCAAATTATTGGCAATGGTAAGATGCAACAAGCAGAAAATGTTTACCCTTCCAGAACACTTGAGTTCACTGTTGTTCTGACCATGAGTACATGCTGCTGATCTAACTTGTGTGTTTCTTCTTAGTATTATTTTCTTTCATGCCTTGTATTGGTTTTTATAGATGTGAGATTGAAAAGCTCTGTTTAATTTGATAGCTCTCCCTTGACTTTAAAATCAAGACAGTATCAAGGAGATACCTTATGCTTGTGTTAATTATAAAACATTCTTATATATGTATGAAAAATATGAATTTCTAATTCAATAGAAAATAAAGAGATGTGGAATAAGTGTACGCGACACAGCCCAATACAAATAAAGATCAAATCTCTTGAGAAATGAGACTGTTCATTAGACCTGTAACAAAGACAATAGCTTTTTTCCATCATATACAAAGTGCAATCCTTCTTCTATCTTAGCATACAAGTTACCAGTACCTCATCACTATTGGTTTTTATTGTCTGCTCAGTCTTTACTTGCTGATTTGGAGCTGAAATAGACAATATAGAAAAATGTAACAACATTATCTAAAGTTAATGATACAAAGAATAATTCTGGTTTTTTTTTCAATTTTGAATTTTTAACCAGCTTCCTCCTACAATAAATCTTTAAAAGTGTTGCTTAGAAGCTTAACAAAGAAAAGGCTGGCTTAGCTGTTGCTAGTTCTCGCCTTTAACTTTAATCAGTGCAACAAATTTAAATCTTCTACATCATAGCATTTTAATACGACCGCAAAATAATGGTATGATGCTGTCGTTGTCTGTTAACTTTAGTGTTCCCACAATAACTTTAGATTAGTATCATATGGCATTACCAAGTTTGAACATATCCTTTCAATTATTTCCGTATGCTTCATTCATTGTTTGAGTTCATATTCTTGCATAGAAGCAAGGTTACATTTCTACCTTGAAAACCAGACATAGATCTGCTATTAGAACTTCTGTTTTGGGGCTGTACTGGTGGTTTCTTCTCCTGCTTCACGTTAACAGTTGGTCCTCCACCAAAGTCTTGTCTGTACTCACTGTCTGCGTGTGTGAGGTTGTTTTCTCTACAATAAATAAACATTTAAATATGGCAGATCAGAACAACTTATTTGCCTAGTAAAATAAGAAAACAATCCATGATGGTCATTATTCCATATTTGGATACATGAAAGAACAAAAACAGTGATCATAACTATTTTCAATCTTTGAACAATATGTTTTTATGTACTATTCAGGCTATCAAAATGATCTGTTCTTGGATCAATTTGTAACCAAATCTTACAGCACTTTAGCATATGGTCACCAACAAAATGTGATCTTTAAACCAATATTTTTTTTAGTCACAGTATGTGATTGTTACATATTGCTTATATCTTACAAAGTGGATTTAAGGACATTCTCTATGGTGTTAGCCTCAATTAAGGTATCTACTTCTCCACCAAGTATAGACACATTTTCTCCTTTTAACATCAGCATCCCACGTCGGCAAAGGATCCTTCCTTGGATCTGAATCTAGAATTAAAACAGAAATTGAAAATACAAATGTAAGTGAATACTACAAACAAAGTATATCACTCGTTGGATATAGAACACAACAAGAAGCTCCCAGGAGCTTGAATCACTGGCCTGGTCGTTAGGGCAATAAGGGTCTCTTCTAAAAGGGATCATCTGACAATTTAAATCCAATAGAGATCTTTGTAGAGCTTAAAATAAGCTGAAGGTTTATTAGTTTTCATGCTTTAGGGCAAATACATGAAAAAACACTATCTTTACCTTAGGGTTGTTCCAGAATTAAATGTGTGAGGGGGGAGGGGGAGGCACTTTTTTCTATACCACACCACCCATCTAATAATAATTAATTTTTTATCATTGTTTCTTAACAAAATCTTTCTCAAATACCTACCAGCCACCATATATATAATAGAAGTTCCTCCAAACCCCCCACTTGTGTAAAATTATGGAACAGCCCTTTAAGGGCCACAGCCTGTATAAGGGGTCATCAAACAACTTTGACTGAATGGAGACTTCTGTAGAGTTTTTGATTCTACAGGGCC
Organism: Arcuatula senhousia; assembly: GCA_963971305.1. Lineage (NCBI taxonomy): Eukaryota > Metazoa > Mollusca > Bivalvia > Mytilida > Mytilidae > Arcuatula > Arcuatula senhousia. The sequence continues at coordinate 47,418,835 of OZ020309.1, read as the reverse complement.
TTAGATTCTTCAGAATTTTTCCCAGGCCAGGTGAACTAAAAATGGCATGGAATGTATGCACAGTCATTATATTATACATTTATTCATATCATAGAAATAGTATACCATATAAGGTATTAACTCACTTTACATCCAGGTCTGAGTTTCGAGTTGAGACAAGATATAGGACCATACTCCATTCCCTGTATATTGTTGGTCCCATCTGTCAACTTCATCATTAACATCCTGCTGGGTTTAGGTTCCCACTGAAATGAGTTGGAATAACAAACAATTTAAAACAAGCAAGCATGTCTTCAAGACACAAATGTTGAAATGTCACACTGGAAAAATTTATTCGAATTACATAATTTGCTGCAATGTATTGTCTCATATGATTTTAGAAATAATTTGACAAAATTTCATGACTTGCAGAGGAGCTTTAACACAAAAGTAAGCCAAACATGCTTTGGACAGACAAATGGACAAATCACCCGCAGACTATTAAAAGTCAAGAAATGTGAAAAAAAAGTGCTAAATACAGGTTTTAAAATACGAACTAACACTTAATGCAGTCATCAAGTTTTGTCCTCAAACTGCACCACTCTTTCCCAATTGTATATACAGATATATGTAAAAGCTGAAAAATCTTACCATCCCCCCTTAAACTCCCCCACTTTGTACTTGCTGGTTTATATCAAGTAACTTACAACCTCTTGTTTATGATATTAGTTATTTCCATTTCACTCTTACTCCTTATTATCTGAGCATTCTCTTCAACACCCTCCTCCCTAGGTGTATATAATTTACTTACTGGTTTATAGGTTTCAGCTGAGACCTCTGTATTGGCATTATCTGTCCCTAAAGACTTAATATTGTCCCTGTCAACCCCCCTTTCATACACTTACTGGTTTATAAGTATCAGCTGACACCTCTGTTTGGCATTATCTGCCCCTAAAGAATTAATATTGTCCCTGCCAACCCCCCTTTTATACACTTACTGGTTTATAAGTTTCAGCTGTCACCTCTGTATTGGCATTATCTGTCCCTGTCACTTTCTGTATCTGACTGTAGCAGGACTGACTGACATCAACCATGGAATCAACCTAAGAAAGGAAAGTTTGGATCAAAGGCAATAAAGGCTGGTTTTCATTTAATCCTCTTGCTGCCAGATAAAAATTATGTATGACATTGCCAATGCCACAATGTTGTTACGTTACAAAAGCTGTATGCCAGAATCTCTGATAAAATGTGACGTCTTTTTATTATTTTTTACATTGCTACGGTTACAATACATGAAAACAGCTTTTATATTTGTGTCCATATTGTTAATCAGTTATTATTCTGTCAAAGTCCAATAATTTGCATTTTGTATTTGCATGTAAATTATTAGGAATAATTTAGTTGTCTATTTATTAGGGGTGTAACGATACCACTTTCCCACGATCCAATACAGATAACAATACCTGGCTCAGGATCCGATCCATATCACGATACCTTATACTTTCATTACTTACAAAAGACCTGCTTGTCATATCATTATAAATCGAAGGTAATGTTAAAGAAGTATAATTTTCATGTGTTAAATAGACTGTTAACCGAAGTCTTTTCAAGCAAAAGATTTTATTTCAGTCCGACAGACAATGATTTGTGCCATTGTTGACACCGGAAGCATGCTTTTTTATCTTCCTGCAAAAGATGGTTATGAATTTTTTTGGATCGGATTGAAACTGCAAAGTCAAACATGGTATCGATATCTGAATCGTGGGATAAAATATTATGATGCACCGGTGCACCAGTGAATCGTTACATCCCTACTTTTTATGTTTTATTCAGATGGACACATATGTCCTTTTGGCAGTGAGCCAGTAGTTGACACATATGTCCCTTTGGCAGCAAGAGGATTAAACAGAAAGTGAATGAGCATAAGAACTAAAATCCAATGTTTTGGACACTTTGTTAATAGTTATGCAGATTAAGTATACCAACCAAATATTCATGACCTACTATACAAATTGTAACTCATAGTTCTACTCACAAGTACACTTTGATTTTGAATTGGTATTATATTATTATGGTCATATTCAAATTTGATCAATGTACAAAATGTCTTTGATAAGTTTTTTTTTAACATGTCTAGAAACCTCTTGTGGTGCTTTTTTAAAATTATGTTGGCATTTAACTTTGCATTATTCAAGTAAAATCAAAGGTTTCATTTAAGTTCATTTAAATGTATAAAAGAGCAATTAAATTCTATGTTTCATAGTACATCTATTTCTAAGATTCTATAAATGTGATAAATAGATGTGTAAGTACCTGTAGTGCAAACATGCCATTGAGTTGGAATTTTTCAGCACTGGTTACCTCTGATGGGAGACAACTGGTACCTAGTTCATGTAGATCTGATAATAACCATTGCTCAAACACCAACTCATTCACCTGTTGTTGGTTCAACACTCTTCCCTAAAATAGATTAAAATGTCAATTGATATTGGAAATTTACATATATTTTTTAAAAATAATTACCTACCTAACTTTACCTACAGGTATGTTAAGTTAAGCCTACTCTTAACTTGTCGCGTACACTTATTCCACATCTCATTATTTTCTATATTAAGTTCACTTTTTGCTTATATGTGAGTTTACATTGCTGATTCCAGTTTAGTTTTGTCTATATGGAATAGAAAATAATGAGATGTGGAATAAGTGTACGCGACACAGCCCACAATCAAGCGGCAATTCAGAAAAACCACAATGGACAACCGCCAGCAGCCTTTAACAAGGCCATTTGGAGTTTACATTGCTGATTGAAATTCAAGTTTAGTTTTGTTTACCGGTATATGGAAGTTTACATTGCTGATTCAAGTTTAGTTTTGTTTATGTGGAAGTTTACATTGCTGATACACGTTTAGTTTTGTTTATGTGGAAGTTTTTATTGCTGATTCAAGTTTAGTTTTGTTTATGTGGAAGTTTTTATTGCTGATTCAAGTTTAGTTTTGTTTATGTGGAAGTTTTCATTGCCTATAAATACAATGTAACAAATGGCATGACTTTGTCATTGTACTGTTAAATTAGGAGAATATAGAACTGAACCTGATTTTCTTCTGTTATCCATTCTATACATGCTTCAAGCCAGTCAGTGGGAACATTAATGTGTTTTGTTGTTAACCATCTCTGTACACTCTCTATGAAGTTCATGGGTCAAACTGAATATATGTTACATTTGAAGTTCATGGATCACAGCCTGAAATCATAGAAACATATATATGTATATAACTACATAATTCATGGGCCAAAACATGTAACTAGAGCACCATGTGGTCTAAAATGTTAAGGTGTCTATGATTGATAATAGCTAAGAATACTGTAGGAGAGCATCAAAGGATACCCCTTCTTCATATCGAACTTTTTATTGAAAAAGAAGTCCTTTTATCAACCCTGAATGATACATGTATCAAATGCAATGATGCACTGTTCCACAGGATGTACATTGTAATTCCTTAATGTAAAAATCATGTAAAGTAAAGGATGTAATCCTTCATGGATTTCCTTAAAATCCATCAATTCAGTTTAAGTAGAATTGTGCTTACTAATACATGTATAATGCTAGACAGACACCAATTCTTATTTGTTTCATTAGGGATTCATCTTTTATAATTCCATGGGTATGAGATGTACAATGAACAATTCAATGAGGAACAGTTTAAGTGGAGGTAGGTAATCCCATTGCATTGAGATGTAAGTGCCAGTAAATCTTATTAGAGGCAGTAAAATTTTTTAAAAAGTTCACAGGACCATCTCAAAGATATTAGGAGGTAGGTAGTGAAAGTGGTATCTCACTTTAGTTTTTTTCATTCATAATCACATTTTAGGCTCATTTATACTACATATACATGCATTGTCTAATAAACTTATGATGTCTATGTGAAGAAACCATAAGCATATTGACATGCACATTAGAATGGATCTGCAAATTGGTGATATCTCACAATATTTTGTGCTTATAAATGAGATTTCTTATCAAATAAATAATTTGAAAAGTTCAGCTGTAAACTGTATATAAATATCTTCAAACCAAAAAAAGATTTAAAATTTTTTGTATTGGTGTTATACAGTATATTCAGTTGTTTTCATCATGCCAGATCGAAATAAAGTTTAAAAATATAAACTTATTTTATACTTATTACACATGCCTTTCTTGACTACCATAAATTGGGATATTTTGGATGTAGTTTTATTTTGGTTTATTTGGTGCCTCACCTAAATGTGCCAAAATTAAACACACCAAATTGTGTTTAGAATGCATAGAATTAACGTATCACAAAAAATTGGGAGATATGGCGATTTAACAAAAATAGTAGATATTGAGTAAAAAAGAAACAAGGCTGTAACAATGTAAATAAAAAATAAATCCTTTATTAAAATTTCATTTTTTATTTCTTAATGAACATTTGTGTTTTCTTAATATAGTAATTAGTAAAGATATAATTACTTGTTTGTCAAATCATCATTAGACATCAAATGTCTTAATTTTAAAGGCCTACTTATATACTAATTAGCTTGGGTTTGAAAACAAACATTATCTATAATTAAAAAGTCATTTGTTCAGAGAACAAATGTGAGGTCTTTCCCATGTTTTTGTTAGTTTTATGATAACGGTTATGTTTGGTTAGGCTATTTGAGTCTGTTTTTGACAATAGTATTTAACTATTAGTTGCGAAAAATGTTCCAGACTAAAGAGCAGTGAGCCTTAAGTCAGAAAAGGTATGGTTGCTAAGGACTTTTATGACGGTTGCTATGGACTAAGGGTTACTTTCGGTTGAAAAATTTTAACTCTAAACTCAGAAAGTAGTCTTGGTTAAGAATATATATGGTTGCTATGGACTTTTCATAAATGTTACCTTGTTGCTAGGGAATGACCTTGACCCATGACCTTTGACCTTGGACTCAAATTGTAGGTCTTGGCATTCTGATTCATTTAAGTATACATGTTTACTATACTATCTGTTATGGTTTTCAAGTTATGGGCAAAAAACATGTTTCGCGAAACTTGTTTTGGCCGCCATTTTGGAACCAGTCAACCGAATCATACACTGTTTGGACTCAAATTGTAGGTCTTTTAATTCTCTATCAAATGAACCCTACATTTCATTCACCATCTGTAACCGTTTAAAAGTTATAATTGAAAAACCATTTTCAAATTACGAATCAAGGGCCGTAACTTAAAAACGACAAGTTTTACGCTTTCGCACCTGAAACATTTTTTGTAGCTTTCGATGTGGCGAACATTTTTTCCATGTATTGTCCGCTTAAATTTTTTACAGTTTTTGTGTTACACTCAAAAAACAATTTCTGATGGCGGCCATTTTGAAAATGGCTGTCCGTAGCCATGCGACTTTGGTTTTATATTGGAGGGCATAAGTTTACGGTCTCAAATAACCCATATGTTTACTATGTTATCTCAAACCGTTTTCAAGTTATAAGCCAAAAACGGTTTAGCCGAAACGCATTAAGGGCCATAACTTGAAAACGGTTTGTCGCACAGTGTTCGACCCTTTATATCAAATAAAGGTCTAAATGAGACGAGTATTTTTCCCATTACATGTCTGCTTCAATTTTGTATGGTTTTTCAGCTATACTGCAAACAAGGTGTGCCATGACCTCTGACCTTGAGATTTGACCTTTGACCTTGACATTTTTAGATGTAACATATGTCACTTAGGATGATTGGTGAAGGTCCTAGGTCTCTAGGACTAACCGTTTTGAAGAAAAAAAAAATTGACGAGTCGCGACACTTTTCGAGTCAAAAACGCGTAACCAGGAAGTTGATCGAAAAAATTTTTTTTGCGTGACGAATCATGACCATGAGTCTAGCTACATTTTCCCTGCTTCAGATTTTTGATAACGGTTACGGTTTTTGAGTTAATCTGCAAACAAGGTTTTTGGGTTACGGGCAGATAACTCCGTTACTAAAAATAGATCGGTTACGCAGGGCTACTCAAGTCATGCCCTTATAGTGTCGGTTAATGGTATGAAGTTTCGTAATGTTACGTTAAGTATTTCTTCTTTTTTTTTTGTGGCGGAAAAAAAAAATAATAATAATTAAATTACAATCGTTCAAAGAACAATTGCGAGGTCTTTCCCATTTGTGTATTACAATAGAAACAGATTACAGTGACTGAATGATACAATTTTTGGATATTTCAACATTTAGAAAATATATGGTTGCTTTTAACTTTTATGCCAGTTGCTATGAATATTTCATCAAAATCAGTCTAGAAGACCCTTAAATCTACTTGAATACCAAATTTCATCAAAATTGGTCATTTATTTACATTTGGCGCCATTGGCGCGTAATTTTATTTTTGACCGCAGATTCGTTCTCAGGACCCTTAAATCTACTTGAATACTAAATTTCATCAAAATCGGTCAATTTTTACATTTTGGCGCCATTGGCGAGAAAAGCGCAAAATTTTATTTTTGACAGCAGATTCGTACTCAGGACCCTTAAATCTACTGGAATACCTAATTTCATCAAAATCGGCCAACTTTTACATTTTGGCGCCATCGGCGCAAAATGCGCAAAATTTTATTTTTGACCGCAGATTCGTACTCAGGGCCCTAAAATCTACTTGAATACCAAATTTCATCAAAATCGGCCAACTTTTACATTTTGGCGCCAATGGCGCGAAACGCGAAATTTTATTTTTGACCGCAGATTCGTACTCAGGACCCTTAAATCTACTTGAATACCAAATTTTATCAAAATCGGCAAACTTTTACATTTTGGCGCCATCGGCGCAAAATTTTATTTTTGACCGCAGATTCGTACTCAGGACCCTTAAATCTACTTGAATACCAAATTTCATCAAAATCGGCCAACTTTTACATTTTGGCGCCATTGGCGCGAAAAGCGCGAAATTTTATTTTTGACCGAAAATTTGTACTCAGGACCCTTAAATCTACTTGAATACCAAATTTCATCAAAATTTGGCACTTTTTACATTTTGGCGCCATTGGCGCGAAAAGCGCGAAATTTTTATTTTTGACTGAAGATTTGTACTCAGGACCCTTAAATCTACTTGAATACCAAATTTCATCAAAATCGGCCAACTTTTACATTTTGGCGCCATTGGCGCGAAAAGCGCGAAATTTTATTTTTGACCGAAGATTTGTACTCGGGACCCTTAAATCTACTTGAATACCAAATTTCATCAAAATCGGCCAACTTTTACATTTTGGCGCCATTGGCGCGAAAAGCGCGAAATTTTATTTTTGACCGAAGATTTGTACTCGGGACCCTTAAATCTACTTGAATACCAAATTTCATCAAAATTGATTCTAATATATGGTTTCCTTAATAATGGATTACTATATATTGCGCAATACATACCTATATTAAGTCATGACGCAATAATTCAAACTTGAGATTTGACCTATGACATATATATTTTCGGATGCAACTTATGTCACCTAAGACGATTGGTGAAGGTCCCAAGTCTCTAGGACTAACCGTTTTCAAATAAATTTTTGTTGGCGCATAGCGACACTTTTTGGGTTAAAAACATGTAACCAGGAAACTCATCGAAAAAAAAAAATTGCGTGATAAATCATTCCTAGGAGTCAAATGACATTTTCAACACTTTGAATTTTTAATAACGGTTATGGTTCACAAGTTAAAGTGAAAACAAGGTTTTTCGGTTTGGCGCACATAGCGCTGTTACTAAAAATAGATCGGTTTCGCAGGGTAAGTCAGAGCGAGCCAGAGTATGACTGAACAATGGTACCAAATATCAAAAAGATATGTCGCATAATTTTCTTTTTTTTTTTTGGCGGCGGATAAAAAAGAAGAATAATAATAATCAGAAGAAATACAATAAGGTCTTTCCTTTTGGAAAGGGAAAGACCTTAATAATAATAATAATCATAAGAAATACAGTAAGGTCTTTCCTTCTGTGGAAGGGAAAGACCTTAATTAATGTAAAACAGTAGAACTGTGAATATCAATTCAATTAACTTATGATTGTATACATTCATTATATCTTTATTTCTCATAACCATATACATTGGTACAGAGATAAACTATTTACATTATATACAACAAACACAAAATAAAACAAAGACAAAGACAACAAGAACAGATTCCAGGTCCCCCGCCCGTTGAACGTTATATTGTTGAAGGGGCATAACTCCAATAACAATGTGTTCTATGGATGAAAAAATGACTAAGTCGTTAAACAGGAAGTAGATGTCAGACAGACCTGAAAATCACTTACACCTTGGGGGACCCCTAAAGGAGTCTGCATACAAAATTTCAGAACCCTAGGATTAGTAGTTACTGAGAAAAGTGTTACGAAAAATTTACCATTGAGCCTATGGGAGAAAAAATGACTAAGTCGTTAAACAGGAAGTAGATGTCAGACTGACCTGAAAATCACTTACACCTTAGGGGACCCCTATAGGAGTCTGCATACAAAATTTCAGAACCCTAGGATAAGTAGTTACTGAGAAAAGTGTTACGAAAAAAAGTGTGACGGACGCACGGACGGACGGACGGACGCACGGACGGACGGACACCGGCATTTCCAAGTCCCCGCTCGGCGTTGCGGCGGGGGACAAAAACTAACATGTGTAATATCAACTGTAATATCTATCACATAGTAAAGCCAAAAATTCTAGACATTACTGAGGGGGACTTGCTCTTTTGATTATAATACGGAGCATTTTTGTTAAAATCATTAAAGTAGATTTATTTTCTGAAGACATGAGTTCTTTAAATTTTAGGACGTTTGGATTTTTTGTGAGTTTTTTCTTGACAAGTCTCTTTCTGTCATCAGCCAAAACTGCATTCCAAAATATAGTGATATTCATCACCTAACTGTTCATTACACAAGTTGCACATTCTATTATTTCTGTCAATATTATGCCATCTGCCCGTTTCTATTGGCAGTTTATGATTTCACGTTCTAAATTGGCACATTAGAATAGTCTTTCTTGCTGAGTATATCAAAATATTTTTCTTTTTCTAGCGAATCTTTAGTTGGTCGCTTTAGAACAATTTTGCATTTCTTCATGCCAATTTTGTCGGAACTGATCAGAGAGACTTTGTTTAATTTGAAGTTTTAACAAATCAAAGTTAGGGACATTTTGTAAGTTCCAAATATAAGCAAGTCCACACTCATTAAAAATACTTTTTACAAATTAGATGATGTAAAGTACTAAAGAAGATTTTTTTCCGAAAGCGCCAAAATAAAACACACCAAAATTAAACATGGCCATTTTGATCTAAAACCGCCAAAATATCCCTACACCAAAATATCCCAATTTACGGTAAGGATCCAGTGCAACCATTTGATTTTAAAGGGGCGTTATGGTGGAATTTGAAATAAATAGGCAGGATGGCAAAAAATCAGGAAATAAAAAGGCAGGACAGTACTTTAAAATGAAAAAAAAAGGCAGGATTCATATTTGACTGAAAAATGTATGATGAATTAATTTTTTTTAACAATTGTGCACACTAGCGCGCAAAAATTTATCCAGGCTTTGATTTTTCCAAAAATAAAATGGCAGGATGCAAAAACTTTGACATGTTTGAGGGGGCTATTTTAAAAAGTATCCATAGCCCCCTCAAACATGTCAAAATAAAAATCAAATGGTAGCTCCCCTATTAAAAATAGAAGGTATTATGTGCAAAGCATAAGTGGGAGTAGCCCTAGTTCTAATAAAAAAAACTCTTATGCTTGCTTACTTGCAAGGATTTTAAAGGGGTTACATATAATGTAATGGAGCAGCAGCCTCAAATTTACCCGCAACATGTATGTTAAGGACCATTTTGGTGTGATTTCTGAGTTGCTATGAATATATTCAGTTTTTACTCTCAAAGTCTGTATTTTTATATAATTTGATCTTGAACTTCACAGTGTGTGAAAGTGGCAATATTATCAACAAATCTTCTGTCTGGAGCGGTTTTCAGTATAAATAGAAGAAAACAAAATCAATCTAATGTTTATCTTACATTTAAGTGCCATTTCAGTTGCTTGGAAAGCTAGACATATAATTTGAATTTGCTCCATTACCAGTAATGGAACCCCTTTGTCATTATCAGGTTGTGGAGTATGTCCAAAAACAAGTATTATCCTTGTTTTGGGGTATTTGAAACTTGAAACCTTTTTCATGAACTTCTGTGGCCAAAAGTCACTTTTCTAATGTTGAGGATATAAATACATTTATAAATACTACCAGTTTCTGAAAGTACTGTTTAAATTCCACTTGAAATTAAAAATTAAAAACAATCACTAAAATCAGGAACGTATATACATATATATCTCTTTATACCTTCCTGCTAAAATGCACTTACATGTATATTGACTGAGATGTCTGTGAGCATCCAGGTGTGACATGAGCCCTGTGACGGTACCCAAATTGCAACAACTTTGACGGTTTTTGTCTCGTATCTTTATCTGGACATGATTGCTTAAAATTTTAGTCGGCTGTGTTTTAAGAGTATAAGCTTTGTTGTATTGATCAATACAGAAAGAATTTTAATATTTGTTACTCAAATGTCATAAAACAGATTTAAAGACACTTGGGAATGACCCTAATTTTTCCCATCAGGGGTACCCAAATTGCATATGGGGGTAAAAATTGTACTCCTTTAGATTTCTCTTGAAAATCTTGCTTCATTTTTGAAAGTAATTACTTTAATTTATTTTTATTAAAAAATCCAATCAAGAAAAGGTATGTCAAAATTTTTTAAAGGCATTTTATGACTCCTGGTCGGATTTTTAGACAATTGCACAGTATTTCCCTAAAAGAGCTGTATAATTACGAGTGTATTTTCTTGTTTGCGGCTAAAACACAGTATAGACATGCAAAGTCCGTTGTAAATTAAGCATTTATATCTTTTGAATATTTAAAAACACTAAATGCAAACATAACTGACCTGAAAACAAAGTTAATTTGAAGTCTAAATTTAGGTCTGCATTACGTCATCTAGTGCGGACGTGATAGAAAGCACTTGTATTTTAGTTCCGGGTTGAGATCTTGGAATATCAACATGAATTTTGCTGTCTGAATAATTTGGCAACAAACGATGTTTGGCAAAATGAAAAATATTCAACAATTGTCAAGATTTTAAACATCAACCAGCAGTCTTGTCTGTCGCATGGCAATTTTCAATATGGAGCCATAATTATTAAGGTATGCAACTATCAATACAATTGTATTTTTTCTATCAGAAATGACTTTTTAATTAATATTTTTGTTGAATACTTTAGAAAAATAATCAAATATTAATTATATAAAATAAAAACTGGTCTTACTAAACGATCCTATTATCTTAGAACAATTTAAGTAGAGTGTTGCAATTTGGGTAGCGTTACATTATATACTCAAAAAACAGCTAGAAATTCAAGAGACTGTGGACAACCCAATCATTGGTCATTTAAATGTTTTGAAAAACCTAATTGATTGATCAATTGGTCAACTTAATAGGTTACAAAGGAAAAAAATTCTGCAATAGTAGGCAGAAATCACCCACTGAATTGTTTTCTTGGATGCATAATTTGAAAGTACTATTATCATGATTATCATTATTGCAAGTGTATACCACTACAACAGAAGCCGCCTATCTCTAGTTAGTGAGTAATAACAAGTAATAACAAGTATAAGTCTCGAATCCTCGAAACCAAGGATCACACAATCCCTGAAAACAAGGATAATACCGTTTCTGGGTATTATCCTTAATTTAGGGCATACTCCTGTTCTGTCCTCAACCTGATTATTGCAGCTAGGAGTACCCCTACAAGGCCTGTGCTTACTAAAAACTTTCATTTAATTTTCTTAATCTTGCCCTGGGTTGCAAACATCAAACTTTGTCATGACTGATTGCCAGAACTGTGTTTGTTGCTATTATTTGTTTCATTCTCATTCTGACTTTTTTAAAAGTTTTTGTTTTGTTTTGTACTTTCAGTTTAACCGGAAAAGAGAAATGGCGGGAAATATTGAAATGAAAGTAGAGAGGCGAACAACAGGGGGATTGGGGCTTGTTCTACATTTTCTTGTTTGTAAAAGTCTAGTATTTTTCTGTTTTAAAATAATTATTTAGATGTGTTGTTCAAGTTTACAACTGGGTTTTCTATAAAATTCTGTCTTCTTAGAAACAGGGATATCCAAAAAAAAAAAAATCAGTTTTATTTAATCCCTGTTGAAAATAAATATTTTTTCCGGAAAAAAAATATTCTGACATCTAATTTTTTTCGAAGGCATTCATTTTTTCATTATTAACATTATTTTATATGGCAGAAATCCTTCTTCAGAATATTTTTCTTACCCTCTGCTGCCAAAATATTTTTTTCATCGAAAATAATTTTCAGAATATTTATTACTACCTATTATAAAAATATTGGCAGCGATACATCAATTAGGTCGTTTGTTTCCGTCGTTTCTATATTTACAAAAGCTCTTTGCAATGTACATACTTTCACTTTTCACTCGGTGGCTATATTCGGATTCTCAATCTTCGGATTCCCATCAAGACAATATGGCCGCGACCAGTAGATTATGTGTTCCGCTTCGGATTATATTTTAGTCAGTGTAGCATATCTTGCGTAACTTTAGCGTATAAATGGATATTTGATTTTGGATTGCGAAAATTTACTTAATTGAATAAAGTTTTAAAGGACAAAAATACTAATCGGACACCAAAAATAAGTTAATCATGCAAAAAAGTTGTACACAGCATCTTCGTATTTCATGCTTTTATTTGGCGGTGTTGCGATTCAACTAGATCATGTAGCGTACTTTATCAGGTTGTGCACATGTTTAAGCGTACTTTCTTTATAAATTTTTGACTGCAAAATGTTAATTCATTGAAGATAGTTTATTATTATCACCACGTGATTATCACAGACAGAAATATAGGTCAATCAGACACACACAATTCAAGCATTTTATTGATTTTTAGAAAATGACAAAATAGCCACATTGGGTCATTCGTCTGTCTTGATCTAGGTCATTTTAATAAGGATGAATAATTTTATGTATTTCTCACATAGCTATTGCGGGATCCGGAAAAATAAACTTATTTGTCACAAGTTATTGGTTGTTCGAAAATGTTATCATTGCTTGACAATTTTGTCGATTCACCACACAGAGACCAAAGTCGCCACACTTGTCTTACAAACATGTCAGAAAATAATTTTAACTGTGCGGAACCACAGGGGCTTGGATTATAGAGTAGGGGGTCGATTTTTTTTTAAGTCAATATAAATGACGAGAATCCAACCCCCTGTGTGCGGAACATGGATTGCAACGTTCCTGTATAAGTTTGCTTTAGTCTCTATCATAAAGGAGGGACAATCTTTGAATAGGTGACAATCAAAAATATTTGAGCAGTTGCGGATGCGGGGGGGAGGGGTTCCGAGGTTGGAATTTTCCTCCTTTCCGTCAAAAATTTCGCAAGTAACGTGCAGGTATTCTGCAAAAAAACCACCCCCTTTTCGTCATTCGTCCACAGCGAACTTTCTGTGGACCAACCCCTTTCAAAAAATTCTGGAGCTGGCCCTGTTTGAGTTATAATATTATTTATTGCTATTAAACGTAACAATAGTTAACCCTAAAGTATGTCTCGCCTGCCGGCACCATCAGAAACAATTATTCTTTCTTACTTCCACTATATTTTGAATTTACATGGATTTTCAGTTTCTGAGATCAAAAGATGTTTATAGAACTTAAACATTGCAAATATATGCAATAAAAATAACCAAAGTCACTCAACCGGAAAATCAAGGTCAAGGTCAAAAGATGAGGATGCAACTGGGCTAAGCTACTACTGGGGCATATGCATACCAAGTTTCATCAACCTAGGACCTATAGTTCTTGAGATATGGAGGTGCTCGCAAAACTTTTCCATTGCTATTATATGTATTGAATATTGTCAAAGTCACTCAACCGGAAAATCAAGGTCAAGGTCAAAAGATGGGGATGCAACTGGGCTAAGCTACTACTGGGGCATATGCATACCAAGTTTCATTATTTAGGAAAAAAAAACAAGGCCCCCTTCAAGCTGAGAAAATGTCTCAGTTTCAAGTTAGATGGTCGGTCCCTAAGGTAAACAAGTCAGTCAGTCAGTCATATATATATATATCTTTATTTCTCAATAAACCATATGCAATGGTACAGAGATTAATACATAAAGTTATTACAATAATATATGCAATATACAAAGGTACAAACATAAATAAACATAAATGGAGGTACAGAAAGAAGCACAATTAAAAACATACATGTCAATATTTGTTTGATAAAGAGAAAAAAAAAAGAAAGGGAAAAGAGCATTGGAGAGGCTACCCTGGAGAATCTATCTTTTTCAGTATAGTTCTAATAAATTTGCAGAGTTTGTTTAAAGTTGGGGTATGTTTGCTATTCAACAATTGGTTAAATTTAATGATATTTGGCTTCAAGTCTAGAAATTGCTTGCGTTCAGCGGTTAATGAATTACAAATAAAAAGGTAGTGAAATTCATCGCCGATTTCATTTCCTACACATAAAGTACATTTTCTGTTTTCACGCGGAGTGTTACGCCACCTTCCAGATTCTATAGGAAGATTGTGGTTGACTGTTCGGAAACGACAAAGGGTTATCGCATTTTTATCATCTAAAAGATTAAAGTAGTTCTCAAATTCTATTTTATCTTTAAATATCCTATAATTGAGGGCTTTTGGTGAGTTTTGAATAATTGATGCCCAATTTTGATGAAATTGATCAGTTAAGCTTTGCTTGACAGAAGCGTGGAGCCATGTAGTACTATAGAATTGTTGGAAATCCCAAATAAATGGTAGTCCACATGTGGTTAAAGTAGATTTTACATGTTTTAGCCAATCAATCTGGTTATCTTGTTTAAGACACAGATCATACAAAATACGCGGCAGTTTTGATTCTTTTCCGGAAATGAGTCTACCCCAATAATTGATAATTCTTAATTTTATATTGATATCTAATGGATATCTTCCTAGTTCCCCGTACACCATATAATCTGGTGTGGATTTTTTGGCGTGCATAAGCATTTTACAAAACTTTAAGTGTACTCGTTCGATGATCGTGTTATTACCTATACCCCATACTTCACATCCATACAGTAAGATCGGCTGGATTACTTTGTCAAAGAGCTCTAATTGGCATTCTATGGATAAATTGTGTGTTCTACCTTTACGAATAATATCGTACATGGCTATCTTAGCTTTATCTGCATTATATTTTTTAGCTTTAGCAAAGTTTCCAGTTTTCGAGAATAATACCCCAAGATATACGAATTCGTTTACGATTTCTAGATCATCATTATTATATGTAAAATGCAAGTTTCTCGGATTTCGGCCTCTCGGGAATACTACAATTTTACTTTTATCCACATTTACCTTAAGTTTCCATCTGTCACAATATTCATGTAACAGGTTAAGTTGGTTTTGCAAATCGTCTCGTGATTCTGACAATAACACTGTATCATCAGCATAAAGAATCAAAAATAATTTTACATATAAATTGAGCTCGATACTTATGTCGCTAGTGATACTTTGAATACCGGTTACATTATTTGCTGACATAAAATCTTCCAAGTCATTAACGTATAAGGAAAACAGTAGAGGAGATAGGTTTTCTCCTTGACGTACACCTACATTGCATGGAAAATAATCCGAGTATGTTTCACCATTAAATATTCGAGATTTAATATTACTATACATATTTACAATTACTGCATACATCTTGCCATTGATCTGAGTTTCAAGTAGTTTACCCCATAATCCCGGTCGCCATACCGTGTCAAATGCTTTTGCAAAATCAATAAAGCCGCAAAACAGTTTCGTTTTCTTATGTTTTAAAAGTTCAAATAATAAGTGTAATGTCATAATGCTATCAATGGTAGAGTACCCTTTTCGGAAGCCGGATTGGTTTTCATTCAACAGTAAAAATTCGTCCATAAATGCACCCAATCTTGTGTTCAAAATAGATGTAAAAAGTTTACCCATGCAACTCAGAATGGTTATGGGTCTGTAATTTTTCGGATCTGAGATACTGCCTTTATTCTTATAAAAAGGAAGAATATTTCCTACAAGCCAAATACTAGGGACTTTGCCTGAATCAAATATCATATTAAAAAGTTTTAAATATATTGGTAATAATATATGTGATGTATGTTTAATGTATTCATTTGTGACATAGTCGTCACCACATGCTTTGTTATTTTTCAAATCTTTAATACATTTTAGTATTTCTAATTCAGAAATCTCACAATTTATATTCATATTAATGGTATCATTAGTACCTGCGACATTCTCGTATTCCGTGTTTTCGATACCGTCGCCGCTGTTTAGATCTTTAAAGAAATCAAACAAATTTTCTATGGCCGCGCCTGACTGTCAGTCATTGGAGTTTTACGCCCGACTTACCTGAAGGTAATTGCGGGCTTTTACAAAGTTTTAAATAAAATTTACTCTACTTTTTGAATATCATTAGATATTCAATAAAAAAAAATATGGAGTGCGAGTATTTAACAAACAAATTTATAAAAGTTATAAAACTCATTTTTAGCTGTTAAAGACATATTGTCTAGCAAGCTCTCTGTTTGTTTCAAAAAAGAAAAATCGGGTAGGGATCATATGCATAGGCATATTTTGCCCTAAACAGTTACCTTTACAACATCTCCTTAAGGGTCTCAGTTTCCAAAGATTAAAAGATATATACATATATGAGGGCTAATCTAAATAACTTACATATTATATATATGGAAATTTAGCAGGGAACATTTTAGTAGCACAGTTTGATTGTATGGGGAGTTACTGAATGCAGCAAACCGTGGTCATAATACTGACCTCGTGATGCCGCATCAAGCACGCCCCCATATGTTAGGTCAACCTGTACTTTGACTACAATTTGCTTGATGAGAACCTCTCAATTTGCGTTGGTGCATCATCGGCTGTCTCTATTGGGTGACGTCAACCCAATGGGAGCTTGTCCTAAATGACTCAAAGGATACCATTAAGCAATAATTTCAAAAATTTACCTATGACTATAGTGATGTCAAAATTTATAATATAACAGATAGCCCCGCACTCATGTTAGTATATGGCTGAGTGCAGGGTCATCCATAATATCCACCCCGTTCGAAAGAGAAAATATTATTACCTCATCGTATCCTTTAGAGACATGGATGACGCAGTACCTGAAACAAACCCCTAAAGTTTTTATTGACGTTTGTTACATAATTACGCGACCTAACACCTAGCTATATTTATGGGTGACTTATTTATTCCTATTTACGCGTTAGAGAGCTTACTAGCTGGGGGAAAGTTTATAAAGGTCTGATACATAGGATGAGTTATCTCAATCATAGGCAAATGCCTGTTGTGAATATTACTTTTCTTGACTTGGCGAAATAGACGTTGACTTACTTCCTAGGAAATGGGGTGCTTAGAGCTTGTTAGTGGTGATATGGTAATCATAATGGATTTTGAAAACAGACAGATAAGATAAGACTTATATGGTTTAACTTGAACAGGGATGAACCTAAGATTCTGGATCTTACTATTTAGGGAGAAATAACTAAAAATATGGGTGAAACAAAAAAAAACAAAAGAAGAAAAAAAAAAAAACAAAAAAAAACAAACTTACAATGTAACCAGAGTGTTGGATAGTTGAGTATTACTAATATGGGTAGAAATGATGGATTTTGAAATTATGTGGTGACTATGGTTTTGTACGTACATGTGGTGAAAATGAAAAAAGTGTAGCTATTATTAGAAAAATAAAATAAGAGAAAAGTGATAGAGCAATAATAAAACATATGTACATAATGGATGTTACATAGGAAAACTGTATCCTATTTTCCTTACTTTTCCTTTTAAATTACTTTTTATTTTTGTTATCATTTTTTTTATTTTATTTTTTATTTATTTATTTATTTTTTTTTAATTATTATTATTATTATTATTATTATTTTTTTTATATGGGCAGGATGCGTAGCGCCCTTCCTACTATAGGTATACCCACAATGTGTAGCTTAAGATAAAAGTTAAAATAAACACCGGTATGTAAAACTACAATGGTGATATTTGATTTGATAATATTAAAAACAAAACAAAACAAAAAAACAAAAAAAAACACACACACAAAAACCACCTTGTCATTGTGAAGTCACAGGAAGGTTTTCACTGGTTTATAATGATAATTTCCATAAAAAATCATAGAGTGGTGCAAGCCACATCATTTGATATTAGATGGGGTGGCTAAAACCTTTGAGTTTCAACTATAAATTCGCATATCAAATGAAAATTATAACCATTTAATAAGTGTTTAAGAGAAAAGTCATTGAAACCACAAATACTTAATCTTTCAAACATTTTCTCTCTTGATGTCTTGTATTTCTGACATTCTAAAAGAAAATGAGCGACATTTTCTTCAACATTACATTCATTACAAAGACATGTTGTAGTAATACCAATTTTGTTTAGATGTTTATTAAGACAAACGTATCCTGATCTTAGTCTGAACAGAAGTCTTTCCTGTTGTCTATTAAGTTTCTTAGGTGGTTTATATTCTAAATAAACGTTTGTTTTAATACTGTGGTGATGGGTATTATTTGTTTTATCCCATTTTAACTGCCAAAACTGTTTAATTAAGTTTTTTGAAAAACATTTAATATCATTTTTACACATTGGAATGTAAGTCATATCCTGAAAACTGAGGGCTTCTTTAGCAGCTTTATCTGCCAACTCATTACCTACGACTCCAACATGGCTAGGGATCCATTCAAATGTAATATTGAAGCCACTCTGCAGTAGCTTTGTGTAAACTGTGTGGATGTCAAAAATTACTGGGATGGTATTTTTATATATTGAACATGTAAGGGATTGTAGAGCAGAGATTGAATCAACGAAAAGGACACATTTACAAGGGTTAATGTTAGAGATCCAATTTAGTGCGGAAAAAATAGCATACAATTCGCACATAAATATTGATACATATTTTGGAAGACGAGAACCTTGTTTGAAGTTTAGACTTGGTACAACAAATGCGCAACCATTAGTTAAATTAACAGGGTCACTTGATCCATCTGTATAAATTTGAAGATGGTCACTATATTTAGTGTGTATAAGTATGTCTGCCTCACTTTTAACAATGTGTGGCAAGTCTTTCTTGCTTATTAAGCTAGAAAGTTGTAATTTTATTGGTGGCTTTGACAATTTCCATGGAGCTATATTACACTCAGCATTTTTATAAACTACCTTGGTCTCTATTTTTTGAGACTGTAGCATTTCAGCAGCTATGTACTGAAAGGGTTTATGTTTTAATTTTTTTGGATAATAGTCATAAATGAAGGTATCATTTGTTTCAATCTTAATGGGGTTATCATCATTTAAACTATTGATATTAAGGTACATTTTTGTAATAAGGGCTTGTCTTCTTATTTCATATGGGGGTCACCAAGTTCAGCCTGAAGGCTTGCTAGTGCAGTGCCCTTGACGGCTCCCATGCAGAGTTAACAAAAGGTAAACAAAATGGTACATCTGCTATTTATAGTGAATAATTTGATATAACGAATTACTAATTTGATATAACCAATTGATACTGTTGTTGTTGTTGTTGTTAATTGGTCATATCCAATTATTAATTGGTTATATCCAATTATTAACTGGTTATATCTAATTTTTAAAGCTTTAAAGAAGAGTTTAGTAGATAAAATATCAGTATCAGAAGCCACAAAGGCAGTAAAAAAAGATATATCCAAAGAAATAAACTCAAAAAACAATTGTATGTTAACCAATTACTAATTTGATATAACCAATTTATAATTGGATATAACCAATTAATAATTGGATATGACCAATTAATATTTGGATATGACCAATTAATATTTGGATATGACCAATTGGATATGACCAATTAATAATTGGATATAACCAGTTAATAATTGGATATATTAAACCAATTAGTAATTGGATATAACTAGTTAACAATTGGATAAAACCAATTAATAATTGGATATAATTAACCAATTAATATTTGGATATAACTAATTCATAAAGTTAAAGACCATTTCCCTTATATTCTTCTGTTGCTTACATATAATTCCTTTATACTTCTGTTTTTGGTTTGGAAAAGTATTTGCTCCATCAAATCATAGACCTGTATATTATTCCGTCTGTCAAATGGCTGTTTGATGTGCAAGAGGCTAGCAGCTTGCTGCGAAATGGGAAGCACTATTAGCCGTTAATAGCCTCTACAGCCAGACCTTTATGACCCATTTATGGGAACCTCCTCGGGTTGACAGGTAGTAACTGGGTATCTTGCCCCAGGCTAAATCACAAGGTCTCGGAGGATTCTAGGCCCCCAGAGGCCCGGCATGAGGCCCACCGGCGTGTGGATACGCCTTGATGCCTGTAAACCTATTTCTCAGCTATGCATGGTAAATAGTTACAAACGGTGCTGTCTTGTGGAGAGACTTGGGAAAGTCAAAGCCCACCCAGACAGAAAGGCCGGACAGATGGAGTTCGTCAGCAATGATACTGCAATTGTCTAAGGGAAAGAAATCCTGAAAGAAAACACGAACCTGTAGGTACCAGGTTGGGTGTAGGGCTAATCACCTCAACTCGAAAAAAACCCAGTAGATTACGGAAACTATAGACAAGTCGAAAGGTACAATAGAGGGGGGGGGGGTCAGGTATCGATACAGCTTCAGTTCAAACTGCAAAATATACGATATTGAGATGTGGAATAAGTGTACGCGACACAACAAACATAAACAAACAGCAATTCAAAAAATCACAACGGAAAACAGCAAGCAGTCTTCAACATGACCAAAGGTCACAAGTCATGAAGTCATGAAGGAAATGAAAAGATACAATATGCCGATAGACAATTAAGGTCAGATAAAATCACCACCCAAACCGAAGAACTCATCATAAACTCCGGGAGAACAGATGGAGTTGCAATAGCTATGACAAAAATATCATCTTAATCACTTGATGAATAGAATTCTATCAGTGACCGAATCATAACAGCCAGATTTTGGTCCAGATCAGTCAAAACTACATTAATAAAGGTACATGCACCAAACAAATTAAGCCAAGGAGGAAGACAATGGAAACTTTCATGACCAACTGCAAAAGGTCGTCGATAAAACACCACGACACGACATCCTAGTCATAATCGATGATCTTAAGGCAAGAAAAGAAGGCATCGTTTGAAAACATGGCATACAATGTGACAAAAATGCCTTGATAATGGAGAAAAGTTTGTTTCTTTCTGTAGTCTCAACTACTTAGACATCACAACCACAATGTTGCACACAAGGACATTCACTTACACACATGGACAGCACCAAACAAGAAGTATAAAAATCACAATAGGCCATACGGCAATTAACGGCAAATTCAAGAGGTCCATGTAAGCGACGTCAGAGTCATGAGAGGTTAGATGTTGGAAGCGATGAAAAGCTCATAGTCTGCAAACTAAAGCTAAAGCTACACAAGACCCAAGGTAAAGCAACTAAATCAAAAAAGATACGAGTGCTGTGAATTGAAAAAACTGAGAAACAGATTCAGTGCCCTTACAGACTCTGATGAAGAAGACTTAGAAAGTCAATGGACAGCCCTTGAGACCATATATAATGAAACTGCTAAAGTATTCTTAAGTCAAGAAAGAAATCAAATCAGGAAGGGATAAGCGCCAACACCTGCAAATTTGTTGATGAAAGAAAGTCATTGAAAAACAAAATAGTTGGACCAAGATCGGGGAGAGTGAAAGAAAAGCAAGAATACAACAATAAAGACAAAGATGCTAAAAAGAGCACGAAAAGAGACAAGAAACAGTGGTTTGACCGACCTGCTACTGAAGCCGAAACAGCTGTTAGTAAAGGGCACTTGAAAGTAGTATATGAAATAACAAAACCCGAATACAACAATAAAGACAAATATGCTAAAATGAGCACGAAAACAGACAAGAAACAGTGGTTTGACCGACCTGCTACTGAAGCCGAAACAGCTGTTAGTAAAGGGCACATGAAAGTAGTATATGACATAACAAAACCCCAAAACTCAGTGACAAACCCAGACAAATGGAGCATGTAAAGCATAAAAATGGGAGAGTCTTGACCAAAGACAACGAAATAAAATCCAGATGACAAGAACACAATAGACCTGAATCACCAGAACCAACAGATATAAGTACTGATGACATTGAAATGCTGCATGCCAATCAATACATAACCACCAACTTTGAACGAACTCAAAACTACTATTAAAGAGTTGAAAAACCAAAAAGCACCAGGGTATGACAACATCACTGTTGAACTACTACGTAACGAGCAGACCAAGATACAGCCTTAAAATAGATCCACCAGCTGATTTATACCAAAATACCAAAATATGAATTAATGAAGAGAGTTTAATTGTCAAACTCCCTTAAAAAGGTGACCTAACATGCTGTGGAAACTAGAGGGGAATAACACTGATTCCAATAACATCGAAAATCATAGGAAAAATCATAATCAAAAGAATATCAGAAGAGGTTGACGGACATCTAGACAAGAACAAGCAGGGGGGTCAAGCAGGCTTACGAGAAAGACGGAGTACAACAGAGCAAATTTTCAATATACGGAACATAGTCGAGCTATAGTTGTTGAATGGAACTCAAACTTATACATATGTTTCATCGATTACGAAAAGGCTTTCAATAGAGTACACCAAGAAACACTCTAAGTACGGTATACCATTACCAGATAAGTTGATCAATTGGGTGAAGAACTTGCACAAAGACAACGAATGTGCAGTTGTAACATCTACTAGAACATCAGACTGGTTCAAAATCAAGTCAGGAGTAAAACAAGGCTGCAACATGTCCGGATTCCTTTTCATAGACTGGGTCATGAGAAAAGCCACAAATGATAACAACACTTGAATCCGATTGAATTTCACCAATACACTAGATGACTTAAATTATGCAGATGACATAGCTCTTATATCCAGTACAAGAGAACAAATACAAAGAATTTTAATGATGTCAGCGAATTCGCCCTCTCAACTGGCCTCTAGATCAACGCTACAATAACGAAATTGATGAGACTGAACGCAAAAACAAATCAGGCAATCACATGCAGTAGAGACGGAAGCGAGATCGAAGATTTACAATCCTTCATATATCTATAGGAGCAAAATTGACAAACTCTGGCGGGACAGCTAAGGATATTACGTACAAGACGCTTATGCCTCACTAAGATCACTTACACCAACCTAGCTTCAATTTTGGACAATACCTAAATTTCCAAAAGAACGAAATTCCGCATTTTCAATTCAAACGTTATATCCGTCCTTCTTTACGGCAGCGAAACATGATAGATGACAACTTGCAGGACACTTTTTGCACAAAAGCCTCAGGAGAATCATGAAAATATACTGGCCGTATAGAAAGTAACAAACGAGGAAGTACGGAGACTAACTGGAATGGACAAGATTAGCGAAACCATCCGAAGAAAAGAAGATGGAAATCGATTAAATATGTTTTAAGAATATCATTGAGCCACCCAGACCGGGCCATTGTGACCACATGTTCTTATATTTTTAGAATATAATAACTCCATGCCTTGACAGAAACATTTTACTGTAGTTCATTTTCTAAATTTTGCAAATACCGACTCTGCAGTCTCGACTATAAGGATATTTTACTAAATCCAGACTTTGTTAATTTCTTTCTATCATTAATATATTATCATAGACCTGTATATTTGAATGATATTCTTGACTTTTTTTCCGTCTCTCTGCGAGGAGAATTGGGCGGCTGAGTGACAAGTCCTCTCCAATTGAATCTATCTGTAGCTGCACGGGCTGCTGCTGACAATGTTGGAAATACCAGTTGGTTCTCCCCTCTCTCTCTGCTGTTCGTCTCCATGTTTCTTTGTGGATCCTCTTTTTCTGTTACCTTCTGGGTTCCACGTAACTGCTATCCTGGCATATCTGGTGTTATTTATTATATGAAAAAAACATCATTCCTTTCTGTTACATTTATTTTGAAATTAAGGCAATAGCAAGTTTTTAAGACACTAAAAATCTGTAAAGCGATAGCAACTTGGCTGCATGGATTACTTCTTATTTGGGAGAAACTACTTTAAAACCAATACCAATACCAATATTGTGTATTTTGTATAGATTACATGAAACAAACGTGAACATTACAGTGCATTATTACTTATACATGTACATGTATCTTGAAAATAATACTGTGACTGTAGATGACAGAACAAGCAGTTTGCAGACCTGAATGACTTTTACAAGAACTGTATGGTATAAAAATATCTATATATTTGTTTGTTTCACCAGATTGTCACACTCAAGAGACGGTGCTTAAGATATGTGAAAAATATCACATTCTCGTGCTTCTTGTGAAGAAATTTTGAAATTTCCTCTGAATATTTGCGGGAAATGTACAGTTAGTAGATGAACAAAGGAAAAAATCCTAAATGTTTGAATCATTCTTTCTGAGACAATAATTCGGTATGATTTTCTCAGATTCTTTATAACTTTAAACTTAACGCTTCGTCAGTATGATATAAAATTACACAGCAGAAACCAAATAATTACCATTTACTGTAATTTGGAGTTACCTCTCTTAATATACCATAATAACATTATTATTAAATATTATGCTCATTTGGAAGAATTTTTCAAAATCATTTGTATTTGCTATACACAAGAATTCGATACTAAATCGAATTCATTGGTAAGCTGATTTTTCGTTGCCCAGCCCCTATATACAGCCTGGGTCTCTGCGTTGACATTCCAATTATGAAGACAAGTGCTTGAATTTCATCGGAAGAATTATAAGGGGGAAACCGTGTTCGTGTTGCACATACTTAAGATATTTTACAAATATATATATATATTTTTCAATTTCGATGACTTCTTTTTTATTCTGGCACCATACACCTCCAAATTCAGACCTGCAGATATTAAGACCTGTTCTGTGTTCCTGATTTTTATTTTCTCCTTTGCCTTTGGATAAACATGATAACAGGAATTTACTCTTAGTCCGACTTGATATAAATACGTACAACTTTATCTTGTCTCTTTCGGTGTCCACTCACCTTCCATCCCCCCATTTTTTGCATTGTTTACAAATTGCAAAGTGAAAGTAGACTGACACGTGCTTGTATTTACAAACTCTTTTGATTGGTCAATGGTCAGTGTCTTCTCTGTGCGTGCGCAGCTTTCAATGTGTTGGATTACCGCATTTGTCACACGACGGTGCAATGAATATGTGTGTCTAAAGCTTGTGGATAAGTATAACAGATGATTCAATTATTATTTTTCTCCCAAAACATAAGATAATGTCGGATAACATTGTTTCTAATTGGCTTGGATCATTAAATCTTGATTATTACACGCAAGCGTTTTTTGACAACGGTTACGATGAACTGGAAATATGTAAACAAATTGGGGATGCTGATTTGGATGCTATCGGTGTCACCAAAATAGTACACCGCGAAAAAATACTACATGCTGTGACAAAATTAAAAGAAGAGGGAGGAACATCTGTTTATTTTACCCTCGAGGGTTCCCAGCAAAACCCATGTGAAGGTGAAAATAGAGTGCCAACAGATACAATTAGCACGTGTTCATCAACTATTTCTTACACTAATTCACAACTTTTGAAAATAATAAGAGGGAGGATATTTACTGATGACATCGATTTGACATCTCTTCCATATGTTAAACCAGTAAGTAGCCACAAAAACCACACACACACTTTAAACGCCACATGTCATGAATCTATTTTTTTATATTTTTGAATATAGGCAGTGTCTGCAGACTACAGGCTGCGCGTCCACGCTTCCGGAAAAACACATAAAAACGGAGTTTTTCCGGGATACAACAGTGTAAACATATACGAGTTAATTAAATATGCAGTAGTTTATTCAATGAAAGTTATTGTATTACAAATCCGACCATTGTGACTTTGACAAAATATATATTTATATATATTCATATTGTATTTCATACATGTATATATGTTTTGTATTATTTGTATTTCATCTCTGTAACTATGTCTAGTTTATGAGAATAAATTCATTCATTCATTCACAAATTTTTGATAATAGAAATATTGTTTGTATAAATCCAAATGTTTGAAATTAAAATAAAATTCGAATGCTAAAGTATACTTATTTTACGTGCAAGAATATTTCAAATCATGTTCAAATTTATTTATTTTCGATTTTCAACAGTGAGGTTTGTACTTGGAGGGGGTCATGGTATTTGCAGTTAGTGTTATTTTTATTTTTTATTTATATAATTCATTTTTTAATATGTAAATTTTAATAAAAATTAATTGTTCAATGAAGTAAAAATTTGAATTAGTGCGGAACTTTTTCCCCACCATGTATACATGAATACTGAATCCGAACATATTAGATCCTATTTCATTTGACATTCCTATTTGGATTTCCTTTTAAAGCATTTTCAACAGTCTGGCAGTTTCTTTTATACAGTTGTATATAGTTTTTGTTTTCATAATTCTTAATTAAATTTTCAAAAGTTTCAAATGTATCAAAATCTTTACACTGCAATTCCATGATATTCTATTATACCGTCGATATACCATCTTTACAAAAACCGAGCAGTTTTCGACAATACTGAGACACTGACTTACTTATATATAAAAGATTATATTTCCCCGGACATTTTATAGTAAAGTTTATTATCTACAATCACGAAATTACAGAAAAACTTACGGAAAAACTCCGTTTTAGGTATTTTCAGGAAGCGTGGACGCGCAGCCTGTAGTCTATTCGTCCACGCGGCGTGGACGCGCAGACACTGCCTTGAATATATTTGAAAAGAAAAATCCAGCTAGAAACTTTTATTTACATTTACATTTATTTTCATTAATGTTAAATTTTAATACCAAATTGTTATACAGTACTTTTTTCATAAAAGAGCTCTGTCATAGATCCCAAAAGGAATTACATGTATATACTGTACATGTCTTTGATGCTTTTTATTGAATACATGTCAATAAACAAATAATATAATTTTATATAAAATTTTACCTTTGATTTTCTTGAATTAATAAAAAGACAAAATTTATACCATCATTCCCCATTTTCACTCTTTGTATCAAGTATAAAAATGTATGTTTTAGAAATACATTTAAGGTATTGGAAAAGGTTGTGATCGTAGTTAAACACTTTTCATACCATTATAGTTTATTGATCATGGATTTTTTTCTATAAATTATGCAATGTTTACTCAGACATCAAAGAAAATATATTTATTGCACCAGTGCAAACACGTGAACCAAAGAGGAATTTCAGACACTGTAATTTTACCTTTAAATTGGTAATTGATGATGGAAATACTTTCATTTAGAAATTAAAACTCTGTCCTTTGAGCGGAGACAAGTTTGTTTACTTTTGTATTTCTACCTATAGATCTCAGTCACCTATTTCCCGAATGTGCTGCACCTTGCTAATAATCAATGGCCCAATATACATTCTCTGTCCTGAAGTATTGTTTGAAGGCGCCTAAGATATTGTCCTAAAGCACCCTACTTGAGAAAATATTACCAGTAAAACCAATACTATAAAAGGCTTTTTTGTTTGTTTTATCTAAGATATATCTACTAGAGATTGTCAGTTGGTTACTGTTTTATTTACAAGACCAAATTATTTTGTCGCTGGAGTTGATATTTCTGCGACAACTGATGTTTGCCAATTTATAAACGGACTTGATTGGATTGAAACTAATCTATTCCTCTTACACAGAGTCGAGATGAAAAAATACAATGTTGTCCAGATAAAGGATATACTTATACTCTGTGTCGTGATCATCAACCTTATTTTCAAAACATTCAGTGATTGTACATGAATGTCAAGAAATGATGTTATTTTTCTGCTTATTTACAGTAACTATTTTCACACAGTATTTGATATACAATTCTTTAAGTTATGTATACTATAGATTGGTGTACATGTTCATTATTTTACATGTAAGGTCTTACAAAATCTTTATATTCGTCTTATTTTGGGGGAGTAAAATCTTTCAGTTGAAAAGAAAAGTTTGTTAGCGTTCATAAATTGTTGCATTTTTACAAATCTGGACAAAAAACTGAAAGAAACTACATCACTTCAGACCATAGGACAAACAGCCTATTATTATCACAATAATACAGTATTCAAAGTCTGTTATTCATTCAATTGACCACTAAATACTTCGAGGGCAGCAAGTGTCTGATCATCTGACCTGAAGTGCCCCTCTCATATCAAACCCTTTATTATCTAATAAACAGTGTGACAAGAGATTAGATAACTGGGCCAATATAACTGTGATATTAATAGTCCTTGATGAATTATCATTTTATTGTTGACCTATTATGTGTTTGTTAGGTGTCATGTCTCCCTTCATAAAAATGTTAGATCATAAAGTGTTGATATTTACACATTTTGGGTCACATATTGGGTAATATGGGCAATAAAATGATATAACATATTTCTTGGTCTGTCATAAATTGCACAGAAGATCATTTGACTTTCATTTTAACAGGTACATGTACATGTATAGTGAATTATTTGATGTTAAATAAGTTTTTAATTATAAAACAATATTTGTACATGTAAGTTACATTTGTAAATTTTAAAAATGTTAATCAATGAATAAAAAGAATTCAATTTAATAGATTTGAATTGCACTCAGTATTAAAAATATCTTCAAATCTGACATGACTCATTGCTATAAATACATTGCAAATAAAGAAAAAAAATGTCTATTAGGGTGACAAAATACTGAAAAAAAGTAAACATCTTCTTGTTTAAAACATAATAAGAAAATCAAATTAATTGCTGTAAAATTTTTAATGTCTTCTTTACATGCTAAAACAACGATGATCAAGTTCTTCCCCATGTATGTTAAGTGAATGTTTGATTGTTTGAAACTGACAAAAATTTAAACAATTTAAATACAAAGATCATATTGGTGTCATGTAGGTTTGCTAATTGAATTTTTGTCAATAGAGTTAAATCAAGCAAAAATTTCCTTATAATGTTGTCTATCTGTTTCAATGGGGGCGTCTTTTTAATGTGAAAAGTCAGGCTATAGTGTAATTGATTTCAAACTTTAGATTGTATTTCTGTATAAGACTGGATGGGTTCTTATTGTCTGTGTGTGGTGCCAGTGTCAAAAGGGCTGCACTCATAGGGACCTCACTGGTGCATTGTGAGAGGACACACTTGTGTTGAAGGTTATGGTCTTTTACATGTACATGTATGTAAAATCAACTAACCAAAGTTTTTCAATACACTTTTCAACATTTACTGCTAACGCAACATTTAGTAGATTGCTCATTTTGTCAAATATTGATATAAATATTGCACTATATATCAAATGCTAAAAGTTCTTTGGTTAAATATATAATTTACTACATGGGTGACAAAACATGTTTTGAAGAAAGCCTTGTCTTGAATTAGGGTGTTTTATATAATTCAACCATGGATAAAGAGTTAATCTAATTATTTCTTTATCTACACATCTTTAATTATGTGTAGACTTCATGATAATTCTTTATAATCCAATTTCCCCATCAAAGTAATTATCTAATTAACTATTGATTAGGTCATCTTTGTGTATATGGTACCATGACTAAAGGAAATTATCGGTATTGGTCATTTGAATTGATGAAATCATAGACCAAAGGAAAACACTTTATCTGGTTATTTAACAAGGACAATATACAGGTATAGGAATGTGTTATTGTTTTAAAGATATTTGCCTAGCATCCCCCCCCCCCAAAAAAAAACCACAACAAAACAAAACACAAACAAACTAAAAAGTTTTGAAGACCTTTCATGTATTTGTACATGTAAAGTAAGACCACTTAAGCAATAGCCTCACACTTTGCTTCATCATAACCTTTGAGATGCCTTTACCAATTCAAAAAAGAATTGTCTGTTCTTTTCATCATTTTTAGATTCAGTACGCATATACCTTTTTTTTGTTAATATGGAGTAGGCATTGCCTAAATGCGAGCATAGCCTGAAAATATGCGAAAAAATAAAAATGTGTTAAATGACAAAATTCATAAGTTTATTTGGTAAACAAGTTTTTCCATTTCTAACAATCTTTTTCATATATATTTTTAGCTCACCTGGCCAAAGGCCATGTGAGCTTATGCCATCACTATGCGTCCGTCGTCGTCTGTCGTCCGTTAACAATTTCAAAAATCTTCTCCTCTGAAACCACTGAACCAATTTAACAGAAACTTGGCAGGAATGATATATGACATGTTGGCAACAAACGATCCTCATTTTGAAATGCTTTGATAAAAAACATGGCCGCCGTTGCTAAAAATAGACTAGGGGGGTCAGACTACTGTTTTTGGCTTATAAATCAAAAAGTATAAGAGATAGAGGAAATCTGAGGCCACGCTACTGATTCAGCATCAAAAGCTCTAAAAAAGTCTCCATTTGGTCAAAGTTGTCAGATGACCCCTTATAGGGGTTACGGCCCCTTAAAGGTGAAAAATAGCATTTTTTCATGTTTTTGGCCTACATAATGAAAACTATTGCAGATAGAGATTAGCTGTTGCTTGCTTAAATGTTTAGCTCATTTAGCTCTACGAAAGTCTCCATAGGGTCGAAGTTGTCAGATGACCCCTTATAGGGGTTACGGCCCCTTAAAGGTGAAAAATAGCCACTTTTCATGTTTTTGGCCTACAGAATGAAAACTATTGCAGATATAGATTAGCTGTTGCTTGCTTAAATGTTAAGCTCATTTAGCTCTACGAAAGTCTCCATAGGGTCGAAGTTGTCAGATGACCCCTTATAGGGGTTACGGCCCTTGAAAAATAGCGTTTTTTCATGTTTTTGTCCTACAGAATGGAAACTATTGCACATAGAGATTAGCTGTTGCTTGCTTAAATGTTCAGCTCATTTAGCTCTACAAAATTCTCCATAGGGTCCAAGTTGTCAGATGAACCCTTATAGGGGTTACGGTCCATGAAAAATAGCGATTTGATTTTTCATGTTTTTGGCCTACAGAATGAAAACTATTGCAGATAGAGATTAGCTGTTGCTTGCTTAAATGTTCAGCTCATTTAGCTGTACAAAATTCTCCATAGGGTCGAAGTTGTCAGATGACCCCTTATAGGGGTTACGGCCCCTGAAAAAAGCGATTTTTAATGTTTTTGGCTACAGAATGAAAACTATTGCAGATAGAGATTAGTTGTTGCTTGCTTAAATGTTCAGCTCATATAGCTCTACAAAAGTCTCCATAGGGTCAAAGTTGTCAGATGACTCCTTATAGGGGTTATGGCCCCTTATAGGTGAAAAATGGTGTTTTTGGCCTATAGAATGAAAACTATTGCAGGTAGAGAAAAGCTGTTGCTTGCTTAAATGTTCAGCTCATTTAGCTCTACAAAAGTATAGGGTCAACATCAAGACCAGGTGAGCGATTCAGGCTCCTGGGAGCCTCTTGTTTATTCATATTTTGTTAAAAATGTGGACATTCAGGGCTATCGCTATCATTTAATTTCCAATATTTCCATTTGCTTATTTTGGGGCGAGATGGTATTGGGCGATTAAGCTTCGAGATATGCTAGTTTCGTACGTGCATATAACCAAGACGAAACGAGCAGCTTATGTGTAATTATTATTTTAAAGAATATTATTTTCTTGTAAAAAGCGCAATTTATTATTTTTTTTAAGCATTATTTCTTTTCTTATAAATTATTTTTACATTCACTCCGGTCCTGTAAAAATAATAACCTTTTCCGGACCATAAAAAATCTAAATCAGCATTAGCAAATTTCTCGCGGAAACAAATACCGTAGAGCTCTTCGCTCGAGCGGGCACTTCGTGCCCGCTTGCAAGCTATGCTCGCTAATA
Source organism: Arcuatula senhousia (assembly GCA_963971305.1). Classification (NCBI taxonomy): domain Eukaryota; kingdom Metazoa; phylum Mollusca; class Bivalvia; order Mytilida; family Mytilidae; genus Arcuatula; species Arcuatula senhousia. Next base: position 47,386,938 of record OZ020309.1, on the reverse strand, counting down.
TTCTGTTTTTACCAGCTACATGTAAATGTTTCCAAGTATACAGTACATGTACATGTATATACAACAGAACAAAATGATGCTTGGCTGAACTTCTGTTTGGTTGGGAAAATTTATGATGTTAAACCCTGAGTCTGACTAACACAATAAAGTTAATATGTGTAGGCCTTTCAGGCACCTGAGAAATGTTGAAGTGTTTATTTTATACTAGTCATTCATACTAGTTTATTTTGGTCCAGATAAAAAAGTAAAAACCCAAAGATATGATAGAAAAATAATCTACTGAGCGTTTAGGTTCATTGAAATCAGGTCCTCAACCAAAGATTTTCATATTGCACAGTTAGGCAAGGCTATAGTTTACACATTTAATCATCTGTGTTAACAGTTACATGTACTTGTACATGTGCATTCACAAATGTACAACATGTACATGCACATGCAGGAGAGCATAGAAATCCACAAGTTAAGATTATGTATAACATTTTATTATAAGAATTAAGATATTCTTTGATTTTTTACAAGGGATAATTTATGCATCCCTTATTTTGTACATATTGTAAATCCACATTTTCTGTTGGGACTTAAACATGTAATCTGTTATCTACATGTACATGTCATTTGTTCAAATATAAATTGTGTATGCATGTTGAATTGTTGATATTTGTCCTTAATAATCACAAGAAAAATCAACCCCTTTCAGCTGTTATTGTCTACATGTACAACAATAAAAGTGCAGTGAACATCTATAAATCTGTCTGTTTATGTGTTCTGGCTTCTGAAAATCCTGGATAACAATCAAATGGGGTAATAAACTGCCAAAGTCGGAAAACTTGATAGCTTTGTTTTTTAACAAGTACTGACAAGGTTGTGCACCAGTCTACAGTATCAAGTTACTTCCCTTGTTGGCTGTGGGTCAGTCAGGTCATGCTTAATGAATTTAAGAAAGAATGCTTGATTGAATTTAATGATTATTTAATTGTTTTAAATCCAAGTTGAAAAGAGTTGTTGGAGTTTGTTTAATATTGTATATTTTGTGAAAAAAGATCAAAATAAATGAATTCCACCAGATATTGAGTTCAGTATCATAAAACAGCAAATTAAGACTGTATTTAAAAGATAAATATTACATCTTCTGAAATTTTATTGAAAAAATGATATTCATATACATTCTTTGAGTAAAGACAAACAAAATTTCTAATAAAGATAATATGATTAGTTTTTCTCACACCTGTTATTTCATGCTAAATTTACTTCTTAAGTTTTAAGTCTCCTATTGTGACTAACAACTTTCCAGTAGTACTCATACCATATATACAATCATCATAAAAGTACCTTATAAATTAACATTATATTCCACAGGCTTTACAAAAATCTGGTGACAAATATTTAGAGAATGTTCCTAATAATAAGCATGACATCAGCTGAGTCTTTGTAGCACATTTTGATTACAATAATTTTATGGGACTTTATTTTCAATGATTTAGTGGTACAGTTGAGGGTGTTGTAGTATACTTGTCATCCTAGTACAATGAAAGGGATATTTATCTTCATAAAAAAGGCTACCAGTTTTATTCATGGTGGTAGATGTAAACATATTTTTTGTGTGATTTATTAGATAAGGTAAGATAAAGTTTATGGATTTTGGTGTCATAAATGGTATTCATACTCTAAACCTTCCAATAAATTCAATTCAAATCCAATAAAGGATACATGCAATATATGGAGTACATGCACTCCATATTCATGTATTGAAATTTGCAAAAAAGGCAACAAGCTTTTATTGGTGCTTGCTGAACTGCAAACATTGTAAAGTTTATGGTTTTGGTTTTTTACCTGAGTCGCCAAAGGCAAAAGCAGGTCTAGGAGTCGGGTCACTCTGTCTGTCCGTCTGTCGCGTTAAGGGGTGCCTGTCTTGTGTAATCTGAATCTCAAAAACCAAACACCAGATCTTTCTGAAATTTTACACAGTGATTAGATATATATTGAAGATGTGCACCTCTCCCTTTGGGGTCATTTTATCACTCAGTTTAGAAATTAGGGGCCCTAAACATGCTAAAAGGGCCAATAAAGCGACTTTTTTATTTGATTCCACAATAACTTTTGTTCTGGTTGACCAAACGTATGAAACTTTACAGTAATGTTAAGGAAGGATGTACGATAGATGATTTTGGGTGTCCAATCTTTTTTCATTTCGAAATTAGGGGCCAAAAGGGGCTAAAAATGAAACTTTTATTAGCTTTCCACAATAACTTTAGTTGTGGTTGACTGATTGATATTTTATTTTTCAATAATGTTCATTACCAATATGATTTTTTTAGGTCTCCCTTTTTTTGTTCAGAAATTAGGGGCCCAAAAGGGGCAAAAATCCAACTTTTTTTATTTAAGGTCGGATTTTGAAGAATTTTTCATGCTACAAACTAGTACAATGTAATAAAAAATGTACATTATGCCTGTAACAGGCTCAGCAAATTTAAATCTCAAGTGAAATAGCTCAATACATGTTCATCACAAAAAATCTTGATATCTATTAAATAAGATTTTTTTCTCCAAAATATGTAGGTGATTTGGACTAACTTTAAGATCCATTAAGACATTAAACAAGGAAATCCTATCATATTCTGTGTGAATTGATTGTCCTAAATAGCAGGTATTCTGACAGTTATGATGTATTTTAATATGTTTAACAGCCCCTATTCATTACAAAGAATCAATTTGTCATTCACCGTTGGGTAGACACAGATACACACTGATAAAGAACAATGCTATGCGTTTTAGATTGCTATCTTGTGTTTTCACCCCCTGTAACCGTGTACAGCTAAAAATGATTTTTCCCTGATTCGGTGTACAGATTTTCTCTGATTGAGTACTGATTTTCACCTGATTTTGTACTGATTTTACCCTGATTTCTTCACATGTCATCCCTTATCTTAAGTTTGATGAGCCCTGCTGTTAAATTTGATACAGTTAATTAAATGTATGTGTGCAGTGGTCATTAATGGCCAGTGGTCTGACCTTAAATTACTTTTGTGTTACACATCTCCTCCAGTTGGCTTGTTTACATTCATAAATATTAGAAAAAAGCTTGTAATAGACACAGTTTTAGAGATTTGTTGCAGTACTGCATAGTTGCAATATTGGTAAGTTTATTTTACATCACTATAATAAAAAAAATAATAAACGAACAAAAAGTATTGATAACTTTGTAAATATAATTCACATGGTTCAGTGTACAGATTAGCCCTGATTTCTAATTTGAAATACTGATTTTCCCTGATTGTAATACAGATTTTCCCTGATCTTGAATATGTTTAATTTCAAATATCATAGAGACAAGTTTGTATTAATCTTTCTTATTTTAATTATAAATCAAACATTTAGTAAAAAAAACATATTTAACTTTTAGTAATGGCAGAAAATAATATAATAACGTTCGAAGATGGCAATGAAGTGCTCCAAGAGTCTGACAAAGAAGATGAAAATCAGGCAATGGACCCAGTACATTTACCAAGGAATTCCCCAGTGCCAGGACCCAGCAGCGGTGTGACTCAAGACAAACAAAGAGCAACCCAACAGTGTAATCAGTGCTCATACAAATGTAACTTTAAAAGTAACTTGCTAAGACATAAGCGAATGGTGCACAATAATAATGGTAATTTTGTCTGTAAGGAATGCGGGAAGGCTGTAAATAGTGAAGATGAGTTGAAAATCCACAGAAAACAACACGACAATAAACTGTTTTGTGATAAATGTGGGAAAATGTACACATCCAAAAAGGGAATACGCAACCATGAACAAATTGTACATGAATCGGAGGAGGGAAAATATAAGTGCAGAATATGTGGAAAGACATTTACGGAACATGCCCACTATACAGGACACATTAACAAACACCATAATTTGTTACCATTTGAATGCCCAAAGTGTAAAAACGGATTTGCCTACAAGTCAAATCAACAAAGGCACTTCCAAACATGCAGTGGAAACAAAGAATTTAAATGTGACACATGTGATAGTATTTTCACCAGCCTTGGTAACTTGAAAGAACACATTGCAGGAAAGCATGTGGCAGAAAAAAGATACTCATGTCTTTGTGGTAAATTTTTTAAGTGGAGATCTTCCCTGAACAAGCACAGACAAAACTGTAGAATTTGAAATGATACTGTTTTAATTTCATGTTTTTCAAGTTTATGGATGTGAATGACTAATAAAGTTGTTTGTCTCTAAACATCTGGTACATTGTACATCGGTTAGTCCATGTCTCATTAAATGTGGAAGAATTTAACTTTCATCCCGTCTGTGGTACTTTCTTACACCAGACACCCCTCTTGAAGGTTCATTTGGTAATTCTTTGTTAGGTGTCCGGTCTGCTTTGTCTGCTTCTGTGTCATTTGCATCAAATAAGGTTCTCTTTGATTTGGGAACAGTTTCATATCTTTTGTCAGGAATCTCTACTTCAGGTACTACTGACGAATATGCAGACTTTGTTTTCTTGAGAATTTTTTGTGGGGTATTAGACCCCGTTTACACTTGTAAAAATAAAGATCGATCTATAATTGAATCGATTTTAAAAAGATCGCTTGCATTTACACTACAAGTAGCAAGATCGATCGCAATCGATCTTTTTAAGAGCGGTGCGTTTATACTAGCAAATATTTGAGTCGCTTTTATCTACTTTTGTCAACAAACCGCTAAAAATAGATGTAGTAAAAATAGACGCATGTTTAGCTTTCATTTAGCGCACTTTTCAGAAAAAGAAAATGGAAGGATTGAACATTTTTTGCACGTTGTTGCTACGTTTGACTTCATAGAATTTAGTTTTTAGCCGCTTGATTTTTGTCCGGCAATCATTGATTGGCATTCCTTTCAAACTCGGGAATTCTATTTTTGATATCACTGGCTATACGTTTATATATTTTAAGGTTCCTTCTCGGTTGGCTTTCAAGTTGATCTTGAACAAATTCGTCTCCCCATAATACCCGGATCGCGAGTTCCAAAATAGCCGCCATTTTACCTCGATTTTACTGGAAAACTTGTACCTACTCTGTGATAAATCAAACAGGGAAACCTTGTCCCTTCATTCCAATCCCTTGGAAATCTTTGTTTTTAAATTTCTTTAACCATTACAAATTGATGAACACAACTTTTTATTCAATTTTCTTTCAAATTTTCCTAAAATAAATCGGTAAACATGTTGCTTCCATTACTCCCAATGTTCTGACGTCAGATCTTACCTCAGTTGACCTTTGACATTTGGACATTCTAATATCCGGAATGTTCCGGAATGGAATAACTCGCGATTGGTCTATTCTATCAATAGATTACTTTCTTCAAACGTCCACGCTTCTCCTCGTTTTCCATCCATGGTTGTTGTTATTAATTTACACGTGTGTTTTTTCCGCCACACTTGCGCAGATGCATTTTAACTTTAAAAGATCGATTGCAATCGATTTTAGCGTTTACACCCCAAAAAAGATCGATTCAAAAAAGATCGATCTTTTTAAGACTACCTCACGAGGTAGTCTTTTTTAGTTCGATTGAAGATCGATCTAAGTCGTTTACACTTGCAAAAAGATCGATCTTTTTTGCATCGATTCAAAAAAGATCGATCTTTTCGTCTAGTGTAAACGGGGTCTTAATTGATGCTTTGCATAAGATAATGTTTTCTCCTTGAATTTCGATGCTTTTGTTATCATTGCAGAATTGCTTTGGAATGTATGAGTAAGTTATGACTCTGTAACTGGACTCTGATTCTGAACTGGAGTCATCTTTTCTCCAAACTTTCAATTTCTCAGTGTAATGATTTTGTTCATGATGTTTTACAATGTCTCCAAATAAAATAAATTTGGCCAAACAGTAGTAGCATTTGTAGCCTGGCATATTCCTGAAAGAAATATATGATGTGTTATAATTATTCAAAACGACCAAGAAAAAATATTAAAATCACTTGATGATAAAAATCAGGGATAATCAGTAATTTTCTTATCTGATCAGGGACAATCTGTACCTTCATCGGGGATAATCAGTACACCTCTTAGAATATTCAAAAATCAAATTATTTTTTATCTACACTTATTAGATGGAAGTACAAGTTATGCAATAATACAAGAAACCATATTTCTTTGGTAATATCTATTTAAAAGAATTGTAAGACTTTTTCAAATAGAGTAAATCTACTTACCATAGTCATTTACTTGAGGATTTTTACAAAACTGTCTTTGTATACATCTATTTTTGTGTAAATCTGCATTCCAAAGTTGTTGCACCACAGGCAATAGTGTGGATAGCTAAATTAATGTCATATGGATAAGATTATGGTCAGCAATACTTTAATTTATTTATCTTTCTGAAGCCAGCATGAAATAAATCAGTACTAATCAGTACTTAATCAGGGAAAATCAGTATGTGAATCAGGGAAAAATCATTTCTAGCTGTACACGGTTACAGGGGGTGGTTTTGGGCTGGTTAGTCTAGATGCTATCTATAGGGGCTTAAGTTCTCACATAGCATGTCTAGTACATGAATACATTGTAAATTCACTTAAAACACAGGTGTATACATGTATACATGAAAAAAATTTCCCAGCCCTAATTTTTGTAAAAAAAAATAATCTGGCCAGCAACTAGGTTGAAAAAAATAATCTGGTTTCAATCTTGCCAATTGAAAAAAAAAAAATCTTGCCAACAAAATTTCCTTGCTTTATATGTGTGTGAAAAAAATAATCTGGCCCGCAAAGCGGGCAAAAAAAAAATCCTGGCTCAAGGTAAAATCCCAGGCCCCCTCTAGAAAATCAAATGGTCCGTGCCTTAACAAAATACACATACCACAACTAAACTTCAATCAGCAGCACAGAAATCAAGTCGAAACAAGCTTTGGAATAGTAAGCTGGTCCTGACCACCACGCTTGTCACATTTTGGACGTAAAGAATTTTGCAAGAAATAATGCAGATCTTTAACATTTAATTGAAAAGCACAACATAACATTAGATTTGCATTTGTTGAATTTCTAATATGAAATGAACTTTGTTGTTTTCAGGATGGTTCTGTGTGTGTCAGTAGTATTACAGCTCTAGCAGTCCGGTACTCAGAGGAGCTGAAGGCCTCGACAGATTGCGTGACCATGGCGTTAGAAGATTTACAGCAATGTCTTCTCCATGGAAACACAGAATTGTTCTACTCTGTAGGTTTTATCAAAATTTATATTGTACAAAAAAATGATAAATACTTTGCAAAACACACAGAAATATTCAGACAATGGCAAATTTTAGGCAGTAGAGGGTTTATAAAGATGATTAATTTCAAAGCTTGATAAGATTGCATATTAAAAACGAAAGAATATGGAATATGTGTCAGAAAGACTATGCATTTTTCTCATGCATTTAAACCATGACAGAACTTAGGACTTCGTACATTAGAATGCTTCAGATTGCTTTTCGAACTAGGTCTAAATCTTGTAAATGATATCTTTAGTCTTGTTTGTTTAGAATGTGCAAGTCAGTGTTTTCTCTTTGTTGTTCAATTATTAAAAGATGAGATAGCAAATTGGTTACTCAAGTTTTACTGATGCATAAAGGAGCACATCTTTTACTCATTATAATACAGTTACATCACACAAAGATATTGCAATATCTACAATTCCCAATCCATCTTTGTCATAACTCACAGCTGTAAGGACGTGATGGATTTCTATTCAGGAATCATTTAGATATTTCAAGAATATTATTTCTAACATGTTAATACATTATGCAACAATTGGGAAAATCCAGAAAGCTAATTTTCACATAGATTTTTTCTCAATGTTTGAGGGATGGTATTGACAAATATGCTATGTTTGTAAGATTTGAGATTGTAATGATAGCAATGGAAACCTGTTGTGATGATCAGTCAATAGTCTTTTTGATAAAAAAGCATGAATTCATAATCATGTTAATAAATGCATGTTGCAGATTATCAATATTATTAATTTCAACAGCCTGTTTGTCTAAGAATCAAGTAACAGTATTAGTTTTCACAGACATTGTCTTCTGATGGCAATATTTGACATCTCTCTAAGTGTTTACCAGCGTTATCTAACATAATCTTTTGTCAATATAATTTTTCTACTAATGAGGAATATTAAGTCTCATTTTAATGATTATTTACGGTACATTTTTGTTTGTAAATGATGGCATGATATCAATTTTCATAAGAAATTATCAGCTATATTATTAATGTGGTTCAAAGATCAGGGTAATTTTCTAGACAAGATATTTTTCCACATAGAGCACCTGTTATCTTTTGAAAACAATCCCTAGTTTTGATGTATTTTACCAGAACATGCATAAGTACAAGGTTCAATTCATAATTTATTACATTTCAACCAGCCAAGTATTATCAAAAATTAACATAATTTGCCAAAACATCAAAACAATTTTTTAAAAGGGGGGGGGGAGTGAAAAAACTTTGCTGTTTTTTTTATTCAACAAGTATCTAAGCCACTATGGTACATTTGTTGAGCTTTCAAACTAAGAATGGCAAGTTTAAAACATGTATTTGTAGTATATAAAATATGACATATTTAAATATATAATCAAAGCAAAGGTTATTTCATACAATTCTCATTCTAAATTGAATATATAATGTACATTGTTTGGAGACCATTAAATTGAACCATATCTTACATGTAATTATGTCACAAGTCAATGCAGGTCAATTCTAAAGTTTGTTTTAATTCAATTTATGGTATAGACTGAGTTAAATTACCAAAGCAAATTGAAATGTTACATTTATTTTAATTTACTTAGTTAAGTAAGCATAAGATATCCTTTTCTTATGTATTGAATAGGACCCTGATATCAGAAATTGATACCCCCTTTAACACTGATATCCTATCAGGGAACAAAGAATAAATTTTGAAGTAAACAACCAAGTCCTTTGGCTAGCTTATGCAACAACAGATCAAAAGTCTTGTGATTAAGAAGGATTGCAAAATACATGTATGATATTTTTTTATGAAAGTAGAGTCTGGGTTGTATGCTAAATGTTACTTTTCAAGGTGGGATTTCATTTCTGGATATATTCTGTGGATGAAGCATGAACCAAATCACCTACTAAATCCTTGACTGTCCTGAAACCCTTTTCATGCAAACTTTTTTTCTCATTTTGTTCCTTGTTTATTTGAAAAAAAAAACATTTAAGGGATCAGCATGACTCACCATAAAAATTGTTTAAAGAATACATTTTACCATTATTTCTTCATTCCATGTTTATTTTTTCCATGTGAAAACTCTAGAGAGAGTAAGAAAATCAATTTACAATGTTAGTGAATGAACATTGGACCTTGTATCTAAGGCTGGATAGTAAAAAGTTTTCTTAATTGATTTAGACATGGAAATCTATCATTTGAACCTCCTTTACACATTAATATTGTTGTTTTTAAATTAAGACCACCCAGTGATAAAAAGAACTTGTTTAACAGGTATATAATTGTATCTATAGTCCAAATTAAAACAAACAATAGACCCACCTTGATAATTGTGTTTGTGTATTGGGTGTTATATTCTTTGATGTTTGATATTCATGTAAATGCAGTGTAAATTGATTGATTGTATCAGTAATGGCTTCTGATGGTGTCTTGTTAAATTGATGTGAATAGAACTGAGGACAGGGATTCATTTGGTTTGATAGGTACATTTGAACTAAAAAAGACATGTTTGCAGTTTTTGAACATTTTTCTGAAGAATAAGTTTTGAGCAATTAAAGCCACATGCAAATAAATGTCCTTGTAAAAATTAAATGATTTGCAGACACAGCCTCCTTGAAATGATTTTATGTGTTGATATTTGTTGCAAAAATATTTGGTGTTCAATGTGATAATTTTTTGTGAATTAGATAAATTTGTATTTAAATAGGTTATTTAGCAATTTCAATTTGATATATTAATATCTAGCAAATAAGTGTGTTTTGATCATATCCTTTCATTTGATATTTTATATCAGATTTTAAGATATTTCTCAAGATTTTATGATTCCCTTTTATATCAGCTATGAAAAATGTGTATTGGCCACAGAGGATAAAGCAATAGACATTTTTAATGAAGACATCAAATGGTAGTGTTGTCATGGTCCATTATTTTAATGGACCTCATATTTAATTGACCATAACATACAGAGGTTTACTGCCAAATATTTATTATTCAAAGCAATAAAATTGTCTCTAATTGTAAATCATCACCTTACCCTTGGGTACTTTGTTGTTATTTGTGGTTTCTGTGAAAGTTGAGCAAACAAATCTTAATGTTAAAAAAAAATCTACAAAAAATATTAATTGTTTTATTATTATTTTGCAGTCATTGACCCTTTTAGAACATTGTCTGTTTTAATTATGTAAAAACAGTCATTCAAAACATGACAGATACTATATCCAACAACATTCTTCATTGAAAATGAAAGTGCTCTAATTTCTATTTCAATTTGAATGGAAGTAAAAAGATACAATAGCTCGGTGTTATGAAGAAAAGAGCTCCCTACTTGTTCTCAGTACAAAGGCTAAGACAAACTACAACTGGTACAATATACTTCAAACAGCGAGTCTCGTATAGCCCTTGTCAAATGACAGCGTTACTATATGTATAATCTTTCGATTGACAAACAACACGAGTCAAGTCTGAATAGTAATTATACACTGAAAACGTTGTAACTTTATAATAAGGATTAAGTTCTGATCAAATTAATTTGATGAGACGTGGTGTCTGTGGTGTACCAATCGCTACATTGTAACACCAGTTCATAGCACGTCCCTATTCTATTTACCATCAGCAGTCACCCATATTGACCTGGGGAACTAATTGTATTAAATTCGTGCATCGGTAGCAGAAATTTATAATCCTTTTAATCTTTTTGTGAAAAAGTTTTAAATTGAATTATATGACCATGAATAGCATTGGGTAACAATTGTTTGTTTTTTGTTATGCACATTAAGATGAAAAACACGGATGCTTCTTTGTGTAAGGTGACACCCTTGACTGTTCTTAAAATGTCCAATAAAAATAAAAAAGGCTATACCTTTAATAGACTATGAATAACAAAAATTTTGTTCATGAAACTGATTAAAAAATAAAATTATGAAGTTTAAAGGATTTTTTTAATTTTAAAGTACATTTTTAGCATTCTATCTAAGATATTAAAAAAAAACAATTAAGAGTGTCAATTGAAAGAAGATAATAACAAAGAAAAAGTATGAGAAAGACTTATGAAATTCAATTCAACAAGTTTTAATTGGATAACTTTGAAAAAAAGTAAAACAAATTAAACATTTGTTAAGATGTCACAAACATAATTTATTTTTTTGACAAATAAAAAAAGAAATCAATGACCTTTGTAAACTTTTAATTTGTACTTATGAAACATTAAGCAATTTTGATTAAAGGATAACAGTTTAAAATCTAATACTGAAAAGAAAGAAAAAAAATTATTGCAATTTTGAAAAAAAAATGAATCTTTGTATAAATATTTGTACATATATGAAGATGATTTAGAAGTTGTTATAACTGTACAATGTTTATATATTTCAAAACTTTTGTTACAAAGATATGAACATGTTAGAAAAAGTTCAAAATCATGGTCAAGCAATAAAGGAACAAGAGTTTATAAATAAGTAAGGGAATAAGCTTAAATAATATAAAATATACAATCCTTATAAAATACATGTTGCATACTTATTTCTTTTTCAAGAACAGACACAATGTACATTTGTAAACAGGCTAGAAGTAATATTCAGGATATTGTTAATGTGTAAAACAAGTTACAACAGACACCCAAGGAAGACTTTAAACAAAGCTCTATGATCATGATGATAGATGTAACAACAGCATCTTTCAGATCCTCAAATTTTCCTTCTTGTTATTGTTCTATGAATTTGTTTTCTTCCTTTTGCAGGCTACACCTGTCAGTTCCACATCATTGGTTAGTTTGTCCAGTGAGCCCAGTTGCCATAGTTATAGTTGTCGACCACCAGAACCTCCTCCAATACCCACTATTCCACCTGTAAGTAAAGACTAATTGTGTGATTGCATCTATCAGAATTTACCCAAATTGTACTGTACTTCTTTAAAACTTTAAAAATGACAATATGTCCAAAAGACAGTCAAAGTCCCTATTTTGTAGATAGGGCATACAAATTCAGCACATTATGCATGTTTTATTACCTCTCAAGACAAAAGTTTACTGGACCTGACCTGTAGACACTAGTAATGTCTTTATAAGATAGGGCAATAAATAAAAATATCTCTTAAAAAAATGCTTGACATGTCCGGTAGACACCAGTGATATCTCAGGACAATATGTTGAGACAAAGAAATGTCTCAAAACATCATTGCTCACTTCTATGCTGAAATTTAATGTTATGTTAAAGGTATTAGATTAAATTGTTACAGCAATCTTATAGATCTCATAAGCATGTACTTGAAAAATGTATTATGACAAAAAATCTATTTAACATGAACATGCACCTTGACCTACACCAATTTTGTTATTAAGCATATGGAAGCATCACAGGGGACTATAGAGACAGACAGACAGACTGACAGACCAACAAGGGAACACAATAAATGTTATGTCACCTCTCCATATTGACAATATGGATAATTGATAAAGCTGGTCTAATCTCTGAACTGGAAAAAACAGACAGAAAAAAGTAATATTAATAGAAATTTGATGAGAAGATTAAACTCAACTAGACAATAAAAACCCCAAATTGCATCTAAATCATGGAAAGTCCCAGTGCTTGGTTCATCAGTGTAAAAAGTCTGCCTTTTTCATTAGATCTGTGCAAGATTTTATGGTGTTTTCTGATTAATGTTGTCCATAAAACGACAAAGATACCAAGATTAACAGTCTGATTATATATAAATCAGGGATTGTACTTTTGATTTTCTCTCTTTAGATTGCTTTGGCTTGAAGCTAGATATTCCTCTGCTAGCTCAAGCAGAAAAAATTATCTCATAAACCATTATGATGTATGTGACAATTTTATGATTTTTTTCCAGCCCAGTGTTAGTCATAGAGATAAGACTGCTAGCTTGCACAGTATTCCTACAAGGTAAGATAGAGATTGTTGCAGAGAATGAACAAAGACCATGAAGGGGGTACAGTATTGATGAGATGCAAGAATCATATTATTGCTTTCTCTTTGTCCAGCCTTCCTTTCACATTCAAATCTTAAATCTATAAGGGATACAGATCTTTCTGAAACTTTGCACAGATTGCTATGGATCTACATTTTAAGAAAATTTTGGGTTTTTTGCCTTATGGACCCTTCCCTACTATGTTTCTCATGGTTATAGAAAAAAGTCAAACAAAACACAAAGTCCAACTTAAGCATAATATGATCATTCTAACTCGGAATCAGGTTTCATATTTGAATAATTAATAACCATACCACCCATGTTCATTCTGCAGAAGATAAATGAGTCTTGGTATCTGTAAAGTTTAACCTCAAAGGCATGATATTCTGAAAAATAAGAACCACATAAATTATAACTGATTTGAAATTATGATAAATGGCCTGATTTACAGGAAGGCATGCACATAGAGGAAGATAGTCTGGGTTTTGGAGAACAAACCAACATTAGACTGATGGTATTCTGTAAGGACAGGTGTGAGATCATTGTCTTACTTTCAATATTTTGCACCTGCAGTTCGTGGTTATCAGTTTGTGTTTTCAAAGGCAGATTTAAAGGCAAACCTCTTTCTATATTGCTTACAAATTCACTAAGAAAAAGTACATTTGGCCCAATGTATGAACATTTTGGACTTAATTAGTCAAAAAAAGAACCTGCTCTGATATTTAGAAGTCAAAACGAGCTTATTTGCCTACGGTTAGTTTATTTGTTGATGGTTGTTTGCATTGAAATTGGTCAATGAGATTGATAAAAATAGAAAAAAAATGTACATGTATGGGTATAGTCAACTTGTCCTCGTCTTCTTTTGATGATCAGTTGACAGTCAAAACTTTTTGCTGAGCTCTATTATTTTCTTTTCTGTGGCAATAAAAGCATAACTTGTCACACCCAAAAGTCGTCATAAACAATGAAAATTAACACTCAAACAGCCAAAAACAATGAAAAAAGAGATGAAACGCCACAGTTACATAACTTTGACAGATGAACTAGGAGCACCTGGGAAGTACATTGACAGATTACTACCTTGGAATGACTTACTAATGTGGTGGTGTATCAACTCTGGCAGGGCATGAAATGTGGCATTCTTAGCAGGAAAAATATATAGTCTGTGGTTAGCTTTGTGGTCTTGTCTCTCAACCTCAATTAAAAGTACAGGGATGTCTTGTGTGGGACGTTTTTATGCATGGGAATAAAACAGATCATCTGTCTTATGGATATTATTGGTACATGTAAAGTTTTCTGTTTTGCAAATAAAATAAATGGTTTTGGACATATGCTATGTACATTGCTGAAAGACGTTGTCTAACATACACAAATTTGAAGTAAAAGTCTTATAAACTGCAGCCAAAACCTGGTGGTTTGCAGCCTTATTCAGTATGAAAGACCAATCAATTCTATATAACTTTAACTGGTTTTACCATGGGTGATATACTGACTCAAACCAAGCAAAATTTGTTTTTAAAAAAGATATTGTTCATGTTTTAAGATATGAAAACAATTTATCTGTCCAGATGGTTTGTTTGATGTGATTAGGAAAGGCAATACACATACAGGTGATTTCAGGTGTAACTAGTACAAAGGTATTATCAGACTAAGATAAGGAATCTGTTCCTCGGTAGGAAGTCATCAGTGTTGTAGAGATTAATCATGTTTTTGTTCTTCCCCTATAATTTGTCAGGGAAAAAACAAGAATTACCTGTCGATTGTCCGTTAGATAGATGGATGTAAAACTCGTTCTTGACATTCTGGATAGAAAGATAAATCACCTGCTTTGATTGGTACAACATATTCAAAGAGTTCATGAAAAATGATGGTTTGAAAAACCAAATCTGGTGTAGAAAAAAAAGTTACTTTTGATCTTTTTTTTTATTTCTTGTATGACTATGAATGAATAAAAAGTATCCTGTGATATCATAATTTATGTTTTTCACACCAGTTGGCAGTGATTTTAAGAGATTTTTATTTCACACAGTGCAGTCTGCTGGTTGGAGATAATAAATCTTCATGTTAAACATCTTAATATTCCCTACAGAATCTTTTTCAGGTCACTGAAAGGACAGATATATTTATGCCATTAAAATGTTTGTGAGCAATGTCACCATTTATAGATTAATGTCATATTTTTGCCAAATTTCGTCTCACAAATGGGAAAATTGGGTTAAACCCATGCATTGAACTCTGCACTTACTACCATAAAACGTCAATGTCTATTATAAACAAGAAAACAAGCATGTTTTAAAGAAATTTTAGAAAAGATATCTTTTTCTCATGTCAGTTGGTCAGTTAATCAGGATGACCCGTGGCCATATAAGACATCAATCAAATAAAGACAGGTGTGAAAACCAGGTGTAAATGATACCTGATAAATACCTGTCAAATCCTTGCTATACCTTGTAACAACCTTCAGATCTATATCTGTTTCCTTACAAGAATAGATGTTTCCTGTCTCAGCAGAATAATTGTGGTGTCTATTTCCATTTAAACCTATTGATTCAATTGATTTTAAGGTTAAAACTGGTATTTTAGTATTATATTTAAGGAACAATAGAAGATTTTTATGAGTTTTTACAAAATCAATTTCCAAATGAAAATATTTTAATTTCAGTCAGATTGAGAAATAGCTGTTGGTTAGTCCATTACTCATTGTGTATCTATCATCAGGTTTTCAGATTGGTGTTTTTATTTAGTATCTCAGGTCATGGCTTGATATGATAAATGGTGATTACATTTCAAGCCGATTCTCAGTTTAAGCAAGGATTTCTCATATTTTTAGGGAATCTAATGTATTGCTTTGAAAGGTCCTTAATTGGTCAAGTTTGTTTCCAATTACTCTAACTTACATGTGGTCTTTGGTCTGGCTTACAGTTAGCTAGCTATCCTGGATATTTTTCTGCATTTATTTCAAGTATCAAAGTTATGATCAGCTGATTGTAGAAAATTTGTGTCCCCAATTATGACCTGTCACCTTAGTGATAGACAGGCTTATATTAACAAATGTGTAGTTAAGAAATAAAACTAGAAATTGTCATTTTATAGTTCTCCAATTCTTTATCAGACCTTGTATCTGGCAGAGAAAAATTGAAAAAGATTGGTACTGCTTTGGAATATTGGTGATAAAGAGTATTTTATGACCTAGTAATAATAGGCGAGATTTGATGGTTCCGAGCTGGAAATAATGGAAGAACTGTGCTGGGGAATAGTAAATGAATCTTATTCAATGAAGCTTGTGTGTTAAAGTCATTATATCAACAAAGTCCCCAGTTATTATAGAAATCAACACATTTGTAGTCCCAGTAATGCCATGATGATCGAGTGATTAATGGAAAAGTCGTGGCCCAGCCAAACCACGACAGGATTTTCTACTTTCACTTTTAATCTGTTGTCCAGTCTCCAAACAATCAGGAAGATTTATCAATGCTAGACATTATCTTCTAAATCTGTTTACATATAGGAACAAACTGATTTGTCTGGTTGACAAATGTTCATCTATCATGTTTAGAAATCTTTCTTTTATTCACTGATTCTGTCTCTTGTCATCTGTCTTTTATTCAGCCCTTACTCTTTTGTCAGCTGGTATGGCCAGTGGGGAAATGTAAAAAAGTTCATTGTTCAGCAAAGCAGATTATTGCTTGGAGTAAGAACAGTCAAGATGGTGTGAAAATGATAGATTGACAAAACATTGTGTTTCTTTTTTGTCAGACATAATCTTCTGTCATATCCAAAAGCAAATATAAAAATTATAGATTGAAACAGCTTGCACTAAATATTATTTTTTATAGTAAATCATATCCTAGAAAATCTTATTTCTTTAAACTATAAATATCATTTTAAGGTAAATAACATATTAGCTCTTTCTGTGATATTAGAGCCAAGTTAAAAAATGTAATTCATGTCACAATCAAGACTATTTTAACTCATTTATTGGTGAATTTGTATGCTTGATTTATAACAAGCAGGTGTTTGCAGCTCCTGTGCACTGCTGTGATGTAGGTTGTTATTCAAGAGTCACATCAAAGACCATAATGATTAATTATTTATAAAAAGTAACTTTGATTTTCATTAAAATCAACTGTCTCATTTGCATATTCTTAAAACAAAATCCCTTAACACTTGTCAATAACTTAGGCTTACTGTATAATAGTCATGATAGTGCAACAGAATTTTGAAACAGCTTTTCGCCCTTTGGCACATCAACACAACAGCTGTTGCAGAAATTTGCTGACAAGATAAAGGAATTATAACTTATCCCTCCAAAAATGAATAATTGGAAGAGATGTTGTGGGCTGATTTTTGGTATTTTCTTTCATTAATTGTTATTTAATAGGCTGTATTGAAAATAAATAAGTTTTAAGTTTTCTGTTTATATCTATTTCCCATCGTGATGTAAGCCTATTCCCAATATAAAACAGCCACTTTGTATTAGTTTGACATGAAACAGACATCAGAAAACTCTTAATGAAATTATAAACTTTTCAAGAATTGCATATTTCTTTAGGTGCTTTCATCAGGTGCAAAAACAGTCAAGTTACATGACAATGATTTTGTGGTTGTTTTTCGAATTTCCTCCTCTGGGAAAAATTAGTCTGGGATTGAATTAGGTTAAGAAAAGAAATGCTCAGTAAAATTCTTCATGTAATTTTTAGATGGGCTGGACTCTAACGAATATTGCCCAGCAAGCAGTTATGGATACAATATAACAAAGAGCTTTATAGTTTGAACAATTTTCACCATGTAAAAGTTTTCGGTAAAGAAATATTTTTTTCAAATATTTATGCTCAAACCTAAATATACATGTATGTACTCATATGTCAATTTACAGTCACTAATCATCGATCTTTTTCAAAATAAAAACAAAACTACCTCACTATTCAGCTGTTAACACAAAAATCTTTTTGTTTACATTGGGGTGCATCCTATTGATAAATCGAATATTAGGTAGATTTAAAGTTGGCTATTTAGGTATACATTTCAGTCCATGACATAACAGTATTGTTATAGTATGACAAATTGATGATAATGGCTGGCCTTTATCTATAGATAATTCTATAAATGTTTGTCATTATTATGTGAGTCATTGATATGTGGGCCCACTGGGTATAGGCCTGATACTATCAAGATGTACCTAGAACACCATTGCAGAATGGAATTACAAAAAATAATTGAAAAAAAGTACTTTACAGTGGCAAATCCAGAAAAGTTCAAACAGGGTGTGTGTCATTGTCTTTAAGGCCACACTTGTTGGTTACCATAAGGTCTTTTAGATGAAGTTCCCTTACAAAATAAATTTTTGAATCTTTATAAGGCATGGTAAAAGACTTTGACAAAAGGCCCTCACATAGCAAAATATTTGACTATTGTTTCAGTTCATATTAACCTAATAAAAAAAGCATTATTACATCCAGTGCTTTCCAGAATTTTAGCATTTTAAATAATCAAAAAGTATTTTCCATTATGTATAAGCAGGACTAGACATGCTGCAAAATCTCACACCTGAAGAATGTCTACGACTATCAGTCTTATAAATGTGAAAATAACTTAGGATTACTATTGATAATACTAAACAAATAATGACATTTTCATATCCTTTCTCAAATGGAATATATGGAATAAATCACACATGAAGAATTCGCCTATCTGATTAATCCCTTAGATTGTGTGATTTTAGGTAGGAAAATATTATCCAAACTTTGTCTAAAGAAAGTCTTTGATCTAGGGGCTAATGTGACAAATTAAATGATTTTTACGTCAATAAAATTTTCTCAAGATATATTCAAGGGGGTTAATATCATGCTTTTGTGTCCAAAGACGAGAAATAAATAGAACCTGATTATGAGTATGTAATCTGGACTATTTCTTCGGGATGTTTTTGTACCCCTGGCAAAGTTTTGACAAGCTTAAATCCCATTTAGTGGTTAATTGTCACATATAAGTAAAGAATGGTCGAATTATGGCATGATTTGGTGTTCGTAATGTTCATTGTTATGTGAATTAGTGGAATTTAATGCATTTATCTATCCTTTGTACAATATACATTGTAATCAATGGATGAAAGGACTCTTTTTAACCCTGTTTTGTGCAATGTGTACATATGTCAGAGGGGGGCTTGTAATTTTAAAAATATTGTATTTACATGTAATGATTCAAATGCAGATAATGGGTAGAATTATTCGATTGAAAATAATTTTTAAACTGTTTTTGGTGAGAATTTGATAAATAGAATGTTTAATTGTGTTGATAAAAAACTCTATTACAAAACAAGACTAATTGCATTTTTTTTTCCATTTTACTGAATGTTAACATTTTTATGAATGATATTATAATACATTTTCTTGCAATTGAATGTCTTTGAAATCTGATAGGAAACGATCCAGGTGATACTCATTTGCATAAAGGTGATTAAAAAATATGAAAGTATGATTACAAAATAGTTGACTTTTATTAAAAAAGATCAAAATGTTTTATTTGCTAACTTAATGGAATGTAAATAGATGAATTTAGATAAGAAAATGTTTTTCTTGTCAAATATGAAAATCATTTATGTAAATTCACCAATAATCTGAAATTGATGAATATAGTCAACAGATGACAGCTTTTCTGTGGTTATTATAAAATCTTATTCAAATACCAGGTTTGCCACCTTTTATCCCAAATACAAATATTTTTATACTATGATACATAACTAGTGATAACACAGACAGAGATTTGTAATGTTACAGTCCCCGATTTCCTTGTTCTCGTCCCTGTTCTATGTAATAGAAGACTATGGCTGGGTTTAGGGTGTTAATATTATCACAGTAAATTTAATGACCAGGACGCGGGTGTCTAAGTTACCACATCTGTCACCGAACATTAAATCTCCTTTGATGTGTAAAAATGGTCACAAAAATAGACACTTTCTAGCCAGCTTATAATGAAGCATAAAACATCAGTAAAATTACAGTTGATTCTTTATTGGGAGATAGTATGGATTTTTTCATGGTTGTCCCAGCAACTTACATATTTTCTGACCACAGTTTATTTTCATTTTAAATATTTCTTGTTTACACAGATGCTTTTTGTTGTCATGTTGATGCTATGTTTATTTTTTCAATAAAGTTCTTGTCATTTTTGTTGACATTTCATCCTAACTGATATCATGTATTTTGTCCCAGAAGTGGTTTCATATGTCGTCAAGGGATGCACAGTTGTGCTTGGTTTCTGTCATTTCTCAGTTAACCTGCATTGAAATGTCACAATCAAATCCATGCAATGATATTAATATCTCTGATTTGAAAAAAAGCATTAAGTTTATAAATATTTGATGCTTAAAATATTGACCAAATAGTAACATTTCCTTGATCAATGCACATATTAGCTGTGTCTGATTAATTCTTCTTTCACAAATTCTCTTTAGAGATTGGACCATAGTATTCTAAATTGACTACCGGTACTATTTCAACAAAGCTACACCTGAGTACCGGTCCTCTGACTCATTTATGTTTTCAGTAGTATTTATGACATTCATTACATAGGCAATGTTTTAAAATTATCTGACTTTTTTTTGTTCTTTCAGATACTCAGCAAATGCAGCACTGAGGACCTATGATTATGTCACCATTGAATCAGGTTTGTAAATATTGCATTGTAGTAGAATTTGAGCAACCTTAAAATGAACTAATATATTTCTGTAAAAGAAGCAGAAATAGAGAGCGTCTATTGTCAACAACATGTTCTTAAAGCAAAACCATGCAGCAAGGGCTGCAAGTTGATGTGGTATTACAATATTGATGGCCCGTTCAGCAGAATAGAATTTAAAAAAATAGAAAACAATTTAATATTGGCAAACAAATTTGAGGATGTTCTTATTTTGCAATCTTTTATGATATTGGCATTGCTCAAGAAAATTTCTACATTCTCCATGAATATCTATCCAATAACCCTTTATTTATTTAATATGCAATTTTATAAAACTTTATATATTCCTCTCCAATGTAATAAGAAATATGAGAATATAGAAAAGGACTAAATTGAAGAAATGTCTTCATATATTCACAATTTCTTTTTATTGCCCATGTCATTTCACCATTATTAGGTAAAATGCAGACATATTACATTTAATGTTGAAATGAAATGATCCTATGCTTCATGGATATTTAGAGATCTGAAAATAATTGAGAGTTTTATATATTGATCTACCGAGAGATGACTTCAGATGTTATGAAATAAACATGAAAATGAAAATGTCCTGTATAATAAAATTTACATTAGACTGAAAAATATATATCGTATTATGTCTGATGTATGTATTGGAACTTAAGGGCCTACAATGATTTAAATACAATTTAATACATTTTCCCCCTAAGTTGTTTGATTTTACTAAGAGCTTTCCATCTTTCATCCAAGCTTGATGTAACAATGCTCGGAAGTTTGAAGAATATGGCTTTAGTGGGGAAAATAATAGAATTAAAAGCTTTTGTCATATTTTTCATCAATAGCTTTGTACATTGTCATTTGTAGCTAAGGGGGTTCCGGCATTTAGCTCCAACATTCATTTTTTTGTGCAATAAAACCTAATTACAGTATTACAACTTCAATAAAGGCTTTTACATCAGTTGTCATCGACACTTGAAAACTGCTTTTCTGTTTTGTAAAATCTGAATGCTTAAGTTGAGAAGAACAAACACAATACATGATGAAATTGACTCAACTTCTCTTAGATTTAACACAGAAACGGTGATTGATTTCTGGTTATGAGTTAAATACTAGAGATATTCAAGTGTGTTATATTGAAAATTTGAGAAACAAGTGTTGGTTAAGTGTTAGGGTAAACATTAGGGAAATCCATGTAAGCTGTGTCCCTTGAGAGGAGTTTTATAGTAATCACTGCATCAGCAACAGATTTTCTATAAATGTTTACATTTTTTATAAGAAGTGCATTTGAATTTGTCCTGTGGGTCTACTTGAAATCACAGTGAGATAAAGGTCTCTGTTTATGTTACATTGTGTAGGGATATGTGAACAAAATATAAAGAGTTTTGAGAATAACTTCAATATAATTAACCCATAAAAGCTTGTTTTCTTCTTAAAGTTCCTTTTTTTTTTTACCAAGAACCATGTGGGCATTATTGCTTCATTATTCATTTTAAAATTTTGCTAATAGACAATTTTCATACTTTCAATGTTTCCAAATTTTCTTATTTCTCGTATTGTGAACTTGACTTGTCAGGATTCCCTGAAGAGCCGAGTCAATGTGCTAATGTCAGATTTACGACAATATTTTTGTCTTTTCTGTAGTGTCAGTCGGTCTGTCAAACTCCTCGTGGGTATATCCATTTAACTTGTGACAGATTTAGTTAGTATTGATTTTTGCCAGTACTACTACCATACCAATTCTCTTATTTAACCATTTACTTCAAATCGAATTTTTTATTGCTGAAAAGTAAAAAAAAAAGAAAAAAATGAAGCAAGGTTAGTCATTCTGAAAGTAAGGTCATTCATCATACAGCTTTCCTTGTGGAATTTCCGTAGCGGACATCAAAGAATTTTTCAAGGAAGCATTAAGTTGTCTTGAGGTTAATTGAGGCCATCCATTTATGACCATTACAGAAATTGAGATATTATGATGAAGATATTTACTGATAAAAGTCATGACACCAATCTAGTTTATATTACTTATATTTAGCGTTTTATCCTTCTGTAGAGTTATGACAAGTAAATGGGCAGTTAGTTTAATTTCTAAAGGAATTGTTTCCTTCATCAGTATAATTGCTTCCCTGATCTGGCATCAAAGTTCAGACACCCTTAAGAAAAGCCTTATAAGATAGATATTTCCCTAGAATATCTTGTGATCTAATGGAGCTGTCCAAACTAATGCTGATGTATAGGGTCTGATCTCTCTCTCACCTTTATTAAGTCATATTAAAGCTTTTTTTATGATTTTTCCGTATATATCGGGTCATGTAATCCCTCTATAAAGAACATTAGATGTGTAGGATGTCGGAATAAGATGGTCTGGGATGTATTTTTGGTAGACCTATACAAAAAAATCTATTTGATTTTATACAGTACAAAAAGGCAGTAAATTTGTTCCCATTGAATTTCTAATAGTAGACTCTTAATGAAAATCTTAATAAAAAAAATGGTTAGTTTTTAATTCTTGAGTAAGAAACTTGAAAATCAAAGACCTGAAGAGATGAGCAGCCTAAATAGCCTTTAACTAGATCTGTTATGATGAAGAAACGTGTCCATGTAATCTGAAACATAAAATTAAATGATTATTGAAATTTCAAGTAATAAAATATAATTGTCTTTATTTCATCTATAGGAATGTGTTGTATTCCAAAGGTTAAATCAGGTAGATATCAAGGAGTGTGATTGCTTTAAGATGATAACTAAGCTTTAAACTTTCGTATAACTGTGTGATTACATGCTTATAACCCTGCTAGTTAGCTCATAATAGAATTATCATTACATATTCACTATCAAGGGTAAAAATCCAAAGCTTGGAGGTTGGACTGATAGTACCACATTTAGGAAGAAAAGCAATTAGAAAACTGTATACACAACTTATACGGTTTCAGAGTGCTGATCAAATGGTACAGTTCAATTTGTTTTTGATGCTACTAATCTGGCTTAACCTCTTCACAGGATATTACAAGGCTTCAACTCACAGCTTTAGAATGCTTCCCAGAAATTTTTGCCCTAATATTCACAAAAAGTTAAATTGATGTTATGTAGTCATCTACATTTCCATATGCATAGCTTAAAAATAACATGATTGCCAATTACTACTGTAAAAGTTTTAAAAAGACACATTGACCCCCCTCTCCTTGCTCTGAATGAGCTGGGATACTGTAAGGACTTCCAAACACAGGCAGCTGTCGTTTCCAATAATCATAGTTTTAGGGTGTTTTTGTTGAATTTTCCTAATTAGACTTAGCAGTAATAGACAGGACATACATGTAGTTTAAGGAAGTAGAAGGAGGGGGCTTTTAACATAATAAGGTTGTTGGACTAGACAGAATAAGTTTAACTGGTCTTTAAAGGAAATTCAGACACTAGGTTGGGTTGACATTTGTAAAGGAAACTTCAATTATATTAAATATTGTCGTCAAATAAATAGAGGAGATTATATCAGAAAATTGTTTTCATCAATTATACATGTTTCTTCTATCAAACAATCTATCATATTTAAGTTGAGACCAATTCATTTGTACACAAACACTTAAACAATCGGAGGACTACTAGAAAACCACTTGTTATAATACCGCCATTGTTTTAATGGGGTTTAAGTACATACAAGAGACGGGAAATATAGACTTATATCTACTTTGTCTTTTACAGATAAGATTACTGGAGACAACAAAAAGACGGGAACCCTGGGAAAATTGTTCCGTAACATCGGCATGAGACGATCGGGGCGAAAACAAGGTTTTAAACAGCATGAAGGTGAACACTTTACATCAAACGATTGATGAATGTTTTATGAATGAAGTGTTTTTCATGAATATGAAATCATAATTTGATGTTTAAAAATGATATCTGGTTGAATCAATATTAGTATTACATCTGTTTCACATGAATGTTTTGCATAAGATTAAAGTTAAATTGGTTAAAAATTAGAATGTGTTTAAAGTCAAGTGAATTTATTATTCATTATATTCAAAGGTTTATTAGGAAAACAACTGATGGGGAAATGTTATGTCATAACTTATATACTTCAGAAAAAAAAAAACTTGTAAAAATTGATGCAGTAGTGTTTGTATTTTCAGCCACAGATGGGGCAAGCAAACATCAAAAAATATATTTTCACTGAAACTTTATAAAATCATAACTTAAATCTGTTAATGGTTTGGATGCATAGAACTTTTCCATTCCCCTTTCAACTCCTGCCAACATAGATAGCATTAGTTAGGCCCGTACATAGCGCAGGTGGGATGGGTGAAAACGCAACCCCCTTTTAAAGAAAATACTAAAAAATTCCTAGAGAATTTTGGTCAAGTTGTTGCTGCACTTTTCTTAAATTTCATAATGCTCTGTATGTTTATGCACCCCTTTTGAACAAGTCTGTGTACGGACCTGTTAGTACATATAAGAAGTAGGGAGGTACGAATTGGGCATTTCAATATCAAAAGAAAACATAAAAACATTCAAAAACAACTAAAGGTGTTCCACAAAAGCAACACATCCTTTAAAATCTTATCTTCAGTTTAGTTGAAATAATGACATATTGATGTCTTTTCAGGAGATCCAAATGCTTTTGACATCACAATGTCAGATGATGACCGAATGGCATTAATGCTGATGGTAAAAGAGGGCAAGATAACTACCCAGCATGCAATAGAAGTGGTTAGTATCTTAGTCCTAATCGGCATCTGAAAACCCTTGGCTAGCACAAATGGTCCAAAACTGCAGATTTGTCTTGACTGTTCTTTGTGGACATATAGGGCTGATGTCCCTACCTCTGCTAAAAACTATGTCCATATATGGAGCTACTCCTCCAAAACTGTTCATGATGTTTTGTTTAAACTTTTTATGAAAAGAGTAAATTGTTTGAAATTGTGTGTGAAGAAAACTATTGCTTTCATTGAACTTCAATTTTTCCCAATGTATAATATAGGATGGTGTCCAAGTGAGTTTGCTAGCAGTTCTATTTGACATTACTTTTGCATTTCGTTGAAGATGAATCACAGTTTATGCCCAGAGTTTATGTTACTGCTTAAGTCTTGATTCCTTGTCTGAATATATCCCTACAGTAAGTAAATTATTGAATTGATACCCACCTCTGATAACTGGAATCTGATCCCTCAACCAGTATCAATAAGTCTATGATAGTGACATTATATCTTTGTCAGATCTTGCCCCCAGGATAAGTTAAGGAGCTGACTCTGTACATCACTGTGTATTGGCATAGGCAGTACTAATGGGTTGGTTAATGATTATATTGTAGCATAAATACACCACCAGGATCCTAAGTGCTGTTTAATTTATAAATGACTGATAAAGTATAATCTGAGGGAGGGTGCCAATTTACTTATAGATGAACAATATCATTATGTAATGGAAGTTGATGGCCTTCTGATCTTTACTGTGTGTAGGAATGTCTGCTTGATAAATGGACAATTTTCTACTTGAAATTGATGTGTTTGGTTGGTTAGAGCATGTGATGTGAGATTTCATTCAATTGTCTGTCTGTCTGTGATTTCTTGTTAAAATAAGAAGTTTGTTTCATAAACCCACTTGTGCTTGAATGCATGCAAGTAGCAACAGCAAAATAAACATCTTTCGATAACCTTAAAAAAAACTGTTTTCCTCAGCTTTTATGAAAAAAATGTGAAAAAATAAAGTTAAGAAGAATATTTTTAAGAACCCCAAGTCTATAGAATGAAATCATCTTTCATTATCTTTTATTATTTCTTCAATAAAGTGTTGTCAGTTATTTCTTTTTACTTCAAAGTACAAACATTCAAAGAAGGAACTAAGTAAAAATTCTATCTCTTCTTTAATTGCTCTTAAAATCTGGCTTCATTTAAGAAATGCATTAAAGTTGGCAATTAAACTTTGTTTTTTATTGGCAGGATTTTAGAGGTTTACAAAGGGCAAAGTATTTGATGTGTTGTATTATGATAGTGCAGTTATGTTTATGATTTAAGTATAAAGAGGGTCAGGATAAATGTTTTTTGAGAAGCTGTGATTAAAGGGGAAATAGGATATTTATAGCACTATGAAAACAGTAGGGAGAAATCATCTTGGATTCTGCTCACATAAAATGGGTAACTACATACCACCTTAAAAAAAAACACAAGACTTGAAAGAGACCCGAAAAATGCTATTGGTTCTCTATATACTATAGAAAATATTAAATCCTTATAAAATAAAAAATGAAATACTAAAAAACTTCAAAAAAGACGTATTAATGAAAACAATTAAAAAAAACCCCTATCTTATATAGATATGTAAAGACAGTAATGGTCTACTGTCCTTAGTTTTAATAATCATGTATAAAGCCAATAATTTTAAAAGGAAGGTCAATTTCTATTTGAACCAATGCTTTTCAAAATGGCCTAAGTCAGAGTGACTTAATATATTTGTGCATGTACAATTTTGTGGAAAAAAATGTGAACTTTACTGAAGCATAAATCACAATTTTATTTATGTTACTCTGATCATTTATGCAACTAAATATTTTTGCATGTTTTAATTTTTATGTCCTGATGTTTGCTACAAATATTGAGAAATTAAATCATCAGACAAAAACACTCAACAAACAACAAGCAAAATAATACTGTAAAGTAACCTTCAATGTGTCCATTAGAATACCAGCTACATGTATGTCATTCCAATTGAACTGCCTAGAACCCAATAAACAGCAGAATTGACTCTAGCAAAGAAGTCTTCACAAATTGACATGTTCCAGCAGCAAACTAACAAGTTGTTTGAGATGTAAGTGATTAATGAGGCTATCTGATGAAGAAACGCTGGAAACTCAATCTCAGAAGCAAACCCAGTGAGAGGTTGTGTTGTGAAAGCTCATTTTTTACAAACATTCTCACATAACCCATTTCATTTTAAATTTCCTTAATTCAGAAATACTAGATTCCCAAGGATTTAACTGGAATAATGTAAAAAAATAAATTGTCAGTAATTTTGTCTCTGTGGTCCGGAATCAGTGTCAAATGAGAATATATGACTATTGATGTTTTTAAATTGAGTTTTGAGTAATTTATGGTGTGGCAGATACAGGGTGTGTTACCAATGTCCTGTTTTTAGCAGGTTTTATTATCTTTTGCTCTAATTGGTAATCTTGATTTATAGAGTTTCTGCTTGTGTTTATAATGAAAAAAAAACCCCAAAAAACTGGTGGTGTGACATGCATGATACAGCATTTTTGGGTAATTGACTAAATGATATTTTTTTGTCCATAAAGATAAAGCTGATTCTTAATAAAATCCAAATAGCAAGGTATATCAGCTGCCACACATTCTCTATTTTATAGAGAGCCAGATTACCTGTACCTATGACAAAAGAATAAGAAGTGGTATCAAGCACATTTATGGAAATTTATTTAGTACTTCCCTAAGTGGTTGTTCATTATGTCCCTTTTGATAGGCAAAACAAATTATACATGATAATACATCTGATATGCATTTCTTTTGTGCTAATTGACCTGTTTTCCCCTAGTTTGTAGTGGTAAAAGCAGCATACCAAGTTTTATATCAATCACAATACAAATTTCATGGTTATCAAGTTGTTAATGAATTCATCAACCTTGGAATCTAGTTACACAGACAGCCATGTGTTACGATGGACAGGTTATTACAAGTTGTTGATTAGTTAAATGCTTTAATTCCATGGGGGGAATAGAACAATTATGTCTTTCTGTTTTGTATTGATATCATTATTGTTTGAGCATACATTGTACTTGTATCTTTTGTTTTTCAATGTCCTTCAATTTTCTTTTTGATTCAATGCCCATCACTCTCAGAGACTCTTTGAACTTTAACATATTTCTACATACATTTATCACTTATCCAATTTAGTTATAAAGATAAGTTTCTTCATGTCTTCATTTTGATATTTGTATGTGCCAATATTTTGTGGCTTTGAACTTTAGAAAGTTTTATTTTTCCAAAGATCTAATGATTCAGAAACAGATGCAACCAACATTTTAGAGTTTATTCAGTTTGAATGAGTTAAAGTCTTCAATATGTTAATGATTAATTTGTGATCAGAAAATAAAAGTAATTACCAATGAGCACCTGTAAGTTTTAATTAGTATTCCATCTTTAACAGGTACCAAACAAGTTAAGCTTAGGTACAGAGGAGATTAAGATCAGTAAACAAAAAAAAGTTAAACCAGTTTGATTCTTTCTAGCTTTGCTGGTTATGAAGATTTGAGCTCATTTTGCAGCTATTTGCTACTATTTAGTTGACAATTTAAGGCTACAACATGTATAATAGAAGCTCAGTCTGAGAGGTATTGTCTTGAAAACAGAATATTTTTCACATTTCCTCCATATTTTTTGCTCAAAACTTTCTATATACAGATTCTGCAAAAAAAATCCCTGAGAAAAAAAAATACTATACAGTTTAACCCAAAAAGGTCTTGCACTATTCTCTTCCACGGTAATGGTAGTTTCTTCCTTTATTGAATTTCTTTTGTCTATTTTTGCTCTGTACAATGAATAAAAAGATGCATTTCTTTAACATACAAATAAAGTTTGCTTTAAAATTTATTAATGAAGACATATCCTTCCGTTAACTTAATTGTAAAGCCGAGAAGAAGGGAATACAGAATTAAAAATTTATCTCATCCCGTCAATTTAAAAGACAAGAAAATGATGTAAAGCCTTATTAATGGTAGAAACACAGAACATCAGAGCAGTAAAATAGCATTGGAAGCAACAAACCAGTCGCTTGTTGTCGTGCTTCTCATTAATTTTTTATCCTGTACAATCCTTTAGGTGTTCAAGTCATGCAAATTAACAGGTTGGTCTCCTGCTCAACAGGAATTGCTAGGTAAACAATAGCACGTAGTAATCAAAAGTAATTGTTAAGATTACATCTGATGAAAACATCGTAGGTACCTCGGAGATCAATATAAAGTTCAATTTATTTGATGCTCCTGTGAGAAAATTAAGCAGCAAGCTGATTGTTCAGACTTAATGACGGAAAAACTTTCTCCGAATATTAACTCCGGATTACCTTTAAGTGCTGAATATCTTGTTTTTGATCATGGTAGAAAATCGCTATAAGCCTGCCCTATAAAACAATGTTGATTCCTATTAAGAGATATTTTCACTCTGATTGGGTTGCAAATTTTGCCGAGATTTGATGGTTAGCTGTGGAAAACAAGACTATTATTTAAGCATGTGATTTTCCTGCTAGATTAGAATGTATTTAAACTTCCTATAAGTGCAAGTGAATTAAAAAATAGATGTTGAGGAATTTCCAGTTTGTGTTCTCTTGCAATTAGCTTACTCTACTAGTTAGATTGACTTGACTTACAAAATGGTAAAAACTTGTGCTGAAAAAGAAAAAAAAACAAGATATAAAATTTAAGTAATCATGTTCTAAGCATCAAAAATACTGTCTACAAAGGGTCCATGACTGAACATTTGAGAGGAACTTATAAGCATCTGTTAGCTTTTCAAACCAACTCCCAAACCACTGTAAGAAAATTTGTAGAAGTTTTTCTATTCTCAGCTTGTCCAAAATATTTAGAGACTTTTGACATGTATCTTCATTGGCTAATGTTGCTGTATGTTTGCTTAGCCTGCCAGCCACTTCAGTGCTGAGCCAAATCCAGATTGAAACAGAATCATCACATGACCACCCAATAACTTGTTTTTCTATCACTTCACCTTGTTTATATCTTAAATTTGTTTATAAATCACATTGTAAAACATCTTTGATTTGTTGATCTCTCAGCTTAATATTGTTATGATTGTCTGAGGGAAAAGATATACTAGTAATTTATATCCAAGTCCCAGAAGTACACAGATTGTTTATGTAAAGTTGTCCTATGTCAGACAATATCTTAGGAATGGATCAGACATGGTCATGTAATATTTAGTGAAACATTTATCTCAATCTTCTAGAATTCTACCAGGGTTTACCAGTAAAGGGTAAAAATATGTCCCAGGACTAAGCATCATCAATCTCCCTGATCTTATTCAATTTAATGGTTTTTACAAACATTTGATTTCTGTAAGTACATGGTTCCCATATTCCATCTCAAACCTAAAGAAATTAACCTACTGTTCCCACTGACAGACTGCCATGACTTGAGACTGAATCTCCAACAAATGGTGAAGTCTTATACCAGGTCGAAGAGAGATTCTATAGAAAAAAGATACTGTAGAAGCAGAAATATTTGTGGGGGATTTAATTTGGTTTATTTCGTGGTTATGATGAGAAATCCACGAAATTTAATCCCCACGAATTAAAAGTATTTAGTTGAAGAGTGTATTTCAAAATTAAAAATCCCCGAAAATTTGTCCCTGCCAATTTAGTTTTACTTTATTTTTCAGGTGAAAAGATTTGAAGATGAGAGAAGAAAAGAAATACAACAGGTAAAATTTTGGCTTGAACAAAAAGTCTCTATGACTGTCTAATTAATAAAAACAGTATTCGAAATATGACACCAGCTCGATGCCTGTGGCTTTTTAAAGGCTTGGGGCATGTAAAATGTGTGTTGTTGAATGCCTGCCTGGCTTGTGAAATTATTAGAAATCTAAACTAATGCTTGTAAAATTTGCTGTAACATAAGTTGAAGACTGTAAAATAATTCTTTGGTCTTTTACTTTTGTTGGGATTTAATTCTATCAACAAACAAACACTTCTTACAACAAGCACATAGCTGAAAGTTACCGTACTGACACAAAAATTGTTCTAGTGAGAATTATATGTTGCTGTAGAAGCCATGCATATTAGACAGGAAGCAATCTTTCCATAGCATGATTTTTGTTGGTATTTTATGATCTCCATCATTTATTTTTCATGATTTTCTGAAGCAAGTGTTTCATTTTCATTACAATCACTTCATCTAAAAACCAACACACTATTAAATAAGAGGATTTTATGAGAATTTAACCTAGTTTAGCCCATTGTTTTCCTCCAAGCTTTACATCCATGTTGCATTATGTCTCAGTCTAGGGATTTTATGTTCGTTCTACCATGCAAGCAGGCTCTTTTGATAATTAGTGGCTGAATTATTAATGCTTGCCTTCCAGAGAAATATATCATACAACCATTTTGTCATAATTGCCTTCATCATTAGTGCTCACAATGAAATAATTTGAAGAAACCAATTTGTCACTACTAGGTGGCGCAGTCTATGGTTTTGTTTATGCTGTCGTAATTGCATATTTTGCACATTTATTTTTGGGCTGAACAGCAAAAGGCAATTAGATAATACAGGTTTTAATTTTATAAAGATTGATCGCCAAGCCTTAAATCCTCAGCTCAATCTATGAGGTTTTATGGTCTTTTAAAGGATATAATTCATTTAGACTAAACAGTGTTTGTTTGCTTTTAAATGCCGAAACAGCAGTATATTTTTTTCTTGATGTGAATAAATGACTCAGTTTTGTAATAGAATTGATGAATTTCCTAGATTTTGTAGTTTTATAATAGATTTTTTCATTTCTTCAGATATTGGCAATAGTCAAATCAATTTAATGTATGTAGCTCCGATTTTAATTGTGTTTAGACATGTTATTGGTTGTTGAAAAGTAAAGTTGTTTTTCAAGGCTGCTTTTCTTTTCTCTCCTCTTCAGAGAACCTGATTCCGTTCAAAAAGACCATAATGCTCTTTCAGTTGGTTCTTTGTTGTTTTGTTGCATGTTTTGCAATCTGTATTATAAGTGGTAAAGAAAATAAATTTCCTAGCTCTTAAATATTTCTTTTATAATTCGATCAAACACAAGGTGCCCTGAAAATAACTAGTATTATAGATGATATTTTAGCACAGTTTTAACAGAAATTGTTCAGTTTACAGATCACTTAAATCCTGTTTAGTTTGCCAAATTTTAGAAGTACATACAACCCCAATTTGAAAAATTGTACAACTGCTATAGAATACAAATACAACAGAAGCCTTTTCCATGTTTTTTGCATGCAGATCTGTTAAAGTGATCATATTATATGGTTTCTATTATAGACTTATTGACAAGCCGGTTATATATAGGATCATGATTGTTTTTATTGAAAGATGTTGCAGATGAATTATTTGGCAACGTCTACTAAAAACATGTTACTGGTATTTTTGTGTTTGATAGCTTCAACTTTGATGTGTGTCTTAAAACTTCCTGTGAGCGTATTCTTGAACTCCCTTCAATAAAACCTTCAGAAAAATGAAGATTTTTTTTTTAAGGAAAGGGGGAGGGTCAGTGTAAGGGATGGTAACAAAGGATAAGAATATTCTGTGAAAGTTTTAAGTGCCCTCTAAAATGGTGCATTACTGTAAAAAAAATGTATACAATCTAATGATGTGGTCAGACATTAAAATATTTTAGGTTCTAAGACACAAATGTATGCAACACAAAAGCAAACTTTATACATTTTTGCGTAAGTATTAAGCTAAAAGTGTCTGATGCATTGTTTTCTAAGGGAGATAATTACTTGAGATAAATTGAGTTATTTTGGACAAAGCAAATCTTTTACTCTTCAACAAAGATGTCTTCAGTCTGGTCAGACATACTTAACAAGCAGAATTTTGTTTGTAAGAAAACCAAATTAAGTTTCGAGATGTTTCTCAATTTCTAAATCCATTCTTGGCATGTTTCTTATGTCATGTGTGCATTACAGTTGTCCTCATTGGTTATTTTCTGTTTCATACCATTTCTTGTTATTTTGGTTGGACTGAAACTAATTCAGAATCTGGAACGAATTCAGCAGTTCTTTCTATAAAGTTGTGTGCTTGATACCAGTATACAAAAATGACATGACAAACGACTATGCTTTCAGTTGCTATGCCAACTCAATAAAAAAAGTTGATATATTCATAAAACAAGAGTAATGTCCCAAACTTGTATTAGAAGGGAATCAGTCATAGAGATATATTGCCAGGCAAATGCATTTTTCATGTGCATAGAGGGGTCAGGATCAATGGGAGACTCCATAATGGAATATATGATCCAATATCCGAGTCTAAAAAGGGTGATTTTATGGTCATTTTGATTAATGAAATGTAATTCTTGTGTGACATTCAAATTAGGTTTTATTCCATGATTCTCTCCATGTTTAATTAATGGGACCAGTCCATTGATTTTAACCCAGTTAATTCCTTACAAATCAATGTAAAATACTGTTTGGTGTCATTAAAATTTGATGAATAGCTTAATTCAGGATCAGGAAATAGTATGTCTTGATTTTTCCTTTTAGAATTATCTGTTAGCAAAATACAGCTGCTTGCATCTTAAGAAATTTTAAGTTTATAGCGGTAATGGGGATGTCTGTAAACTGGCTGTAAAGTATAATGACAAGTTAAATTGTTTTCTCGAAATCATTTAAAAATGTCTGATTTGTACATTGATACAATTAATGTTTTGAAAGTTTATATTATATTTCTAAGAGGCATGCTATAATATGTCTGGTCCATTGGCTTTACATTTGTCCGTCCCAATTCACCTTCATTTATAAGGTAATTGTCTATTTTGCAAGCAATGGAGGATGTTGTTTTCTGGGCATGTTTTGTTTAAATTATCTACTGTTCATTATGATACATTGATTGATATTTAGCAAAATGATC
Source organism: Arcuatula senhousia (assembly GCA_963971305.1). NCBI lineage: Eukaryota > Metazoa > Mollusca > Bivalvia > Mytilida > Mytilidae > Arcuatula > Arcuatula senhousia. Next base: position 47,352,553 of record OZ020309.1, on the reverse strand, counting down.
CCACCAAAAAAAAAGAAAAGAAAAAAGATTTAGAAATTATGGCAGTGTCTCGTAAATGTGTAATGCTATATCAAGGATACCATATTTGTATCTGTCATATTACAAATACTTCAGATCCCCATGAAACTTTGTACATGAATACATTATCTATGTTGAGTTTTGAAAGACCCAAAGAAGAAGGTTCATGTAAGAATTCTAAAGAGCAAAAAAAAAGACAATAAACACAAATAACAAAGACTTCAGGCTCTTAAAAGAGTAGGCTGGTCTGAAGGGTGGCAACACACCAGTCTTGCTTGATAATATGAGTAATATGTCTAGAAATGATTTGCTTATGTTTCATTGACTTATTTTACATTTTGTAAGCATTGCTCAGTGCCTTTCTTTTATTTCAGATAGAGAAAGAAAGAAAGAAAAAGAGAGGAAGACCTGTTAAGTCACCTTCAGCAGTATATACAGGTATAAAAAAAGATTCAGAATTGTCAAAGAAAATCAAAACATTTAATGCAAAGCTGACAGGAACTTCATAAGGTTTTTTCATCTGCTTTGTCTTTGTGTCATTCAGAAATTCAGACGTCAAACTCTCTGATGAAACAAACTAATATATCAGGCTTGAAAATGAAGTCAAACATGAGTAAGAATGTTTTTTTCATATTTTTCCCTTAGCCTACAGGCTGTGTAAGATAATGTTTCCTTCTTTTGTTTTCAACATGAGTTGACAATGTAATGAGTGCCAATTTAATGTAAAACAAGCCCAGCATTGGCTAATTTACTGACACTGCATGCTTAAGATAGCATTTTAATTGCTCATTAGAAATTGTTTTTCTGGATCTGCAGCAATCAAGGGAATTTTTCTATAACTTTGTGACATTTACACTTCAGAAGCCAAGGATAGGGGATGGTTAGGCGTGATTTATGGCTTATTAAGAAGCATATAAATTGATTGTACATAACATGTCTTCATTCTTGTATTTTTACAGATTCTCCAAAGAAATGTGGAGTTTGCCAGAGATTGGTTAAAGATGACAATTCACCAAATTCCCCACACATGTGTTCAGATCCTAGTCATCGATTTGAATGTTTCCAACATCGTCGTGTCCACAGTGTCAGCCATCTTGAAAACACCGCCCGATCGCCAGATTCACCCAGATCCTTATCCTGCACACCTTCACGAGCAGCACCATCTTCTGCTGTGACTTCCCCTGTAAACTTTTACCTTCCAAACCACAGTCCAAGAGTTTATGCACCTGTCATTCCACTAGAGTTAAAATCCCTTGGAAATTCCATAGACTGTCACCATAGTAACCTTATGAAAACTCTTGCTTGTGTTCACGACAATACCTCACGGACCTCTTCTTTGTCTTTCGAATCTGAGCAGTCAATGGAATGTCAAGGTCACAGTGACCTTGTCCCTCCCAGAGGTGACGAGGTGGCCTACTGTAGTAATTCTAGTGCTGTTTCCATGGTTTCTGATACATCACCTCCATCGTGGAATGCCAAATCTGAAGGGCGTTGTCATTCCAGGTTAAAGGTAAGTTGTACACAAAGATAAACAAATAGGCATTTCATTGTCAAAAGTCAGAAAGGGCAAGGACAAAATCAATCAACACAAACAAAAACAGCATGAAGAAACAGGCAGTGCGAAAAACAAAACAAAAAAAACCTAACAGCAATCAGCAAACCAAACTCAAGTTGTAATGAGAGTTCTACACTTAAAGATAATGTGTTTAAAATATTTAGTATACACATTCTACAATGGTTATTTTGAGAAGACAAAACATTTATTTGTCTGTAGGAATGCACTTTTAGGGTATATATAACAGTTTCTTGATTATGCATTAGAATCCTGTCATGTTAACACGATTATGTCTACTAAATAACACAGAACTCAATTTAAACCTAACTTTCCCACTAAGTAATTGACAATTTTGCTTCATTACATTTTTTGTACCAAATTTGGTTTACAGCAAGAAATAGAGTTTCATGATAAAGAATGAAATTGTTCTGTTTGGTTGTGTTATTGATAGCATTACCATGAAATTTTGAATTAAGATGGTGCATGCCGATAGTATATCTCTTGATGAGACTGATATTAATGCATTTTTCTTGTTTCGTATTTTCAATAAAAGTAACGAAACTGGTAATTAGTTTCCAAATAAGACATGGTATCTTTCTATTGATCAGTCCTGTCCATGTTAACTTCATTATAGCTGTGTAGTAATCGGAAGAAAAGATGTTTTCCAGCTGATTAAACCTCCATCATTTCAATCCTATTATAAAGATTTCTAAACTTTTTACGATAAAATGTAATACTATTATATAGTGATGATATTTAAAACAATGAATGATCTGATTACTAGGATGAGCATTTTTATTGAAGAATTTATTGTACCGTTGTTTCAGCGAGGGTTCTAAATTTCAAGGTTTGGTTTAGGATGTCAGCCTACCAGACATATTATTTCTGCACTTACCAAATGGCTTGTAATTTCAGTTTGATACAACACATATAAATGTCACAGTTTTATTTTCGAAAAACATTAAAAAGGACTAAAATATTCAGAATTTTTTTATTATCAACCCGTCAATGCAATGACTTTGTTTTGGTTTATGGTAAAAATCTAGTATTCAGAATGTAAAAGTAAGATATTTCATTAAAAGAAAATACAACAAAAAGTCTTTGATCATTTCTCTGAGAAAATAAAGTGGCTCCCGCAGGGTTAAAAACGACCTGCGACCTGAGGGCTTTTTAAGAGCGAGTTCCGACCTACACTTCATAAAATTGACCTATGCCAAAAAACGGCCTGCGACCTTCGCTAAAATATGCCTTTTAAAAGCGACCTTGTGACCTCAGGCCCCTTTTAAAACCGACCTTGCGACCTGAGGTGGGTACCCTGCAGGAGCCCCAATAAAGAAAGAGCAATTATTAGATTCTTATATAAATTGTACATTTTGAAAATCTGAGTAACACCTTTTAGATAAGTTTCCAGTTTTTACATTTCATCTTTCAAAAATGACTTGAGTATATTTTAGGCCTGTGGAATTTATTGCCTTAAATATAGCACATTTCTCAATAGTAAATAGCATGTCAGAGTTTTATATGGTGTGATGTATCATGGCTTTACATAAGAGACAGTCTGCCTTGTCGTGCCATAGATTGTTGTCAAAGTTATGGTGGTTTGATAGAATATAATACTAACCAGATATGGCTCGTTTGAGTGAATAAATGAGGAGTGGAATTGCCTATCAAACCCCAAGAAATATTTCATATTTTATTATCGCCCAGGGATTACTTAGCCTTCCTGTAAAATTAAGTAGAGTTGTCATATAGTATACAAGTTTTAGATGAGTTAGGCGATTAGAAACTTCATATCGCCAATTTGGCGTTGTAATCATAGTTTATAACTAGGATATTCTGAAGAATGGAATAAATTGGATAATATACTTATTAGCCATTTTTAAGCCAGGGGTGAAAATGTCATCATTTTGTCAAATTATATTATCTTGGTCAATTGTTTAAGTGGGATATGGTAATGGAGTTTTACTAAGGAGAGGATTGCTAGTTTTATTTGGTCATTATAGAAAATTTGATATCTTTCTTCATACATTGATGTCCCCTTTCATCAGTAATATCCTGAGGATGTTTATACTAATAAGAGAAGTAGGTTTCCATGTAATGGGTGATACAATTTATCTAATGGGATAATGAATGGATAGAAATTTAGCTATTGTTGAGGAAATTAGTTTTCCTTGAGGAGAAGTGTAAACACTTAAGGAGAAAGGGAATAGAATTATATGACAGGTGAAAGCCACATTTTTGTGGATGTCTATTTCCTGTTGTTGCATGATAAAGATCTTGTAAGAATTAAACAGTCAAAAACTAGAAAAAGTCTATTTTATTAGAAAAGATTGTTCAATAATATGAAGTGAAATCCTATTTTTAAGAAGGCAGATGTTTTTTTAAATTGAATAATGAAATAACAGGGAAATGACTATGTATGAAAGCACAATACAAAATTGTGAAATTTTCAGATAAAATAATCAATGATATATAATAAGAAATTATATGATATATTTCATAGGTTTTGAATTCATGTTAAAAAAAAACTTTTTCAGAAGTTATGTGCTTAGTCTGCAGACAGCAGGGTTCCCAGGCCATCCTTGAATTCAAGAAAACCTGGAAAAGTCCTTGAATTTCATTTCAATGCTCAAAAAGCTGGAAAAATCCTTGAATTTTATCAAATATCCTTGAAAAACCTTGGAATTTTGTAATATGCAGATTTGTTGACAGTTTGATAAAAAAAGGCTGAAAAATATTGGATCTTTAAAAATTTTGCGGACTATTTTAATCCTTGAAAATGACATCAATACCCTTGAAAAGTCCTGGAAAAACTCTTGAATTTTGTGACCAAAAAAAATGGGAACCCTGAGACAGGTGCCATAAGTCATGAGTAAATCTCTTTGGGTTCCTGTATATATATCTTTATTCTCATAAGCAATTCATACACAAAGGTATAAGCAGTATGAAACAGTTGATACCACTGCCAACTTCTCTTTTGTTTATTTTGACCCTGCCTGTATTTTATCAACTGTTCAAAAATATTTCTTGATCAATGGCATTCCAATCAGCATATACATACATGTACATCTGACACAATTTTTAGAAACAATGCTTTCTAAATAAACTAGATGGAGCCTTCCCCGGAAGGCATATGTCGCCTGTGTATCTATATTTGTTCGCCAAACAGGAACTGGTTAATTTTCGGGCATTAAATCGCCTTACACCTTATAGTACTATGCTATAAAGCTACATACCAAATATCAAGAGGCTGCAGCATATAGTTGCCTGGAAAACTGTGATGAAAATTTGGCATCTATGTCCATTCTATATAAAATGTTAAGTATTCGTCAAACAGGAAGTAGTTATTTTTCGGGCATAAAATCACTTTACACCTTATAGTACTATGCAATGAAGCTACATACCAAATATCAAGAGGGTGTGGCATGTAGTTGCCTGGAAAACTGTGACGAAAATTTGGCATCTACGTCCATTATATATAAAACGTTAAGTATTCGTCAAACAGGAAGTAGTTATTTTTTGGGCATAAAATCGCTTTACACCTTATAGTACTATGAGATGAAGCTACATACCAAATATCAAGAGGCGGTGGCATGTAGTTGCCTGGAAAACTGCGACGAAAATTTGGCATCTATGGCCATTATATATAAAACGTTAAGTATTCGTCAAACAGGAAGTAGTTATTTTTGGGGCATAAAATCGCTTTACACCTTATAGTACTATGCAATGAAGCTACATACCAAATATCAAGAAGCTGTGGCATGTAGTTGCCTGGAAAACTGCGACGGAAATTTTTGTGACGCCGCAGGACGAAGGACAAAGGACGCAGGACGACGACGCAAGACTACGGATAGTGCCAAAGTAACCCCTATATGTCGCTTCTGCAACACGTTGCAGGCGACATAAAAATGACAGACTTTCCCCAAATAACCAACACAATAACTCTGCTATAGAATGGATTACATGTCATCCATCATACTTATTTCTCTCTGTATGACAATCCTCCAGAATACCCCAGGATCTGACCACGTCCCAGTCTTCTGTATGGGATCAAAACTTGTCCTTGGGCCTTTAAATTGTTCTGTGATGGGATAATTGAAGTTGTGAGCTCTGGGAAATCATTAGCATCATTTGAAGCTTGGAAATGTTAAAATGATGAGGAGATTTTTTGTTTGAGTGATGATTCCATTGATTTGTATTAAGACATGTAAAAAAATGATGTATTTGTCTTTTATCTTTCCTTAATACTGACAGGGACTTGACTAGATGGAGCTTTTCATACCATCTTCCTTTTGTTAAGGCTGTTTACAGAGGTTAAAGTATTGAAGAACAATGCATCTAACTTTGAAAGCATCTTGTTGCCTTTGTTAAGTTTTAGATTCCGAATTGACAGTGTTAAATAGAAATGCTGTACAGTAAAAACTTAGTGCTCACTCATCACAAAATTCATATACCCGGTAGGTGTTTCTGTTAAGATCAAATTTCCTTTTTCACATATATTAGGATCAAAATTCCTTTTTCATATTAGACCAAATTTAACAACAATTAATACAATTGTGATTTTTTTTACACTTGGTTTTTTTTTGCTTGTTTGTAAATCATCAATGTTTTAATCCTGAAATAAATTATTCCACATCTTTAGAAGGTTTTTATTCCTTCCACACAAGCCAAAACTTATTTCCAACAAAATTCCATGGAGTTTTATAATGGATCCAGCATTAATTGAATATTTTTAATTTGTGATTCAATCAAGCGGAAGTTTATTACCGATTTCAGGTAAAAATCTGCAATAATCTTATTTTCACAGCAGGAATTTTTAGATGAATAAGAATAGAAAATCATAAAAGTACATGAGCTCCATTTACATTGATCAAGTCCAAGGTTATCTAAACAAAAGATGTCTGTGTCATGTTCTGTTACAAGTGAAATATAAACTTTATATGGTTTACATGAAATTTGATTCTTTATTTGGTTGTAAAACACATTTATGTCTTGAAGGTTATGTAATTCATTGACTAGAGGGTATCATTTCACCCTAAGAATTTGAAGATGCGTGTCAATATCTTTTATCATTGAAGATCCATAATAATCTGACATATTTAGGACTACATGTGTGTATGTCTGTCTCTTTGTCTGTTCAGATTCACAGTAACTCTGTTGTCTGTGTGTCTGTCTGTTTTCTGCTTCTTAATGTCACAATTTATTCTGTTCTGTTACGTTTAAAAAAAAAAACTGTATTATAGGCCAAGAATAAGATGTCTGAAACGTGAGCAGTTTTTTTTTTTAAATTCTCTATAGAAATATTTTGCTCCGTCAGTTTTCCCCTAGGAATCTATAATGGTATGGTATCACTCATTCCAGAATAAATTGAGATATTTTGTTGACATCAGTAATTTAAATAAGTACAGTTGTAAAACAGATGTTGGTAGAATTTAATTAACAATGGTTTTATAAGAATGTTAGAAGACATTGACAAATTTCTTTCGGAGGATAGAATGTGTTAACCAGCTTGTTCTAACAGTCTGCTCCAGCTATTAAGACATTTGTTTTCCCATCATTTCCCATTAATGTTTTAAGTCTCTGCTAATGCTGTTTGGTCTGGAAACAGACTAAACATCTTCCAAATCAGAAAAGATGAGAAAAAAACTGAGAGGGTGAATTTGTTGTATCAAAGGCTTTACAGCATTCCTGTAAATGAATGTTTTCACTGTCTTAGTAATGATAATGTAATTGCTGGGAACACTGCTTAGGTCTAGATAATCATACAATATGTTTTTTCCATTGTTACAAAGGGATGAAAGTCACTTTTATGATCTGTTAACATGAAAGGTATTAGCAGTATCTCTGTTTGATCAGAAAACCTGTTTTACTAAACCTATGAGCTGAAAATTGAAAAATACCTGAAAATGCAACAGCTTTGAAGATGCATAGATACAACATGCCATGCTATTTATCATTGTCTTCTGGCATGCATGTGCACTTTTCACATGATTTGCCTCTGGATTTGAGGAGTTTTGATGTTTTATGTTACTTTTTTAATTAAATGATGGATAAAGCCAAAATATTGGTGACCTGCATGTTTACATATAGCTACATGTATGCCAGTTACCACACTTTTTGGTTGAAAAATGTAAAAAATACAGGCTTTGGTGAGTACAGTGAAACCTACTTATACCAAAAGCCTGTCTAAATCGAACTGTTTTTTTTTAGAACTTGTATATTACCTACCCAAGGTAGTGGTTTTCTCTGGGTACTCTCGTTTCCTCAACCATTTAAACTGACCACCTTATGTGGCCCGGGTGCATCAACACACACACACATAAAACACTTGTCTAACAAGAAGATTCTGGATTGGTTGACAGCTTTCATATTTACTTTTTAAAGCATAGAAAATTGTTTAATTTCGTCTGAATAATTGAATTGTTGTGCTGCAGATAAAATCTTATTAGAGACCTTCAGATCCATTTTATAGATCCTTTTAATCTGTCATCGTACTATACATGGATGAGACCTGTCAAAAACATATCCTTTTTGGGGACACTTTTCATTTTATGAAGTGTTTGGGTTTTTTCTCAAGCTCAGCAGTGAATATGTGCTGGCGGCTGGTTGGCTTAATGGATATTCCTGTCCGTCTTCCGCATGGATGAATTATTCAGACTAATCAATTTCACCAATATTAATAACAATATTGGATCGTAGGAAAGGTCCATATGGCATTTATGGCTTGTTAAATTCTTAGTTAAAGCACTTTGGTGTTTTGTGGCTGTCATTGAAACCTATGCATTGCAATCTTTAACGAAATCTTTTATCCTTAATGAAATAATATTCAGCATAAAACACATAGAATGACTGTGTTGCCATCGACTCTATTCAAAATGGACCACAAGTTTCTAGAGCAGTAAAACACTATCTGATTTTCTGTTTGAATTTTTACTTGCCCACTGGGTATATTAAAATTCTCTATTATGATTTGGGTTCTGTTTATGATGGGAAATCATGCAAGTTTTCTCTTTTATTATTGAGGTTGTAATTGAATTGTTTTGATATGAAATCTTGATCGCTCAAACTTTATGTCTGTTTTGTTACTTCAGTACCAGTTGATTTTTGTGATACAGTCAATCTAAATAAGAATTTCCTTAGATTCTATCCAATATGTTTTAATAATACAGCTTTGTATGTTAGTATATGTATATAAAATTAATAACTGGAATAAGCAATTAAGATTTTATTAATTGTTTCTGCATGTGCCTTTAGGTTTGTCATGAATAAGATATGGCATTTATTTTGTCATCCAACATAACATTTTCATTTTTTAGCAGGAGCTTCAAATGTCGTAGAGAGTTCCTTATAAATCCTTTAGAATGTGTATATTAAAATCTTATTTCTGTCATGACTGTTGCTATAAACCGTAATATTGTTTGCAAAATTACAAAAATCATACAATGAAGGGTTCTTTTTAAAAGTATCCAATTTAAGTTGAAATATTGATGTTCTATTTTGATGTTTTCTAAGATAACTGTTTTGTAATTTCAGTGTTGTCCTACCAATACAGATACCACAAAATCAGTCAGCTCCACAGAAAGTAGCCACAGTGGCTCTAGTGGCATGAGTAAGTCATTTTCTTGAACTAATTTCATGGTGCTTGTACCAAAGTTGCCATTACTTGTTGTTCTTAATGATTGGCCATTATGAAGCATAACAACAATCTGATCTTAACCTTTTATTGCTGAATACAAGCTCAAAACAGGGCCAATTAAATAAATTACAAGCACGTGGTCCTAAAAGAAAAACAGCCTAAATTGAATTCAACAATATTTTTTTCAATTTGTCTTTGATTTTATTACATGCCCCTGTCTTCCTAAATGTTTAACTCTCATAACTTTGGTCATTTTACTTTAATATTTCTACAACAATTTGCCATCAACAACAAGACCATTATTGATCATTGAATCTAACCACTGAATGTCTTGTTTATTTACCCCTAAAGTATCATAAAGTGTGACTTATCCTCCTTTTACAACCTTAGTTTAATACCTTATGGTAGAACACAGACATCAAAACACTGTCTCAATCACATTAATATTACATCATAATGTCTTTCACTAGACACTGCTATACCAAGTTTCATTAGAATCTGATGTTTTGGACATTTAATAGATCTATGGGGACTGGTAGCCTATGATTATATTGATGGGAACAGCCTTACAAATAATAGGGTTATAGGATGTGATTGATCAGGATATATGGGAAATACCATGATGGAATAAGACAAGAAGAAAATGGATACCTTATAACAAGATTCCTTAAAAAAGATTTGTACACTGATTTCTTAAGGTCTTCTGAGGAAAACAGAATGCAGATTGAATCTGGCATAGATGCATACTAATTTTTGTTTTGACAATTAATCTACAGAATCATTTTTAATCATTCATTCAAAGATAAAATTTTAAATCACAGAATATAAAAAAGGTGTTTTTCTTCATACATGCATTTCACAAAGGTGTTAAAATCGGACAACAAATTTATTTGTTGTTGCTACTTTGTCATTAAGTGAGGAAATGCATCTTAATTATGATATCAGGTTACTGTAATGCAGTCTTCGAAATTGGCCACAGGCCACAAGCCATGGCTAGTGAAAATGCTTGAGGGCCTGTAGAAATGGCAACAACAAGCCAATGTTGTCTTTACAAAATTTTTCAATAATAAGTTGTCGGGCCTGTGGATCAAAATTTATAGCGCGAAGACTGGTAATGATAACATTAGGGATACAATTGCCTGTTATGATGTAACTTTGATATATAAACTTTAGTAGTATCAATTTTGGTATAGGATAACATGTACAAGCTATGTGAGGGTCAGAGAAGTCATGAATGTAAGATCCAAAATTTTGTTGATTCAGATATAAAGCAAAACAAATTGTTTTCTACTGCCAAATTTGAGATGAGAACAGTAAAATGCTTTGTTTTGAAGAATTTAAAGAGCTTGTCTGTTACTTCCTTTGCCAAATTTGTTATCGATAGAGATATTCGTTTCATAGAAGATAATGACCTACATACAAATATTTTGGAACTTTCTTTTTCATAAGTCTGATAATTAGGGTGACAAATCATTGAACATCTAATGCTAACTCCATTAAACCTTCCTGCACTTGTCAATTACAGTTCTATATTAGGTCCTGATTGCAGCTATGTCCTCTGTACCCTGTTGATATTGTCATGTGGATTATAATTAAATTTCTCCTCGATAATTATATTATCCATTAAAGATGTATGCACATCAACACCTTCCGTGTATAGGCTGCGCCTTCTATAGACTGGACACGATATCCTAATTGAACTAGAGAAAGCCATGCAGAAAACACTAATTAGATTATTGTTTTATTAATTTAGTATCATCAGTCTTTCTGGTCAATATAGGTTGTTGTAGGGTATTGATTTCTATGCTGGGCATTGATCATTTAAGCTGTCTTCTGATCAGAGAAAACAAGTTTTATGACAATAAAAATTACTTGTTACTGATTTCAATTGTTTTCATGGACTTGAACTAGAGAATGTTTTATCAGTTGGAGTATTCCATGCCATATTTCCAATCCATGCTGTTAAAAATTCATCTCCTCCCACTCGTCCCCTCAACCAAAAACTGGTAAAAAATTCTCAATATTTTAGGCATTAAATGATGAATACTGAACATTTTTTTCTCAAAAACAACTGAATACATCTATTTGATAGACGGAATGTGCACTATCAGTCTTGGGTCCCATATTGTTGGATTTGATTTCAAGTTTTTCTCTCACCTACACCCTGTTTAACAAAATCTCACCATTTTTGAATGGGATATATTTTTTCTTAACAGGGCATTAACAAAGTGGAATCCTTATTAGTGGTTGAACCTCTATATATTCATGATTTTTTTTTCATCTTCCAGGAAGCTTACAAAGTGATAGCCCTATGAGTGGGAAGAGTTCTGTATCCATGGAGGACAATACCCTGAATGGTGCTTCCTGTCCCATAGCTGTCAAAGTCCATACTGATTTTGTCCCAGGCAAAACTGATACAGACTTTCTTAAACTCCAGGTAAGCTGGTCTTTTTCCGATTCTTGAAGGTTGACAATGATTCCAATACACATTTCTTATAACCCATGGGGAGAAAATGAATCTTTGAAATGTTATAGGACAGTTAAAACATCCTGAAAGAAAAAATGTAATAACATTTTTATTGTAAATACATGGAAAAGATAAGTCATTTATTTCAGTAGTCGCATAGATTTAAAGGATTAGTGTTTGTTAAAAAAAAATGGTGAAATCTAAATCACAAGTTGCATATTTTCTTTGATTTCTCCTCTGACTTTACTTTTGATTTTTTTTCCAGAAAGGAGATATAATCTTTGTACTGAGCAAGACCTCTAGTGGATTATGTTGGGGCAGTGTTAATGGGAGAAATGGATGGTTTAAAGCGTCCCATGTAGAATTACTGGAGCACCATCCAGGACCAGCACAAATGAAAATATATGGACATAAAAATAACACCAAGAGATTTAAACCAAAGAATGTGTCAGAACTATTACAAAAACTTGGGCTACAGGTATTAATAGTGTGATGGATAATCAATTTTCTGCTTTAATTGAAGGTTGCAAAAAAAAATTAACAATGTACAGCGTTTTATAATGTTTCATTGATAAAGCTAGTAAAAACACAGACAAAAAATCTTCTTCTTAAATTGAAACATCACATTTCCCTGTTTATGTACAACCAATGTTGTTTGTAATAATTATTAAAAACCTAGGAATATAGCTCCTTTAAAAAAGTTAGTGTTCTAAGGGGTATAACTCAATTCATTTTGTTGTACTTTTCAGCATCTGGAGGATGTCTTTGTTCAGAATGGATTTGATCATCTGGAAAGTTTTGTTGAGTTAGACGAAGATGATTTGAATGCTTTACATATATCAGACCAACAAGAGAGGACTAAGCTTCTAACCGCAGCAGACTTTCTCTCTGATATAGTTGGTAAGAAAACATGTAGGAAAACGACTGCAAAATTTCGCCGTATTATGGCGATGTCGTTGTCGTTGTCGTCTGTAGACATTTGGTTTCTGTGCCATAACTTGAGTAAATATTGACCGATTGTTATGAAATTTCGATATGATGTTTGTTACCACTTAAGGAGGGTTGGTATTGTATTTGGGGTTTGTGGCCCCTACCATTTTAGAAAAAAGGGCCAAAAGGGGCTAAAACGAGTGTATTGACAAAACTGTTGTAAAATGTTTATTATTCATTTGATTTGGAAAATTCTTTTTTAATTAAATTCCTCATTAAATTCTGTCAACTAAATGTGTCAATGGTTTTAATATATATTGCACCGTTACATTGCTACAGGGGGCCAAAAAGGGGCCACACCCCAAAAATCGACTTTTTTATTTGTGGTCCGATTTTGAAAATCTTTTTTTCATTGGAATCCTTGTGAAAATCAGATTTGCAATATCTCTAACCATTTTCGAGAAATTAGGGGTCAAAGGGGCAAAAAACGCCATTTTTATCAAAAGTTTGTCTAGGTAAATAAATTTAGCTGTAGTGGACCAGCCAACTGTTATGAAGTTTTAATATAATGGTTATGTTCCAGACCGTACAGGTATTCAGACCGTACGCATACGGTCCGGACCGTACGAGTATACCTATATGGTCCGACCATACGCGTACGGTCCGACCGTGCAAGTATACCCGTAAGGTCTAAAGCGAGCTGGACCATACAAGTATTCAGACCATATAGGTATTTCTCTAAATTTGCATTTATTCATATAATATTAGGAAATAAAAAAAAAATAAAAAAAACGAAAAGAGGAAAGCAAACTTAAAATAATAAGACGAACAAAATTAAACTAAATTCAGAATTTGTAAATAGCTGAAATATATATAGAAGGACGATAGGTGTCAGATAAATGTTGTTGGATTTCACCGGTATAAAGGGTCCACAAAAATGTCAGACTTCGTGAAAATCATTCTAAAATTATATTCAGTAAAGTAAAGTTTGAGAATGACGACAATACATATAACTTATATCTGTAGAAAGTAAAATCGGCTGCATATAATATAAAAAATAAGAGTTCTATGGAACTTTTTTTTGTTAAAAAGTAGGTAAATGTTTTGGGAAAACAGACGGACGAATGGCTTAAACATATTGCCGAAATCGTTGCTGAATCACCCTCCCCAAGCACGTCTCTTTGTCTTCTCACGGGTAAACAAATGATTGGAAGGTCTGTCGACTAAAGTTCTTATTTGTATTCCTCAAACTTCTCCTCCCAAATTTCAATGACTGTTTGAGTTGTTACAACTGACGTATATAAGTACTCACTTCTATTTCACAACACTAAATTGATTTTAAATATTGTGTGAACTCTGTACAAAAAATATACAAGTTAAATATAATAAAAATTAATGCATTATTACTGGGTCGATATATATCTTATTGAATATTGATCTAGAAGATGCAAGTCAGACCGTACGCGTGCGGTCCGACCGTACAGGTATTTTGAAAATAAACTCGTACGGTCTGGACCATACGCGTACGGTCTAAATACGCATACGGTCTGGAACAGTTATATCCACTCAAGGAAGGTTGATACTGTAATTGGGGTTTGTGGCCCCTACGTTTTAGAAAAAAAGGGCCAAAAGGGGATAAAATGGGTGCATTGACAAAAATGTTTTAGAATGTTTTTTATTCATTCGATTTTGAAAATTCTTTTTTTGTTGAATTGCTCATTGAATTCGGTCACATAACTGTGTCCATGGTTTGAAAATATATTGTACCTTTACATTGCTGCAGGGGGCCAAAGAACCAAACATGTCAATTAATATAAGACTTTTTTATTAGATGCTATTGTAAATATATATGTGTCAAATGTGCATTTTAAAGTTAACCACAGGGTGCATGTGTCATAAAGCTTTGTAAGTCCACCATGGGCTGCATGTGACCAAAGCAAAAGACTATCCATATTGGGCCTCCATCGTACAGTGTTCAACATGTTGCGGTCGTATCATGCTGCGCTCGGCGTAGCTTTTTATTTTGAAAAAGTTGTACAAAATAGTTCTTTAAGCAGATACACCTTATTCCTTAAAAGTACTTTAGAAATAATTAAACCCATTGGAAGTATTTATTTTCAATATAAAATGTAGTAAATGCTAGTAAATATATCAGAAAGATGTGTTAATACAAATAATAAATGAAAGCAGTTATGACATAAAATAGATGATAATGAGATGTGGAATAAGAGTACATAACAAATGGCAGTTTAAAATCTTTTTTTTCCTTAAAAATCCACAGGGAATTATATTCAAATCCAATTGTATAAATAAACCATTTATTGACGTTTTGGCCATAGGCCTTCATCAGTTTCATAAAATAATCTCCACCACTACATTTTAGATTGTCTCTTCAGCTTGTATTTCTTTAATGTCATTGGCATTGTCATGACGTCATGGTACAATGATGTTATGACGTCAACATTAAAGAAATACAAGCTGAAGAGACAATCTAAAATGTAGTGGTGAAATTATTTTATAAAACTGATGAAGGCCTATGGCCTAAACGTCAATAAATGGTTTATTTATACAATTTGAGTTTAAAAATCGATAATGGAAGATGGCCAGCAGTCTTCAACATGACAGCTGTTGCTGCTAATCATCTTGCATTGGCCCAAGACTAAAATACAATTCATAAGATTCAATACCAATCCCCAAATTATTAATGAAAGACCCATAAACATAGAACAATTAACACAAAAAGCACAGGGAAAAACAGAAGCTATTAGTCATTTCTATTTAGCAGCAATTTACAAAAGTTTAATTGTACAAAAGAGCTTGCTTTGCAATAAACATATCTTTTCACAAGAAATGTCTCTATTCTGAATGTTCATTTTCCCTTATTTCAGTAGACCACATACCAAATGTAAATAGATACTTTATGTACACACCACCATGTGCTTCCCCAGCAGGAGAGCAGCGCTCCTGTCCATCCAGCCGTGATTCCGGCTGCTATGCAAGCTGGGAACAGATCCACAGTCGACACCAACAACAAAAATTAAATCCCCTTCAATCAAATAAGGAGAATGTATTCCCAGAAAGTGACTTTCAAGTTTCGACAAAAAAGGCCACAGAAAATGGCAAAGTTGAAAGTAATTATTCAGAGGAAGATAGAGAGGTGTTTGAATTAATCAAACAAAACTTTTCAACAGACGACAGTAACCATAGTGATACTAGTCAGAATCCTGACCTGGTTACCTGTAACTATGCAGAAAACCAAACTGGTACCAGTAGTTCAAAGACTCTTCCTCAAACACATGTCTCTAAAATTCCACCACAATCTGTGATAGATAGTAAACCTTCAAAGACATTTATACGAAAAAATGTTCCCAAGATGGGTTCTGTGGTGAGAGATACAACTAGTCAAGCCATGTCACCTCTGTGTACCACAGAATCTAAAAGACTATCAAATGAAGCTCACAGGAGAGTGTCCTCGGACAGTATCAATTCTTCCATGACAGGTGAAGGTCATCGTAGGATATTATCAGAAAGCAATAACCCACAGACACCATTACATAACCTTCACAATTATGATACTCCTAAATCACGAACATTGAATGGGTCAGTGGCTTCTAGTCCTATAACTGGATATAAACAAGTGAAAAAGTCTCTAGTAAATCTAGTGGCTTCAAAACTTGCTACAGAAGTGATAGATTTATCTCAGGAACCTTATTCTAGCCAGGTATGACAATATTTGTATTTTAACTTATTATTTCTTTGGGAGTTAAAAGACTTTAACACTTTAAGTTAAACACCAAATGGAATTCTTGTTTAACTTGTGTTCCAAGCCTTGCATAGTCAGTGGACATCTTGTTAAACAGATATTCTGACAAAAATGACGTTTAAATCTTCAACCACTTAGAGCTATAATTTAAAAGATTTATTATTTGAAAAAAATTTCCAACAAATTTCGTAGAAAATAACTTTGTCCTACACATGTTTCTTCCAATACTCAGGTTCTGTTTTATGGAATGATTTACCAACTCAATTACAGGCTATCTGTAATACAAACCTGTTTAAATTGAAAATAAAGAGTCATTTACTTCATTCTTGTTCATAGTTCTTTTTTATCTTTGTTTTTTGATCTGTGTAAACATTGACTTTTGTTTTCTATAGATGTTGTTTGCATATTGTTCATTTTTTAATGTAATTCCTATGAGGGCCTCAGGGAAGATTAGTTATTATATTGTCATGATTGTTGCATACTTTTACTTTGTAAACATAATAATATTGTAAACTAACTGTGTTACCCTCTATAAATAAAGAATTTATTATTATTATTATTATTATTATGTTTCATATATACAGGACTGATCAAAGACACTCTAGCCAAAGGTTAAAATATTGAATAAAGTAAAAGTATGAAAACCAAACAATTCAACAGAGTGAGTTTGAAATGAAATAACATGCATTCTATTTTTATATAATATACTATAGATATTGAGCAAAATGTACATTTTCCATGCTAAAAGATATTGTGTATCAAGTAAAATCTTTTTCTATTTTAGTGTGGTGCTTGTGGGATACCCCCATTGTTCATACAAAGATATGCAGATGAGTTGAGACAGGACATCAGTAGTGTAGCTATAGTACTAGACCAAATTAGAATACATCAGTTAAAAACTGCCAGAAAACCTGTGGTAAGCTATCATACATCAGTAGTGTAGCTATAGTACTAGACCAAATTAGAATACATCAGTTAAAAACGGCCAGAAAACCTGTGGTAAGCTATCATACATCAGTAGTGTAGCTATAGTACTAGACCAAATTAGAATACATCAGTTAAAAACGGCCAGAAAACCTGTGGTAAGCTATCATACATCAGTAGTGTAGCTATAGTACTAGACCAAATTAGAATACATCAGTTAAAAACGGCCAGAAAACCTGTGGTAAGCTATCATACATCAGTAGTGTAGCTATAGTACTAGACCAAATTAGAATACATCAGTTAAAAACTGCCAGAAAACCTGTGGTAAGCTATCATACATCAGTAGTGTAGCTATAGTACTAGACCAAATTAGAATACATCAGTTAAGAACGGCCAGAAAACCTGTGGTAAGCTATCATACATCAGTAGTGTAGCTATAGTACTAGACCAAATTAGAATACATCAGTTAAAAACGGCCAGAAAACCTGTGGTAAGCTATCATACATCAGTAGTGTAGCTATAGTACTAGACCAAATTAGAATACATCAGTTAAAAATGGCCAGAAAACCTGTGGTAAGCTATCATACATCAGTAGTGTAGCTATAGTACTAGACCAAATAAGAATACATCAGTTAAAAACGGCCAGAAAACCTGTGGTAAGCTATCATACATCAGTAGTGTAGCTATAGTACTAGACCAAATAAGAATACATCAGTTAAAAACGGCCAGAAAACCTGTGGTAAGCTATCATACATCAGTAGTGTAGCTATAGTACTAGATCAAATAAGAATACATCAGTTAAAAACGGCCAGAAAACCTGTGGTAAGCTATCATACATCAGTAGTGTAGCTATAGTACTAGACCAAATAAGAATACATCAGTTAAAAACGGCCAGAAAACCTGTGGTAAGCTATCATACATCAGTAGTGTAGCTATAGTACTAGACCAAATTAGAATACATCAGTTAAAAACTGCCAGAAAACCGGTGGTAAGCTATCATTTGATTGGAACATGAAAATTTTACAAAACAAAGATATACAAAGTTTGACATCTAAATCTCTAAGTATAACTCAACAATAATAGATTTATTTGAATCTATATTATTATATTTAACACTGAATAAAGTATTGAAACAAAAAAATAAGCTAATTTGTAACTATGAAAGATATTTTTAAAACCATTTCTGTTGTTGAAACCAGGACAGACTTTTGAAAGATCAGTCCGTGTTTTCCATGAACTTATGCAAGAACCTACAATTCTATATTCTGAAATTTTATTAATGTTTCTCGACTTAAGGTTTGATATTTTTTGCGATGTCAGAAATGGATATGTTTATTTTGATTCAGAGATCTTAATTTTATGTTATTTACTCTGTCTTTCAAAACATTTTAAAATTTGATAGATTTTACCTTTGTAATTTTTCAGATTCCTGCCGTGGATATAGCAGTGACATGTACCAAAGCTTGTGACCTTGACATTTCTTCTGTGGAAGGATTTTTCGTTTCTATAGGACTACCCATGTATATTCAAACTGTAAAACATCAAGGAGTTGCTTCCCTTGATCAGTTACTTACCATGTCTGACCAGACTCTTAAAGAAAGGACCAGTGCTAGTTCTCGTCACGTTAGAAGGATATCACATGCTTTAGACTGGGTCCAACGTAAAATATCAGCGTCACGAGATCCTGTTTCTGATTCTGTAGAAGATCGTGTTTGACAAAAAATAACTTTTTTTACAAAGGCTTCCATTTTTTTTTTTAACGTGATGTATATGACAATGTAACTTTTTACATATGATTTTTTTATGTGGCCAATGTAAGAATTAATGCATTCATGGTTCAATATTCAACAATTATCTTTTCATTGGTCAGGGTAAAATCCTTTGGTTGCAAGTTGAAAAAAGTCATTGAAGTGCTATAGATTGAGAATTTTGAAAAAGTTTTCAGTAATATTTTTATTAATATATGATTTTAGTTGATCCTGTTTAAAATAGAAACAATTTTATATCAAAAGTATGATTTTATTTAAAGTTTTATTTGTCAGTCAATAACCTTGGAGTTGTTTAGTCATATCAAGTAGGTTGATTATATAGTGAAGGAAAAGTGCAATGATTACTTAAGTATTCTATGTTTGTTTTATTGATATATAATGTTTTAATTTATTTTTATCTGTTTTGTATTTATTGTATAGAAGCGTTAAAAAGTGTTTTTGTAAGGTTAATGCACTGTGTGTATGAATGCATATCATGAATGGCTTGCATTGCAAGTTCATAATAGTTACATTCGATGAATGGCTTGTATTACCAAGTCTGTGCTGGTTAATTTATAAATGGTCTGTGCTAGTTTTCCTGTCTCATCTTCAAATACTTACAAAGCAAAGTTTTTAAAAAACAAAATGTTTGATGTTTACATTTTTATACGACCGCAAAATTTTTGCGATCGTATAATGTTATGGCGATGTCGTTGTCGTCTGGGGACATTTGGTTTCCGTGCGATAACTTAAGTAAATATTGACCAATTGTTATGAAATTTTAATATGATGTTTGTAACCACTAGAGGAAGGTTCCTATTGTATTTGGGGATGGTGGCCCTTACCGTTTTGGAAAAAAGGGCCAAAAGGGGCTAAAACGGGTGTATTGACAAAACTGTTGTAGAATGTTTATTATTCAATAGATTTTGAAAATTCCTTTTTTATTGAATTCCTCATTAAATTCTGTCAGCTAAATGTGTCAATGGTTTGGATGTATATTGAACCGTTACATTGCTACAAGGGGTCAAAAAGGGGCCACACCAAAAAAAATGACTTTTTTATTTGTGGTCCGATTTTCAAAATCTTTTTTTCATTGGAATCCTTGTGAAAATCCCTGCCTGCATTTTTCAATCAGATTTGCAATATCTCTTACGGTTTTTTAGAAATTAGGGGTCAAAGGGACCAAAAACACCATTTTTAAAAGTTTGTCAAGGCAAATAATTTTATACCCAAAATTAAGTTGTACTGGGCCAGCCAATTGTTATGAAGTTTTGATATGATGTTTGTAACCACTAGAGGAAGGTTCCCCCCTTGGGGTTGGTGGCCCTTACCATTTTGGAAAAAAGGGCCAAAAGGGGCTAAAACGGGTGTATTGACAAAACTGTTGTAGAATGTTTATTATTCAATAGATTTTGAAAATTCTTTTTTTATTGAATTCCTCATTAAATTCTGTCAACATAATGTGTCAATGGTTTGGATGTATATTGAACCGTTACATTGCTACAGGGGGCCAAAGACGGGCCACACCCAAAAAATCAACTTTTTAGCTCACCTGGACCGAAGGTCCATGTGAGCTATTACCATCACTTGGCGTCCGTCGTCGTCGTCGTCGTCGTCGTCGTCGTCTGTTAACAATTTTTCAAAAATCTTCTCCTCTGAAACTACCAAACAGAATTTAATGAAACTTAGTATGAATGATCCTTAGGGTGTCCTGCACCAAACTTGTGTTTTGATTTTTGATCCGTTAAAAAACATGGCTGCCGTTACTAAAAATAGACTAGGGGGGTCAGACTACTGTTTTTGGCTTATAAATCAAAAAGTATAAGAGATAGAGGAAATCTGAGGCCACGCTACTGATTCAACATCAAAAGCTCTACAAAAGTCTCCATTTGGTCAAAGTTGTCAGATGACCCCTTATAGGGGTTACGGCCCCTTGAAGGTGAAAAATAGCATTTTTTCATGTTTTTGGCCTACAGAATGAAAACTATTGCAGATAGAGATTAGCTGTTGCTTGCTTAAATGTTCAGCTCATTTAACTCTACAAAAGTCTCTATAGGGTCGAAGTTGTCAGATGACCCCTTATAGGGGTTACGGCCCCTTGAAGGTGAAAAATAGCCATTTTTCATGTTTTTGGCCTACAGAATGAAAACTATTGCAGATAGAGATTAGCTGTTGCTTGCTTAAATGTTTAGCTCATTTAGCTCTACAAAAGTCTCCATAGGGTCGAAGTTGTCAGAAAACCCCTTATAGGGGTTACGGCCCCTGAAAAATAGCGTTTTTTCATGTTTTTAGCTCACCTGACCCGAAGGGTCATGTGAGCTATTGTCATCGTTAGGCGTCCGTCGTCCGTCCGTCTGTCCGTCGTCCGTCGTCCGTCGTCCGTTAACTTTTCTTCAAAGATCTTCTTCTCTGAAACCACTGAAGGGATTGCATTGAAACTTTGTATACTTGATCTTTAGGATGTCCTCTACCAAGTTTGTGAATTATATACACGCTGACCAACCAACATGGCCGCCGTTGCTAAAAATAGAACAGGGGGGTCAGACCATTGTTTTTGGCTTATAACTCCAAAAGTATAATAGATAGAGAAAATCCGAAGCAACCTTCCTTGTTCAGCATCAAAAGCTTTACCAATCTCTCCATTGAGTCGAAGTTGTGAAACGACTTCTTATAGGAGTTATTGCCCTTTAATCATCAAAATTGACCATTTTTGCAGTTTTTGGACTATATCTTGAAAACCGAAAGTGCTAGAGGAAAAGTTAGCATTGCAGAATTGTTAAGCTCATTGAGATCTACAAAAATGACTTCAGGGTCAAAATTGTCAGATCAGCCGTTTAAGAGTTATTCCCCTTAAACTGTTTTTTCCATTTATTTTAACTGATTTTCAAAAATCTTCTTCTCTGAAACCACTGAAAGGATTGCATTGATACTTGGTATACTTGATCTTTAGGATGTCCTCTACCATGTTTGTGAATTATATACACGTTGACCGACCAACATGGCCGCCGTTACTAAAAATAGAACAGGGGGGTCAGACCATTGTTTTTGGCTTATAACTCGAAAAGTATAATAGATAGAGAAAATCCGAAGCCACCTTCCTTGTTCAGCATCAAAACCTCTACCAATCTCTCCATTGAGTCGAAGTTGTGAAACGACTCCTTATAGGAGTTATTGCCCTTTAATCGTCAAAATTGACCATTTTTGCAGTTTTTGGACTATATCTTGAAAACCATTAGTGCTAGAGGAAAAGTTAGCATTGCAGAATTGTTTAGCTCATTGAGATCTACAAAAATGATTCAGGGTCAAAATTGTCAGATCAGCCGTTTAAGAGTTATTCCCCTTAAACTGTTTTTTCCATTTATTTAAACTGATTTTTCAAAAATCTTCTTCTCTGAAACCACTAAAGGGATTGTATTGATACTTGGTATACTTGATCTTTAGGATGTCCTCTACTGAGTTTGTGAATTATATACACATCCACCGACCAACATGGCCACCGTTACTAAAAATAGAATGGGGGGGGCAGACCATTGTTTTTGGCTTATAACTCAAAAAGTATAAGAGATAGAGAAAATCCAAAGCAACCTTCCATGTTTAGCATCAAAAGCTCTTTAAATCTCTCCATTGAGTTGAAGTTGTGAAACGATGCATTATAGGAGTTATTGCCCTTTAATTGTCAAAATTGACCATTTTTGCAGTTTTTGGACAATATCTTGAAAACCGTTAGAGCTAGAGGAAAAGTTAGCATTGCAGAATTGTTAAGCTCATTGAAATCTTCAAAAATGATTTAAGCCATTTAAGAGTTATTCCCCTTTAACTGTTTTTTTTTCATTAATTTTAACTGATTTTCAAAAATCTTCTTCTCTGAAATCGCTGAAGGGATTGCTTTGAAACTTGGTACACTTGATCTTTAGGATGTCCTCTACCAAGTTTGTGAATTATATATACATCGACCAACCAACATGGCCGCTATTGCTAAAAATAGAACAGGGGGCAGACCATTGTTTTTGGCTTATAACTCAAAAAGTATAAGAGATAGAGAAAATCTGAAGCAACTTTTCTTGTTCAGCATTAAACGGTACTTACAGGAGTTATTGCCCCTTAACTGTTTTTTCTATTAATTTAAATGATTTCCAAAAATCTTCTCTGAAACCACTGAAGGGATAGTTTTGCAACTTTGTATACTTGAAAGTTTGTGAAATTTATTCAAACTTTGGCATAAGAGATCAGGTGAGCGATTCAGGCTCCTGGGAGCCTCTAGTTGTCCTACAGAATGAAAACTATGGCACATAGAGATTAGCTGTTGCTTACTTAAATGTTCAGCTCATTTAGCTCTACAAAATTCTCCATAGGGTCGAAGTTGTCAGATGACCCCTTATAGGGGTTACGGCCTCTGAAAAATAGCGATTTTTCATGTTTTTGTCCTACAGAATGAAAACTATTGCAGATAGAGATTAGCTGTTGCTTGCTTAAATGTTCAGCTCATTTAGCTCTACAAAATTTTCCATAGGGTGGAAGTTGTCAAATGACCCCTTATAGGGGTTACGGCCCCTGAAAAATAGCGATTTTTCATGTTTTTGGCCTACAGAATGAAAACTATTGCAGATAGAGATCAGCTGTTGCTTACTTAAATGTTCAGCTCATTTAGCTCTACAAAATTCTCCATAGGGTCGAAGTTGTCAGATGACCCCTTATAGGGGTTACGGCCTCTGAAAAATAGCGATTTTTCATGTTTTTGTCCTACAGAATGAAAACTATTGCAGATAGAGATTAGCTGTTGCTTGCTTAAATGTTCAGCTCATTTAGCTCTACAAAATTTTCCATAGGGTGGAAGTTGTCAGATGACCCCTTTTAGGGGTTACGGCCCCTGAAAAATAACGATTTTTCATGTTTTTGGCCTACAGAATGAAAACTATTGCAGATAGAGATTAGCTGTTGCTTGCTTAACTGTTCAGCTCATTTAGCTCTACAAAAGTATAGGGTCAACATCAAGACCAGGTGAGCGATTCAGGCTCCTGGGAGCCTCTTGTTTATTTATGGTCTGATTTTCAAAATCTTTTTTTTATTGGAGTCCTTGTGAAAATCCCTGCCTGCATTTTTCAATCAGATTTGCAATATATCTTACTGTTTTTGAGATATAAGGGGTCGAAGAGGCAAAAAGCGCCATTTGGTCAAGGCAAATGGTTTTACACAAGAAATTTAGCTGTAGTGGGCCAGCCAACACTGAAGGTAGCTTTTTATTGCATTTGGGGTTTGTGGTCCTAACCTTTTTTAAAAAAAGGACCAAAAGGGGCTAAATTGTGTCAAAAATGTCAATGAATTTAGAAATAAGATTTTTTTCTATTAAATGTTATTGTAAATATATATGTGTCAAATATGCATTTTAAAGTCCACCATAGGATGCATGTGTCAAAAAGCTTTGTAAGTCCACCATGGGCTGAATGTGACCAAAGCAATAGACTATCCATATTGGGCCTCCAATGTACAGGGTTCATCTTGTTGCGGTCGTATCATGCTGCGCTCGGCGTAGCTTTTTATTTAAACAAAAAATTGCATTAACTTTTTTTCAGAAATTAGTCTTTTAAAATATATTCTATTTAAGATAACTTAATAAAAGTATGACTATAAACTAACTGTAACTAATATTTGTTGGCTATAAGCTTAAATAGTTTTTGATACAGACAGTTTATATCCAGTTAAGGTAATGAAGCACTATTGGTTACAAAATCTTGAACTCAGAAATGTGATATTTTGTTTCTGGATAAATGTCAGGATGGTCAAAATATATTTAAAGAGATATTTTAGACAGTAAATTACAAAGAATTTTATGTACAGCAAACTTAATTTAGATGTCATGCTTCTATCTTAAACCTGGTTCTTAAAAAATCCATTTATCATTCTACTTATATATAGTACATTGTTTCTTATCCATTTAAGGTAGATGGGGTGTCTATCACTGAGCATCTTTTTTGCACATCTATCAAAACTTTAGAATTTATCATGCTTGTTATTCTAATTGATTTTTATTGGGCTAGGTAACACAAAAATTTGTAATTTCAACAAAAATTAGGATTAAATACGCCTTCTTTGCAAATTTCAATATTTTCCCATACTTTTTAAGGGGAGATAATTTGTATAAAAATAATAGGGAAGAAACACATTTTCACTTTTTTCAAAAATTTTGATGGTGAACTTTATTTTTTATTTAATATATTTAAATATCTGTCAAAAACAATGATTTTCACAAATTTTAAGAAAAATCTATGGAGTGGATATTTTTAGGTAAAAGAAATTTGAATTTTCCCTGTTAATCCTATATAAAAAGTACTGAAATCATCCATTTTCAAAGTCTTTTCTGCAAAAATTCTCGTGGTGAAGTTTTAATTTTATTATCGATATTTAAAGTACCAGTCTAGGTCTAACTGTGGTCAAAATTTAAGAAAATTCTATGGATAACTTTTTAGACACCCCATCTACCTTAAATAATCTACTAGGGCAAGTTTTTGAGTGTTAAGCTACAAATGATATATGTTCCTGTGGAATATATTTTTCTATTTTTAAGTGTTAAGAGTATAAGTTGTATTTTTTGTTGATGTTGATTGGCTGAAAGCCAAAGATGATTTTATTGTTGTGTTTTTGTTATGTAAAGATACAATAACAATAAACCTTTTTGAAATTAACGACTTTGTTATTTGTTTATTGGTTCAAAAGAAATTAATTATAACAAGTGGGCTCAGCATACCCACACTCGACCATGTAGAAAACAGGAAATAGATGATCTTATGACCTGAAGAGGATAGGCACATAACAACTCATGATTAAGGTGGGACGATACCAAATGACATATATCCAGATTTTAATTAAAATTTACAGACACATAGTTCTTACCAATATACATCCATATATGAAATAAAAAATGGGGGTCCCGGACCTCGTTTTTGAAATATATGCATTTGAAAATTGCAATTTCGGCGGGAAATTAACAAAGACATATAGGAAAAACGCAACTTACACACACTTTATTTTTACTTTTTTGACACAAAATTGGATTTGCAATATCTAAATTTTGACCAAAAACTAACATAATGTTCCTTGGAAAATTTGCGCTGCAATGAGGTAAAATAAAGGATATGTACCGGACTTTGTTTTTAAGATACGGTTTCGTAAACATTGCCTATACGTAAAAATAGCAATAGAATCTAATTAAAATTGACGTCGAGTTTTACAACGTTCTGACAGATTTTTCAGTGTACAGGTAAATTTTATCGATAACGTCGTTTTTAACGTAACGTCCCACCTTAAGCTGTGTACCACATTTGAAATCATTCCCTTTAGTATGAGCGTAGAAATCTGTTACAAAAATTTCCCATTTTTTACCCTTAAAAAGTCTTAAGTCAGCTTGGAAAGCAGGAAGTAGATGGCTGACTGAGCTGGAAAGGGAAGGATTGGTAAATCTTACTATGCTAAAGCTATGTACCAAATTTGAAAACAATCCCTTCAGTAGAAGCTGAGAAGTTGTACCGGACAGCCAGACAAGGTGATTGAAATATACCCCCTCTCTTGTAAGTGTGGGGTATAATTATGCTGCAGATTCAAAGGAGTACTGATGGGTCATTGGAATTTTGTAAACTTGAAATTGCCAAGACAAAATCGAAGACATACATGTAAAAGACACCCCCCCCCAAAAAAAAAAAAATTGCACCACATAATCTTTATGATGTCTACCCCCGTTTCCCCCAAAATTCTAAGTTCATACATCTGTAACCCCAATCAAGATTTGAGGATAAAAATGTCCTGGTAATATGCACAACTACATATGGTGTCTTTTCTACATACCAAGTTTCATAAATGAGGATTTTCAGCAAATTTCTAAGTTCAAAGGGTCATAGCTCCCACAAAAATTTGAGGATCAAAATTTCCTTGTAACATGCATAAATACATATAGTGTTTGTCCTACATAACAAGTTTCATTAACTGTAGTTTCAGAGGAGTTGCACTGACAAACTTTGTGCTGGACAGAATAATGGATGGGTGGACATTACAAAAACAATGTCTCCCAGTCAAAACAATTATACTGCAGTCAGAAATCGCAAGTTGAAAAAAAGAGTTAACTCAGTTGCTGCCAACCATCAATTTAGTATAGGGCAAATCCTGTAAGAGATAACATGATAACACTCACTGACAAACCATGACAAAGTTAAGAAGCAAAGAGGCACCAATGAGGCATTCAAGTGTCTAAAGTCCGACAACAAAACCGGTTAACAAGAACAGCACAAAGAAACAAAAACACAAATCCAACAACGCGAACTCAAGTCCTAACAAGTGAACTCGGGTGCTCCGGAAGAGTAAGCGGTTCCTGCCTGCTATAGCACACCCGTCATGCTGCTTATTTCCAATTCAGAGTGTCGAATCCAGTAAAGGAAGACAAAACAAAACTCAACATCTGAACTCATTTAAGAGATAGAAATCCCATATTTGTCTACAAGTGAAGATTTCTTCGAATGAAGAAATAACAGAATCAAACAAGTCTCAAAATCTTACGACTTCATTAGATGAATACAGTAACAGATATCAAATAGAAAATGATCATGATCATACAATGAGAAACTATATAACTTCTTCAGGAAAGACAAAACACATCTTGTAGTCAGTTCATAAGCTCATCATATTCCATTTTATTTTGGCTGGAGTGTCTCTGATGAGACTAACAGACCAAAACAGTGAAGACAGTTTCTCAACATTACAAAATTATCTATCAAAGAGCACAACATTATGTGCTCCTAAATTAATCTAAATTATTTACAGGTAGGCAGGAACCTAATTTTTTCAGTCATTTGGGTAAGATTTAAATGTAGAGGTCCAAACCAAGAAATATGAATACATGTACTTGAAAATTGAAAACAATTAATTGATTTATAGTGTTACATAAAAAAAAGTATTGCAAAAAAGCATACATCAAGTACATTTAAGTTTTAAATGATTTGCTAGACAAAATGTCTTGGCCAAATTTATCAGGTTAAAACTATTTGGACCAGCAAAATAGATCCGTTTTAAAAAAGTATCGTTTCCAATACAAATTTTTTTGGTTATTAAAGGTGGATTGCTCCCCTTACAACAAATAATTTTCTGGCACTTTTGAAAAGACAAATTTTCTACAAAATGAAATAAATTTTATTTTGCTATATTATTTCTATTGATATAAAAACAAAATAAATAACAAATAAAAACATAACATCACAGATTGTAAATAAAACTTTGGCATCTGATGTCAAAATCTACTACCCCAGAAATGCATGTAGATTGTCCTCCGTGTGGCCTAGTTCTTTTACTAATCTGAAAATATTATTAAAAAAAATGGATTCAACAAAACAGGCCTACATAAAACATTTTTAAAAACAAATGCTAGTTTTCAAAGTTTTAATTTTGAAGTTTTAAGATTTTTCTTATTTGTTTAACCCTCTTGCTGCCAAAGTGACATTTTATTTGCTGTTAATTTTTTTCTGTATTCACATCTTAATCTATTAAAAACATGTTACTTGAGTGCATTTATATTGTTTAAGTAAACTAAATATTGATAAAGTCTTATTGAAAGGTCAATTTTGTATTACCGTACGGTAATTTTATATTTTTGATTACTTTGTTAATATTTTCTATAATTAATTTTTATTTTTGTTTGCTTTGTTTTTTTTTATTGAATTGAAACTATCACATTTTCATTTTCAAAATGGTCGTAAAACTATACTTAAACATTCACTCACAGACAGACAGTTTCTGTGAATGCTGTAGGACCACAGGCACAAATGAGCAATTTTGAATTGTCTTTAGAAGAAGGAGTGAATTTTTCCATCAAGCTGCGATCAACTCTGCCTCTCAAACCCTGCCAACTTTCATCAGCATTGGATAACACATGTTCTACTGTAAAACTGAAATAAAAATATATTATGTTAAATAATGCATTTACTGTAACAAGAAAGAAAAGATAACTGCTGAAAACAATACCAATAATGTCTGACATAAGTTTGAAATGAAAATTTTAAATGTTTCCAACATTTCATTTTCTATGTAGAAATTATAACAGGGGGTCCAATGTAATTGGTAAGTGCGCAGCATAATTTGGTAAGTGACTATAAAGATGGCGGAAAAACCTCGCTTCGATCGACAACGGTCAGTTTTCTCTTCGTGTTTACAAAAGTTATACACATCTTATGAATAAAACCATGTTGCCTTTCGGCAATTATGAGTTATGAGAAATAGTACATAACAAGAATTTAATGCTTGATTTGCTTATCAAAAAGCTATTGAAGAAAAACCGGCCACTTGACAGCAATTTTTTTGTCATGCCGAAAAAAAACAGGCTTTGTTTCAGGTACTCTGATCACAAACGTAAGGTTTTATGGTGTTTTGTGGTTCGTCAACAAGCATGGATATTCCCAAATATTTGTTTCTGTAAAAGAAACATGTATTTGTTGACATATTTACAATTATTTTATTTTTTGGTAAGTGCAAGTCGGTGTACTAAAACAATTGGTAATGTATATTATTACAGTGCAAAAACTTTTGAAAGCACTTCTTTTAAATACTTTGCATAATATTTCTTTTGTTATCGATTTTTTTGGGGGGGTGGGGGTATTCTAATCTTGATGTGTCCGATTGCTTTCTTATTAAGAATAATAAGAGTCCTGGCCTTGATAATATTAGTAATGAAATGCTCAAGGCATCACAATCCTATTATAACCCAAGTCTATTGAAGCTGTTCAATGCTGTCTTTAGGTCAGGTCAGTACCCGGAACAATGGTCCAAAAGTTATATATGTCCAATTTATAAAAGTGAAAATCCACTAAAGCCAGAAAACTGGGAAACTCTTTAATATAATACTTTGTAATCGCTTTGACAAATTTTTGTTAGATAATAAAGTAATACATGAAAGTCAAATTGGCTTTTAAAAAAAATCTGGTACCACAGATCACATATTTGTGTTGAAATGTATAATTGATAAATATCTAAAACAAGGGAATAAGAGATTATATGCTTGCTTCGTGGATTTTCGCAAGGCATTATCCATGTTGGAATTATGTTCAAACTTCTTGTTAGTGGTTATTTTTATAGAAAACTAAAAAATATGTACTTAAATGATACTTTATGCATCAAAGTGGGCAACAAAATGACAAATTTTTTCACCGCCAAGGTTGGTGTACGACAGGGAGACGTACGTAGCCCTAACTTGTTCAAATTTTTCATAAATGATTTACCACAAAAATTGTTAGATCAGTCAGAATCAGCTACTTTAGATTACAGGAAAATCCCTTGCTTGTTGTATGCAGACGACTTAGTCTTGATGGCCGATTCTAAAAGATGTGACTGTCTACAAAATAAACTTGATATTTTGCAGGAGTATTGTATATGGTGTCTAGATATAAATATTAACAAAACCAAAGTTGTCGTATTTAATAACTCTGGTAAATTATTAAATGAAGAATTTCAAATTGGCATTTAAAAGATTGAATGTGTAAAAAGCTATAAATATCTTGATATAGTGTTGACAAAACTTGCCGTTTTACAGAAGCTAAGTCTAAGTTATATGAAAAGGCATTAAAAGCCAGTTTTAAACTATATAGAGACATGAAGGTGGTATCTCCATCAATTAAGGTTCTCCATCACATTTTTGATCATACTATAAAACCCATTTGTTTATATGGGTGCGAGAACGGGGGATTACAAACGTAACACAAAAAGAAAGCAATTGAATTTGTATGAAATATACAAAGATTGGGAACAAGAAAAGCTTAACATGAAATTTTGTAAGTTTCTGTCAGGGGTCTCTAAACAGACTACAAATTTAGCAGTTCTATCAGAACTAGGGAGATTCCCATTGTATTGTGACATTATAGTCCAAATGTTTATGTACTGGCATCGGTTGGAAAACCAGCCATCTGGGCTAATGCCATTTTCCTTGGTTTCAGTGTTCAAAGCTGAACTATATTATTAAAAGAGCACCTTCTTTGCTTCAAACATATTTCGTAAGTGATACTTTCAAACTCTTTTTAAATACAAAAAGCTCGAAACATTAGTTACATTTAATTCGTATAGGTTTTCACATTGATCATAAACTTATTTGTATTAGTATGCCTTTTAAAATAAAACTTAGAGTAATAATTTAACACAAGACCATACTCATCATAGCAAGGGAACCGAATTGGCAATGTGAAATTAACATAACCGTACATGTTCATGTACTTTGTCGGAAAAATCAAAGTTATTTGATTCAGCCTGCTAAACAGATTCATGTAGTAGAATAGAAATGAATTGGAAATCAAAAAAAAACATCTTTCTCATTAAAACGTTAACGCAATGAATAAAGATGTTTGCACTGTGATAATATTCATTACCAATTTTGTTTAGTACACCGACTTGCACTTACCAAAAAATAAAATAATTGTAAATATGTCAACAAATACATGTTTCTTTTACAGAAACAAATATTTGGGAATATCCATGCTTGTTGACGAACCACAAAACACCATAAAACCTTACGTTTGTGATCAGAGTACCTGAAACAAAGCCTGTTTTTTTCGGCATGACAAAAAAATTGCTGTCAAGTGGCCGGTTTTTCTTCAATAGCTTTTTGATAAGCAAATCAAGAATTAAATTTTTGTTATGTACTATTTCTCATAACTCATAATTGCCGAAAGGCAACATGGTTTTATTCATAAGATGTGTATAACTTTTGTAAACACGAAGAGAAAACTGACTGTTGTCGATCGAAGCGAGGTTTTTCCGCCATCTTTATAGTCACTTACCAAATTATGCTGCGCACTTACCAATTACATTGGACCCCCTGTATAATATATCTGTAATCTTTGTGTAACATTTCAGAAAGATCCAGTGTAAGGATTTTTAGTCTCTAAGACCTATTCTCAGATGTAAAAAAACATATTTCCATTTTGTTTCTGAATTTAATCTATAAACTGAGAACATGTCATAAATTGATGTACTTGCACAACAGAGTGTATTACCATGTATGTTTCATTCTAACAAGATATGTGACAAATAATTGCAAGAAACATATGAAAAACATATGTTCATAAATTTCTACCACAACCTTATTTTTTTAAGTACAGAACTGAAAATCTTTAGGAGGAAATGTAGAAGTAGAGGGGTATATATGTTATAGTGGTTGATTAAGTTCTTGCACTTAAGTTTACAATTCAATTAAGTTTTCAACTATGTTTGATATGCAATTACTGTAAAAATTGCATATCATTATCTATAATCTAAATGTTCTTTAATTAAGTATAACGGTCATGTTGCTGGATGTTTTCCATAGCAGAATTACAAATTACAGCTTTATTAAATATTGTATCATGTACAATTCGATTGTTGTTAAATCTGCCCATAGCTACCTACTTGTTGTGATCTTTCTGTAGTACATCAAGTTGATCTTGCCATAATATATCTTGTGTGGTTTTGTTGAAGAATATCAATTTTACTTTTCTGAAAATATTGCAAGACAATTTAGAACACGATCAAATATAATCATTCATATTCCATTTGAAATTTGATTGTGTAATATTAACTACACATGCACATGCAAACTTTTATTTTCAATGTTTAGATGGTGTTATTTTAGTTAAATTAGACTTTGCTTCTTAAAATCTTATGGCCTACATAAATATTCAATGGTGGCAAATACAATCAATGCTTGTTTACTGTGTCCATAAATGTGTCACAAGCAAAATCAGTTTGCCACCAAAAAATCCTATTGATGCCACAAATTTTTAAGTACAAAACTCAGTTATCCCACAAAACTCTTTTCTGTAAACTGAGATATTTTTTCTATGACTTTAATTTTGTGTTAAAATGTTGCAGTTGATTGTCAGACTAACATACACTTATTCATTTATGTAAATTTTTATTTATAAATTTCCCTGTACATCATTTGTTTCAATATTAAAACATTTACTACATAGGATTGAGTTGTGTCCCTTTTATTAAGTTTCCATTTATTTTCTACTCGGTACATTGTTATGCCAAAATGAAAATGACCTAACAACTTTTTTCTTTATCAATACATCTGATTCTTAACTGTCAGCATCTAAAACCACATATAAGAAATGTATATTATTTTTAAAAAATGGGTCAAAGACAGAAATGGCCTGATTTCATTTAACAGGAAGTAGACGAGCGAGAGGCCTGAAATCATATCCAACTTTATTGGACCCCATCCTGAAGCTGTATACTAAATATCAAATGGCTGTGATTATTAGTTGCTAAGAAATCTGTTACGAAAATATTCTACTTTTGACCATTAGTGTCAAAAATTATCTAAGTCCTCTAAACAGGAAGTAGATGAACGACAGACCTGAAATCAAATCCCACATTATGGGACCACATTCTGATGCTGTATATTAAATATCAAGTGGCTGTGATAAGTAGTTGCTGAAAAACTGTTACGAAAAATTTCTATTATTTAACATTAATGTCAAAAGTTAACTTAGTCGGTTAACAGGAAGTTGGTGAGCAACAGACCTGAAATCATATCCCACTTTATGGGAGCTCATGCTTATGCTGCATACCAAATATCAAGAGGTTGTGATTAGTAGTTGCTGAGAAAACTGTTATGAAAATTTGCTATTATTGAACATTAATGTCAAAAATTAACTAAGTCTGTAAACAGGAAGTTGGTGAGCGACAGACCTGAAATCAAATCCCACATTATGGGAGCTCATGCTGATGCTGCATACCAAATATCAAGAGGCTGTGATTAGTAGTTGCTGAGAAAACTGTTACGAAAGTATTTTCATCACCCGCCCACCCAGCATTCACTAGTGAAATCCGGCTAATAAAAGTAATATCCAAGAATAGTAGATTTGTTTTCGTGGGTATCTATTTTTATGGTTTGATGACAAGAGGCTCCCAGGAGCCTGAATCGCTCACCTGGTCTTGATGTTGACCTACTTTTGTAGAGCTAAATGAGCTGAACATTTAAGCAAGCAACAGCTTTTCTCTACCTGCAATAGTTTTCATTCTATAGGCCAAAAACACCATTTTTCACCTATAAGGGGCCATAACCCCTATAAGGAGTCATCTGACAACTTCAACCCTATGGAGACTTTTGTAGAGCTAAATGAGCTGAACATTTAAGCAAGCAACAGCTAATCTCTATCTGCAATAGTTTTCATTCTGTAGGCCAAAAACATGAAAAATCGCTTTTTTCAGGGGCCGTAACCCCTATAAGGGGTCATCATACAACTTCGACCCTATGGAGAATTTTGTAGAGCTAAATGAGCTGAACATTTAAGCAAGCAACAGCTAATCTCTATCTGCAATAGTTTTCATTCTGTAGGCCAAAAACATGAAAAATGGCTATTTTTCAGGGGCCGTAACCCCTATAAGGGGTCATCTGACAACTTCGACCCTATGGAGAATTTTGTAGAGCTAAATGAGCTGAATATTTAAGCAAGCAACAGCTAATCTCTATCTGCAATAGTTTTCATTCTGTAGGCCAAAAAAATGAAAAAATGCTATTTTTCACCTTTAAGGGGCCGTAACCCCTATAAGGGGTCATCTGACAACTTCGACCCTATGGAGAATTTTGTAGAGCTAAATGAGCTGAATATTTAAGCAAGCAACAGCTAATCTCTATCTGCAATAGTTTTCATTCTGTAGGCCAAAAAAATGAAAAAATGCTATTTTTCACCTTTAAGGGGCCGTAACCCCTATAAGGGGTCATCTGACAACTTCGACCCTATGGAGACTTTTGTAGAGTTAAATGAGCTGAACATTTAAGCAAGCAACAGCTAATCTCTATCTGCAATAGTTTTCATTCTGTAGGACAAAAACATGAAAAATCCCTATTTTTCATGGGCCGTAACCCTATAAGGGGTCATCTGACAACTTCGACCCTATGGAGAATTTTGTAGAGCTCAATGAGCTGAACATTTAAGCAAGCAACAGCTAATCTCTATCTGCAATAGTTTTCATTCTGTAGGCCAAAAACATGAAAAAATGCCATTTTCAAGGGCCGTAACCCCTAAAAGGGGTTTTCTGACAACTTTGATCCTATGGAGACTTTCGTAGAGCTAAATGAGCTTAACATTTAAGCAAGCAACAGCTAATCTCTATGTGCAATAGTTTTCATTCTGTAGGCCAAAAACATGAAAAATGGCTATTTTTCACCTTTAAGGGGCCGTAACCCCTATAAGGGGTCATCTGACAACTTCGACCCTATGGAGACTTTTGTAGAGTTAAATGAGCTGAACATTTAAGCAAGCAACAGCTAATCTCTATCTGCAATAGTTTTCATTCTGTAGGCCAAAAAAATGAAAAAATGCTATTTTTCACCTTTAAGGGGCCGTAACCCCTATAAGGGGTCATCTGACAACTTTGACCAAATGGAGACTTTTGTAGAACTTTTGATGCTGAATCAGTAGCGTGGCCTCAGATTTTCTCTATCTCTTTTACTTTTTGATTTATAAGCCAAAAACAGTAGTCTGACCCCCCTAGTCTATTTTTAGTAACGGCGGCCATGTTTTTTAACGGATCAAAAATCAAAACACAAGTTTGGTGCAGGACACCCTAAGGATCATTCATACCAAGTTTCATTAAATTCTGTTTGGTAGTTTCAGAGGAGAAGATTTTTGAAAAATTGTTAACAGACGACGACAGACGACGACGACGACAGACGACGACGACGGACGCCAAGTGATGGTAATAGCTCACATGGGCCTTCGGTCCAGGTGAGCTAAAAAAGGACCATTTTATGGATTCTTGAATTCATAGTTCTGAAGTCTGTAGCATACAGAACAATGTTAAATTTCGTTTTATTGAGTATTAAATTTAGTGGTTCATCCAAAAATTACAACAACAAGGGGTTGCACTAAGTCATGCTAAGCATACCCCCACTCAACCATTCAGAAAACAGAAAGTAGATGACAGACTGACCTGGCAAGGGGAGGCACAGTACAACTCATTTTTCTTAAGCTGTGTATCAAATTAAAAATCAATCTCTTCAGCAGAAGCTATGAAATCTGTTACAATATTTTTTACATTTTTGACCCTTAAAATAGTCTAAGTCGGCTCGGAAAACAAGAAGTAGATGACCGACTGACCTGAAAAGGAGAGGCACGGTACAACTCATCATGCTTAAGCTGTGTACCAAATTAAAAATCAATCCCTTCAGCAGAAGCTGAGAAATCTGTTACGAAAATTTTTCCATTTTTGACCCTTAAAATAGTCTAAGTCGGCTCTGAAAACAGGAAGTAGATCATTTCCTGATCCGGAAAGTAAAAGAAATGTACATCCCATCATGCTTAAGCTGTGTAAAAAATTTGAAATCAATCCCTTTACTAGAAGCCAAGATATTGTACTGAACAGACAGATGGACAGATGGACAAGGTGATTGCAATATAGCCCCCTCTTAAGAGTAAGGGTATAAAAATTGATACCTGATGATTAATAATGAAACCACAGTATAACATATGATGAACTTCCTTCATTAAGTCTGACCATCTGTGTGAATCTTGTGTAAGTTGCCTACCTGTTTGGTTTAGGGTCCACAAATAAACAGTGGTATATTAGTCTGACCATTGGTGTGAATCCTGTACCAGCAGCAAACATCACCAGATCTGATAAATCTGACAGGCTTTCCTCCTCAAAGGTACCCTCGGGATAACTTAAGTCCATACTGTCTCCTGGAAAAAATAAGAATAAAATATAAAGGTAAAATCTTCCAAGCATTCCCCTTCATTTTGTGTTTTCTACTTGTTATTCTTATCATTTCATTTCCCAGGTGTTTAATTTCACAAAATATGCCTTATTGCGAAATCCATGAAAACAAATACCTTGCGAAAAGGAGTTGTGCTTACATTAAGTTTCATCAAAATCCATCAATTGGTTTAAGAGATTCACATTGGACACATATCGACAGGAAGGGTGATCTCTTCACTATTTATACATTAAAGTTCCATGGGATAGAGCTGACAATATACTTTTTATAAGTGTATATTTTGTTGCTGATAAACACTGTGCCAAGAACCAACAGATATATAGATTAAGTAAGAGAAGGACACTGTCTCAGGCAGATCAATTCATTAAGTTTAATGCCATTTAAGAATAATGCTTTTCATGAAAATTTTCCCTCGCAGACACATTTCATTACAGAAAATATGTCTTTGAAACCACGAAACCACAAAAAAATGTCTCCATTGACAAACATCAATATTACCTGGACATAATGAGCCAACCCAGGGTGTCAGTGCTCCATCTTTGTAGATCTTTAGCATCAGATATAAAACTTTGCCTAATCTATCATCTTGGTTGTCATGGTTGAGTGATTTTATCACAGCAGTATAACTTCTAGCTACTTTCATACCTACAAAAGAGACAGCACCCTGTCATAGGTCAGTCAAAACAATACAAAAATAAAAGGGACAACCCCTTTCTTTGGTCAGTAAAACAATCCAATAATAAAAGGGACAACCCCCTTTCTTAGGTCAGTCAAGACAGAGACAGTCCCCTTTCTTTGGTCAGTAAAAACATTCCAACAACAAAATATCTTGACCCACAATAGAAAATAATGAGATGTGGATGATTAGTATATGTGACACAACTTACATATTGATTTCTATTGAGAATAAACTTTAATACAGACCATGGGTTAATTTATCACGGTATAAATTATCAATTGCAGATTGACAGAAATAACAAAAATATATCCAATGAACATATCATTCTAAAGTGATACATTACATTTAAAATCAACATCCCAGAAAATAAGATCTGCAATTTTTTTTCACTCTTTATGATACAAATATCACGAAAATTTAACTCTACAAAAAAAATAACCTACTATGCAGTACCTTAGGCTTTGAAGACATATAGTCTTTTGCTGAACTAATGAACATATCAATAAGCTTGTTTTTAAGTACTAGGGGGAGCATCTATGCAACGATATTTAGATGCGAAGTAGTGTCCCTTTTCAAAATTATTGAGTGCAATTTTTAGTTCCTTTCAAATGATGCTGATTAGAAAATATCCTCAAACAGCATTAACAAATTACTGTGAAAGTATTAATATTAGTGGGGTACCAATTTTCGTGGTTTTCGTGGGTCAGGCAAACCACGAAATTAAAATTCCCAACAAACAGAGAATTAAACATTGCTTTTCATAAACAATTCTTTAAACCACGAATTCATGAATCCTTGAATATGCAATTTACTCCCAATCCACAAAATTGGTACCCTAGGAATTTAAGTACTTTCACAGTAACTAGCAATTTATACCTTACCAACCAAAACCTAAAGAAATGATAAAGTACCTGAAACATCGTGCTGTACACATATATGATGACCCACCGGTACACACATACACAATTCTGGAGGTAGTTTTATACACAATAATTTACAGTCATGTGATACCTCTGAGATGGATTCTACTTCACATGAATGATATGTTGTTTCTAAAATAGAAGGCAAAATGTTTATAAATATAACATGCAAACATTCTGAGAAATAACATAATTTAAAAAACAGATTTTTTGTAGAATTGTTTTATTGTGTATGCACATCTGCTTTTATTTCATTTTCTTCAGTCACTTAAGTATTTAATGCTTAGAGATATACCTTTATTATTAATTAGCATGTTGTGTTTCTGTGTAAAAACAGCTCATACAGGTACATAACATAAACTATTCCTCTACTCAATCATGATCAATAAATAAACTAGAGGCTCCCAGGAGCCTGAATCGCTCACCTGATCTCTTACGCCAAAGTTTGAATTAATTACACAACCTTTCAAGAATACAAAGTTGCAAAACAATCCTTTCAGTAGTTTCAGAGAAGATTTTTTGAAATCAGTTTAAATAAATAGAAAAAAAACAGTTAAAGGGCAATAACTCCTATAAGTACCATAGCAATGGTGGCCTTGTTGGTTGGTCGACATGTATATAATTCACAAACTTGGTAGAGGACATCCTAAAGATCAAGTGTACCAAGTTTCAAAGCAATCCCTTCAGTGGTCTCAAAGAAGAAGATTTTTGAAAATCAGTGTAAATTAATGGAAAAAAAACAGTTAAAGGGGAATAACTCTTAAACGGTTGATCTGACAATTTTGACCCTGAAATCATTTTCGTAGATCTCAATGAGCTTAACAATTCTACAATGCTAACTTTTCCTGTCTAGCTCTAACATTTTTCAAGATATAGTCCAAAAACTGAAAAAATGGTCAATTTTTATGATTAAAGGGCAATAACTTCTATAAGGAGTGTTTCACAACTTGGACTCAATGGGGAGATTTGTAGAGCTTTTGTTGCTGAACAAGGAACGTTGCTTCGGATTTTCTCTATCTCTTATACTTTTCGAGTTATAAGCCAAAAACAATGGTCTGACCCCCCTGTTCTATTTTTAGCAACGGCGGCCATGTTGGTTGG
Source organism: Arcuatula senhousia (assembly GCA_963971305.1). NCBI lineage: Eukaryota > Metazoa > Mollusca > Bivalvia > Mytilida > Mytilidae > Arcuatula > Arcuatula senhousia. The sequence goes on along the minus strand of OZ020309.1, from coordinate 47,313,087 downwards.
TCAACATGTATATAATTCACAAACTTGGTAGAGGACATCCTAAAGATCAAGTATATTAAGTATCAATGCAATCCCTTCAGTGGTTTCAGAGAAGAAGATTTTTAAAAATCAGTTAAAATTAATGGAAAAAACAGTTAAAGGGGAATAACTCTTAAACGGCTGATCTGACAATTTTGACCCTGAAATCATTTTTGTAGATCTCAATGAGCTAAACAATTCTGCAATGCTAACTTTTCCTCTAGCTCTAATGGTTTTCAAGATATAGTCCAAAAACTGCAAAAATGGTCAATTTTGATGATTAAAGGGCAATAACTCCTATAAGGAGTCATTTCACAACTTCAACTCAATGGAGAGATTTGTAGAACTTTTGATGCTGAACAAGGAAGGTTGCTTCGGATTTTCTCTATCTCTTATACTTTTCGAGTTATAAGCCAAAAACAATGGTCTGACCCCCCTGTTCTATTTTTAGCAACGGCGGCCATGTTGGTTGGTCAACATGTATATAATTCACAAACTTGGTAGAGGACATCCTAAAGATCAAGTATACCAAGTATCAATGCAATCCCTTCCGTGGTTTCAGAGAAGAAGATTTTTGAAAATCAGTGTACATTAATGGAAAAAAACAGTTAAAGGGGAATAACTCTTAAACGGTTGATCTGACAATTTTGACCCTGAAATCATTTTCGTAGATCTCAATGAGCTTAACAATTCTGCAATGCTAACTTTTCCTCTAGCTCTAACGGTTTTCAAGATATAGTCCAAAAACTGAAAAAATGGTCAATTTTGATGATTAAAGGGCAATAACTCCTATAAGGAGTCATTTCACAACTTCGACTCAATGGAGAGATTTGTAGAGCTTTTGATGCTGAACAAGGAAGGTTGCTTCGGATTTTCTCTATCTCTTATACTTTTCGAGTTATAAGCCAAAAACAATGGTCTGACCCCCCTGTTCTATTTTTAGCAACGGCGGCCATGTTGGTTGATCAACGTGTATATAATTCACAAACTTGGTAGAGGACATCCTAAAGATCAAGAATACCAAGTATCAATGCAATCCCTTCAGTGGTTTCAGAGAAGAAGATCTTTGAAGAAAAGTTAACGGACGGACGGACGGACGACGGACGGACGACGGACGACGGACGCTTAACGATGACAATAGCTCACATGACCCTTCGGGTCAGGTGAGCTAAAAATCTTGTTTGCACAACTGCATATATTTGTTTTGCTTTTGACATGTTTCACTTGATATGCAGGTGTATTTAAACAAGCATTCATTTCAACAGTTAAGTGCACTCAAAGCCATCCAGCAGATTATTTATAATAAGAATCAATCAAGTATCAATATATAATATACAATTATTGGTATCATTCTGTGAGGTCTATGCATGCACACCTGTATGTAATCAGGTTTCTCAGCTACCTTCCAAAGGTAGGTGGTTTCTTCCAGGGAACTTAGATTTTCTTCCCCATTTATACTGACTGCCCTGTATGGGTCATGTGGAATGAAATTGGTGTAAAACCGAAACACTCCCACCCACTCAGTGAACTGATTGTATATGATGATCATTAGATTTGATAGATTGTAATTAAAACCTCCATTGAAATTATTTATGATTATGCCTTGTAAATCTTATTCAGGCACAGATTTAGATAGGAGCGCGAAGGGCATGCACCACTATAAAATTGACAATATTGTGGGGGTTTTTTTTGGCACAAAATCAACATAAAAACACCAGAAAAGAATTGGTCTGCTTGGCAAAAAATATTTTCACACCCCCTTTTACACTAAAATCTACATTTACATCTATTGCACAGGATTTTTCTTATAACAGACGTAAACAGGTAATTCCAACTTGGCTAGACGTAAATAATCTTTTTACACAGAGATACATATATGTCTTGTCTTCAGTGCAAAACACTATAGACAACAGACTGTGGCTGCTGAGGTATACACACAGAATAGCTCAAAAACTCCTACAATACATTGTTGATCATGGCCTATCATAAGCATTACATGTTTAACAATAGGAGAAAAACCAGGGTAGGAAATTCGGAAAAAGTAACCAGCCCTGAATTGAAATTCTACCTGTTTTTGCTATATATCCAGTCAAATTTTAGTGAATTTTAGCCAGCCCTACCCAAAAGTTACGAGTCACGAACAGGCGGGCAGGCTGTTATTTCCAATTCTCGAAAAACTCAATAATGGTGCAGGGTTGGGTGGGTCCAGGGGCTTAAATTAGAGGAAGGTGAAGTTGTAAAAGAAAGCTAAATTTGCCATGAAAATTTTTTTAAAGCTTGGCCAAAAAAGGTTTATTTTATGCATAACCAACAGATTATTTTCCCAGTTTTAGGTTCCCTCCCATTCTGAATCCACCACTGATGGCACTATTGCTGAAATTCCTATAATGTTACTTGTGGTGTGGTTTCATTTACACGAGTATATTGATGACTTGAAATTTCCAAAACTAAAACCCTCCCCAAAATCTCTCCTTTCAATGCAATAATTCATATTTCGTCCAGAAAACCCTTTTTGTCTATCTCTGTACCTGTGTCTGTAGACTGTTTGAATGTGTTGTGATCCTTTAATAATGCCCCAATAGTTTTCCACTGAGATCCTGATTCCTTGGTTAATACTATTTCTAGTTTTCCTGCATCTTTGTTAATTCGTACTGAAATGGAGAAGAAACGTGATGATATATTTATTACAGATATTAAAGATAAAACCCTGTGGTATAAATTGATTAAATCGACATCTAAGCACCAGGATATTGCATGTTCAATATCCATTTGATACAATTTATTGAAAATGTCTTCTGCGCTGCAACATCTATCTTAGTTTTTCTTCGTTTTTAGATTACTTCATGGTTATTCAACTAGACAGTTTTCATTTGATTTCTACAATAAGGAAGAACCTTTTAAGTGCTATTAAACAAAGTTGGTTTTTTTTATTTGAGAGCCAAGATAAAATATTTTTGTCCTAATAACTCTTTCAGGTATTTTGTCAACAAAGAAAAAAATGATGAAAATCTTAAAGGAAGTTCTTCCTGTAAGAAAACAAGCAACATGAGAAGATACAAAGAGATACAACCTGCCTGTTTTGTATGATACTGCATGAGTAAAAAAGCCATTTTAACAAGACTGTGACTTCAGGAGCTTACACAGAAATTTACTTTAAAACTGAAACAGGTTTCATCTATAAAGGTATCTTTATACTGTAAACTGGGAATTTTTAGTGGCATATTAATTTTCGTGATTTTCACAGTGACATTGCTAGCGTGAAAATTAAACAGAGCCTAAATATTTGTTTTCCATTGTATACTATGGACAAGAACATTATAGGTAATTTAAAACTGCATTAACTAAAATTCAGTCATCCTACCGCAAAAATACGATGGCATGAAAATTTCCGAGTTAACAGTACCAAACATAATTAACCTAGTATAAATACTTCATTTATTTATAGACTGGTGGACTAAGCTTTAATGTAGATGCAGACACCTCTGTTTGAATCACTCCCCTAAGTCTTGCCTTTCAAAACTGTAGTCACAGACTTGACAAAAATGGAGCCTTAATTACAATTGAAAATCGGCTCGCAAAGAAATTTCATCGGAAATCTATATCAATTAGAAGCAGACAACTTGACAAAATAGGATATAATCCATATTAAAGACTTTCTATTCCAATTCAAAACATGTAACCTTTGCAACATCTTCAATTGTCTAGGCTTTTCTTACGACAAATAAAAAACATTTTTCCCAATCTTCACCATTAAACTGTCTTATGTTGATTTCCCAGAAGTTTTAAATGAACCAACAAGTTTAAGCTATCGTTACACAACGACTGTCACATATTGATTTTTTTCAACCTTAATAAAATTACGGAGATCAGTTCCTATACATTTCAACTTATCGTAACAATGACATCACTTGGATGTTTGTCTGACATCTCTGACAACTCTTTCAGATTTCATAGAAAGCAAACACTTATCAGTGAATGAGATTAACTCTCTGTCTCTCAGAGTTACAGACAAGCAAATTGAGTTATCTTCCGAGCGTAGATATAAAACTCTCATTAACTGAAGCATTCCCCTGGTAAAGGAACTCGTTTGGCTGGTCTTAGAACAGGAAGGTATAACAGACAAATACATAGGATTAGAATACTGATAAATATTAACAAGGACCAAACCTCAGCTTTTGAACAAAATATTGACTCCTGGATTTGTCTTTGTCTTGATCTACAAATTTCCCCATTGTCTAGTGGTTTTTGTGACTTCACTTGAACTCTAATTTGGGTTGCCTAATTTTGTAAGCTTTCTATGCGTCAAATCTTTGAAGTCTAATAATAACATGATACTAACCATCATAATTATCTTTAACTTTGTTTTCTAATTCTGAAAAAAAAAAGAAGATAAAGGATAAAAAATCAATAATAAGTAGTAAAATCTTTAAGGCTTTTCTTATATTAAGAATAAAATTAACCCTTTCTTTGAGAGTATGAAAACCAAGAAGACAGCTTTGCTTTTGGCAAATATTGCTTTTTTAACATAAAAACAATTTTAAATTTTCAACCCCACATTAAGCAATTTTCATTTAAGCCCCCTAAAAAGAGTTCTTGAACACCAAAAGGACTTTGATCTTTGTATCTATGTTCAAGTTGTCACAAGTGACCCCTGCAGTGCCCTGTAAAATGATGGATTGTTTCCTACTTCTGTTCCAGTATCGATTGTCACTCCATCACTTCCTATTCTGTACTGTCTAAATGTTTGCTGTTAGCTGTTTTATGTCATTAAGCTGAGAAATTATTGATAAAAATTCCTAATTCCAATACCATTATTAATAGGACACTTAAACCATCTATTGGATATTGTATCAAATGTAATATTACTAAATGGAAGGATAGATTACATGGTTTTGTAATGGTTAGCAGAGAACATCTGTTGTTTTTTTTATCTTTATGAAACCACAGTGTCAATTCAGGTGACAATTCAGCCCACAGTAAGCTTAGTTAATTAGCCTTTCAAAGAAGGTTTAGAACATTAATTTCTAAACAAGTTTAGGCATTATTAGCAAAACAGAATGTAGGTCCTATTCATTCGGTTCAGAAAGGTAAATTATCATTTAACAAAACATATATCATTTTTCATCTAACACATACTTTATGATTTCTTTTTAGTGTGAAATATTAGCAAAAACACCTGCCCACCTCACACAAATAAAGCCAGAAATGATGTTATACTTGGCTTATATAATTCTTTCTCAACATAATTTTATGTTTGAAAATGATATAATTTTCTGCAATACTCAACTGCACATTTCATATGTATACAAAACGTACCTATATGTACAGTATAACGATAATCAGCTATATAAAACATAGCTTGAAATGTTCGATGAGATTTGTATATTATGACACTGTCCCTTCGCATGTGCTTGCATTTTGTATACACAACAACAGTTACTGTGTCTGTACTCTGATACCAGTCAAATCTGAAAAATAAGCAAAAACAATTAAATGTTTTTTATATTTTGCTGAAATGTCAGTCTTTCCCAAATGTCGTCGGACCGACGAACCTGACTGGCAAAAATTGAGTCGGTCCTGTAAACTGATTCTCATTACTGGACCAAATCATTATGTCTAGCATAATTTTTGTTACTTTGTTGTAAGTTTCATTTTTTATTGTTCAGTATTTTACAATTTTTCATGGTTTTCTTTATTTTTTGTCAACAGCTTCAAAATTACTAAAAATTTCAGGGTCTCTGAAAGTCCGGGGACAGAATTTGGAAAGAAACTGTGCCCGCACATGCACATAATCGTTAGAAATTGTATACATTTGTACTGATTTAAAAAAAAAAAACATGAAATTTTTTTCGAAATTTGACAATTATAACAAAGTAAGGTAAAATTTTGGTCTCACGAAGTTTTGGTCGGTCCGGCAAGGAATTTTACGTTGTCAGACCGAATGTCTGGCATATTCAAAATCAATCTGGCAAAGTCTGAAATGTCCATGTCAAACTACATGTATATCTTTGGGGTTAAGCAGGTCTTACTATCTTTGCAGTACTCCTCAGCTGGTATGATTAATCCAATATGGTCAAAGAAGAAACGAAAAAAAAAATAAGGCAAAGACTTTAGTAAAATGTGTACACCCTCATTAACTTTTAGCTAAGTCAATGGTTTCCTATGGGAAATCCCAAAAATTAATCAGATCAAATTGAAAACTAAAAGTGCAGAACTATGTTATGTTAAAAAAACTGTGTTGAACTTCTAGGTCATCAATTAAGTGTCATTGAAAGAATTGCAGATATTAAATGGATTCAACATGATGTAACAGACAGATGGAAGGACAGGCATCTCTATGGCTTTATATCCCTTCTTTTCATGATAAAAACTAAATCTCCTTTCCTCTTACATGTCTTCAACACATCATCATTAAATCCTGTGATACCATTTAAAACTTTAATAGAGGAATCATAACCAACACTTTAACAATTATTAAAAACTTAGAGAAATCATAACCACCACTTTTATAATAATTTGAAACTTATTGGAATTCATAATCACCACTTTAACAATCATTTGAAACTTATTGGAATCATAATCATGATAATCACCACTTTAACAATCATTTGAAACTTAGTGGAATCATAATCACCACTTTAATAATCATTTGAAACTTAGTGGAATCATAATCACCACTTTAATAATCATTTGAAACTTAGTGGAATCATAATCACCACTTTAGCAATTATTTGAAACTTAGAGGAACCATAACCACCACTTTAATAATCATTTTAAACTTAGTGGAACCATTACCACCACTTTAGTAATCATTTGAAACTTAGTGGAATCATAGCCACCACTTTAGTAATCATTTTAAACTTAGTGGAACCATAACCACCACTTTAACAATCATTTAAAACTTAGTCGAATCATAACCACCACTTTAACAATCATTTGAAACTTAGTGGAAACATAATCACCACTTTAACAATCATTTGAAACTTAGTGGAATCATAACCACCACTTTAATAATCATTTGAAACTTATTGGAACCACAACCACCACTTTAACAATCATTTGAAACTTAATGGAATCATAACCCAAACTTTAACAATCATTTGAAACTTATTGGAATCATAACCACCACTTTAGCAATCATTTGAAACTTAGTGGAATCATAATCACCACTTTAACAATCATTTGAAACTTAGTGGAATCATAACCACCACTTTAACAATCATTTGAAACTTAGTGGAATCATAGCCACCACTTTAATAATCATTTGAAACTTATTGGAATTAAAGTTTGTTTTTGCCTACAAAAACGATGTCTCCCCCCGTTTCCCCAAAAAGTTCCAAGTTCAAAAGGCCCTTACTCCCAAAAAAAATTTGATGATCAAATTTTCATGGTAATATGCACAACTACATATGATGTCCTTCCTATATACCAAGTTTTGTTGAATTCAGTTCAGTAGTTTCAGAGGAGTTGCGCTGACAAGACGATAAATGAGGATTTTCAGCAAATTTCTAAGTTCAAAGGGCCATAACTTCCACAAAAATTTGAGGATCAAAATTTCCTGGTAATATGCACAACTACATATGGTGTCCTTCCTATATACCAAGTTTCGTTGAATTCGGTTCAGTAGTTTCAGAGGAGTTGCGCTGACAAGATGATAAATGAGGATTTTCAGCAAATTTCTAAGTTCAAAGGGCCATAACTCCCACAAAAATTTGAGGATCGAAATTTCCTGGTAATATGCACAACTACATATGATGTTCTACCTATATACCAAGTTTCGTTGAATTCGGTTCAGTAGTTTCAGAGGAGTTGCGCTGACAAACTTTTTGATGGACAGACGGACGGACGCGACAAAAACAATATGTCTCCCCACAAAAAGTGGGGGGAGACATAATCATAATGGAATCATAGCCACCACTTTAATAATCATTTGAAACTTATTGGAATCATAGCCACCACTTTAATAATCATTTGAAACTTATTGGAATCATAGCCACCACTTTAATAATCATTTGAAACTTATTGGAATCATAGCCACCACTTTAATAATCATTTGAAACTTATTGGAATCATAGCCACCACTTTAATAATCATTTGAAACTTATTGGAATCATAGCCACCACTTTAATAATCATTTGAAACTTATTGGAATCATAGCCACCACTTTAATAATCATTTGAAACTTATTGGAATCATAGCCACCACTTTAATAATCATTTGAAACTATTTGGAATCATAGCCACCACTTTAATAATCATTTGAAACTATTTGGAATCATAGCCACCACTTTAATAATCATTTGAAACTTATTGGAATCATAGCCACCACTTTAATAATCATTTGAAACTTATTGAAACCACAACCACCACTTTAATAATCATTTGAAACTTAGTGGAATCATAACCACCACTTTAGCAATCATTTGAAACTTAGTGGAATCATAGCCACCACTTTAACAATCATTTGAAACTTAGAGGAAACATATCCACCACTTTGACAATCATTTGAAACTTAGTGGAATCATAACCGTCACTTTGACAATCATTTGAAACTTAGAGGAATCATAACCACCACTTTAGCAATCATTTGAAACTTAGTGGAATCATAACCATCACTTTGACAATCATTTGAAACTTAGAGGAATCATAACCACCACTTTAGCAATCATTTGAAACTTAGTGGAATCATAATAACCACTTAAATAATCATTTAAAACTTAATGGAATCATAACCACCACTTTAATAATCATCTGAAACTTAGTGGAATCATAATCACCACTTTAGCAATCAATTGAAACTTATTGGAATCATAACCACCACTTTAATAATCATTTGAAACTTAGTGGAATCATTACCACCACTTCACAATCATTTGAAACTTAGTGGAATCATAATCACCACTTTACAATTATTTGAAACTAATAGTGGAACCATAACCACCACTTTAATAATCATTTGAAACTTAGTGGAATCATAATCACCACTTTAACAATCATTTGAAACTTATTGGAATCATAATCACCACTTTAACAATCATTTGAAACTTAGTGGAACCATAACCACCACTTTAACAATAGGTGTAACCTAAAAAATCTTCTTGTATACCTACCTTGGAAGTTGAGGTCCTGAAGGAGGCTTAAGTCCAACTAAGGAAGGCCCTGTAAATAAAAATAAATCAAATCATAGTTTTCAAACAAATTATATGCGAGCGAAGCGAAGCTCACTATTGTAGAGAGTCTGCCAAATTGCACGAGACTCAAAATACGATGGTTGAAAATAAATTCTGTCTCGCTACTCGGAATGCATTGGGAATTTACGAAAATATCGGGTCTCGCGTTAGCGAGATTCTTTATTTTTGCTTATTTATTTACAAACGGTAACAAAACAAAACATTTTCTTGTTTTTAATGACAATAACTTTCTCAATAAATAATAACTATCTAACGAACGAACACTAGTTATTTTGTTTTTACAGAAATATGGCTTTCTCTCGCGAGAATTCGCGACCTTTTACCCATAGTGCATATATAGTCATGCGCAGAAAAATGGTGGGAGTTCTGTCAATCAATTTTCGAAACTTTTCATAACACAGATTCATTAAAATAAAGTGATCAGCAACTGTTTTTCTACATATGTATGATAATTTGGTCCTACCTGATCTGAAAATAAAATCCTAATCCATCCTTATCCTATGTGGTCCATCAAACTGACAAAGTTAAATGATCATTTGGATACGTCGTCATTTTCCACCAGGTTTCTAAATCAATTTTTTGCAGACAGTACTTGGCAATTATAGATACAGGTATACAAAAAATATAACAAAACCTGGCAGAAGAGCGGTGACATTTTGATGTCGTCTGCTTGTCGAATGATATGATGTGACTGAAGGATCGATTAAGTTATGGATGATGTTGTCCCGGCCACAAACCATATTTTTGCGTTTTTAAGGATAATACATTTTTTTTCAAATAAATTAATAAATTTTTATCCAAAAGTGGACCCTCTTAACTATTGATCCAGCCGAGGGTATTTTGACATTTTTTCCAGATCCAATTAAGTTTAAACCTAGTTTTGGTTGCACCTATTATATTGATTTTGTATCTTCGCGAGCTTTTAGGGCAGAGCCATTATCATATTATAAATAACCATTTTTTGTATGATTTTCAGCTCTTAGCTGCTTAAGTTTACTGTGGTTTCATTATCATTCATGGGGTATCAATTTTCATGGTTTTCCTGGGCAACAGTCAACCATCAAAATAAGAAACCAACAAGAAGTGTTTTTTTTCTACATTGATTCCAATAAGCAAAATGAATTACCACAAAATTAAAAATCCAACGAAATGTCTTTTTTTTTGTGTGCAAACTACGAAAATTGATACCCTAAAAAATAAATGACTTAACAGTATTCACTCAAATTAACTTTCGTACAAGTAACTGTAAATGATATGATATAAAATAAATGTATGCAACACAACATTCATTAACAAGCAGCAGTAAAAAAATCAACAATGAAAACATGCCAGCTCAGTCTTCAATGTGACCAATGTCTGGTCTCTATAAATCAAGCACTTAAAAGACTAATACATTGAAAAATAGTTTAGTAAAGGACTTATATCATTTGATTGTCCATCTGTCAATTATAGGGAATATGTCATAATTTATGTTAACATGTACATGCATGATATCAAGATCCTTAATCGTATGGTTTTCATCTATCGTTTCATCTATTTATAATGAAATTTCAATCTTTATTGTAAAACTTGTAACAACCAAAGCTTAATGAAAGACTGACAACTAGTTTAAAATTGCATGCCATTACATCATCAACCTTTGGTAAAAGCAATAAAGAACAATTTCTACTGATCTTAAACAGCTGTATTCAATAAGAAACATTGATGAATTTCTCAAACATAGACTTTGATTGTTTCTACATATACATCAAATACTGTGAGATCTTTTTATTTCAAAGATCTATTAGGCACACTTGATTTCATATCAAAAGCTTTCTTGATTTTGTATCCCGAGGAGACATTCACCTAAACAACATGCTTTTACTAACTTAATGAACACCAATTGAGATGAATGTGTCGATCAAATCAGAATTTTATATTACAGAAAACATGAAAACTGCATTAGGGAAATTTCACAGAATAATCAGCTTGTGTTCAGAACTTGCAATTGATTAAGTGATTAAAATTGCTCAAATCTGATTTTATGTCAAAAAAGATTCAAGACAAAAAAAGCCTTAAGTCATTGGTTTCAATCTTTTCAAAGAGATCCATATTGCCTGGCAATAGAAAATATATCTTTTTTTTTAAATGAGGAGTGTGTCCATAGGACAATACAATCTAATCCTATTTAAACCTCTGACATTTGTCAAGTAATTTTAAAATGTTAGGTTGAATTTGCTTTAATAAAATACTAATTCTAAGATTAATTAGTTATCCCAGGAATTGCTAGCTTAAATCTAAGTTTCCATTTAGCAACATGTTCAATATGATTTTCTGATATTGTGCTCTTCAAACTCTAGTTTAATTTGGGCTTTAAATTTTTTTGGAAGAGCAACTCTGATCAGGCTTTTTTTTAAAACATCAAGTACAAAATTATTGGTCTTATAAAATGTTTTGTATGAAAAGGAATAAGGAATTAGAATAGATAGATTGAATGAGGACTGCCTAGTTTAAAATGGATGACTATTTAAACAATAAGAAAAAGAAAACAATTGATTGATTGACTGTTGTTTGCTTACTGTCCCGTCGGCGATATTTCAGCCATAATCGGGACATAAACAAGTTGTGATATATAGAACATATTTTATTTCCAATCAAGGGCCCAACAAGGGGCAGCATGAGTATACATATAACATTTAAAGAGAAAAGAACGATAATTAAAGAGTTACAATCACACATCAGAGTAGCAAGACAGATTTTATAATATTCATGATGATTCTATATAAATTTATAAGTATTTAAAAATAAATTCACCCACTGCATTTAACACTGTTGGTTCTTCAGAAGTAAGTAAAAAAATAAGTTTTTGTTCAGAGTTTAGACTTTCAAAATTTTTATCTTCTTTCTTAATAAATGAAAATAAAATTTCTCTTTCCTGCTGAAAATGATTACAATCAATTAAAAAATGAATTTCGTCTTCAATTTCACCCGTATTGCATTTTTTGCAATAACGTTCTGTTCTAGGAATATTGATATGTCTACCAACTTCAATCATTAATTTATGTTAAAATATTCTAAGTTTAGAAATAGCTTTTCTTATTTCAAATTTCTTTGTTTCTTGTAAATAATTTTCAAAACCAAAATTGTGTTTAATTTTTAAAAAAGTTTGTAGTTTACCATCTTTTAATTTATTCTGTGATTTATACCATTCAGCTGAATATTTTATCTGAATTTTCTTTTTTAAAAAGTTCTTAAATGTATATGGTCCATAATTTTTACTTTCTAAATTCATATTTAAATAGTCTAATGCTTTTTTAACAAGAGAGTACCAAGACAATTTGTTGTTTCCATGTATAGTTTTGCAGCAGGCATATGCATCTTTGAGTAATGGGAAAGAATCAAGATTCTCCAACCTGAACCAATATCTAATCAAACATTTTAAAATATCATTATGCAGTGGGTATCTACCAAGTTCTGATAAAACTGCAAAATTAACACATCTTTTCTGAACACCCAAAATGCTTTTTGAAAATTTAAGATGAAGCTTCTCACACTGTAGGGATTTGAAAAAATTATCAGGGTCAAAATCATAATTATTTAGTTTAAATGAAACATTATAACTACCCCAAAGGACAAGATATGATAAGGGCCCAATTTTGCCCCCCCCCCCCAATTTTGAAATGATTAAAATAAGCTATAAGTGTGTGATATATACTTTAAATTAGTTAAACTTTACTATATCAGCATTATTTCGTCTAAAGTGTTCCATTATGGTGTTGTTATAATTACCCAAAGTGGCTTAAAAATTGTATTTGGTGAAAAACTGTAAAAGAACTGCAATTTTGAAGTGGTTTTCAGCAAATTTAACCATGAGCCACACAGAGTACCACTACAATAATTTATGTACATAATCATTTTTAATATTGAAACAGACCACAAAAATATCTTTGTGGTACTCTGTGTGGCTCATAGTTAAATTTGCCAAAAACTACTCAAAATTTGCATGATTTTTACACATTTTTACAAAAATGCTATTTTCGTATAATTTGATGACGTCACTGTTACGTAATAAACAAGATTTAGTTAAAATTAATATTATTTTTACTATACTTTGTTCATCTAAGAACTGATCTAGAATAATTTAACTTCAGTTTAATTATTTTAAAAAAATGGTAAATTAGGGGGCCAAATTTAGCACTTATCATATCTTGTCCTTTCTGCCTTTTATAAAATAAAAGGTTTTAAAGTATGATCAAAGATATGCATACTTGTCTTAACAGATGGATTCATACATATAAAATCTTTTTTTAACTTAAAAAAGGCTTTTAAAGCTTTTTGATATAGTTCATTTTTTGAGACATAGAAACTTCCTGATGCCGTGAAATGAGTACAAATGTACCTAAGTACTTGTAGGAAGAAACACAATCTAATACCTTTTGTTGGTATGTCAACTTTATATTGATTTTTCTGCCAGCCTTGTTAAAGATAACAACTTTGGTTTTTTTAATATTTACTCTTAAACACCAATCTGATATATAACTAAAAATTCAGTATGAAACAAAGTCAAAAGACCGTCGATAAAACAAAAAGTATGACTAGATAAAAAACACCAACTAAAAAGAGCACATTAAAACATAAAACTAGTGAGAAAACATTTGATAAAGGCAGGTAAAATTGATAAGGGCAGGTAAAAGCCTACAAGAACGGGACAGACGAATGAACGGACTGTTGGACGAACAGACGGAAGGTTGAACATACCTAACACTATATGCTCCCCTTCTTTCGAAGATGGGTCATAAAAAGCAGAAAATAGAGTGGTTCTAAATTCATCTATCTTCAAATATCCTTTTAGTTTACATGTTATAATACATTTCTAATATACGAGTGCTTACCATTTAGTTGGGAAGTTTTCTGTTGTGAAGGAAGTTCAGCTGTGAAGGAAAACAGGAATAAAAGATAAATATGATACATTTACTTTAATTATGGTAATCATTTATGGATTTTAAAAAGTCTGGCCAAATCATAACAATCCAAAAACTTTGCTGTTGTTGTTGGTTTTTTTTGCACTGTTATTTTGATACTTATGGTTATTTATATACAAACTTGATTATGCACCCTTTTCAATTTCCTAAAACAATAATTGGTATTTGCAAGATTTTTATTGTGCATCATAATAATCTTTAAAGTGACAGAAGCAAAGAGGCACCAATGGGAGAGTCGAGTGTCAAATGTCCTTAAGGGCAACAACAAAACCAGTAAACAAGAATGAGAACAGCACGAAGTGGTAAAGAGAGTGAACTCAAGTGCTCAGGAAGAGTAAGTATTTCCTGCAGATTAGGACAAGCAGTAAGTGAACTATTTGACTGACAGATTGAGCCTTGGCTCTTCACCTTTTTTAAAATCCTAAATTTACATCCAAATTTGTTTCATAAGGAAGCACAGTACTCCATTGAATAAGCCTACTGTGGTTTCATTTTTATTCGTGGGGTATCAATTATCGTGGTTTTCGTGGATGGCCTTGACCCACGAAATTAAATACCCCACGAAAAGGAAATTTAACATTAATCTGTATGCTGCAGACTTCAGAACCACAAACTTAAGAATCCACTAACTGGTCCTTTTTCATCAAATCACGAAAATTGATACCCACAAAAATAAATGAATCCACAGTATGTTCTTTACAAAGAGTATCAATACTGGACCCACAGTAAAGTCAAATCATTTCACATGTATCCCGTTAGGAGTCCCTGTGTTCTTGTTAGAATACAGACTTGTCCTAAAGAGGTTTTGCATGAACTATTATTGAAGTGAAATGTTGAGCAGCAAGAAGCAAATAATTTGATGTTTCAGGGCTGCCAGAACCTTCAAAATTTTCACTGGTTTTCAAGATTTTCAGGTCTTTATTTTATAAATGAATATAACATGAAACATTACCGAAATAATTAAAACTCTGTTGAGATTTTCATAAGTTGGCAGCCTTAGATGCTTTGTTTCTGATAACTACAGGTAAATAGACAAAGGAAGCAGTAAAAACCTAGTTTTACCTTTCTTCTGTATGGGTGTAGTAACCTTTAGTTGACCAATATAACATTTCTCTAACATAGACTCAAAGTTGACCCATTTATGTACCTGAAAGAAAAACAAGTTTCATCAAAACTGACCACAGATACTTCTATTAATGTACCTATTAATGGGCCTGATGTTATATTATTTGTGTGTAGCTCGTAATTTAAAAAAAAAATCATTTAAAATGCATGATCTTTCACCTCTACTTTATATTTCATTGTAATGTCCAGTACTGTATTGCAGAGAGGACTCTGCTAGAATGAATTTACCTGTGTCAAATCCATTTTCTTTTAATACAAATAAATATGTTTAAACTATTTACTAAAGCTAAATACTTTGTGGTAAACAAAAGAGCTTTGCTTATGGTCCACTGCCTGACATTTTAATCAACATATAGAGTATGACCTTGACATTAAACCTTGTGGGTCATGGGGAAAAAAAATCAAAAGTTCTCTTTTTTTCATCAAAAGCTACAATTGAAATTCTTTAGTGACATTCAAGAAAGTATTGCTACAAAAACAATATTCAGCTTATTTTTGTATAAGCTTGTTTTGAACTGGTGACCTTGACATTTGACCTACTTTGCTCAAGAATAATAGGTGCCTTTCTTACATAACAGGCTCAATCTGGTTTAGTTTTATAAGTACAAATGTACTTTTACTATTATAATGCCTCATTCAAGGTTTATGTAATGACTTGAAAAAAAATATATCAATCTTAAATTTAGAAGGTCATATTGAAAGAGATTTGTAGCCTTGACCTTTAACCTGTGGCACCAAAATAATTAACCTTCCTAACATCACACTTAGTGTCATGGAATTCTTTAAGAAAGCAACTATCCAATATCAATTTAAATATCTTAGGGAAAAAAGGAAGAAAAAGAGAAAAAAAAAGTTCTTAGATTGCAAATGAATAGCTAGCTATATGAATAAAACAGAAGCAAATATGACATTGAGATATAGAAATGACATAATCTAAGATATTACAAATAATTGAAGCTTGGGGATCATGGGAAACTTCCGCTAAAGTCGTTGTCGTATCTATTTATGATATATCAGGAAGCCGAGAAATGATGTAACATGATTGGTTATGTAAATGTATTAGAAATGACAGGAAAATCATAAGATTTGTTTCTCCTGTCAAATCCATTTATATATCTACCAATCATTAGTATTAAAACGATCAGAATCATTTCTCAGGAATGATTCTACCAGAATATATAACTAGAGGAAATCTCAGAGGGGAACTTTCCTCAGATTACATGCATATTCTAAAAAATAAAATAAAGACGAAATATATCCATGGAACACAGATACCCCTGCATAGAGCCCAAAACAGGAAGATGAATTTTGACAGGTCTTAAATTTGCTAAGGCCACCCTACCAAATTTCAAATCATTCTCATGTACATAGGGTTTTTGAGAAAAACTTGAGAGAAATTTTCAAGTTAATTTTCATATTGGCTCAGTCTATAACAGGAAGCAGTAGTCTGACAGGTCTGTAAGTCACTAGGACATACAGTTAGTCATACTGAACCAACCTGCAAAATTTCAAATCATTTACAATGCACTTCCTAATTTCACTAATTTACATAAATTGGCCCCTTCCAAGAGTAGAGGTCTAGCAGGTTTGAAAGTCACTAACAACATTCAACATGTGGTACTGAATCAACCTGACAAATGTCAAATCATTTTCATCATATTTGAAACATAGAAAATGTGCCTATGAGCCACAGGCTGGCCCTCCCGTTCTTGAAATATTATTGACCCCCAATGTGTATAACCTGGGTTATGAACCTTAACCAAGAACTTTACCAATGTTGTTCATGCATAAAATATAGGTAACAGTGACCTAATTTCTAGTGGATGGTGTAGTCCTACCCAAGACCCATCTAGTGGTGAATTCATTGACCTCCAACAACTAGTATCCAAGTAATGGATCTTAACCAAGAACTAACCAAAGTCATTTATGCATAAAATATAGGTCATAGTGACCTAATTTCTAGTGGGAGGTGTCATCCTACCCAAGACATATCTAGTGGTGAAATATCTTTGACCCCCAACATCTAGTGTCCAAGTTATGGACCTTACCCAAGAACTTAACCAAGGTCATTCATGCATGAAATATAGGTCACAGTGACCTAATTTCTAGTGGGTTTTATAGCCCTACCTAAGACCCATCTAGTGGTGAAATGTCATTGACCCCCAACATCTAGTATCCGAGTAATGGACCTTAACCATGATCTTAACCAAAGTGTTACGGACGGACGGACAAGGGTAAAACTAAATGGCCAATCCACATACGTGGTCGGCAATAAAAATCTTTTACTTGGTTTTTAAACTGCCAACCTGACTCTTGTGCAAATCAGCATTAAAATCATCCTTTTATCACACACTCTTCACAGACTTAATTCTAAACCTACAAAAATACTCGCTTCTATTGAGCTTTCTTTACAAATTTAGAAAACTTCAAACACTATTCTATCTTGGTTAATTAAATTCTTTTGCAAGATGATTGTTTCCACAACTTTAATGTTAGAACTTCAATAAAAGATAATTGAGAACCTTTGATCAATATGAGCTTGACACGGATCGTAATGATCTATTTTCTAAGAGAAGTCAGTCTTGTATAGTTGAATCTATGGTAAACTATACCAATCTTACTGCGCTAAAGCTTTATTGGATCTTATTGACTCCATAAAGATCTAAAAAAATCTAAATCTATCAAATATACCATATTGAGATGTAGAATAAGTGTACGCAACACAACAAACATAAACAAACAGCAATTCAAAAAATCACAACGGAAAACAGCAAGCAGTCTTCAACATGACCAAAGGTCACTGCTTACCGTCTTGCATTGGCCCAAGACTTATAATACAATACAAAAGTATCAAAACCAATCCCTAAATCATCAACGAAAGACTCAATTCTTGACATTAAACAGTTAACATAGAATGACAAGGACAAACAAAGGCTTTGGCAAAGTTTCCTGGCTTAGGACAGGCACATATAAAATGTGGCGGGGTTAAACTAGTTTTTTGGATCCAACCTTCCCCCTATTGATAAGCTTGCACAAAGCTACATATAAAACACACTGTAAAACTCAATCGACAAAAGTTTGAAATGGTTGGATTTTTTTAAATCAGGAAATATGTAAACTACAGACCTATTTTTGATTCTGACAAAGTGGAACACTATGCTGCTTACCAAATATCAGGAAGCTGTGATAAGTAATTGCTGAGAAACTGTTAAGTATCTGTCTTTCTAAGAATCATGCAGGGTTTATGATAATGGTGATTTATGGTAAAAAAAAACACATGGGTTTCTTTACATTTTCTGAATCAAGATATGGTGTTATTTTTGAAAATCGAGTCTGTTTTCCACAAAGGTCTTGGTCATTGGAGAAATCAGTGTTTTGAATTGTAATGAAATGCATAGCAAGAAAAGAGTTATCTCCCTTGTTTACAATATTTTTAATGCAATCTAGGTAAATTTTATCTCTTATGACCAACATCATAGAAACAAATGGCTGTTGTTTTTGTTAATAGGTGACCATTCTGTATTAGAAACCATGTTCAAAACCATGTGTTATTTTTTACCATGAATCACCCTCTGCATGATTTTTAGAAAGACTGGTACTTAAAATAAAAAGCTACGCCGAATAAGCATGATACAACCGCAACAAGTTGAACCCTGTACATTAGAGGCCCAATATGGATAGTTTAAAGCTTTTTGACACAATTGCATCCTGTGGTGGACTTTAAAATGCATATTTGACACATATATATTTACATCAGCATCTGATAGAAAAAGTCTTATTTATATAATAATTGACATTTTTGGCCCTTTGACCCCTAATTTCTCCAAAACGGTAAGAGATATTGCAAATCTGATTGAAAAATATAATTTTATTGAGTTTGTTTCTACATATTTTGCAAGGGGTATTTCCAGTTATAGTTAACAGCTGGCAAAGTGAAAAAGGTCCAAGAATCTAAGAGTGCAGAAAATTTAAGAAAGAAAGGGCAATAGGAGGAAAAGGTAGACAGCAGACTAAGATAAGACCACTGTTTACCTTTCTCTCCTATTGGCCTTTTCTTTGTAAAAGTCATGCACAGGTAAATTTTTTATGGCTGTCTTTAGTTTGCCAGAGTTACCCATAGCCAGTAATTACCCATATATGGGCCCATCTTTTAGTGCATGTATATTCTAACCTCATTCTTCATTCAAGTTGGTCCCATTTATTTTAGTTATAACATCAAAAGATACCTCATGAATTGGCTGATTTATTATTATTGGTAATAAGCGGCTTTTTCCTTTGATCTCATCTGCCTGATATTTTTAGTATCATCCGTGATACAAGAGACTTGATATCTGTGATGTCATGCGATAAAATGTGAAGTAGTTTGTGACCTCATGTGACATTATTGTATTGAAACTTGCTAAATATGTGTGTGTTTGTATTATTACCGATAAAAAGAATATTGTATACTTTCCTATTTGATATTATCTACATCTAGTCTGGTATCAGATTCCTCCTACCAGACTTGTCTGAAACTCACCTAATTATAGATAGTATCAAAAGTGAAAGTACATAATATTCTTTATGTTTATGTTAAGAACTATGATCTACAAGTATTCCTTACCATTCACTGACTTACTCCTTAAACTTCACCTACCTCATCAAATAACTGAGTGCCATCTATTCCTGCCCCTCTCATCAGTTCCTCTACACCTCCAGGATGGTATTCCATATAAGGAGTCACATTGTATACTTTTCCTACAAAATAAGACATCAAACATTTATTACTGCATTTATTGTAATTACCACAACAAAGCATACCATAACAATCACTTTTTTTGACACCCCATGGAAATTAAGCCAGGAAGACCAAAACAGCAGGAGAAATACCTTGGACTATTCTTTGGACAGGCACAAAAAATGGAAAAGGAGAGAGTGAAGAGGAGCTAGTGTTTGTGACATTTGTTCCACAAGGAAATAAGATCAAAGATAGGTAGGTATATATTAATGTTTAATGAGTGAGTAAGTTTTAGAATTTGACACCCTTTTAAACACAAATAAACCATACAGGACAGTCAGATTTATTGTTGGAGGACCCCAGAGTAACATGGAGTAAACCATTGACCCTAGGCAGGTAACTGTTAAAGGTGTGCAGGTCCTGATTATGAAAATCACAAACTAAGCTGAATTTGAACTAAATGTGAAATAAATGATTAGAAGTCATACCTTTTAGCAGGTTATTTTCGCGGTGGTTAAATTTTGCTTATTTTTCGCGGTTTGACATAAATCATGAAAATAAATTTCGCAAAAATATTATTCTAACACAAATCATTAAAAAACACTTTTCAGACAAAAACTGCAAAACTTTACCCCTGCAAAAAAAAAACCTATACAGTATTATTGCCATTTTGTGTATTTGATGTTATGTTGAACACAATTATTTAATTTTGTGCTGTCTTGACTTTGCAGTCAAATCATTTAAAACAATCTTATAGGTTCTATTCTTAGCCTTAAAATAATTGCATTTTTTTATCAAATAAAGATTGGAAGTTACCACTCCATATCAATACCCTTTTGTAGGTCCTAACATCTTACCTCAAGATATATTAAACATGCTAAATAAATTACTTTTGATTATTTAATTACCAGTATGTATTTCAAATTTTGAAATATTGCAATTTGAGTTTTGAAATCCAGACCTATATGCTCAGATGTCTATCATGAAGTTTTAGCCTTTTTCTACCAAGAAAAATTTCTCTAATGTCAGAAAAATATGGATTTCACATAAACAAGAATACCTTTTCCCTGGAGAGTATTAAATTGTAAGTAATCAGAACAAAAATATGTTATATTGTCAGAACAACAGAATTAATGGATAAAAATTGCATTGTTCATCCTGCATTTTCAGCAGAAATCGATGCGTGGGCCAACATTGGGTGAAGCTTTATCATATTTTACAGCAGAGTCTCATTCCAAAACAATATAGACTTGTATTTGAACATGGAAGTGAAATGTGGCTGGGGCCAAGAAGGTTGAGAAGTTTCCATTTGTCAAAGTTTAATCGCTATTGGTTCCATGGTGAAATTGTCTTATACATTTTGTCCGAGCTTTCTTAATTGAAACAAACAGGCATATCCAGAGGTTTTTAGTTCAGGAGAGATGATTGGTAAAAAACAAATGCCCTCATAAAGGTAAAGATTCTGAGTAAAACAGAAAAAAAATATCAATTAGAGATTTTCTAGCAAAAACAAGACCAATTATGTGACTGGGCCTTGTCATTGTCTTTACAATTATGAGTCTAGACCAGTTTATGGAGGAAGGAGAGGGGAACCTATCTTTACCTAACACACACAGTCATATTGAAATGCTTGTTCTAATTGGAGATGCTTTTAATGGTAGTTCATTTTGTTTCTCCTTTGTTTCCTGTGTCACCAATGTCTGGTACTGCTCTGTAGTCTTTCTATCACACCAAAACTTTTAGCATTAGAAAATTGGTTATAAGAAATGCAGGTACATGTATTAATAAATTTCAAGGCAAGTATAATAAGTTTAGCCTGTTATATTATAATGAATCCATCAGCAGAATCTTCTGTTATTTTTCACAATATCTGTATCATCATAAGTGTGCAAAAAAAATCTGGTACCGGATATTACTTTTACTGTCTGAGAGTTTATATATGTGTTCCGTTACATGTTGGCCATTTCGTTGATCTTTGTAAATACAGTGGATTCCTCTTATTAGCATAAGCAATTTGTCAGAGAAATTTATGCAATTAACCGAATTACCCCATAAAGTGAAATGTCAATTTTAAACAGAAAATACAAAGAATTTATATAATTTGTTTAATTATCAAATGTGTTGAGTAATAAGAACAGTCAGGCGACGCTTTTATTGTATCCTAATGCTTGTAAAAACAATTGTGACATAACTGAAGGTTGTAAAAACATGTTTTGATAGCTTTTATCAAACAAACTACAAAGACCTCGTTAAGAAAACATATGATTTTGACAGGTATTAAGGTGATTTTTGAAAATATTAAGTCAATTAACAGGAATTTTGCACTTTTTCTCAGATTTTCAATGCAATTACATGAAATTTTTAGCATTGAAAGTATAGGAAAGGGTTTGGTGTTTTAAAATCTTAGTCAATTAAGAGGATTATTCTAATAAGAGTTAGTCGATAAAGTGGAATCCACTGTAATCAAAAATAAAACCTCAGCAAAAAAAAACTCAATGCAGATGGCATCATTAAAAGTCTTGCATAAAATATTTTTACACTACTTTTGTTTACTTCACAGCTTTTTGTTTTTATTGTAAACAAGATATAGACAATATGTAAAAAAAAAAGGTAAATATTAAAATATTCTAAAATATCAATGAAATAGAAATGATAAAATGTCAAAGACTTGTCTCAAACTTAATGACAAACATGGTGGCTTAATTTATATAGCAACATTTTGTCAGCTCTTGGTTATAGAATTGATATTTCTTAACTTACGAGGGTTGTCCGTAAAGTTCGTGGACAAGCAAAGATTTGAACCAATACGACGTACTAGGGATTTGTTCTTTACATGATAATAATTTTGAACATTTTCCTTTATTTCTGGTTTATTGTTTTGCAAATGTTCGACATAAATAGTGCTACATTTTTAATTATTTGACTCGCTGTATGGTGGGTCGGAGCAATGTTAGATTTTTTTCGGAAATATTCAGAATGCTTAAAACAAGATCTCGCTATGCATATGCAATATCTAGCGATGCAATAAAATTTGTACTACAGTGTTGCCAATAGTTAGGATGATGCACATACCAAATTTGAAGGGTTCATAATTTTAATTTATCGAGAAATCGGTATTTTGAGAATTGACATCAGTTTCAGCGACGTAAAAAAAGTAACGTTTTGCGAAGAGGTGGAGCAATGGAAGTTTATAAAATTGTATTTTTGGGTCTGAAAAATATCAACAGATATACAAAGATTCTTTAAATTGTGGAAAAAGTTTACTAAGATACTTCCGATGGCACGTGCATTTCAGATGGAGATAGAAAATAACCGATTGGCATGTTTTGTGGTATTAAGATATAGCCATATTTCCTATATAGTACTGTCCCCACCAATAGACTTTGCTTGGAGTTGTTTTGTTGATGTTAAGAACATGAATTTCCATGCAATTTGTGAATCAAATGTTTACAGAAATTGAGCAATACATGCAGAAATATGAATTATGATGCATCTGACAAAATATAATGTTCAAAACTCATAAAAGTTTTAAAAATATTGCATTCAGTATGACCATATGGAAGAGAAATTGTTTAATTTGACGTCGAAAAATATGAACGTCTTGCTCCGGGTTATTAATACGATTTATTTTCTAAATGATGAAAAATCAACTTGTAGTTGTTTGTTTATTCTAAAATTCGGTACACCTTTTTATAAGACTACTTATTCTATCATAACAAAATTTGAAGAAAATCCAATAAACATTTTTTATTTTATATCAACTGTCCACGAACTTCACGGACAGCCCTCGTACATGTAACTCCGAAGCACGGGAGCTATAACATGATTTTCGAGATAGAGCATAACACCGTGATCACAATGTTTATAATCAGCACAAATTACATTATATCCTTTATTCAAAAAAAAATATTTTTCACTCATGAAAAAAAAAAAACAACTAAGACCCCATTTACACTAGACGGAAAGATCGATCTTATTTGAATCGATGCAAAAAAGATCGATCTTTTTGTCAGTGTAAACGGGAAAGATCGATCTTTATTTGAATCTATTAAAAAAGAACCGGACTTAAAAAGTCCTGCTTCAGACCTAGACTTAAAAAGATCGATCTTTTTTGAATGGATCTTTCTTGTAGTGTAATGTAGAGACTGCAGGGAATGAAATACAACGACCGTATTATTCGGGTTATCTCATAAATGTGTGTAAATGCAAACCAGTCTTTTTAAGATCGATTCAAAAAAGATCGATGTATTTTTGTTCATGGTGTAAACAGGGTCTTATACTTCATCTTTGTTTCAACTTTACATTTAACCCTTGGTTTAGCAATGATATTTATTTCACATCAAATAAACCCATTTCAAAGACCAATTAAATACAGATAAAGAAAATTCCAATAAATTTGTCTTTGAGCAGAATCCAAATTCCCTTATCAAAAAGCAATAAGACCAATTAGCAATAAATCTGTTTATCTGTTTAGTAATTAGGGGATGGTAATCCTGGTTTATGGTACAAAGTATTCTGGAACTGGAGCATTAAGTCAAAGAGTGCCAATACAGAGGTGTTGAAATGGGTTAGCAAGTTATCTTTTGCCTATCCTCATGCTGGGAATTTAGACACACAGAACCCGGGTGAAACAAACAAGACCGAATTAAAGCTGTATGTCAGCTGACAATTTCTGTTATGTTCATTGGTCAATTTTGAGTTTTGGACACAAGAGACCCCAGTGTTATAAAACAAACGTTCTATGTGTTCTTCATCCAGAGTCCTTTGTGTCCAAAAATTCAGAGTTGACCAATAAAAACATTTGAAATGACAAACATCACTTTCCCAGTCCTGTGTGTCCCATCTGAATCCATGAGTCGAATACCTGTCGTGATCCTAGTTCTTTTTCACATAGATTTTTTAGCAATATTTAGAGCTAACTGGTCTAACACATTGACATGGTCTGTTAATATATTTCATGACCTTTAGAATGAAAGTCATGGCTGATAAACAAACAAAATGATACTGGACAGCCAAAGAAATTTTCCATTCTTATTTATCAGAATATCTAGCGCTCGAACAAATGACAAACTGACAGCAGAAGCATACAGATAAAATGTGTTGCTATAACAAGAGACAAATTCTTGAGCACCTGAGTTCGTTCTCGTATTGACTTCAAACATTTGGGTTCGAATTGGTGATAGCAGTTAAGTTTATTTTGGTGTTTGTTTTTTGTTAGATTGTGCAATTCATTTTTATGCGTCTTGTCTAACATTTTTAATATACTGTTTTTGTCTTGGCCTTAGGTACAATGTCCTTGAATACAACATTTGTAGTCTAAGCTTGGTTTCTTTCACCATTTTACAGGCATAAAATCATAAAATTTTCCATTTCTTGAAAAAATACCCCTAGATTTTTCAAATATTTTTACTGTGGGCCCACTTCTAACATTAAATACTGAATCCACACCTGACAGGCATGAACCCTGGGGCATGAACACTAATTCAATGTACCTCTGATAGCTATCCATGCATCCTCTTGTTTGTTATGTTTGGATAACTCTTCCATGGTAACATCCATTGTTTTCCCTTTCAACCCATTCATATCTGCATTACTTCTTCCTAGCCTGATCCAGTCCATCAAGGAACGACCAGGTTTTAGTGCGACCTTTGACCTTCCTGTGACCTGTAACCTCTGAGGAGAGTTCTGTGCAGGAAATGCTGGGAGGAGATTTTGACCTGCCATTTTGAAATCTAATGAACTGTTGCTACTCTGTGATGGATTCTTCTCACTAGTATTGGATGAGCTGGCAAATAAAACACCAAACTATTAAACAAGAAAATGTCCAAAAAAACATAATGCCCAATCTCAACTCATATTTCCCCCACAGTTGCTGAACTTTAAGTTGATGTCCAAATGACATTTTTAGGGCTTATATCCTGATGTATATGTGTGATATTATACTTCTTTCTTATAGAAAACACCTTCAACCTATAGGTAAACCCAAGTATAAAATCCCTGTTTTCTGTGAAGTTGATGAAACAGGTAATCTCTATTATAATTTTTGTTTGTTTATCATGTATATATGGTTAGTTTCTTGATGCATTTCCTTCATAGTAAAGTAACTTTAACACCCCCTTAACCTGTGATAAATCAATCATGAAGTTGATGAGACAGGTACAATTTGATGATGAGTTTTGTTTGTTCATACCATGATGCATATGTGTAATAAGTTTCATGATAATGCCATATTTTATTCATGGTACATGTAATAAAAGTAACTTAAACCAGTAGGTAAACATGATTTGGGAAGAATGAACATGAACATTACATGCCCTGGTACTTACAGACAGGGCATAAAAATTATTGCCTTTTGGATTGGTAACAATAACTGTACATCTATATTGAATGGCAGTTTGTTTGGGCTGGAGTAAAATTTAGGGATTTTAAACAAAATTGGTAAAATTATTATTTTAGTGGAATTCAAATTTTATCAATAGATCAAGTGCACTGCCAAAATTTGAGTGAAATTAAAGTTGTTTTATTTCACTTTCATTTGAAATACAATAAAACTTGCATCAATTTGCTACTGTGTTGAGGTTGGGAAGAAAACATGAAGAACCACCAGATTCCTTTTCAAAGGCCATACATGTAAACTTACAGAAAGAAAAATGTTCAGGGATGAAAGTTAGGGAATAACTTCTTTCATTGCCCAGTTTCTGAGTCAATACAGAGGATAGTAAAAACCAAACAAACCACACACACATCCATACAGGTAAACAAAATTTTATATATAATGTCACTTCCTCATATTACTAAGTTATACCAATAAAAAGACATTTTTTATAAGAAAAATAATAAATTCAATACTCATGTTCTTTAAGAATCATGTTTTTGCCATCACCTACTTATTTTTCCCAGTTTTTGGCAATTGACTTATTTTCACACCTGCAAGTTAAAAATGGTTTCTATTATTTCAATATTATGCAAGTTTGCTGTTCTAATTATTAACATGATTAAACTATTATAATAAAAATCGTTGATTTGGCAGGTTTTTTTTTTTGCTCAACACAAAACAATGAACAGGAGAGCAAGCTCACTGCAAATACTCCAACTTTACTTTGCGCTCTAGATTGGGGAAAAAAAAAATAAAATCAAATATTGCCCCCAGATAGACATCTGAGAGCTATGCAATTTGTGCTGTCCTATGAAAAGCTTCATCAATTTGATTAGAAGGAACTGCCCTTACAAGATATGTGGACAGACATGTACAGACAGGGCAAATCCTATATACCCCTCAAAACGTCATTTACAGAATTACAGGAGGTAAAACATGTTTAACATTCTTTGAGTAAAAAAACATCACCAGTATTTTGCTATTAGGGACAGGTGCTTGCCCATTTACATAATGAAATAGTACATGCATATAAGAAGCACTATTACAATAACAAACTAAGTACAGTTTAGTTGATATGTGACAAAAATGAGGTTTGATATAAATTGAAGAACACTAAACAATTAAGATTATGTAATATTTCTTTACTAAAATCAAAACAAACATATGTTATATTTATTATCAGACAGAAGTATATGTAGTACATGTAGAGGCGCTTTCAACTTGGAACAAAGCATCCGAGGAAGCCTTCAACTTGATGTCATTTCAAGACTACATGCATTTTATTTGACTGGCATCAATTGCATCAAGAACTAAGGACTTACAAAAAAAAACATAGTTCAATTAAGGGCCTCTGTTATTGTTTTCTATTTGTACAAATTCAGTCAAAACTGACAAATTTACTTCAAATGAATCAATGAGTTGATGATTTAATTATATACCAGCTTGAAATAATAAGACACGATTGACATTCTAAATCCGCAACGCACCTAATGGCATTGACAATTTAGCAGGATACAGCTTATTTCCAACCTGGGGGATTTTATATCAGTCCTTAGAATGCTAATTTAAATATAAAAGGATATCATAAGAAAGCCCCATGTTTGGAAGTGCATTATATTATTCAATTAGTATGAACATTTACTTTATTATGGTATAGAGATGGATATATATGCCAATATCTGTAGAACCAATTCCAAATCAGACAATCCCAAGCTATCTAAAGATAACATCAATGTGAATTGACTAGTGGTTATATTGCCTTGCTATCAAATAGATTTGCATATCAGGGTTTCTGTAAACGTTTATTCTTTTTTGTTTTGTCAAGAGCAATGAAAGCATTATGGTTAATGTACATCAATGGCAGATCCAAGGGGTGTCCCAGTGTTAGAACCCTATACATGTATGTGTAACCCACTTTATAAAACTTCTGCATCCATTCTGTATGTTTGATGCTTGTCAAGGCTGCTCTAGTCCTAAGGTCAGAAAGGTTAAAGAAAGGCATGATAATACAGGTGTAGAAATAAAGGTATGTGTTGCCAATCTGCATCACCACCTGATGATGGTTGCAATTATCACTGACAGGACAACAAACTGAACAAATAACAATATGACAATCCTGCATCACCTAAATAGAACTCAATTTGTACATAGGTTTCTACATTACCAGTATATAGTTATAAAATTGAAAAGAAAAGTCAGTCAAGCCATGACCACTTGGTCAAATATTAAAATTGGCTTGCAATTGAGTAAGTACTTATGTTATGCATATGAATACTGATTGATTAACGGGAGGCAGCAGCCGCAGCCACCCCAAAAATCAATCCCTATGTATTGCCCTTTTTCATCACAGGTTTGACAAAAACAGAATGATTAAAATCAAAAATGTATATACAAAAAGCTTAAAATATTGTAGTTTCAATTAGTTTATGATTTTTCTTGATACATTTAATGTACATGTAGGTTGCAACATGATTTTTCCAATGATTTGCCATATCCCACTTTTCATCAAAATCTTTCTTTTCCAGCTAATTATATATGTACTGTTCTTTGAATGTCAAACAGCTGATTATATTTGGCCTTGAAGTATGCAAGGATAAAAAGGAATCCTTCCTCATAATACAGAATACCCAGAGCATTAAATCTATAAAAGGTTACAAGAAAAAGCCTTAGTATTAAAACAGAATCTATTAATGGTTTAGAGATCTGCTCTGTGTACAACCCATCAATTCTGGGCTAATCTATGGATACCTATAGATCCTAATAAGGTTACAACTCCTGACAAGCTGGAAACCATTGTCTGAGCAAAGTGAGAAATAACCACTTAACAAAGAGGAAGGCTTCAATTAGAGTCCTATAAATGTTTCCACTAGGTGTGCAATATCAAGTAATTTATACAAAGACTGCTGTATAATATTCTCTAAGCTGGATTTATTTTCCCCTTTTTTTCATCATTTCATTATCAATGTAAAAAGATTCCAAGTAATTATGGCTGTTATTGGATTACAAAGTCAAGGTCACTAATAAAAAATTCCTATTTGAGCTCAATCATTATAATTCAATGAAAATGATATTTTGATCAAGGTCAATGTGCTTGTTGCATATATATTCATTTATACCATATAAGTTGTTTTATTGCAGGTATCTAATTTTAGCTATTTTTGCGGAAGTTTGCAACTTGCTAAAATATATCCCGTAAATAGTATATGTTAAGTATTAACACGCATATTTGCTTGCTAAAATTGAATTCCGTGAAAAGAAGATCTTCAAGTTTTTTATATTTCCACGATTTAGCTCCTGCGAAAAAAAAACAACTCATACAGTAGTTGTTTTCAGGCCTCAAGCCAGTAGCAGATCCAGAAATTTTGAAAAGGAGACCTAGGGGGCATAATATAAATATAAGTATCCAACAAAATTTGTCCACTAAAAGGGGTTGGCCCACAGGCAATGACTGCCCCCTCCCCCCAACCCCTCCCTGGATCTGCAACCCTAATATGCAGTGTAACTAATAACTCAGGAATATTATTCAGAAGAAGGTCTGGAAGACCCAAAAAAATCACAGTATAAAGCCTACACATAATGTGCCAAATCATGACAACCGACTCTGACCACAAGAACTGAATACACTAAACTAAACTTATCAACCAATTTTTGTATTCAAGTTTCTGTATCATGTTAAACCATTTAAGAGCTTCATTTAACATACATGTAGGTGTAACAGTAATTAACAATCCTTACTTCAACTAATTTGTTTTTCACACAAGAAATCCCCCCACTCCTACATGTCCTAAGGTCAGACACATAGAAAAAAATTATGGTAAATAATTCTGGTCAGTGAGTCCAAATGAAAGAAACACGAAGCATTTGATCAAAAATTACTTCTAATCTATCACACAAATTCATTTTGAGAGTTTATCAATCATTTTTCCTACCAATCCCACAGGAGAAACAGACAAGCTGGCATTTCCCTCTATAAAGGTTACTTCCCCTTATTAATAACCAATACTTTATCTTGCTCAAATTCCATTTAGGAGCACCAAATGCCATTCAATATACTGGTGCATACTAATATGAAACTTGTTTTTCTGTTTTGACATTTCATATTTACTAAAGAGTTAAAAAAAAAATGGAAGCAAAATAAAAACAGCAGGTTTTCCATAAAATATTCTATAAGGGGAATGCTTAACATTTAAGAACTAGAAGTGCAATACAGAAGTCTATTAGAAATTATTTGAACAAACTAGCTATAACTAGAGGTTTCCAGAAACCTGAGTTACTTAACTAATTTCCAAGAAAGCTTATTGTATTAAGTATATATGTACATGGCCTTTGTATAGGTCTTATAGAGCTGAAATTATCAAAGCGAAATTACAATCCCTAATGTTACTTCATGTTAGTTTTCAAT
Organism: Arcuatula senhousia; assembly: GCA_963971305.1. Taxonomy (NCBI): domain Eukaryota; kingdom Metazoa; phylum Mollusca; class Bivalvia; order Mytilida; family Mytilidae; genus Arcuatula; species Arcuatula senhousia. The sequence goes on along the minus strand of OZ020309.1, from coordinate 47,282,298 downwards.
CTACTAGATAAACATGACAAGAGGCTCCTATGAGCATGAATCACTCAGCTGTTCTTAGGGCCATATGGGTCTCTTCTATATGGGGTCATCTTACAATCTTAAAACCTAACAGAGACTTTTGTAGAACTTAAAATTAGCTGACGGTTTAAGCAAGTAACAGCTTTTCTCTATCTGCAAGTTTCCATTCTATGGGGCAAAAAACACTGTGTTTGATGTTTTAAGGGCCATAACCCTCATAAAGGGTCATCTGACAACTTCTTTTAAAAAAGTCACTTAGACGAGTATCAGGTTTAAGCAAGCAACAGTTTTACTCTATCTGCAATAGTATTCATTCAAGAAGCAAAAACATGAAAAAATGCTATTTTTTACCTTAAATGGGCCATAAGCACTATAGGAGGTCATCTGAAACTGTCAACCCAATGGAGACAATACTCCTTAAAGCTGAATGAGCTGAACATTTAAGCAAGCATCAGCTTTTTACTATCTTCAAAAGATTTTAAAAAACCCATATTTTTTTACCGTTTAAGGGACATGTTAACTCCAAAACAAAGTTCTCTAACCAATTTAACCCAATGGAGACTATTGTAGAGCTTAATGAGCTTAAAATTTAAGCAAGCATAAGCTTTTCCCTATTTATAAAAGTATTTGTGTTACATAAGGGCAAAAACATAAAAAAACCACAACAAATGTATTTTTTACCTTTAAAGGGCCATAACTCTATAAAGGGTCATCTGAAAGTTTCGAACAAATGGAGACTTTGGTAGAGCTTGTGATTCTGAAAAGTCTTAAATTTTTGATTTTTTCTACCTGGTGTCATGCTCATGATACATGTAGTAAGATTAGGTAAGTTACAATTGTTGATTCATACGGAAACTTGCTAAGCGTTATTCCATGCAGGATTGCACTAACCCCCTAAGTTGGATTAATTTTGATACTGTGGTTTCATTATTATTCATGGGGTATCAATTTTCGTGGTTTTCGTGGGTGGCTTTAACCCACGAAATTTGATACCCCACGAAAATGAAATTTAACATTGATCTGTATACTGCAGACTTCAAAACCACGAATTTAAGAATCCACAAACTTATCCTTTTTCATCAAACCATGAAAATTGATACCCACGAAAATAAATGAATCCACAGTACATGTAGCAAGTGAAAACATAATTTTTCCAGATGTTAAAATAAATTGAGTTTAATTGTCATGATTTTTCAGCAAAGATTTTTCCACTGGACAAGTTGGAATACATCAATTAGCATGACACTAGCGCTATTCTTCCACACATGACCAAACAGATGAATACCATTGTGGAATGACCAGACTTGTTCCATCATATAAAAACTTTTAAAAGCCTTAATTGTATTATATTCAGTGATATATGTATATATGTTTTGTACATCCTTTTTGTAAAATATATAAATATTGTAAATCATTTAGTTGCATCAAGGCACATAAAATGTTGATCTTACCAGATAAAATATCATGAAAATCTTGCATTTGAATTTGTTTTGATTTTACTGATACTGTTAATAATTGATTATTCTTCTGTGAACACTCTGTAATACTATAGCATGAAAGCGACTCATTTCCGGGCATGTTGGCATGCAGGTCTGTGGGCATGCGGGTCTGCGGGCATGCGGGTCTGCGAGCATGCAGGTCTGCAGGCATGCAAGCATGTGGGTCAGTGTTGTATTTAGCATGATGGTTAAAACAATTGAACACTAATAAGTAGATCATTATTTATATGTGAGGATGAAGTAATTGTTTTATCAAAGGGTGTAAAGTTTATACCTAAACACCAAGTACTTAGTATTTGAGAAAATATCTCATGAAAGACTTTGAAGAGCTTGGACGCAAAATGCGTTGTCAATATCTATTTAGCAAAAATCACGAATATCATAAACATCCATTTTATGTCAATAGTGGTGTCATTCCTGAATATTCGTGTGAATCTTTAGAAAACTATCTGTTTGCCACTAAATATGAAATGAGTAAAATTAAGATTGAAAATGCACAATCTAATCTTACAAAGAAAGAAAGAGATGTATTAATTGAACTTAAATAAAAGAAAGAAAGAAATATTAATAAGAAAAGCAGACAAAAATTCTACATTATTTGTATACTTGATGTGAATAAATACATCAAAGGTATCTTAGACAATTTCAAAATGAGATTTAATATGAAGAAATCTTTGAATCACATATAGAATGAGCTAGCTTTATAGTACAAGAAATAGTCCAAAATTGGGACGACAATACTCTAAAGTATTAGATATAAGAACATTTATCAAACCAACTGAAACATTTCAGTATCTATATTGAAATAGCTGTCACCAATTGGGCAAACTAAAACCTTATAATAATAATAATATATTAATCATATTCCGTTTTTCATATAGCCACATGCCCGCAAAATAGCTACTCTGCTATAGCATGTTTGTTCTTTTTCAAAACACTAATAAAATATCATCAGATTTTTTAGGGTTTAGTGAAGGGCTGATGTCTTCCTTAGATTCTTGAAAAAAAGCAAAAGAAATCTAAAAACATACAAATGTATATTACCAGTTGAAGTTCTATATATTGAACACCAGCCCCCCCCCTAAAAAAAGGCCAATGATGTTTTGTAATACAAGTACATGCCAGAACATGATTGGGAGCTATCACTACTTAATAATTTTTTTTATCACAAATAGGTTAATGAATATTCCCCTTCAAACACTTACCTCTCCCAAATGATTTTTTGGGGGTCAAGCCAAGTCTTTGAATTAATAGTACATAGTTCACATGGACTATAAATCATAAATCGACACAGTGAAAATCTACAAACTTTATGTTGTTGATAATGAATCTCAAGTTCTGGATGATTCAATGTTAACATTTACATACCTTGCACAACCCATGTTAAGTGTTGCTCTGATTCTAATTCATTGTTAAGTCCAAAAACATTTTAGCATAAAGATTCAATAAATCTCCAGGAATGTTGCTATTTCCACTGATTTTAACTCTGTATCAATCAAGAATAAAATTTACATATTATCAGAATTCTGCAGTTGTACGCTTGCATTGTAAACTAAGGCATCTCTAAACATCAGGAATATTAAGATTTCCAATCGCTAAATCCTAGCATGTTTATACTAATCTGGTGTCATTAGATCTTTAACTGTAAAGTAATTGGCTTTGTTTTCTAAATTACTCAGTGGATGGCAATCAATAACCTTTCAATATTGTCACTGATCACAACAAGTAAACACAGTCAAAAATCTAGTTCTCAATGCCAATTATATATTAACATCACTTATCAAATGTAAAATAAATTTCCAGCTGTATACTCTAGGCATTGATATCGACACTACTTGATCAGAAATAATAATTCCTGATGCCTTCATGAAAACAAGCATCAATGTGTAGTAAACAATATATAAATAGATCTACACTCCAATTGAATGGAACAACTGGAGCATCAGATATTGAATTTTCGTCTATTGCCAGCCCACTCTCCGACTTAAGTTCATTGAACATTGGACTGACAACAAAAATCTATAATACTTTTGGTCATATTAATACAAATATCAATAAATAAAGTACTAAGGTATTACATTTTTATATCATAAAAACTTAATTGCACACTGGTGGTCTATTCTGACAACGCTTAGTATAAAATCAGTTCAAGTAAAATATAAATTTGGATATTTGTTAAAAAAATCCTAGATATATTGCACTACCTTTGGCCTTTTTAAGACAAGTATGAAAGTCATTTTCATATTAAATAAAAACCATGTTAACACAACTATTTCAATCTATAATAATAACCTTTAATTGATCTCCTTTTATGATTTGTTCTTCTACATGTAAGTGTCACCATATTGTGTGTTTCACAAGACTATTCAAATGTAAAATATGGGTGGCAATACCACATATACAATTTTACTTTTGTTGCAATGTGATTTTGTAAGAAAGAAAGAGATTCTTTTTTGAACTTCAAGATGTTGAAAAATATTAAGATTTTAAATTACTTAACTATCTGAACAATACATTTAACTGACTGAAGCTATATGGTACAATGTATATTGAAATTGCTTTTATTAAGCAATTAAAGTAAATCATGTCCAATCAAATAATTATCATCCAATGGTTGCTATGCAACCAATTATGTAATTTAACAAAAATCTAAATAGAGCAAAACATAAAGTTTTCATTGCGTCAGATATACTTATTTTCCTAAGGTTTTGTAACGAAATTTGGGCTGCATTCGTGATGACTGTTTTTGACACAAGTGCAAGTTTAAAGGGGGTGGTAAAGGGTTATTTTCGTGCAACAACTTTTCGACTTTTTTATTTTCCGTGTTTTCGTGAATTTGATTTTTATTTCTTATGTTTTCGTGTTGACATGGCTGTACGTGCTCCATTTTTGCTTGCATGTATTGTAGCCTTGTGTTTTATTTTATTTCTCGTGCGTCCTGAGATGTAATAACTAATACAGAAAACTGTGACTTGTCAAAAAGGGCTGTATCAAATGAAGAAGCAGTGGTATTCAATGAAAAAGAGCTTTTCCATTAGATTATTCTATCAGATATCAACAACAAAAATCCTAAAAGAAGCATATTTGACTACATCACTGTACATGTATACATGTATCATCAAGGGTCCAATTTTGACGCACTCCAGATATGACACACCCTTAGATCAATTGCATTTCCAAAGCATCTACAATAAAAAGCTACGCCGAGCGCAGCATGATACGACCGCAACAAGTTGAACCCTGTACGTTGGAGGCCCAGTATGGATAGTCCATTGCTTTGGTCACATGAAGCCCTAATGGTGGACTTACAAAGCTTTTTGACACATGCATCCTGTGGTGGACTTAGAAATGCATTTTTGACACATTTATATTTACATCAACATCTGATACAAAAGGCCTTATTTATATACATGTATTAATTTACAATTTTGGCCCTTTGACCCCTAATATCTCAAAAACAGTAAAAATATTGCAAATCTGATTAAAAAATAAGGCAGAAATATTCACAAGGAATCCAATGAAAAAAAGATTTTGAAAATCGGACCACAAATAAAAAAGTTGATTTTATGGGTGTGGCCTGTCTTTATAGTGGGTGGTAAAGGGTTTTTTTCGTGCATCGTGTTGAGCAATTTTTATTTCCCGTTCAGCCGTGCATGGAGGTTTATCGTGCATCGTGTTTCTCTATTTTATTTTTCGTTCATCGTGATTATCATTTTTTTATTGGCCGTTCATCGTGCATTACCATTTTTATTGGTCGTTCATCCGTGCATGTACCCCCCCTTTACCACCCCCTTTATAGCCTCCCTGTAGCAATGAAATGGTCAATACAAATCAAAATCATTGACACATTAATTATAGTATAACTAACGAATGATTCCGAATATGAGGAATATTCAACGAGTGACCGAACAACCAAATAATTCACGAGTGCGCATGGCGCACGAGTAAATTATAAAGGTTGTTCGGTCACAAGTTGAATATTTCCCATATTCGGGATCTTGAGTTTGTTATACTATTTATTACATATATAAATGTTCAATTAGGGCTTTATTTATGGTTTAATTACGAACATTTTCGGTTGGACTATTTTCATGCAGGCGCAATGGTTTTCAACATCACAGACGACATTATAGGTAACGCCGAATAACAGTTTATTAAATGTTCCCGCATTTTTAGTTATTTCACTCAGTGAGATAAACGATTTCTGTTCACTCAGAAATCTCAATATTTCACTGCTGTCTATGTAATAAGTAGATAGAATTTAATGATGAATTCAATAAAAAAAGAATTTTCAAAATCGAATGAATGATAAACATTCTACAACAGGTTTATCAATACACCCGTTTTAGCCCTTTTTGGCCCTTTTTTCTAAAACAGAAGGGGCCAGATACAAAACCAACATTCCTTTAGTGGATATAATCATCCTATTAAAACTTCATAACAATTGGCAGGCCCACTACAACTTAATTTTTGGTTTAAATGACAAACTTTTAAAAACGGCGTTTTTGGCCCCTTTGACCCCTAAATTCTCAAAAACGGTAAGAGATATTGCAAATCTGATTGAAAAAAGCAGGCAGGGATTTTCACAAGGAGTCCAATGAAAAAAAGATTTTGAAAATTGAACAACAATTAAAAAAGTCAATTTTTTGGGTGTGGCCCCTTTTTCATCCCCAGTAGCAATGTAACGGTACAAGATACATCAAAGCCGTTGATACATTTTGTTGACAGAATTTATTGAGGAATACAATAAAAAAAGAATGATCAAAATCAGATGAAAATTAAATATTCAACAGATGTTTTGTCAATAAACCCATTTTTGCCCCTTTTGGCCCTTTTTTCTTAAACGGTAGGGGCCAGAAACCCCAAATGCAATACCAACCTTTCTTTAGTGGTTATAAACATCATATCAAAATTTAATAACAATTGGTCGACCACAACTCAAGTTATCGCACGGAAACCAAAGTGTCTACAGACGACAAAAACGACGACGACAACGACGACGACGACATCGCCATAACATAATACGATCGCAAAAATTTTGCGGTCATATAAAAATGATTATTTCAAAAATTGTTCTACACTATGTTTCAGGTCTATTAGTAGTCAATCCCCTGTCTCAAATATATACATGTAAGTTAGAATTTCCAAACATTAAGTTTATTTTCTAAATTTTCCAACTGCCATTTTTGCTAATGCCATTTTGACTGACTATGTAAAAATCATTTTCCTGATTTGAAAAAATAAATATTTTCTCTAGACACTTTCATGATACAAAACGAAGTCATGTGGCAAAAGAATAACTTCCAATTTGAAATGATAGAAAAATAAATATTTACAAATACCCATCCTTTCTATATGTCATGTATGTTGTCCTACAATTTTGGAATATTTTTTCAAGATTTAGAAAGTAAGATCAAGTATAATATGGCAGATACGATTTTTTATACCATGAAAAAAATCATGGGATGATAAATAGACATTACTTTATTAACAAGACTTAACACTAAAACATGTCTCGCCTGCCAGTTCCCTAAAAAAACAATAATTCTTTCTTACTTCCAATATATTTTGAATTTATAAGGATTTTCAGTTTCTGAGATCTAAAGGTGTTTATAGAACTTAAACATTGCAAATATGCAGTAAAAATTATCAAAGTCACTCAACCAGAAAATCAAGGTCAAGGTCAAAGAAGGGGATGCAACTGGGCTAAGCTGTAACTTGGGCATATGCCATGCATGCATTCCAAGTTTCATCAACCGGACTAGTCACTACTTGAGATATGGAGGTGCTCATAAAATACTTCTAGAACTCTTGAAAAATATTGGATGAATTTTCATCAAACTTTAATACATGAATGTTAAATCATACAAATCTTCAAATGGTACCCATACTCATCCAATGCATGAAAATCTTGCATGGATTGTCAAATAAAAACTTCAGAACTCTCAAATTTTTGATGCAGGGGCCTTAACAATATCTTAAACTTTTTTCAATCAAACTACAAATTAATGACAAATTGAGAAGAACAAACTAGAAGATCCCTGGAGCTTGAATCCCTCACCTGATCTCTAGTACTAAAGCAGTAACATGGAAACATTTTGGCCCCTTTGACCCCTAATTTCTCAAAACTGGAAGCAGATATTGCAAATCTTAAAAAACACAGGCAGGAACTTCCACAAAGATTTCGATAACAGAAAGATTTTGAAATACGATCATGAATAAAGAAGTTAAATTTTGGGGTGAGGTCCTACTTTGACCCCGTATAAATATAACACTGTGTATACGATATTGAGATGTGGAATAAGTGTACGCGACACAACAAACATAAACAAACAGCAATTCAAAAAATGACAACGGAAAACAGCAAGCAGTCTTCAACATGACCATAGGTCACTGCTTACCGTCTTGCATTGGCCCAAGACTTATAATACATTACAAAAGTATCAAAACCAATCCCTAAATCATCAACGAAAGACTCAATTCTTGACATAAAACAGTTAACATAGAATGACAAGGACAAACAAAGGCTTTGGCAAAGTTTCCTGGCTTAGGACAGGCACATATAAAATGTGGCGGGGTTAAACTAGTTTTTTGGATCCAACCTTCCCCCTATTGATAAGCTTGCACAAAGCTACATATAAACACACTGTAAAACTCAATCGACAAAAGTTCAATTCCACAGGAGAGAACCTAAGACAAAATACTGTACGAAAACAACAAGACAAGGAGGAACTCTCTTGAGAACACTCGAAGTTACTGACAACTAGCTAAGAAACATTTATCGATTGATGTAAAAGAATCAAATACATCAGTTCTAAATCCGACACCCCATGTCAAAACAATGAATGATTAAGAGTTGTATCACCATACAGAACCGACATACTTGATAGCTGTGGTGCTTATAAATAATACAGTGGATACAAAGTGAAAATTTAACGTTTTAAAGTTACTATCAAGCTATCAATATTTCTGCCAAAACATACCAAATGCAAAGATTTTACTAAAACATTGAATTCGTATCCTTTTTTCAAAAGGTTTTTAAGCCAGTTTTTAATTTCCATAAGGTTGTTTTTGAATTTTTGTACTTACTTGTAATATACATGTACATAGAAATATTGACATATTTACTTGACAGAATATATGATTTTGGATTACAGTGAAAAAAGATCAAAATCTTATGAAAAATCAAGTTTCTTAACAGCAGTTTTGATTCAACATCCATTTAGCCCCTTTTCATTGGCCCCTTAGTCCATAAACTGGTAGGGGCCATAATCCCAAAATGCAAGAGGAAGCTTTTTCTAGTTGTATGAAATCAAACATCATATGAAAACAACATAACAATTGACTGGCCAATAACACCTGAAGTTCTTGCACTTATAAATGGAGTTGTTTGGCCCCTTTGACCCCTAATTTCTAAAAAATGGAAGTAAATATTGCAAATCTGATTAAAACCTTCGGCCAGGTGAGCTAAAAAGGGAGACAATTCTAACTCTTAAAAGTTTACCTATAGAAGCTAAAATCTGTTTACTTGCACAAGTGGGATCTCTGACTGTATGTAGAGCTTTTGATGCTGAAAAAAGACGGTTGCTTTGGATTTTCTCTTGCTCTTGTACTTTTTAAGCCATAAGCCAATACCAATGGTCTGACCCCTCTGTTTTATTTTAGCAACAGAAGCAATGTTAGTTGGTGGGTGTGCTTTAATTTCACTTGGTAGAGGACATTCTAAAGACCAAGTGTACAAAGTTTAAAAGCAATCGTTTCAACAGTTTCAGAAAAAAAGATCTTTGAAGAAAAGTTAATAGACAGACAAAGAATGCCTAATGATTGACAATAGCTCACATGACCCTTCAGGTCAGGTGAGCTAAAAAACTAACAAGCAACACAGATGTGCTAAATGTACATGTATGTTTGAAACTGTCTCGCGCTGCATCTATAAATAAGCATCTCCATGTAAAAATGTATGCACTTTTCAGTAAAATGTGAAATTTGGATTAAAAAATGAGATTCATAATCATAATTTCCTGTTTACATAATTTCATGTACATATAACTACATAAGTTTCTCCTGATACAGGATTGAGCTAAAGCATTAATTTATGGTTAAAGGGACATAAATCGAATTTCAAGTTATAATGATAAATTCGATAGTTCAAATGGGCACAACTTCCTGGAATTATGCATTTCAGAAGGGTTTGAATACATTGTATAACTCAGGGTTCCCACTCTTTTTTCATGATGAAATTCAAGGTTTTTTCAAGGTGTTTTTTTTCATTTTCAAGGTCAATTTTGGGGACTTTTTTAAGGCAATCTTCTACGTTGTAAATGGTTTTTTTAGTATCTTTATGTATAAAAGAAATATGCTTACAATATGTAATATTTCTTATATTCAACATTTTATACCACAGGTTAATATCTTATAAATCAGACTCCACTAACAGCACGTCCTGGTTATCATAGATTCTGTTCATTCTCAATAGTACTTTTGAAGCAGTAAACCTACATGTTTGTAATTTCCTAGGATGTGTCTTTGCATGCCCACATCCAAGTACTGTGGTTTCATTATTATTCGTGGTGTATCAATTTTCGTGATTTTCGTTGGTGGCCTTGACCCACGAAATTTGATACCCCACAAAAGGAATTTTAACATTGATCTGCATGCTGCAAATTTCAGAACCACGAAATTAAGAATCCACCAACATATAAATTTTCATCATACCACGAAAATTGATACCCACGAAAATAAATGAATCCACAGTATAATACTTCACCATTTGCCATAATGAAAAAGCCCCAATAGATAGTGTTTCCCTAATTTTCATCCGATTTATCAACCTCTCAACCAGTAGTGAAAAAATATTTCTCACTTCTGGAGAGAAATTTGTTCTCAGCGAAATTGCATGTGCAATTTCTTACCTGTAGACATAAGAGAAAAACCTTCTACAACTTAATTCTCGATGAATATGGAATTTCTAACATCTCCAGAAATAAATTTGATATTTTAATCGCTCAGCAAGCCTTGCCATTATAATCATCAAATTTATTTCTCTCGATGTTAGTAATTCCATAATCAACTCGATCGTGTTGTAGAAGCTATATTTCATAAACAAGTGTTTTCTATTCAGATACAAATGTATTAATAATTACAAAGTGAGCCTTATTAAGCCTTTGTGGACTTAATACCAGATATATTGTCTTTTTACCATTTCCTCTATATGAAGCTCTTTGCATTCTTTATAAATATATATTTGTATGTATGTACTGTACATGACACTGCCAAGATTCTTTGATAATTTATACTTGGAGGTGAGTATTGATATACATGTACATACATGTACAAAAGGAGTTGTGTGATTGGGTGAATCATGCAGATTGTAAGTGACAACTCCAATTCATCAAGGAGTATTAACTATAAATTATTAAGGATTTTATTTCTGTTCAAGATTCATCTTGCAGTTGATGTTGTGAATGACAATGTTCATAGATCTTAAACTGGGGCTCTTTAAGGAACATGCATATTGATATGATTTTTCTAGAAACTTAAATGCAGGACAAGCTCATTACCCGAATACCACAAATGACGAAAATAACAAAGATTGAATTCAACATGGAATTTTAAATCAAGATTAATTATGTTTCAAGAAGACCAAAATACACAAACGAACTACTCTCTTGAGTCTTCAAAGTTTAATTTGAGACTGCCACACCTGTTTGAGGGACGTAAGTCGTAACTTTGAATATGGTAAAACAATATCTGTCTTGCCTTACCATTGCATGTACATTTTTTTTGTACTGTCTATTCTATTTTGAGTTCAGCGTCAGGTCCACAATGTAACTCGGCAGATGCAAGTCAGAAACTAGTCTGTTTATCTGCCCAGTCACTCACAGGGGCAGTGTGTTTGTTTACAACCCCAGTCTAGTTTCATCACGGTTCAATAACAATTTGTATCCTAAAGAACACACTTTGTCTAGATAGGGTCATAAACTTAGCCAAACATGGGTTGGTGTTGTGTCAAAATTTAAAATTAATAAAAAATATTCTTTGACTATATTTCCCAGTTTGATAAAATCAATTTAAAAATGTTGATATGTGAAACAACATTAAAGCGCCTTTACATGAAGCGCACAGGTGATCTGAGCTCGGGCTGGTTCACATCCAAAACGACCCAGTGTAACTAAAACCAGTCGACCGCAACGTTAAGAGGAGAATACGGAGAAAAGTAGTCATAGACAATTAAATTTCAAGACATTCATCATGATGTTTTACTTTTCCAGCAGAGAATTTTAGGAGACACATTATCTTTTGAGTCAAAATTCACTGCATTTTCCTGGTTTTCGGCAAACATCGCGATTTTCAAGCACTTTTCATGACCGTGAAAAGGCATAACCAAATTCACAATTTTTCAGGTTTTCAAGGTGGCGTGGGAACGCTGATAACTAAGAAACTGAATGTTTAGCAAATAAAAATAAGAAAGACTTAGAGTGGGCTTAAAAAAGCTAACCCACTTAATAGTGAGTACAGCTCATGTTCATGCTTGTGAGACCTGAGAGCCCAATGGCAAGTTCCTGGAATTATATATTTCAGAAGGGTTTGCATACATTGTATAACTAAGAAACTGAATGTTAAGCCAATAAAATTAAGAACGACTTAAGAGTGGGCCAAAAAAAGCTAACCCACTTAATAGTGAGTACAGCTCATATTCATGCCTGTGAGACCTGAGAACCCTATGGCAAGTTCCCGCCAAAATATTGCCTAATGCTGATATTGATTTTTGAAAAATTTGAGATTTTTGTCATCATCATTCTGCTGACATCATAAGACATTCACTAGGTTTATAATAGCCAGAAGAATAGCCCACAAGCTATTTATCCAGCTAGCCGGACAAATAGCCACTCCATAATACATGTATGATTAGAAAGCTAAAGAATTATTCCATTTTCAATAATAACTGTTAAAATTTTGACTAATTTGTGAACTTAAGTCAAATGTAAAATGACAAAAGAGTGACAGGAAATAGGGACGGAGACGACAGAGGGTGACCCACGTGTGGATCAGTTTGAAATTCAACACTTAAACAGTTACAGTACCACATGACTATTAGTGTCATTAAAACCTTAAGACCAGACCAGGATCAGCGAAGGGGGAAAAGCATCAACATGATTAAAATACTTAAGCTGAGATAATAAACTAAAGAGATTTGTCTCTCCCGATAAGTTCAAAATAACAAGGTCTTCATATTATTTTGTATACAGGGGATATTGTCAACAAATTCTCTGTTGAAACATGGTAAAATTGTTCAAGGGTAAACATATTTATTATACATGTAAATCCTACATATAAAATATTCATATCATTGAAAAGAGAAAATTCTGCTCAATGCGATAGGCTAATTTTCTTTTTATTTTGATGAGGCATTTTCTGAAAAATATTGTTTACAAAATTTATTATAACTTTTATTGATTAATTTCTAATTACATGTAAGTATGGTTAAATAGCAGAAAGATAGCAGAATACTGTAAACAAGTGAAATTTTACAACTTTAAGGTGAATTTGAGACGTGTAATTACCCGTTCAACATGTTAAAAGTTATGCAATTTCTTGTTAAAATTTGACACCAGCTTTGACGATGCTTTGGCGATAATTAATATGAAGACGTTCTAGGTTTACGATCTATATTGTATCTAAACATTCCATACAAAGTGTTGTCGCTTCCGGTGGCGACGTTATCATTGTTACGTTACAAAATACATGAAATACGGGAAAAGACGTTACATAATTTGATAGGGAAAATAAAAGATAATTGAACTAAGAAATAAAGAAAACTATTCACAACATTCTGGGGGCCTCAAAATGCAATTAAAGTCTATAAAAACGATTGAACATTTACAGTTCATAATTCAAGGGGCACTAATTTAACAATTGGCCGAGTTGTTACTAATCCACTTGTGGTGCGAATCTTTGCAGCTCTGGCAAGTCCGTCGTTCCCTCGAATAACTTCTTTGATGACGCCTAACTTCCACATCGGTCTTTGAGTGTTGTCCATAATCTGTACTACCGCACCGATTTTCACTTGTGCTTCTGTGTCCTTTTGTCCGCGATGGAATTCTCGGAGCGCGGTGAGGTATTCTCGATGTGCTGCTCTACTCGCTTTTAGCTTGGAACTCATGTTCGACTGTTCTACGGCAACAAATTTGACGATGCTTTGGCGATAATTAATACGAAGACGTTCTAGGTTTACGATCTATATTGTATCTAAACATTCCATACAAAGTGTTGTCGCTTCCGGTGGCGACGTTATCATTGTTACGTTACAAAATACATGAAATACGGGAAAAGACGTTACATAATTTGATAGGGAAAATAAAAGATAAATGAACTAAGAAATAAAGAAAACTATTCACAACACCAGCTGTCGATAAATGCTGTTCACAGAATTTGTTTATTGTGACCAATTTCAATCAGATTGCGAGAATTTTCATTTTTTGTACCTAACCATGGTCTACTTTTTGTTTTATTAAAATCAAAATAAAAAGTAAAGCTGTTAAAAAATTATACCATCCCATTCCCGAAAGACTAGGCTATCTATCAATATCATTTCATTTTCTAGTTACACACCCAATTTTGCTCGTGTTTTTCACAGAGATGACCTTGTTATTTAGAAATTTTTTTGTTTAACAAGATGATTCATATCTCTTTAGTTTAAATTTTCTCAGACTTAAACAAGCGGGAGGTGGTTACCAAAGAGATGGGGAGTGGGGTAACAAACTCCCATGCCAGCCCTGGTAAAGGTAAAATGAGAATTTGAAGAATGTTTCGTTTGGTATATCCTGAAAATAAATAGTAACTTATCCTCTTACATAATGGACACCCAGGCAAACGTTCTTTCAACCTAAACAAGAACAGATTCCAGGTCCCCCGCCCGTTGAACGTTATATTGTTGTATATCACTTACACCTTAGGGGACCCCTATAGGAGTCTGCATACAAAATTTCAGAACCCCAGGATTAGTAGTTACTGAGAAAAGTGTTACGAAAAATTTACCATTGAGCCTATGGGAGAAAAAATGACTAAGTCGTTAAACAGGAAGTAGATGTCAGACTGACCTGAAAATCACTTACACCTTGGGGGACCCCTATAGGAGTCTGCATACAAAATTTCAGAACCCCAGGATTAGTAGTTACTGAGAAAAGTGTTACGAAAAATTTACCATTGAGCCTATGGGAGAAAAAATGACTAAGTCGTTAAACAGGAAGCAGATGTCAGACTGACCTGAAAATCACTTACACCTTGGGGGACCCCTATAGGAGTCTGCATACAAAATTTCAGAACCCTAGGATTAGTAGTTACTGAGAAAAGTGTTACGAAAAATTTACCATTGAGCCTATGGGAGAAAAAATGACTAAAGTCGTTAAACAGGAAGTAGATGTCAGACTGACCTGAAAATCACTTACACCTTGGGGGACCCCTATAGGAGTCTGCATACAAAATTTCAGAACCCTAGGATTAGTAGTTACTGAGAAAAGTGTTACGAAAAATTTACCATTGAGCCTATGGGAGAAAAAATGACTAAGTCGTTAAACAGGAAGTAGATGTCAGACTGACCTGAAAATCACTTACACCTTGGGGGACCCATATAGGAGTCTGCATACAAAATTTCAGAACCCTAGGATTAGTAGTTACTGAGAAAAGTGTTACGAAAAAAGTGTGACGGACGCACGGACGCACGGACGGACGGACGCACGGACGGACACCGGCATTTCTAAGTCCCCGCTCCGCGTTGCGGCGGGGGACAATAAAGCGTAGTCAATTCGTTACATCAATAACTGCAGTGCACAAAACTATCATAGGGCCTACATGTATATGATATTGAGAATAGTCATGAAAATCAATGGGGATATTTCTTACAAGGAAATGAAGTTTCGATGAAATATCGGGGATTCAACAAAACCAAGGTGACAATCCCTGGCAAGCATTTTATTGACCGGAACAAGATTATCCCTTAAAAAATCTGGATATTCTATCTAGTTATAGCATAAGTTTGTGAATTTACGGACTGTATTGTCATAGACCTGAATAATAAAATATACAGGTTTATGGTATTGTAACAATTTTTTTTCTCTCTCTCGCAAAATCGGAAAAATAACACTTTTGCATAGAAAGACATGCCTTGCAAATTGACCCGAACAATGAATTTCTGAAAAAAAAGTCCGCAGTATTTGCAATGGTCAATGTGCTAATTTACCAAAGGCATCTTCTTGGTTCTCACAAAATATGCGTTTCCTCAAAATTGATCGTTAATGAGTTCGTGTTTTCAGTTTTGACACGTTAACGAGTAGTCGAGCATTTTCCATGGATCGGCAAAATATCAATTATTAGGTTAAACATATTTTATTTGCTAATATTATGTACATGAATATATATAATTAACAAAAGATAAGACACAAGTAATACCAACTGATTTTAAATATGTTCCTTGTATACGTTTATTTGTAGGTTGTGTCGCGTACACTTATACCACATCTCATTTTATTCTATTTTTTGCAGAGTTTGTCTCTTGTGCTGTGTGGATGCAGTAGAACGTATCCCCGTGCTTGAGGTGTATGCTCTTATATATTTTAATGATGGTATACCTGTACACGTGATAGCTTACATAGTTTCCCACCCACTTCCATCTTCATTTACTTTATATTTTATCGCCCACCTCTTTGGTTTTCTAATCTGTCCTGCTTTTACTACTTGTCCCTGTTGTTGTTTTTATGTTGTTGCGTTCTTATGTTATCTTGTCGGGAATTCATAGTAGTTATAGCAGGATAGCTTAGTCCGTTATACCTTATTATATTATATTCAGCTTAATACATATGCTTTCATACCGATCCTATGGTGTTTTTGAGCACCATCTTCTCTCCTTACGACTACCATCATGATATTACGAAATAGAAAAAGAACATTTAATTGTATACCCAAACCTAGGATATCCACATCTAACGTAACCCGTCACTCTAATGTAAATAATGGCCACCCTTACAATACCAGAAATAATTTTAAAACTTCTGTTCAATCGTCTCAAGTTCAAAATCGAAACCATAATAAAATAAACACAACTAAAACGGGAAACTTTAACAGCTCTTACCGTGGATATCCTAAAATTTCTCCATGTAATGCTCCAAAATGACAAACATGCAACAGATTAATCAGGGACACCACTGTCAAATCTTCTGTAAATGGACGAAAATTTTCTATTCAACTCACTGAAGATGTCAGCTGACGTACAAACAATTTGATATATTTAATTACATGATCAAAACCTGGTTGCAACATTCAATATGTTGGGGAGACCGGCAGATATTTATCAAAAAGAACAGCTGAACATCTGTATCGCTTTCGTCGGTTCAAAAAATATAAATGCCTTTTAAATCAACATTTAAATAAGCATAATCATGACATTCAGTACATAAAGGTTCAACCCATTGAAATCATTAAAAGAGATCCCAATTTAAGTAAACGCCAGTTTTGCAAGGCAAGACGACTTGCAGAACTGGAGTGGATTAAAAAACTCCAAACGGCTTACCCTCTGGGTCTTAGCGATAACATCATGGGACAAGGTAACATATCCAGATCTTCAAACTTTAATTTCATGAATTTAACGGTTCCTCGTAAACGGAATAAGCGGTCGCATGGTAGGCGAATAAATCGTAATACTAGAATACAACATCGTTCAAACATTACCATTACTGATCTTGTTAAAATATTTAAAAGCAACGGAAGACATCAATTACTTTGTAAACTGTGTTCTATACCTATTTCTAAACTAAACAATATTAAACTGGACTGTGAAACTATATCTCACGCCAGTCCCTTATATGAAGGTGCACTTATCATAAGTGCATTCTGTTATTTTAAATTGTTTCCAAAAATTGATAGTCCTCTAGACCACATTCGACATTTTATCAAATTAACATATATTAATAGAGGACTTGATTTTATAAACATATCTAGCATATTTGCGGATCCAAAAATCAAAGATCTCATTCCACCTTATTTTTCTAATACTGAACCTCCTATATAAAAAACCTACCCGAAACATTATTTTTAATTATACGTCAACCACTACTGATGAAGAACTGGATACGAATATTCCTTTGTCATGCGACTGTAGTAATTCTGATTTTAAATATGTTCCTTGTGACCATGTTGTTACCGGTGACCTTACCATCGTCAAGGACCCAGAGGTAATAAATTTTCTGAAAAAGGGCCCAAAATTTAGACCCCCCTCAAAGATCAATTGGAATTCTTGCTTCGATTGTATCAAAACTGCACTTCTCTCTTTCTGTAAATCTTGGATCAAGAGAGAAGAAGCAGATACTAAATCTCTTGACAATTTTATAAATAACTTCATGTCAATTGTTAAACTCAGAATAAATCATTTTCAAAACTCCTTTGTAGAATTTCGGCCAAATACATATCTAAAAAGAATTAAGACAAAAATGCGTTCACTTGGTTAGCAATACGTTTTTGTATGACGAAAATATTACCTTGAAGTGTTGATGCAAGAAATCAAAAGCTCCAACACTTTTATTCGCGTACAATCTACAGAATGTAGTATTATTGAGGACCATATTTTAAATACCACATCACTACGAGCCGCTCCTACATACAATAAACTACCTACAATGTACTGGATCCCTAAACTACACAAAAATCCTTATAAATCTCGTTTCATATCTGCTTCAAGTAAGTGTTCTCTCACTAATATTTCTAAAGTCTTATCACTTGCTTTGACTACTATGAAAGAATTTATTATTCGATACTGCGAAAAGGTATTTGAAAACAGTGGCATAAATCATTTTTGGAGTGTGAAAAATTCGCTGGATGTTTTAGACAAACTTCGCGCTTTTGAAGTTACTTACCATACAGTTGATAGCTACGATTTTTCTACTTTGTACACTAACCTTCCTCACTGTCTTATTAAAAAACAATTTGAATATCTGGTTAAATGGTGTTTCGATAAATCTAAAAGTGACTATATCTGCTCTAAAGTTTCTAAATTATTTAATAAATCGTTTTTTAGCAACGAGACCCATAAAGGTTACGTCAATTGGACTGATGCAGAAACGATAACTGCTCTAAATTATATTTTGGACAACATTTATATTCGTTTTGGGAGAACAATTTATCGCCAAGTCATTGGTATCCCTATGGGAACTAATTGTGCCCCACTTATTGCTGACCTTTTTTTGCATTGTTATGAATCCCAATTTATGGCTAAACTTCAAAAAGACCCCAACAGACAACATCTCATTGAAATTTTTAATTATACATACAGATATTTAGACGACATTCTTTCACTAAACAATCCGACATTTTCTAATTTTATTACGGAAATTTATCCCAAGGAATTAACTTTGAATAAATCTAACCTTACTGGTGATAGATGTTCATTTTTAGATCTAGATTTAAGTATAATCAATGGAAAATTACACACTAAAATATATGATAAACGGGATGACTTTTCATTTCCTATTGTGAATTTTCCTTTTCTAGAGGGAGATGTACCACTTGCTCCGTCTTACGGAGTATATATTTCACAGTTGGTAAGATATGCTCGGATCTGCAGTGGTGTGTCTGATTTTAATGATAAAAACCGGTGTATTACAAAAAAATTACTAAAACAAGGATATCGTTACCACAAATTAGTGAAGTCGTTTATTAAGTTTTATCATAAATATCTATACCTTATCGGAAAATTTAACTGTACACGACGACTTTTGATTGTAAAGGGAATATCCCATCCAGATTTCTACGGTAATGTTGTTTATAGAGCAAATAAATTCAAAAACAATCCCTTGGGAATGCAAAATTGGCTTTAAACTTTATTAAATAAAGGTTATGAAATGGATATTTTAGTAAAATCTTTGAATTTAGTCTTCTTTGGTAAAAATATTGATAATTTGATACTTACTTTAAAATGTTAATTGCCTTTTTATACTTAATATGTCATTTTTGAGCATTACAGCGGTCAAGTGTGTCGGTTTTGTGTGATGATGCATCATCAAATCAAGTGTTTGACGTGTTGTGTCGGATTTAAAATCGACATACTTGATTTTTTTACATCAGTCGATGGATGCTTCTTAGCTAGCTGTCAGTAACTTCGAGTGTTCTCAAGAGAGTATCTTTACGTCCCGTTAATTACCTGTTGTCCTTTTGTCTCAGATACTCTCTTGTTGAATTGAACTTCTATCGATTTGATTTTTACTGTGTGTTAGTTTGTGCTTTGTTATTGATTATCATTAGGGGGAAGGTTGGCGCCAAAAAACTAGTTTAACCCCGCCACATTTTAATGTGCCTGTCCTAAGCCAGGAATCTTTATCAAAGCTTATGTTTGTATTTAGTCGAATTTTTGTTAATTGTTTTTTTGTCAAGAAGAGGGTCTTTCAATGCACTTTGGGATTGGGCTTGAATCATATGTATTTTATTTTCAATCCGGGGCCAATTGAAAAACAGCGAGCAGCGACCGCTGGTCACATTGAAGGCTGCTGGCTGTTTTCCATTGTGGATATTTAAATATACGTTTATAATGTAGGTTGTGTCGCGTACACTTATTCCACATCTCATTTTATTCTATTACGTGGTCTTCTCTTATAAATCATTAGAAGACTTGAACGAACTAATTGAATTATACCGAGAAAGTTGTTTTAGATTGGCCGACTTTATATGGTTTTTTGTGTGTCTCGGAAAGTTAAAAGAAGCGGTTTTATTACTTCCACCCATTGAAATAAAGGTAATAGCAAAGTGACCGAACTTGGAGGACCAATTTCAATCTCCAAAAGAAAAGACAAAACATGGAAAACATTCTTAAAAATTATAGATCGCCATGGTCCTGACTTAGTATAGGTATTTCAAATGAAATGGTAGGTTAAACCATGTTTTATGGCGCGCCAAACCTCCCTCTTTCATTGAGATTTTAGGTCTCGTAGTAACACAAAACACAACACTCTTGTGAAAACATGACAGGGATAATGAGGTGCTCACATCAGTACAACAATCAGCCAACACTAATAAAAACAATCACTTACCATTACGTTTATCATAATTTTGAATTTTTTCCACCAGTGGCTGATAACAAAGGAAGAGATTTTTTCTCGAGACCCTTTGAGACGTGTGGGAAAAAATGTATCGAATAACTTCGTTTGTGAGATATAAACACCGTAAGCAGGTGAAGTAGGTATAGAATAGAAAATAATGAGATGTGGATTATAACTGTTAGCGACACAGCCCACAATCAAGCGGCAATTCAGAAAAAAACACAATGGACAACCGCCAGCAGCCTCCAACAAGGCCAGTAGGCTTTGCTCGCGGTTCTTCAATTGGCCCATGGTCTAAATAAAATGCATATAATTCAAATCAAGTCCTGAAATAGTCACAGATAGACCCCTTCCTAAACAAGGAACAGAAAACATCAGAAAGACAGTAGATATGTTGCTTTAAATTAATAATTGATATTCTAAAGTCGTTTCTTTTCTATTAAGTCTGATTTAAAGATCCCCAATAGTAATCACAAGCCCGTTAGTCAGTTTTGTCTGACATGAATTTACCAATACATATTTGAAATTTCCGATGTACTTATTCAAAATTATTTCACTAAATTACCAAAGTTCTTTCCTTGTATTGCACATGGTCGAGCTATCCTTTGTGCTGGATTTGGCTTTCCTGTTCAAGCGTTTTTTGGCAGAGTACTTTTCCTTCAATATTTTTTGTTTTAGACCTTTCAATGTTTTGATTAAAATTCTGCTGATGAGATGGTGACTCCTTGAAATATGCAAATATACAACATAATCAAATGAATCGTTTTTATAAAGCTTTTGTATTTTGTATTTTAGACTACGGGGGGGGGGCATGTTGACATAAATTAAACATATGCAGTAGAGTTACAAATAGAGGTTAAAATCAATATTAAGTGCTTTATATCATTCAAGAAATATCAAGTTTCTGTCGTGTCGGTGAAAAATCCTAGAATTTCAGAAGAATTGACTGCGGATTCTTATGAAAAGTAAAACTAAGTTATTTATTTTTTTAATTGATTTTTATTCCAGTCGCATCTGTGGGCTTCCACACGATCACTTGAGCTATTCATGCGGAAGTCAGATTTGCATGGTGGCTGGAGAAATCCAAACTCAAACGAGCGAGATGCACATTGTCCATCGGGGGGGGGGGGGCGTACATCATTATTACATTATTTACAAAAAGCCTTCTTTCACGAAGACTTTTACGTCATAGCGTTCGCCGAATTCGATGTTGTTACACTTGTGAAAGACATTTTTTAGATTTAGACTTCTGTGATGCTGGTATATTTCTTGTGCGTGAGGTTTCTTCGAATTTTGTTACGGGGAAACGGTTTTCCGCTGGTTAATGTTCCTAAAATGTCACTGGTAACGGTACAAGACTTTCCACAACAAAACAATATATAAACAATGTTAAATTCCAACAATAAATTTATTCACGAATTCGGGTGCGTCAGGTCTAAGCGCTGACTCCAAACTCCCCTAAATTCAATATCACCAAATAAGTAAGTTGTAACCAACTTGCTTACCCTATTGGAATTTTATCCTTATTTGAATTATCACACCATCATCATTTTATCACACCTTTTATGTTCATTTCTCTGATTTAGCCGAGTTGGCACTGCTTGGGAGTAAATAGAATCTAACAAACTAATTATTGAGATGTACAAAACTTCAATAAGGTCGAAATTATCAGTTGCCCCCTTACATGAGTTATGGTCGGGTTTGGTCCTTTCAACATCACATAATTACTTACAAATGTAGATCGTTATTTTTATAGTTTTCTCAAACGAAATTATATTTATGGCAAATACAGATATTTAAATCTTAAACTTTTCATACTACAAGATATTGCTGTATAAACAAAGAACTAACCAAAATTGATGTTTTGACAAAATATAACAAAAATCTATCTCATAAAAATTTGAAAAAAATTATCATAGCCATTTCGGCCAATATAATTCATATAAAAATATATAGCCAGATTTGAACGGTTTTTGAACAAGTTTCTACAAAAATTAAGTATGGTGACCTGAACCTTTTCTTTTTGTTTTATTTTTTATACATATGCAATTAAATACTTCTTATGGCAAAAAATGAGAAAATTCTATCTGTCCAATTTTTTATTATTGTACCACACCACCTTAAAAGACATCGAACGCTTCCTTTGTGAATGTCATTTTTAAAATAATACATTATCACGCAGTTGCAAGTCAAATAATATTGTTTGCTCAATCTTGAACAGTTTCCTTATAGTCGTTTGAGGAAGAACTTTGATCAAAAATGACAAAAAATGGTCAGTTTCATACTGTAGAGGTGTATTTGTCTTTTCTTTTTATTTCCTGTTCAGTTCAGATTGTTGTTGACATACTGATTTCATTATACATGCGGCGTTATATTTTCCGGTAGAGGATTCGTTTCAGGTTACTACGCATTTGCAGCCAAGAAACAGTACAGTTTTGCTAAAGATGGATGTCGTATCCTCGTTGACATTTTTAGTCTTCTTTTGTTGTTACGGAGAAGTTAAATTGTGCATTGTATATGAAATCGGACCAAACATAAAAGCATACTGTAGAAATCTTGGTTTGACAAAGGTTCCTGTGAATTTAACGGAAAAGTTGACACATTTTGACTTAAGTGAAAATCTTATTGAGGAGTTAACCAACACATCCTTTGAACGTTATGGTTTGTTGTTAACACTCTCCCTCGGGAAAAACAGAATCAATAGAATAGAATCTAATGCTTTTTGGAACCAAACAGAGCTGAATGAATTAGACTTGTCAGATAATGATATTAAAAATATTACAAAGCAGTTGGTTACAGAATTATTTCAGCCTTTAAAAAAGCTCGTAAAACTGGACATACGTCGGACTCAGAATATGTCTAACGTAACTGCATTCGCCTATCCATTCGTTTATCCGGTTGAGGCACTGTCAACACTTACAGATTTGACACACTTGTACATGGATCTTACTCCGGATCCAAGATTTAAACAAGACATGAAGACTTTAACAAAATTAAAGGTGCTGGCTTTTGACACATGCTTACTTAGGACAATGCGTAATTCAACATTTGAGTTCTTTCCAGAAAACATAAGGGAACTACATTTGATGAAATGTCATCATATCAAAACTTTTCAGAACGGATCTGAATTTATATTGTCACCATTCAAAAATCTCAAGGTTTTAAATCTTGCGGATAGTTATATCCATTTAACAAGAGCGCTTAAGCTGTTGATTCCTCTTGCAAATTCAACCATGGATGTTATAAATTTTCAACACGTAAGTTACGAACTCGATGATAACGACAACCTTCCTTACACTTTAATTGTTAAAAGCTACATGATGAAATATCTTCAAACAATCTGTGTAAAAACTCTGAATCTGGCTGACAATGGGATCGTAGACTTTCGTGAAAAGTCACTTTTCACTTACGATCATCCAGAATGTTTTCAAAATATCGTCATGTCTGGGAATAGGTTTACATTTCATGTTGGGAGGAAAGGAATAGAGATTCTTGCCCTTATTAAGAAAGTCGTGAATTTAGAGCTGTTTGACATTTCGTATAATCCTATAAGATATAGCAACGAAACATATTTAAGCATTCCTAATGGTGAACTTTCGTTTGATCCTAAGTCAACTGGATGCAATATGGAAGCATCACGATTTCCTAATAACATAACTATTTCCCTTCCACCGAAACTTAGAATTTTACGTTTTTCTCATTTTTTACGCAGAAGCTGTGGGACAAGTATCATAATTGCGAACGTATCATCGTTGGAACATTTAGACATGTCATACTATCAGTTTCAAAATGTTCCAGATTTATATATATCAGGAGAATTAAACTTGAAAACGGTCAATTTGTCTGGAGTTGATATATCGCTTTATGTTCGTAAAAAAAATTTCCCTTTGTGCCATAGTGTAAAGCATGGCTTCTTCAGAAGTGCGGAAATTGGCATGAGACCGGAAAATAGCGAACATTTGTTGAAAATTTTCCCATTCCTCGAAGTCCTTGATGTTTCATTCAATTCAATTTGGACATTACCGAAGAACTTGTTTTATACATCTTGGTTCTTGACAGATGTCGACTTGTCTTATAATATGCTTCACGAATTACCTACTGCCGTTATGAATATAGCTAATCTGAGGAAGCTTAACTTGCAATATAACAATCTCTTGACCATCTCTAAAGAAATGAGAAACTGGTTTGATTCGATCGCAAAGTCTCACGACCTGGTTGTTAATCTGACTGGAAACGTTTTTTCATGCTCGTGTGAGAATAGGGATTTTGTTCGATGGATAAACAACACTAAAGTAACACTGGACCCAGGCAGAAACTACTCTTGCATATTTTCAAATGGTATTTATATGAGTACCCAAACTGTTTATGAACATTACCATATGATGTTTAAAGATTGCAATGCAGAACTATGGATGAAAATAGGCATTTCTTTATTGGCGAGCTTTTGCTTTATTACATTTATATTCGGAACAGTTTTCAATTTCCGTTGGCGAATTGCGTTTTTCATTTACAGAAAATTCAGAATGGTTATTGAATCCAAAATGAATCTCCGCTATAAATATGACGCTTATATTTCATACGCAGATGATAGCGAGGATTGGGTGAAGGAATTCTTAGTCCAAAAAGCAGAACGGAAATGGGGACTTCGGCTGTGTATAGATGATCGAGACTTCCTAGCTGGGACCTCGGAAATCGATAATGTTGCCGACAGCATTGCATCAAGTCGACAGGTACTTTTTGTACTAACATCAGGACTTTTACGAAGAGAATGGACCGCGTATGAAGTTGAAAGGGCAAAGTATGAAAAGATCAACAAACATGTTCAAATAACGGTTTTAAATCTTGGCATTGAAACCACGGAAGTTCCACAGGAATTTTCGCCTATTTGGCATGATGTTTGTCTAATTGAATGGAACGACATGCCAACGTTCTCAGATGTTGCATGGGGAAAACTCAAGACACGCTTATTTTTGAATAGATGATCGTTTGACGTGGATTAATCTGTCGCGAATAATTTTCTTTGTAAATATTTCTAAAAATATATATATTTTTAGTATTTACTCACAATATGATTTTAAGTATTTTTCTATTTGAGGACAAACATGAAATTTCTTTGTTTACAAAGCCTTTTCTAAAACATAAGTTCAAACGGAAGTGTTGCAACAACTGAGGAACTAATTTTTTTTCATCTCATATCCCACAGGAATTTGAGATAGATCATAGACACAACAGATTCTACGAGGTCTGCTTTGTAATTAGTCCATATTTAACAAGGACGTGGGTACTGCATGGCGAATACTGGCCCGCATCAAAAGCTTTTCGAACCAGACAGATGATGGGTATTTATAGTCGCGACTAGGGGAAAGCCCCTCTGCGTCGACTATTAGACTCGCTATGTGCCATGGGTCGTCCAGCCCATGACACACCACCGCCAGTGTTAGCTGCTCCAGAGTATCCTTTGTTATCGCTGGAGCAGGGTCCGTCTTCCACCACGGGGAGGTACTGGTTGGAATTCTGGACGCCGGGTCAGGTCGCTTTTCAGAGTGACAGGGATGTGTGTCCCAAGTGATTAAATGGGATAGATATGTCATCTTACATTCCAAGGATGCTAAGCTATACTACGAAAAAAAACACACAATGGTGTTGAAAAAAATCTCGCGTTCTTCGCAGGTTAAAAAACTCTGCTACAGGTCTTGATAAGAGTGGGACCCTTAGGATTGCAAGCAGTGGGCTAAATTGGCCGATCCTACCCCTTTCATTTCTTTTGTGAGTGGCAGTAAACACTCTTATTCTGATTTGGCCCTGTGCCCCAATTCTTAACACTTTATGCTTCATGTTCATTCTAAATTCGTGCTAATTGGGGTTAATCAATAACTAACTAACCTATAACATCTGAAAATTTTCACTGGGAGAGCTGTATGTTTATGACAAATTTCCCAGTTGTCAACTCCTTTTTATAAATCATCATTTCATCCGCTCAGAGTTAGGAAATTATTTTTTTCCTAACCCGTAGGAAATTTCAGAGCAGATCGGAATGAAAAAGACTTGCGCATTGTACAAAAACTATTTCTATTTACATTTTATAAGAGACATTTTCTTGTCGTATCATAATACAAATATTCGACCTCTGAGACAAATATAAAGATATTGTCTTCTCAGAATTTTTGGTTTTGTTATTGCTTTATTTATTCAGAGATTAGTCGACAGACTGTTGGTATTCTTTTTTTCAAAATGGAGACTTATACATGGCATACAGAGATTTTTATAAGACTAAGCACTAGTATTGGATTTTTATTTTTAGCCAATGAAACCGACGAGCAGTATATACCCACTGGTTTAAGTTGTGGGCAGAAGACAAATCAAGCTTTTCCTTCAACTATATTTACATTTGACATATTTCAATATTATGTACACTCACCTTTGATGAGTACATCTTGTATGATATTTTGTAATAATGATCTGCACAAAGAAAAAAAACAAACAAAAAAACAACTAAATTAAGACTTTGTTTAACATAATGCATCATTTAAATCATCAGATTTGCGTTGATTTTACTAATAATGGAGTCCGAGACGCTTTAAATACTTGTAGTTTAAATCCAGAAAAAGAACAAATTACAAACACTCTAATCTGTTTTCAAATGACAATTCGAAACTTCATATTTTCTAAGATTATCAAATGTTAAGGTTGAAGATACAACAACTTGTAAGCAACCGTTAGGACACTCATCCCTGTTCCTCTAAGGGAATAAGCGTCTTGACCCGGCGTCAGGTTCTCGGCGCTCCTTTGTATGCTTTTATCGATAAGCTTAGCAGTGGTGTCTGCCTGTTTGTCATGCGCAATCTGAGCTGACAACCGGCTCCCTATTGTTCAGATAACACTTTTTTTATAATTTTTTGAAATTCGAAACTTCATATTTTCATACGATTATCAAATGTTAAGGTTGAAGATACAACAACTTGTAAGAAACCGTTAGGACACTCATCCCTGTTCCTCTAAGGGAATAAGCGTCTTGACCCGGCGTCAGGTTGTATGCTTTTATCGATAAGCTTAGCAGTGGTGTCTGCCTGTTTGCCATGCGCAATCTGAGCTGACAACCGGCTCCCTATTGTTCAGATAACACTTTTTTAATAATTTTTTGAAAATATTTACCAAGAAAATAATTAGCACGGGTACATTATAAGATTCAGAAATTGTTTCACTTCTGGGTGTTTCTGATTTTAGTTAAAAAAAATTTTGGCGTGTTACTTTGCAGTATCGTTGTCTACGGTGTTTTATGGTTTTATCTTGGATTCAGTCAACAGACTGTTGGTATTCTTTTCATACCCGTAGCCAGTTTTTTTAAGGGGATCGATTGAGGGTTCGATTTTCAATATATTCCTAATTTTGATAGTGCCTAATCAAATTTCAGCTTGTTTTTACCTATATTTCTAAATTTTTTTTCGTCCCCCTGGCTACAGGTGTGTGTTTTTTTAACAAGAGGCTCCCAGGAGCCTGAATCGCTCACCTGGTCTGAGTCAACCCTAAACATGTAAACACTTTTCTAGAGCTAAATGAGCTGAGCACTAAAGCAAGCAACAGCTTTTCTCAATCTACTATAGTTTCATTCTATAGGCCAAAAACATGAAAAAAACGTTATTTTAGGGGCCGTAACCCCTATAAGTGGTCATCTGACAACTTTGACCCAATGAAAACTTTTGTAGAGCTTATTGAACTGAACATTTAAGCAAGCAACAGCTTTTCTCTATCTGCTGTAGTTTTCATTCACTAAGCGAAAAACATGAAAAAACATTATATTAGGGGCCATAACCCATATAAGGGGTCATCTGACAACTTCGATCCTACGGAGACTTTTGTAGAGCTTTATGAGCTGAACATTTAAGGTTAGTGAGGACACCTGTCATGTGACCAAAAACAGCTAAAAATGCAAAAAACAAGTGCAGACGTCACAAATACCTTGAAACTTATGTTAAAATGTTTAATTTAATAAAACTTAATCAAAATAAATTAATTTTAATACAAATAAAACAACCATTCCTTCATATATAAATTTTCAAATAAAACAAGGGAGATAATCCACTTGAAAAATGACCAAAAAATTACAAAGATTTGTGTAGTAGAGAGAAAAGTAAGCTGGTGACCCCCAGTTTTTATTGTTTTATTTCAAAATATATTGTATTTCATTGATTTTTATCGAATAAAAATAAAATTTAAATTCGTGGATTTTTTCTGCGACAGGATTTTATGCTAATTATTTGGACTTTCCTATATAATCTATAGTAATTTGGGACAACTTTGAGCCTAAATATTGGAAAAACAAGCCTGGAAAGGGGGTCCAATATTTTTACACAAGATAAAGTATATACCTAATACTAATATATAAAAAAATTGGACATTTTAAATTCGGAATTATTTTTGGGGTCGGGTGTCCTCACTAACCTTAAGCAAGCAACAGCTTCTCTCTATCTGCTATAGTTAAAAAACATGAAAAAACGTTTTTTTAGGGGCCGTAACCCCTATAAGGGGTTATCTGACAAATTTGACCCTATGAAGACTTTTGTATAGCCAAATGAACTAAACATTTAAGCAAGCAACAGCTTTTCTCTATCTGCTATAGCTTTCATTCAAAAGGCCAAAAACATGAAAAAACGTCATTTTACAGGGCGTTACCCCTATTTAGGGTCATCTGACAACTTCGATCCTATGGAGACTTTTGTAGAGCTTAATGAGCTGAGCATTTAAGCAAGCAACAGCTTCTCTCTATCTGCTATAGTTTTCATTCCATAGGCCAAAAATATGAAAAAAGGTTATTTTAGGGGCTGTAACCCCTATAAGGGGTCATCTGACAACTTTGACCCTACGAAAACTTTAGAAGAGCTAGATGAACTGAACATTTAAGTAAGCAACAGCTTTTCTCTATCTGCTATAGTTTGCATTCTATAAACCAAAAACATGAAAAAACGTCATTTTAGGGGCTGTTACCCCTATTAGGGATCATCTGACAACTTCGATCCTATGGAGACTTTTGTAGAGCTTAATGAGCTGAACATTAAAGCAAGCAACAGCTTCTCTCTATCTGCAATAGTTTTCATTCTTAAGGCCGAAAACATGAAAAAAAGCTATTTTTCACCTTTAAGGGGCCATAACTCCTATAAGGGGTCATCTGACAACTTCAACTCTCTGGAGACTTTAGTAGAGCTTTTGATGCTGAAGCAGCAGCGTGGCATCAGATTTCATCTATCTCTTATACTTTTTGATTTACAAGCCAAAGACAGTAGTCTGACCCCCTGATATATTTTTAGTAACGGCGGCCATGTTGTTTGGACGGCGGTCATCATTTGTGCAATCTTGGTAGAGGACATCCCATAGATGAAGTGCGCAAAGTTTCAAAGCAATCGCTTCAGTCGTTTCAGAGGAGAAGATTTTCAAAGAAAAGTTAACGACGGACGACGACGGACGCCAAGTGATGGCAATAGCTCACATGGGCCTTCGGTCCAGGTGAGCTAAAAAAGGAGACTCGTGCATTGCACACAGAGATTTTTATAAGACTAAGCAATAGTATTGGATTTTTATTTTGAGCCAATGAAACCGACGAGCAGCGCTCACTGGTCTAAGGTGAAGGCTGTAGACAGATCAAGCTTTTCTTTTAACTATTAGTATATTTACAATATTTATGTGAATGTCTTGTATATAATCAAACAATGTTACCGTAATTTTAACCCTGAAAATCATGTGACAAACAGATTTTGATTTTGTAGTGCCCAAAGCGAGGATCGAACTCACAACACTTGGGACATATACGGCGTACGCGCCTAACTAACAGAACAGAGGTTGTAACCACTACACCATCCTAGGCTCCTAAAAAGAAGAGCTTTCGTTTGGGTAGTGTTACTTTTCTCTGTGAATAGACGATAAAGAGATGTGGAATAAGTGTACGCGACACAACCAACATTAAAGAAACGGCAATTTAAAAAATCACAATGCAGTCTTCAACATGACCAGAGGTCACTGCTCGCCGTCTTGCATTGGCCCAAGACTAAAAATACAATACATAAGATTCAAACAAATCCCTAGAATATCAAAGAAAGACCCATTTCTGGACATAAAACAAAAAAACAGATAGTAGACAAGGACAAACAAAAGCTTTGACAAGGATTCCTGGCTTAGGACAGGCACATATAAAATGTGGCGGGGTTAAACTAGTTTTTTGGGCCCAAAAAACAATTACAACTTATTCTGCTAACACAATGTATGAAGCGTCGCAAGGTTTTTAATTACAGATCTACTGAATTGAATGTACATAGACTTTTGAGATGCTGAGTACATCTTTTTAATTTAGCAACATAATTAGTTACATCATTTTAACCTAAATCAAGTGTTTCTTGTTTACGACTTTGATTTTAACCTGACGGATGAATATTAAATTAATGAAATAACTAAAATGACCCCAAAAAAATCGCTTAAATTTCCCCGAGTGCGTTGGATAATGATAGGTGGTTTATTGCAACTTCCCTTATTTTTAAAGCATATGTACAGTCATCTAAATTTATAGCGATTTTCTGATATAAAAATGTGTTCGAGATTTCAATAAAATCACAACATTGGCTGCCCTCGATAAAGAAGACAACAGATGTAACCTAAAAACACTCATAGCTCAAGACCTACCCTAAATTTTAGTTACTGGAAACCAGTTCTTGGTAAGTATTTATAGTCGTGACTATAGGGGAATGCCCCTCTGCATCGACTATTATGACTTGCTATGTGCCATGGGTCGTCCAGCTCATGACACACCACCCCCAGTGTTAGCTGCTCTAGAGTATTCTTTGTTGTCGCTGGAACAGTGCCCGTCTTGCACCATGGGGAAGTACTGGGCGGAATTTGCAAGACTAAGTGTCGACTATTCATACTATTCTGCTTTTATATGGATAGTCGACCCGCATATTGATAGGTGTAAAATGGTCTGAAAAATGGGTTTTGTATGACCATTACAGACAATGATAAAAAGACAATTAGAAGAAGAAAAATAAGGATTGCTTGTCAATGAACAGTATTACTTCTGCTCTATAAGCACCGTAAGGTAAAAATTTCGTAGAATCCTTTCGTCCAATTGTCCGTCCCAAGTCACCATATTTCCAAACTCCCTATTACTGACAATTGCCACATCAACTATATTGGTATGGTAGGTGCATCTAGTAATGCTTAGCACAATGCATGCTTCGGATGCTGGATGTGACCTATATTTTCCGCACGGATGACCACTTACAGAAGAATGCTTACAGTCTGTTCCTGCTTACTGACATTTGCCACATCAATTAGGTGCACGTAGCCATGCTAAGCCACAACGAATGCATCAGACGAATGTATGAATGACCACTTACAGAAGAATGGTAAAAGTCCATTCCTGCTTACAGACAAGCGCCACAGCAACCATATTGGTATGGTAAGGATGATTAGCAAGATAAATGGTTCAGATGCTGGCTGTAATGGATGGATGACCACTTTAAATTTTGAAAAGTTCAAGTCAATTCCCGCTTAGTGACAATAATGTGTAACGAGGCCAGCTTCGTAATCGATAGATTACCTAGCTAAAGGCGGGGCACCTTGTCTGTTTGAAACATTTTCTTGTTCAGATTTGTTTTCCACTACAAGGCTTGTGGCATTTAAAGAGGATGTGCAGTATAACTTGACAAATAAATAAAAATTATGAATCAATTTTTGTGCTATTTTGAGAAATTACTTCATAACTCTAACAGGAAACTCATTTTTTATGATCAAAGACAAATATTTCAGTTCACTGCGTTTGAATTTAGATGTGTTTTTCTTTTTATGTTATAAAATTGAATAAGGAAGATTTTAGAATAAAATGTTTCGAAAAAATGGGTTTCGTCCTAAATTACACATGTACTTCCTGTTCATGTAACTGAGACTTGCATTTTCTAAGGAAGGAAATTATTGAAAATAATTTTATTTTGTAGCGGTATTCGAATTCGTTCAGTAGCATCGTAAAAACTCTTAGATGGATTGTCAAATTGTGTTAACTGTTATTCTAGTCATGACCCGGACTTTGTCTGCGGCGTCATCTGAATGTCAAGTTACAGAAATTGACGGATATCTAGTTGCCGATTGTAGCTATCGAGAGCTCTTGAGTGTTCCTACAAACTTAGATTCTGGTATACAGAAACTTGATCTTACTGGAAATTTACTGTATGGACTACTAAATAGTTCGTTTGCAAAGTATATGAGCATTACAAACTTGACGTTGAGACATAATAAAATCAAAACTATTGAAGTGGGAACATTTACCTACTTGAAGAAACTCAAAGTTCTAGATATTTCACGAAATAAATTGAGGAATATATCAAAAGTTGTAGTTCAGGGAATTTTTGAAGTAAATAAGAACTTGACATTACTAGATTTAAGACGAAACATGAAAGAAAGGGGGCCAACGGAACAATTCAAATATCCAGGAAAAGCCCTCACTGACTTGACCAATCTGTCACACTTGTACATGGATATGGCCCCGGTTCCATATTTTGGACCAGAGTTTGGGAAATTAAGAAACTTAAAAGTTTTAGCTTTTGACCTTTGTTTACTTGAGAAAATGAGTAATGACATGTTCAAGTATGTTACAGACACGCTAGAAGAACTGCATTTGATGGAATGCCATAGTGTTAATAGTGTAGATAACGGATTTCTATCACCTTTTAAGAATTTAAAGGTACTGAATTTAGCTGATAGTAACATTCATCTTACGAGAGCATTGGCTTTGTTGGAGCCACTATCAGGTACTAAAATGGATGTGATTAACTTTCAGCACGTAAGCAGTGCAAAACATGACGTTGATTCGTTGCCATATAACTTGGCAGTCACGTCAGAAATGATGAAATATCTGCGGACCATTTGTGTAAAAACAATAAACCTTTCTGACAACGGAATTGTCGATTTCAGAAGCGGTTCACTGTTAACCTACGATTTCCCTCAATGTTTTGAAAACATAGTTTTATCCTCGAACAGAATTACTTTTGAAACAGATAGAAAGAAAATGGAACTTTTGAAATTAACAAGTCAGGCGAAAAATGTATCTATATTTGATTTTTCGTATAATCCAGTTCGTTCTAGAAATGAAATGTATTTAGATATTCCAAACGGCGCTGTTCGGTTTATTCCCAAATATGCAAGGTGTAAATACAAGAAACCTATACCATTATTTCTTCCCGAAAATCTAAGATTTTCCAGAATTTCCCACGCTTTCGTTGATATTTGCGGAAAAAGAGTAATAATACAAAGAGCCCCTTCACTTGAACATCTGGACATTTCACGCTATTATTTCCAAGAATACTCTAACTTGACAATAAACTCAGATATCAAATTAAAAATATTGAATTTATCCGGCATTGGAATAACGTTGTTTACACAATATCATCTTTTGGCGTTGAAAAGCTTAGAAACACTGGATCTTTCACACAACGGCATTCCGTCACTACCAAACGAAGTGTTTGGGACAAATTCAAAAATATCTGAATTAGACCTTTCTCATAATTTATTAATAGAAGTTCCGTTATCAATTAAAACTCTGTCTAGATTAAAAATGTTAAATCTGAAATTCAACAGCATTGTTGCTATCGATAGGCACATGACACAGTGGTTTGCTTCCCTGGCCACTAAAGACAATATCACAATTGCCCTCGAAGGTAATCTGTTGTCTTGTTCTTGTGAACATAGGGACTTTATCCGCTGGATTTATGATTCAGATGTCCGTCTGGATAAAAAAGAGACATACAAATGTCGGTTGATCAATGGAACGACTGTTTTCGCTGACGATGTCTATAAGGACTATCATGGCATCTTCTCGGATTGCAGCGCTCTTGTTTGGATGATTGTAGGTATAACATTACTTGTCACGTGTACAGTTGTTATGTTGATTGTGGCGATCGTGTTTAACTTCCGATGGAGGATCGCTTACTTCATATACCGGAAGTTTAGAAAGGTCATTGAAAAAGACATGAAGCTACCAGATTACAATTACGACGCGTATCTTATTTATGCTGAAGAAGAAGAAGTATGGATACATGACGAACTAATTTCAAAAGTAGTGAAGGAATGGGACCTTAAAGTCTGCGAAGATATAACACCAGGTACTCCAATATTGACTGAAAGAGAGCGTTGCATTGAAACGAGCAGACACGTTATCATCATCCTGACCCCTGAATTATTTACAAGAGAAGATGTCAGAATTGAAATTGATACAGTTCAACGACAGCATAAATTAAATCATGTGCAAGTCACTGTATTGAATAAAGGAGTAAGCAAAGAACAAGTTCCAGAAGAACTTTCGTTCCTTTGGGATGTTGTGTATTTGATAGATTGGAACAATGTTCAGTATCCCTGGTATCAACTTAAAACTAGACTCTATCTACAGAGATAAGTATCGAAATAGGTTTTCATCTATTTTTACATGTCTATAATTGTTTATGTTACAAATGTACATGGCTAATAACATACCAATAATGTACATTATACTATTAAAATGTTAAATAAAATAAAAGCAAATATTGTAATCTTACTACATTAAAAAAAGAACTGTATAATCAATTTCTAATGTTTTGTTTAACCTTATGCCATATGTGAGAAAAGACCTTTTGTCATCGCCATCATCTGTTTGTAGCAATCAATCAATCAAAGTTCGCATCAATCGATATCTATAAAATACAAATTTTGTGTGTGTTGTTGACAAAATTTTTTTTTCCCGACTCGCACTTGATACCCAGTGATTTAGAAATTATCACCAGACACTGACGAAAACGATACTACAAACACACAACACAACTCAACCACACTCGAGCTAAACGAATATAAACTTAGATGTTCCGGTAGGGTAGAGGGTTCCTACATATTCTTTCAACTTCATCAATTTTTGTTTTGTGATCTTTTAAATTCAATGTAGAAAAATTGTCTTTTTGCAAATGAGGAATGTAGAAAATAAAAGAGAAAAATATGGACTATACAGTTGGTGTCTGTGTTTTGATGTCCATGTTTTGACGTGTACCCGAGAAGTAATATCGTGCTAATACGTCTGTTCATTCCTACATGTTTCAGTAGTGAAGGCATAACCTCTTATTTACAGTATTTGTGTTTATTTTTGCTTGAGTATTCCTTATTGCTTGTTCAAATTAAGGATAAGAAAGAAGCAAAGAAGTACCAATGGGAGCAATCGAATAAGAACTATCGACAATTAGTATCCAACATGATCCCTTTTAACTTGCTCTTAGTGAATTGTTATTACATGAAAAGTTCCATTGTGTGTATGATAAAACAAATAGAAAAAAAACTTTCTAGTTGAAACAAAAATGATATGACTATGTGATCACAAACTACGTTAACGGTGACAAAACGTTTAGAATGAGACAATGTATAAAAACAAATTTGCAGCCAAATAAGTCTAATACAAATACATATACATGTACTTTTATCACAGTGTAGGAACGGAAGTGTACAGTTTTAGGGCCTATAAAGAAATGGTGAAATGAACCATTCTAGATTGTACAGT
This sequence comes from Arcuatula senhousia, assembly GCA_963971305.1. Taxonomy (NCBI): domain Eukaryota; kingdom Metazoa; phylum Mollusca; class Bivalvia; order Mytilida; family Mytilidae; genus Arcuatula; species Arcuatula senhousia. The sequence continues at coordinate 47,246,155 of OZ020309.1, read as the reverse complement.
TTAATTTGTTTTTGCACAAACTTTTTCAAATGACACAAAAACGAAGAAGATGTACGATTGCCGTTCGCTTCAAATTTTAAGTAGACATAACATAGAATATAATATAACTCAATTACCTGTAATTGTTTGTGATGTCGAATAGAAATTTCAATCTGCACACTTGATTTTTAAAAAGGTAACTCCAAATTGATGTAAATAATCGGTTCGTGAACATAAATCGCATTCAACTCGTGATCATTGTGTATATGTATCCTCTCAAAAATCATTTCTGCACATTCTTAACATGCACAAACGGGTTAATACATACAGGATTTTATTTAATTTGAACTTTATTCACCCAAGCCGTGTTTTAAAATCTGAGCGAAATCTATCGCAGTCATTGTACAAAATCTATGGAGGACACTTCACAAAATCTATGGGGGACATTTTTCATAAAAACATATTTTCACAACATCAGCGGCGTCAGATGTATAGTTCTTATTTAGCATTAAAGATACCAGAACATAAATAATTCATATTCCATAAAAAGAATCGTTTTTCCCCAAGCTTATAGGTGTAGAACAGTTTTATAAATTCAGCTCAGTTGACACCTACAGGATAATTCATATGTCAAAAAAATGAAAAAATAAGGTAACAACATAACTGCTGAACTGGGATGATCAATCTTAATAATACAAGACGGAAAGACATAACGAAGCACACGCCAGAGAAATTGAAGGTATGATCCTATATAATTTCCAAAACCCGGTCTTATAGCGCAAAATCTCCTTCTTCCATAGCGAATAGTCATTTAGAAGCAGCAGTTGCTGATCTTTTTCAGATCAAAACTTTTTTTCACGATTTGCTTCATAGGTTTGCTTCATAGTGGCTACATACTAGTATATAGTAAAAATATATGAATTAAAACAATTTTGGCGTGCTCAGAACAGGGTATGTTATACAACGTTCCCTTGTATAACACGGTGCGTTTTCCTGCAAATGTCTTGATTCTAGCAAGGATCGGTCCAGAACAGGTCAATGACGGCGCACATGTTTATCCTAAATCATAGATAGTAGTATCACAATAAAGGACATGTTTTTTAACTAGAAGTATATCTAATTAAAGAAGCCATTTCTAAACTAATTCTTAGGTTAATTTGACTGACACAAAAATTAAAGTTTCAGTTCCATTTTCAAAATAACCTGGAACAATATGCCCTATGGCTACATATGTATCCCAGCCGCTTGGGACATCTACATACACACTGCAACTACTGAGCCAAGATTCAGTTCTACAGGTTTTGTTACAAAGGAATAATTAGCCCTTAGGATACCTATGCAGCCCAGCCCCTAGGGGCATTATAAAAACTAAGAAACCTTTGGCAGAATCTACATCCTTAGTGCAATAACTCAGTCAAGTTCAATTCTGTATTCCAAATATCCTGGGAGGAGTTGCGTGACGAAGGAATAAATTACCCTCAGCTACCTGTGCAGCCCAGCCCTAAGGGGCATTATCAAAATTCAGAAACCTTCAGCAAAATCTACACCCATAGTGTAACTACTGAGCCAAGTTTCAGGGGAGGAGTTTGGTAACGAAGGAATAGTGTGCCCTTAGGCTACCTATACAACCCAGCCCCTAGGCCGGGGGAGGCATTATTAAAATTCCGAAACCGTCGGCACAATTCCTTCCCACAATACAATCAATGACCCAAGTTTTATCTTTCTACTCCCAGTGGTTTCAGAGATTATCCTGGACATTAACGCCATACGTACGCCGACATACGAAAAACATTATCCCCGCGCTTTCGCTAGCATGGGTATAACGAGAATGAACGTTCTTAAAGAGTTCAACAGTTCCTGCTTGATATGAAGCACACCCGTCACTTTGTCAGCACTCGATAAAGTGCATGTGGCAGTTTTCAGACGACCCCTCATAGAAGACCATTATGGTTTTAGGATCAGGGGACAATTTTAATCTGATAAAGACTTTTGTAGAACAAATGGAGATTTTTGTAGAGTTTAATGAGCTGAAGGTTTTAGCAAGCAACTGATTTTCTCTATCTGAAATAGTTTGCATTCTATTGGGCAAAAAACAGGGAAAATCGCTATTTATGGCCTTTAAAGGGCCATAATCGCTATAAAGGGTAATCTGACGACTTCGCTCAATGGAGGCTTTTGTAGAACTTTTGATTTCAAAGACCCTAAGAATGTTTTGATAATTTGTATCTGTTATAGTTGCTTAGTTATAAGCCATTTTAAATAAGTCTACCCTATGTTCTATTTTTAGTAACAGTGGTCATGTTTTTTTTATCGAATCAATTCAAAATGAACTTCGTTTGTTGCCAACGTGTCAAATATCAATCCTGTAAAGTTTCAGTTAAATTGGTTAAGTGGTTTCAGAGGAGAAGATTTTAAAAAGTGTTAACGGACGACGACGACAGACGCATATATAGTGATTGCATAAACTTACATGACATTGTCCAATTGAGCAGAAATTATTTTTTTATTAAAAAAGCAAAACTAGATATATGGTGAATTTGATCAGATGTGATACGAGAAAAGGCTTCAGCTAGCATAATAATTGATTTTGATATTTACATGTGTACATTAAGTTGTTTGCTGTCAACTTTGCCTGTTGATAGCAACCAGACATGTATCAGATTCGCATCAATAGCAAAAAAGCATTTTTGCGAATCGCACCTGGTAAATCAGTGTCTTTTTGTTACAATCGAAAATTTCACGCAGTTTCGAAGCGATAATTTTGGTTTGGGTCACGTGTAAAACTCCACCAAGAACTAGTTTGCTTGCTAAATGTTCGGCATCGTTCTTCGTAAACTAGACAATTTTTAAATAATCACACGAAATAGTAAGTTAGGCCACCTCTCTCCAAAAGATTTTACTGATCAAACTTTTCGACAAGGTTGAATAAAAATTGTACACATAAAGCATATTTTTAATTTGGTTGCAGAAAAAAAGCTTAAAATACATCAGAGTTAAGCCTTTTAAAAACAGAATAAAAAGAAAGGTGTCTGAATCTACAGTCTGTCCGTTCAGCTCTACAAAAGTCTTTTCCGTATAAAAAAGTATAAACTGATAAACAAAAGTAAATCCCACTTGCAGGCACCATCAGAATAATAAGATTTAGCTTTTATCATAAAAAAGTTTATGATTTCTGTTTTTGTATTGAAATTACCGAAGTGATTCGACCTGAGATTCAAGGTCAATAGTGCTAAAGTACCACTTGGGTATTTGCAAGTTTTATCAACTGGATGCCTTTAAAAACAGTTCATGAGATAATAAAGTGTTCATATATTTGATAAACTTTCTGTCATTTAAAGATATATACTCTGTGTCAAAAGATGAAAATGTAGATATGTTGGTCTTCAACTGAGGCATATATGCACAAAGCTTCATCAGCTATACATGCAGTACGTGAGCTAGGAAGTACTAATGAAATTTAACAGCGATAGCTAATATAAAGCAATCGTAAGGTCCATGTTTCTGTAGAATAAAAAACTTTATGATATTCAAATAGAAATTAAAGGGTTCTCAATAACTATTTCATGTATACTAGTACTTAATCTATCCAACGTTTTGTAAGTCAGGAAGAAACGTGCTCGACAATTTCCATTTGACACAGCACATGACAAGAAACACTTTTTATATGTTGGAATACATGTGCATATGCGTATACGATATGTGTTTGAATAAAAAAGATATTCCCATCACTGGATTTATAAAATATTTTATCTTTGTTTCATATGCCTACTCATTATTTTCTTATAATAATTATATGAATTATTTATGTTCTGGCATTATTTATGCCATATGAAAATTACATCTGACGCCGCTGATGTTGTGAAAGTATGTTTTTATGAAAAATGTCCTCCATAGATTTTGTGAAGTGTCCTCCATAGATTTTGTACAATGACTGCGATAGATTTCGCTCAGATTTTAAAACACGGCTTGGGTGAATAAAGTTCAAATTAAATAAAATCCTGTATGTATTAACCCGTTTGTGCATGTGAAGAATGTGCAGAAATGATTTTTTAGAGGATACATATACACAATGATCACGAGTTGAATGCGATTTATGTTCACGAACCGATTATTTACATCAATTTGGAGTTACCTTTTTAAAAATCAAGTGTGCAGATTGAAATTTCTATTCGACATCACAAACAATTACAGGTAATTGAGTTATATTATATTCTATGTTATGTCTACTTAAAATTTGAAGCGAACGGCAATCGTACATCTTCTTCGTTTTTGTGTCATTTGAAAAAGTTTGTGCAAAAACAAATTAAACTGTACAATCTAGAATGGTTCATTTCACCATTTCTTTATAGGCCCTAAAACTGTACACTTCCGTTCCTACACTGTGTTTATATGCTATGTACATGCATATATTCCGATGGTTCCGGCAGGGGAGACGTACTTCAGTTTTATCTTGTTTGGTTTTACGTTTGTATTCGGGGGCCTGGGTGGCCGAGTGGTCAAAGGCGCTGGTTTAAATAAACAGGGCCCCGAATACAAACGTAAAACCAAACAAGATAAAACTGAAGTATGTCTCGCCTGCCGGAACCATCGGAATATATGCATGTACATAGCATATAAAAGTATATGAATTTGTATTAGACTTATTTGGCTGCAAATTTGTTTTTATACATTGTCTCATTCTAAACGTTTTGTCACCGTTAACGTAGTTTGTGATTAATCTGAATATTTTCAATAATACAATACCATAAACTAGCCTAATTCAGATTAAAGGGTGTCATCCTGGTTTGCCCACTTTTAATTAGGGGCATATACAAACATAAGGTGTTATGTTGTTTTAGCAATTATAGTTTATTTCTTGAAATTATAGTCTGATTTTCACCTGTATTTTAAAACATAAAAGTAATAAAAGTTTGGCATATAGTCTACCATAAAATTCGTTGAATATTGTACATACAAAAATCAAGGGTTAATTTCTGAAAGAAAAGAGAAAGGTTTTATTTTAAGTATATTTTTATGAAATATTATTCTTACAAAATAAATACAGATCTTTTCATATTAGGTAAATAACACTGACTAAAATGATGATCTTTAGGCTCATGGGCGTTACTTTTTAAGCTTTCGTATGACTATGAGACATTAAAATTAGAATCCTGAACCAGATTTTAAAATAGTCCAATTCAAACATTTGTTAATCTCATTTTAAGGGGTAGATGTCGCAAACTTTTTATCTCGCCTTTGAACTTAAATTTCGCTTATTTAATATATAAAACTTGAATTAACATTTTCTTAATACATAAAAATATTGATTATACATGTAAGTGGTTAGTGATAAAATGAACTGAATATGAAAAGATGATGAAGTTGATGGAATGGGGACACAAGGTGGATATGAGTTTCGACTGTCACTTGAAGAAAAGGTAGAGATGAGTAGAACCGGACAATTGTGCCTCTTGCAAGGAGATCCTACAGTCAAATTCTTACCAAGTCCAGCTAGCAGCAGAATTCTTTAACATGCAAGAAATATGAAATTTTCTTACCTTAGTGCACCGCTCTGGTATGCAGTCAGGTTTTCCGAATTATAGCCTGATGACCACGGCTTTCACTATACCATGCAGAACTGTCACATAAACCCTATTCCTAATGGGGCAAGGAAATTTCTAAGAAATCTTCGATTATTTTTTATACATCTATATCTACAATAATTGTACAGATAAAGCTATGTTGATTTTTTTTATTCATTTTGAAAATATTTACAGAAATGTACAGCAGCTGTCTTGTGAAAGATTCACATTGAGCCATATCATAACTATCTTTGCTTATATTATTATTTGATGCATACCCTTTATTTTTTTTACTTATTTTTTTTTAACATTTTAACACAAAAATGATTATTATTTTAATTGCAAAAAATACAACTCAAAATATTGAAAACCAGAACAATGATACCGCCTTGATTTTCTTTTCTGAACAAATTATACTTTTTATAAACTTATGTACCTATTTAAATAGAATAGACTTTAGATTTTTATGGTCAGTGCACCTATTGTCTTTTTTGTTTATTTAACTTAATTGGTTATACAGCTAATTAAATGTGGGCAAACCAGGACTAAACCGGAAGAACCGATTAAAGGGGCCTGGATGGCCGAGTGGTCTAAGGCGCTGGTTTAAATACCACACTATTGATCACCTCTGAGCTGGTGTTCGAGTCCCGTTTGTATTTAACAAAAAGGGACTTCCCCAGCTGTATGTGATTGGGTTTGTCACTTACATGCCCAAGGTCGGTGGTTTCCTCCGGGTACTCCGATTTCCTCCACCATTAAACACTGACCGCTCTACATGCCCCAGGTGCGTCAATAAAGGGCGTTAAACACTAACACACACCCTCACACACACACACACACACACACACACACACACACCTTATTCAGAATACAAACGTGTGTGTGTGTTGGTGTTTAACGCCCTTTATCGACGCACCTGGGCCATGTAGGGCGGCCAGTTTTACTGGTGGAGGAAACCGGAGTACCCGGAGGAAACCACCGACCTTGGGCAGGTAACTGACAAAGCTAATCACATACTGTTGGGGAAGTCCGTTTTTTTTTGTTAAATACAAACGGGACTCGAACACCAGCTGAGAGGTGATCGGCTAGTGATCAATAGTGTGGTATTTAAACCAGCGCCTTTGACCACTCGGCCACCCAGGCCCCCGAATACAAACGTAAAACCAAACAAGATAAAACTGAAGTACGTCTCGCCTGCCGGAACCATCGGAATACCTAAGTATTCCACTATTCATTCATTAATTTATTAATTGTTCAGTAAAAAAATATACATGTACTCTTACATTCCCCTAAAATACCAATGAAAACTATCAAAGGCACTTAAACCGTTAAATGAAAAATCAACATCAAAGTTCACAAGATGAGGATGCAGCTGTAACAGTCTAGCACTGATAAGTAGGCATATCAATGTTTATAAAGAAATGAAGCAGTCGCACACGCAGCTAATCCCCTCGCCTGTTACTTTAAAATGTAAGTGGATGTGACCTAAATCTTGAATAGATGTCAATTACTATCTAAAATATACCCACTTTCCGAATATCATTCCTTTACTAACTGGAATTGCCGAGACACGTGCCTTAACCAAAACTTAAACGGTAACCTGAGTCATTCATGCAGAAAATATAGGTCAAGTACAAATGACAACAAAGTTCCTGACAATAAATTTTGCTACGCCTGACGCGCGTTTCGTCTATTCAAGACTCATCAGAGGCGCTCTACCAAAAATATTGAAAATGCCAAACACTTTATGAATATGAAGAGCATAGAACAGTAAAAACCAAAAATCCAAACTGGGGAACCAAATTATTACTAAGATAATCAACCTATGTCTGGGGTAGGAAGAACCTTAGGGTTTAGACAATTTTGAAATTTAGACGGATAATTTAAAACTTTGATGTTTTCTCCAACTCAAAAGTGTTGGTGCCGGAGCGGGCTAACCTCGGGGAATTAAAACTCCACCAGCAGTGCTAACCTTCACGTGTGTTCGAAATACAAATGACAACAAAGTTTGACCCTATTTTAATATGGATGCTAATAACTATCCAAGATGTACCCACTGACCCAATATCATCTCTTGTAGTTGCCGAGATGTGGACCTTAACCAAAATTTAACCTGGATCATTCATCTGGAAAAGGTAGGTCAAGGTGACAAAATTTTGGTAAGGATGTTGGTTACTATCCAAATTGTTAACACTGACCCAACATCATTTTTCTATCAATTGCAGCTGTCAAGAAATGGACCTTAACAAAAACTTTAACCCGAGCCGTTCGTGCAGAAAATGTTGATCAAGGTGATCCAATTTTCGTACGAATGTTGGTTAGTATTCAAGATGTACCAACTAGCCAAATATCATCTCTCTATCACTTGCAGTCCTTAGCCAAAACTTCAACCTGAATTGTTCATGCAGAAAATATAGACCAAAACTCCGTTGGGCTCGGGGATATGAACCTAAGATTAAAAGAAGAGCTCATAAAAACCTTTAACATTGCTATGATATGATAAGTATTGAAAATTGCAAAAGTCGCTTGACAGTTAAATCAAGGTCAAGGTCAAAAGATGGGGATGAAACTGTGCTAAGCTGTAACTTGGGCAAATGCATACCAAGTTTTATCATTGAACCTAGGACTTAAAGTTCTTGGGATATGGAGGTGCTAATAAAACTTGTAAGTATTTAAAATTGTCAAAGTCACTCGACCGTAAAACCAAGGTCAAAAGATGGTAAAATTGTCAAAGTCAACCGACCGTAAAACCAAGGTCAAAAGATGGGGATGAAACTGTTCAACGCTGCAACTGGGGCATATGCATACTAAGTTTCATCAACCTTGGACCTATAGTTCTTGAAATATGGAGATACGCATAAAACTTCAACATTGCTACTATATGTATTAAAAATTGTCAAAGGCAATCAACCGTAATATCAAGGTTAGGGTCAAAAGATGGGGATGCAACTGTGGTTAGCTTCTACTTGGGCATATGTATACCAGGTTTCATCAACCTAGGACTAATAGTTCTTGTGATATGGAGATGCTCATAAAACCTAAACCTTGCTATTATATGTATTGAAAAATTGTCAAAGTCACTCAACCGGAAAATCAAGGTCAAGATCAAAAGATGGAGATGCAACTGTGCTAAGCTACTTCGTGGGCATAGTAATGGAGGTGCTCATAAAAACTTAACATAAAAGTTAACACCGCCGCCGGTAAAGTAACACCTATGTCTCGCTCCTCTTCGCAGGCGAGACAAAAATCAGTTTTTGAAGGAGGTCAATCAAAGATTAAATAGCGAGCACAGCACGAAGTGTCCGCGAGAGCGCAAGCTCTACGGCAAGTTCCCGAAATAAAAAATGCCTTATGCTGATATTGATTTTTTTTCGTCCGGATATGCTTCTCAAAGAAATCCGGAGTGAATGTTAAAATTATCACTCATTTTGCTTGTCGCATTCCAAAAATTATCTATGTTATAAAGAATAAGGAGAAAAAATTTTTGATGACGATAAGTTGGTTCATTTTTTGTAATTACCATTCAAATTTTGATTGATTTTTTCTTACTTTTCTATTTTACGTTCAATCGCCTCGAGCATCTCGTCCCAAATTGAGCGTTCTAGAAAATGCACCAAAATAAAAATAACTACGATGATTTCAGATTATATATCACTGCATCGATTCGGAATCAAATCTTTTTAATTTGTTAATTACTCTAATGTTTACAATGGATCTTTATACACGTTAACTTTATATGTCATCTGTTAAAAAAATAAATCAATCAAAATATTTCATTCGGGTAACTCAGAATGTTACCAAAACGCACCTCGCACATGTTATAATTTTAGGTAAACACATTTTTTAGTATGAAAGCATTTTGCGGGAATGTCTTTTTAGGTGTGATATTTTGATTTCTAAAAGATTTCATTCCTCAACTGAGGCGTGGCCCGGAACATCGTCATATGAGAGCTAAAAGATGATCCATCTAGCTGGTATGTTTCATGTTGTAATGTGGAGGGATTTCACATGAATTTACAAAAATATTTGTCAACCTTTAATTATTAGAATTATTGTGTGCTCGCAGTTAGGCAATGCCCATTTCATATTTATTTATGATGAGGATAGTAGATAACATCGTCTGTTACCCCCGGCTGATTCCGATCCGTTCTCTCTCTCCATCACATGAATCAGCCGGGGGTTACGATGGAAAGAGAGAACGGAGCGGAATCAGCCTGGGATAACTGACGATGAGTAAATGATTGTCCACTTAATTAGAGAGGGATCAACAAATACGTCATTAGCTTGTTTCCCATTCATAAATGAATATATAAGTTTAAACTCAACTATCCTTGGACAGCGAATTTGAACTGATTGCATACTAATACATTTATAAAGCATTTTGATGTTAAATCATAGTCAAGACTTGATAGTGTATGCATAAATGCAAGTATAACTACTTTCTCCACTAATTTTTCCTGCGACACTTAAGTCCCCTGAATCCCCTGTTGTCGTTGTCACTTTCCATCGATCCCCTGTTTTCTCTGTGTAAACATTCTTGTTGACCAATATTTCTTCAATTGATGGTGATGTGAACTCAAATACGACATCAGTGTTAGCTGGAATATCTCGAACACGTGGTTGAAAAAGTTTACAAAGGAGGCTTCGAGTTGCCGGAAAGGTTCTAGGGAACGGTGATTTGTTTTCAGCCCCGTTTTCATTCTTTATGAGGAAATTGTAAAAAGCTGTGTAATTTTCATCCTTTTCATCTTTCTTACTAAATAAAGTCAATTTGTAGTCATCTGTAACCTTTATTCACAAGCCTTGCGCGGATTTCAATGGATTTGTTACTCTGTTCGATCATCGTGTATTCTTCATGGTCAGTCCCTTCAGAGCCCTGCAAATTTAATGACACCTTTGGATGGGATGTTGTTGTCAATGGGAGAATAAATTCGCCATGCTTACAGTCAATTACTGGATCTATTCCCGTAAACTGTACGAATCCTCTCTCCTCGAAATCCGAGGAAGGACCGTAATGTCCACGATGTGTGGGATAAGGCTGATAATCATCCACATATGTACAGTCAATGATGTAGTCTGTTAAGTGTGGGAGGGCGTCGCCGTCACAGAACTTGGTGTATAGATTTAGGGTATATTTCATTACTTTTGGCGGACGGACGGTAATCAGGGCTTCGTTGTTTGTCTTTAACAAGACAATAACAGCTTCGTTGCAAAGATTTCCAACAGAGTCAAACATATCAAACAAGAAACCTTTAAACTTGGTCTTAGGGGCATTGATTTTGATTGTTGTGGATTCTAATACTTGAATAGTGGTAAAAGGATGGCTTGTAAATTTGACGCCATATTGTCTTGCTTCTGCTGATGGTTTAAGTAACTGAGAATACGTTTCTATGGTGATCGGTGTCTGAAGGAGCTGCCACTGGTTACTTTCCTCGAGGTTGTTGTTCATATAAGGGAAATGGTCACAGATGAAATCTTCAGCAGGACAAAGAAAGTAAAAATTAGAAAACTGCTTTACGCGTTTTCTGTTTTTATCTGTATAACCGGAGCCCCATGTTGATTCTATGAACCTCCATTTGCCATCTAAGTTAACGGCGTTCCATGCGTGATTTGTTTCTTTGTCAAAACTGATGACGTCACCAGGCTTGTGACTGTAACCTTTGGCATAACCGCTGATTTTTTTACACTGAATACCAACAGTTCTGTACAAAAATAGAGTAAACATATGAGTACATTGACTCGACAGTGATTTTTGTCTCGCCTGCGACGAATAGTCGCGGAAGGCGAGACATAGGTATTACTTTCCGGCGATGGCGGCGGCGGCGTCGTAAACTTTTTTGTAAGACTTTTGTGGACAATGAATTGCTTGAAAAGTATAATAGCTAGGCATCTGATATTTGGTATACAGACAGTTCAGGTTATGGTCTACGCAACTGTCACCATGCCATGTGACCCTGACCCCATTTTCACGCTCCAGTGACTCTGTGAACTTAGGTCATTTTTCAGGCCGTAAACTTTTTTGTAAGACTTTTGTGGACGATGAATTGCTGGAAAAGTATATTAGCTAGGCATCTGATATTTGGTATACAGACACTTCAGGTTATGGTCTACACAACTGTCACCATGTTTTGTAACCCTGACCCCATTTTTACGCTCCAGTGACTCTGTGAACTTAGGTCTTTTTTCAGGCCGTAAACTTTTTTGTAAGACTTTTGTGGACGATGAATTGATGGAAAAGTATATTAGCTAGGCATCTGATATTTGGTATACAGACAGTTCAGGTTATGGTCTACGCAACTGTCACCATGTCATGTGACCCTGACCCCATTTTCACGCTCCAGTAACTCTGTGAACTTAGGTCATTTTTCAGGCCGTAAACTTTTTTGTAAGACTTTTGTGGACGATGAATTGCTGGAAAAGTATATTAGCTAGGCATCTTATATTAGGTATTCAGACAGTTTAGGTTATGGTCTACGCAACTGTTACCATGCCATGTGACCATGGCCCCATTTTCACGCTTTAGTGACTGTGAACTTAGGTCTTTTTTCAGGCCAAAAAACTTTTTTGTAAGACTTTTGTGGACGATGAATTGCTGGAAAGTTATAATAGCTAGGCATCTGATATTGGGTAAACAGACAGTTGCGGTTATGGACAACGCAACTGTCACCATGCCATGTGACCATGACCTCATTTTTACGCTCCAGTGACTCTGTGAACTTAGGTCTTTTTCAGACAGAAAACTTTTTGTAATACTTGTGTGGACAATGGATTGCTTGAATAGTATAATAACTAGGCATCTGTTTTAGGTATACAGACACTTTTTGTGTTTATATCAAGAAATGAAAGCTTAGGTAGTTAATTTTAGTGATGGTGCCGGCAGGCGAGACATACTTTTAGTGGCCACACTTGTTTTATATGGATGAGGCTTAAAAAGAAGAAAACACGAGGGGACACCTTGCATTTTCTTGCTTGCACTGCATCTACTGTTTAATATACCGATCGCAGAGTGGTCTTGGGAAAAAGTTGTTCTTCCAAAATAGGCGTATGTATTATAGCTATAAATAACAAGTGCACACATATTTTTTGCAGAACTTAGTATTTAATAAAGACGTAGAAACAGTACTAGTATACAATTGTACTTATACTGTAAAATCATTTTTTTGGAATTTTTTGACGAAACAATAAATTGTCATACCGCGACCCTCTGTCCTAGCATGTTAAATATGTCACAAAACCTGTCTAATGTAGGGGGTGGACAGGGGGGTCCCCTTCCACCGCTCCCTGCCCCCTTCACCCCCGTTCCCCGCCCCTTTCACCCCCAATCCCCGCCCTTTCTACCCCCGTTCACCGTCCCCTCAACCCCCGTATCCCTGCCCCCCTTTCCGCCCCCTCAATGTAAGCAAACGATAAAAATGTTTAATTTTTATGTGACGAGTAAATAGCCTATTGAAATTAATGACACAATAAAGGTTAAAAAAGGTTAAGGTCACACCATAGCAACAAGGAAACCAAAAATAAAAACTATACTTAGGAGTAAGGAACCAAAATAAAAACTACTTAGGAATAAGGAAACCAAAATAAAAAGTACTTAGGAATAAGGAAACCAAAATAAAAACTACTTAGGAATAAGGAAACCAAAATAAAAACTACTTAGGAATAAGGAAACCAAAATAAAAACTACTAAGCAACCAAATATTTTGAGATCAGAATGATACATATGTCATTTTTTAACCTAGAGTATGGGTTTTCTTAACAAAGGACGACATAAAAGTCATCAGCAACTACTATATTTGTGGCCCTTACACTCACTTACAGCCAGGGAAAGATCTGTTTTTGTTTTCCCGTTTTTATTTCCCGTGTAAAATTGCCACAAAACAACTTCAACTTTGAAATCGCCCCCTAAGACTTGCTAAAGACATGGACACTTTCAACTACGGTGTATGTTTTGTTTTGTTCTAAACTCACTTGCACAAGGCATCAAAGAGTCCTGCATAGCCCTCACATACACTACTTCTACTCTTTAATGTGCCGATCGCAGAGTGATCTAGGGAAGAAGTTGTCCCTCCAAAATAGGCGTCTGTATTATAGCTATAAATAAAAAGTACACACATATTCCTTTGCAGAACATTTAATTGCGTGTATACATGTATATTCGACATTCTTGTAAGTGTTCCGATATACATCAAGTGTAAGAAATCTTGTGAAGGATGTGAACATAAAAAATTGATACAAACTTGCAGACTACAAATTATACGATACGCCTGACATCTGTTTCGTTCGTTTCGTCAATATAAACCTCATCAGAGGAGCTCTAGCCAAAAGGTCTAAAATGCCATACACAAATTGAATATGAAGACCATATAACAATACAACCAAAATTGCCAAAACGTTTTTTATGATTGATGTTATATCGTTTCGAACCTATCACTCAGTAAACATTTATATAAAACAAGATGCTCCCAGGAGCCTGAATCGCTCACCTGGTCTTTAAGATATCTTATTAAACCTATTACCCATATAAGAGGTCGTCTGACAACTTTTACCCAATGAAGACTTTTCTAGAGCTTAATGAGCTGAATGTTTAAGCAAGCTGACTTTTCTCTTTCTGTAACACCCTTCATTCTATGAGCCAAAAGCTTTAAAACAAAACACTATTTCTTTAACTGTAAAGAAGCATAACTCATGTAAGGGGTCATCTAACAATGGAGACTTTTTAGGACTCAATATGCATGCTGGTGGTATATGCAAGCAACAGCAATTCTCTATCTGCAATAGTTTTCATTCTATGGGCCAAAAACATGACAAAACGCGTTTTTACCTTAAAATGGCCATACCACTACAAGGAGTCATCTGACAACTTCGACCCGATGAAGACTTTTGTAGAGCTAATTGAGCTGAAGGTTAAAGCAACATGAGCTTTTTTCTATCTTCTATACTTTTCATTCAATATAGCAAAAACATGAAAAAACGCTACTTTGGACCATTAAAGGGCCATAACCCCTATGAAGTGTCATCTGACAACTTCGACCCAATAGTGTGTGTGTGTGTGTGTGTGTGTTTAACGCCCTTTATCGACGCATCTGGGCCATGTAGGGCGGACAGTTTAAATGGTGGAGGAAACCAGAGTACCCGGAGGAAACCACCGACCTTGGGCAGGTAACTGACAAACCTAATCACATACAGTTGGGGAAGTCCCCAGCTGAGAGGTGATCGGCTAGTGATTAATAGTGTGGTATTTTAACCAGCGCCTTAGACCACTCGGCCACCCAGGCCCCTCGACCCAATAGAGACTCGTTTTAAAAAATCTGTATGAGTTTGATTTGAAATGAAATACATTTAAAACGTGTGATACAAGCGATGGTCACAATACAAGTAACATTTAAGGGTCAGGAATGACATATACTTGGGGATTAAGGGTGAAAGATGGGAATATATGTCTATTTAAATGAAATTTACAGATATTATCAACTCTAGGGGACTATTTCTTAGGAATTAAAGTTTAGACCCACGGTTAGACCATTTATATGGAATACAATTCCAAAAAGACTGCTTTATTTTCTCTACAGAAACATATGTCCAACTTTGCTTTCAGCCCTTTGTTTTCAGTCAATGTTTCCATATACAAATCTTTGGTCAGTTTGCACATGGCTTAATAGGGTCTTCGGGGACAAAACTGAATAGGAAAAATGAATATTATTTGTTCTAAAACAACAAATAATATCATAAAAATAAAATAAAATATGACGTACTACTCGGTAGTCAAATGACCTTCAGTTCCATTTGACAAAGTACACGTACTTATCTAGCCAACTAAATTGGGGGAAAATGCGTATCTGGTTTTTTGCACATTAAAAGATTTTGTATAATAGATTCCGACACTAAATAATTGGGGTTTTTTTACGAGGCAAAGCACTAGTACTACTAGCATTTCGCCAACTGGCCCTGGGAGCCATATTGGACCACCAAGTAGAAAGTCGTTTTTTATTTGATTTCTACAATATTATTTGCTGATATAAAACAAATTATATACATTTGGCCTTTTAAGTCTGCTGTTTTGCACATCTTGTTTTTTTTTCTCTCTCATAAAGATGCCATTATTATGCCTCCAAAACCAATTTTAGCCATGTGCTAAAATTGCCAAATCTCCATTTTTTAAGCAGTGGCTAAAAGCAAAGTTGCAGATATGTTTTTGTAGAGAAAAAATAGCAGTCTTTTGAAAACATATTCCATATTAATAGTCTAACCTTTCATTTGTGAAAAATAGTCTCCTGAAGGTGAACATAAACATATATTCCATGCATCCTATATGTCATCCCTGACCCTAAAATTTTACTTGTATAGTGTGATCATGTGATCATCCGGTGTATGAAATGTTCTAAATGCATTTTGTTTCATATTAAACAAAGACATAGACAGTTTCTCACTGATTCCCTAGAAATTAGGTTTTATGTTCAAATGTTAAAACGTGTCAATTTCATGAAGCTGTGGCAAAGTTAAAATGTACAAATGTAAAATCCCAGATTGGCTTCTTTTGATATGATTGTCCTTAATATATGTTATTGGTTTTTTTAATTTCGGAAGGACAAGGATGATAAAAAACGTTACCTTGGGCAATGGCTATCCTTAAACATTTTAGAATATTTGAGGAGTCTGGAACTTTGTCAAAGTCCTAGGTACCAGAGTGACAAAATTATGAATTAATATATATATATAAAAGACCAAACATCACTTAAAAAAACATTGCTAGATTATCATAAACTGAAAACGGTCATCGTGAAACTAATTTTATTGAAATCACCGATAAATCAAATGAAAGCAATTACTATCGAGGCATTAAAGGGGCTTTAGAGTAGCCATCTAAAGCTTGGATTTTTTAAGAACGCTCTTAAATAGCTGACACTGAAAGAGCTGTTAATATTTGTGAACAAATTCAATAATTGGAGTAAAATTTAGCTTAGGAATGGTACAAGCATTGAGAGTATTGCAATAAATACAATTGATCTGTAACTCATCATGGCACAGGTTCTTGTTACGAAAAAAAAGAAATATCTCTATATAAAAAGAGATTTTTTTTTTTCGTAACAAGTCCCTGTGATCATGGTAGACTCACATACCAAACATCAGTTCATTATCTACAAGCGTATAGAAAAAGTGCGTCAAACTGAAAATATTTCAGTCATTTTTTTCAAAGTTAAAATGGCCACAACTCCCAAAGAAATGTGCAGACTGGAACGAAAAGTACACTTTAACTCGCACCGTAGACTCACATGCCAAAAATCAATTTATTAACTTTATTGTGATCAATTTAAACAAAAATGGTATACTACTATATATGAATCATCTAAGTAGACGATATTGAGATGTGGAATAAGTGTACGCGACACAACAAACAAAAACAAACAGCAATTGAAAAAATCACAACGGAAAACAGCAAGCAGTCTTCAACATGACCATAAGTCACTGCTTACCGTCTTGCATTGGCCCAAGACTTATAATACAATACAAAAGTTTCAAAACCAATCCCTAAATCATCAGCGTAATTCTTGACATAAAACAGTTAACACAGAATGACTAGGACAAACAAAGGCTTTGGCAAAGTTTCCTGGCTTAGGGCAGGCACATATAAAATGTGGCGGGGTTAAACTAGTTTTTTGGATCCAACCTTCCCCCTGTTGATAAGCTTGCACAAAGCATACATGTATATAAAACACACTGTAAAACTCAATCGACAAAAGTTCAATTCAACAAGAGAGAACCTAAGACAAAATACTGTACGAAAACAACAAGACAAGGAGGAACTCTCTTAACAAGTGTTTGAATTATAGAATTTTCAAAAGAAATCATTGTTTTGAAAAATATTAGATCTTCCAGTAGATTTGAGAAAAGCTTTGTGTAATTTTATATGTCTCAATGATAAACTGCCAATTGAGAAAGGCAGGTTTTGGGGAATAGCACGTGATGATAGAATTTGTGATCTTTGTGACTGTTATTCTATTGGAGATGAATTTCATTATTTATTTCAATGTACATTTTTTAACAATGAAAGAAGAAAATTGTTGCCTAAAAAATATACTGACAATCCAAATGTAATTCAATTTGATGCTTTGTTCAATTCTAATGATACTAATACTGTATTTAAAGTAGCAAAATTTTACAAGATAGTGCCGTCTGTTGTCAAATAATGTTAGTTTATTTCTGCTATGTAGTTCTATCAAATTTTGATTGTCTTCCGCTTAATATTTCATGTATATGTACATACGTTCATTGTGTTAACCTATTTTGTTTTCTTGTATAATAATTAATGTTTTTATTTGTTCACATTCCATAGTAAGGGACTTTGAGAAATAAAACTTGAAACTTGAAACTTGACAAAACGTAAATTTAACCGGCAACTCATCATTATAGACTCATATTCCAAAGATCGGTTCATTATCTACAAGTGTTTAGAAAAAAAGTGTGGAATTCTTAGGCGTGACAGACGGACTTAAAGTCCCCTTCGGCTTTCGCCGGTAGTAGGGGACACATAAACAACGTTATGCTATACACCTCGGTGTAATACATACAAAAAACTGCTATATATCGGACTTTGTTTAAAGAAACCTGGTTTTTTGAACAATTTTGAGTTTACGTTATCGGAAATATTTCAATAATAAGAGAATAAAAAAAATTGGTTAATACTCATGGAGACATCTGCGGAAGCTATTATCGACCTAGTGGTTTCAAAATACGAAAAACCAATGCAGGCATAAAATAATGTTAACAAAAATATAAGTACCTTATGTTCTCACAAATCCAAACATAAAAGGCCCGAACTTTCTGTATTTCATTTTTTGCTGGCTTAATCAAGTATTGTGATAACGTCTCAACGTCTGTTGTTACACTCTCCGGTGTCTGTAAAATAAACGAATAAAAAGCTTCACCAAGCGCAGCATGATACGACCCCAACATGTCGAAATCTGAACGTTTTAGGCCCAATATGGATAGTCAAATGCTCTTGACAAATGCAGCCCGTGGTAAATTGTCAAAGTGTTTTGACACATACAGCCTTTGGTGGACTTTCCACCCACATTTCACAGGAAATTCAATTTTTTTTCAAAAGCAGACCAAAATAATTGTTGGGTGCTATAATTAATCCTCCATTTTGTATCCATTACACACACATGTACTTGACAAAACTTAACTGTTGAAATCGGACTAGAAAAAAGTTGCATTTGTTGCCCCTTTTTGGCCTTTTTTTCTAAACAAATAAAGGGGGACCCCGAAAATCAATCCAATATATGGTTTAATGGTAAGGCGTACCTAACAGAACCACAGTTATTGTGGGAATAAGTAACTATAATAAAACATTTTAATTTATTTCCCCTTTTGGTCCCTTAGAAACGAATAAAAGTGGGGCCGCCAAAATCAATCCCATTCAACCTCTTATTAAACATTATTGTAAAATTTCAAAGCATTTGGTTAACCAGAACAAAATTTATTTTATGATAATAAACATCATAATCAAATTTCATAGCAATCGAATAACTAGAGCTTAAGTTATTGTGGGAACACTAAAGTTAACGACGAAGACGACAATGAACATCCACAATTTTTGCGGTCGTATACATATACAGAAAAGTTATATGCATTCATATATATCTGTTCATTTTAAAAAAACTCTCAGGATAAAAGTTTTTAACTTTTTAGAAATTGAGAAGGTCGTCAAGACTAATGGGTCTCGTTACGAAACGCCAATAAAACGTACTTTGGAGCATTTCAATGTCATTGTTATGCTGCAGTAGACATCACTGATAAAAACCGCTAAAACATGAATATTTCACATGTACGATCTTGAAGTCCCTAGCAGTTTTTTACAGACGAAAGCCAAAGGGGACTTGAAAATATTAAACTATACTTTTTGGCATGAAGAAGAAGAAGAAGAATGGACCCACAGGAGGGGGGGGGGGGTTACAGTGCATATAGAATGTGTATAACAATAAATAATAAATATGATATTATAAATACATAGGTGTATTATCTATGATAGTTAATGTGTTAATACATAGACCCAGGTACAACCAGGACGAGAGGAATTATAATCTGTCTTTTCATATATGATTTGTCACTTTATGATAATCGGTACTAGTGGTACTTTTGTTGAATTGTTCCATTGTGGAATAGGCTGCAAGACACGGGTAATGCCATCCATGTACCAAAAGCAGACAGATTGATATAGATATTGATAATGTAATCTGTCAGCAGAAGGTACCAAGGGACGGTGCTTTATGGCACTCTCTGGTCTTTGCCTAGAAAATATGTATTATGTGGCTACAAGTCCAGGTGAACCATCCTTGTGCCCAATGTGGATGAACAAGGGACGGTGCTCTATGGTCCACCCGACTTTGCCATATCACTATAATTCGGTTATTGTGCAATAAGAAAAAGGATGGAGTACCGTTAGTCTACCATGATGAGTTTCAGATCAATTAAACAGCTAGTTCCGGATGGCCCGTTGAATATTGAATTTACAGAAATTTCAATTTTCCGCACTTTTTTTTTCCAGTCTGAACTTAGAAACTGGTCAGTTATGGCTTTTTTGTTGTTGAACGCTAGATATTCGAAACTAAATCTAAATATTAATGATTTCAATCGTATTTAGACCGGTAAAAAAAAACAAAAAAACATCTTACATACAAAATCTGAACACATGTGAAAAATAGTGACTTTTGAATTACCGAATACCGAATACCTTATAACTCATAAATATATAATACTTAGAAAAGAAAACAATGCATGATATAAGATTTTATATATACATTCAACATTACCTGCTTTGCGTGGTCATCTATTGCCTTAAAATCTTCATAGTTTAATCTAAGAGCTTCCGCCTGTGGCTTGATGTTTAGATTACTGGCGGTACCCGTGCCTTCATTGCTTGCTTTCACTTTATAACTTTCAATGTTTCTACTTGTTGGTTTTGGGTCTTGTTTCAGTGAATAGTTTGCGTTTTTAGGTTTATGTTTCTCGTTGTTAGATTTTTGGGGGATTCTAGCATCTCCGTTGTTAATATCAGTGACAGGAGAAACTACAGCTGTTGAAAAACCACAGCCCATTCTTTTTGGGTTGAGTGGCTATCAATCTTGAAATATAAAGCACAGTTTTCTTTGCAGAGAACCAACCATTTTCTTACAGTAATTCTATTTTGGGTAAGTGGTCTGATCAAATTAAGGGACCAGACATTGTTTTTTGTTCATTACGGAATATTTTTCCTTATATGTATTATCTATATAGCAGAATACCTTCTTCAGAATATTTATTTTTATAAAATCTGCCGTCAAAACATTATTCCATCAACAAGAAGCTCCCAGGAGCCCGAATCGCTTACCTGACTTAAATGCCTTTTTAATAGTAAAAGGGCCATAAGTTTAATAAGGTATCATCTGACAACATCTATTAACTTAATGCATTAAAGTGTACAGTTCAATGAGTTGAACATTTTAGCAATCAAAGCTTTTTATTATTTTCTTCAAGCTATGAGGCATAAAAAGTTATTTAGATATTTAAGGGATATTAACTGCTGTAATGGTCAATAAGAAACTTCCATTATATTGAATTTTTGTAGGTGGTTTGAGAGTATGAAACTGAGTTTGTTTTTTTACGGACATCTTGCAAATTTTTAGTCTGGATTTCAATGCAAATGACTTAAAATAACACAAGACATGCAAAGGGTATGGTACGGTAAGAGCCATATTTGGCCCCCTATTTTATGAAAAAATAAATCTTAAGTAGTTTATGGAAATGCACTTCATATATGGAGTACAATGGTTCAAATTTAATTTTTTATCTTATTTCATTGATGAAATAAATATAACATAAATTATTAAAAAGAAATTAAGCTTTTTCTGAAAAGTTCTATTTTCAGGGGAAAAAATTGGCGGAAATTTATATAGAAATGTGAAGGATGAATCAGTATTCCTAAATATCCGTGACCCCAAGTTTTTGTCATGTTTATCAAAAGATGTGTATATATATGTGGCTTGTCATTTGTTAAATATAACTAAAATCTTATGGGTTTCCAGCTCACAGTGATGCTAAATAACTTTTTTCCCTTTATAATCTATTGAAAAACAGAACTCTAGGTCACCAACTTTGCAAGGTCATAAATCTGTAGAAAGGTCCGCTACCCCCGATTATTTTTGCATTTTTTCAGTATTTGTTATAATTTTGCAAAATCTAAGAAGAATCTGATGGATTTTGCTTATACCCCAAAACCACCTTAACGGATTACAATACAATGGGGAAAGGCTGTGAAAATGAACAACTGTGGCGTCCTAAGGGGAATAACTCCAACAAGTAAGGGTCCTACATTCTTTCACCCTGTTACAGATTTTGTAGATCTTTATCTTTATGTGCTTAACAATATGCAATTTAAATTTCTCAAATATCTTTAATAGTGCAAAATTTAGAAAAAAAATCAAGAAACATGGCAACAACTCCTAAATGGGATCTTCTTAAAATTTTCAAGGCAGGTAGATCTTGCGTCCCGTCAGAATTTTGATATCTGTTACCGTTTTCAAATTATTTGCAAAAAAATACAATTTCCCCCTATGTTCTATTTTTAGAAACAGCAACCGTGGTTTTTTTTACCACGTTTACCAAGTTTAATTAAAATTCAAACACACATGCAAATGAACATCTGTACAAAGTTTGATTGCATGTCAGAGGAGCTAACTGTTGTGATTTAATTAGGAAAGGATGTAAAAATGGTCAATTTTGACCCATTGGTGCCTTTTTGCTTCTTTCTAATGGGAATAACTTAAAAAATACGGGTCTTGCAACTTTATCCTGATACAAATTTGTAGATCTTTAAGTGCTTTACAACATTCAATTTAAAATTCTCAAATAAGTTTTATAGTATTCAAGATATTGAGTTAAAAAGTGCAAAATTCGAAAAAAAAAGTTATAGAAAAAGGGCAACAACTCCTACATATGTCGTTGGATCTTCACCAAAATCTTATGGCATGTAGATCTTGAGATGCTAATCAGTTTTACTCCGCGAGAATTTTGAACTCTGTGGTCATTTTTGGGTTATTTTCAAACAAGAGTTGACACTAAAGTATGTCTCGCATGTCGGCGACATCACAGAAATCATTAAAGGTCTAAGGTTAAGGTCATGTGACAGATGACAGAATTCCATTTAATTATCACAAAAATGTCTGAAGTTTGCTCTAGATACCATAGTTATTGAGAAACAATGAAAAAGACCAACATTCACTAAGTCGTTGAACTGTGAAAATGGGGTCAGGGTCACACAACATGGTGTCAGTTGGTCTCAGTTGTGTATACCGAAACCCCAAATGTCTGTAAGCCAAATATCGGATGCCTAGCTATTATATTTTTAACTTAATTTATTTTCGACAAAAGTTTAATTGTCCCCAAAATCATCTGAGTCCATATAGTCACTGAACCATGAAAATTGTGTCAAGGTCACAGGACATGGTGTCAGTTGCATTAACCATAATTCCAGGTGTCTGTGTACCATATATCAGATGCCTAGCTATTATACTTTTCACTTAATTCATTTTCCACAAAAGTCTTACAAGGAGGTTTTTTGGTCCCAAAAATCATCCAAGTCCACAGAGTCACTGAACCATGAAAATGGTGTCAGGGTCAAATGGCATGGCGCCAGTTGCATAGACCATAACCCGAAGGGTCTGATTATCAGATATCAGATGCCTAGCTATTATACTTTTCACTTAATTCATTTTCCACAAAAGTCTTACAAAGGGTTTTTTTTTGCCCGACAAAAACATCTAAGTTAACAGAGTCGCTGAACCATGATATTGAGGTCAGGGTCAAACGGCATGGTGCCAGTTGCGTAGACCATAACCCCAACTTTCCGTATGCCTAGCTATTATACTTTTCTTGTAATTCTTTTTCCACAAAAGTCTTACAAAGGGGTTTTTTGGCCCGAAAAAACAAGTTCACAGAGTCGTTGAACCAAAAAATTGGGGCTAGGGTCAAACGCCATGGTGCCAGTTGCGTAGACCATAACCCCAACTGTCTGTATACCAAATATCACATGCCTAGCTATTATACTTTTCTTGTGATTCATTTTCCACAAAAGTCTTACAAAAAGTTTACGATGTCGCCGTCGCCGCTGCCGCCGCCGGAAAGTAACACATATGTCTCGCCTTCAGCGACTAAAGTCGCAGGCGAGACAAAAACTGCAATTTATCTCTATGTTCTATTTTAGCCATGGCGGTCACGTTTTTTAGAAGTCAAAAATTCAAATGATAGTTTTTGTAGCACTCATGACAATTAACAACTGTATCAAGTTTGATTGCAATTGGACGTATGTTGTCATGGAAGGTTTTTTTTGAAAGGTCAATGGACGACTGACGGACGGACGCTGGACGCCTAGTGATGGCTATTGCGCACAGTGACCCTTCGGTTAACGTGAGCTAAAAATCCAAAAAGTTTGTTTTGGTTTTAAGTGTATAGTCGGTCTGTAAGAATGACAACAACCATTTCATTTAAGGCGAACATTTTCAAAACAGCGACATTTTCACTTTTTCCAAATTAGCGAATCAGCGAAAACATGCTCCAAAACAGCGACAAATGTGTAATTTTCAAGAAAACGACATTGACCTGTCTTAAAAACGGAATCAATGTCCAACTGACAACACACTTAACATTAACATAACTAGACTGGCATATACACGTATAAACGATATTACAAAATTTACAACATAATATACTAGTTACATAACACCGGACAAGATGAGTTGGGGATAAACCATTATGTATATTACAAATTAACAATAAGAATTAAAGAATTATACAAACGTTAAAGACCCCTTTGTAGATTTCGATAAGAGCAGGCTCAATGGGGGCCGCTACAAAGACCACACTCGCAAACTGCTAGCTGGAGAGGAATTTACGTAAGGGACCGACCATTTGTCTTTTTATAGGGAGGCTATGGTGAAATTTGAAATAAAAGGCAGGATGGCAAAAATCCAGAAATAAAAAGGTAGGACAGTGCTTTGAATTAAAAAAGGGCAGTTTTTAGTTTTGGCTGAAAATTTTATGATACTTTAAAAAAAACAAATGGCGCGCGCAAGCACTAAAAAAATCCAGGCTTAGCTTTTCCCGAAAATAAAAAGGCAGGACGAGGAAAATATCCATATCCATATAGCCCCCCCCCCCCATGTAAATCAAATGGTTGCTCCCTTACATCAATCTTGTTTCCCAATCCAGGATAGATAAATATGTTTTAACTAAACGATAGGAATCGCATGTACAGAGTATACAATTGAAAAAATAAAACATTATTCCAATTTTCATTACATAAACCATAGATATAATGTATATTATATCTATGCATAAACTTTATAGTCATGCAAGAGGCATAGTTACGTTAAAAATACAAATAGCAACCTTTTTCTATTTCTATAAATAATAATTCTTGTAGAATTTCTGATAAGAAATTGTGTACCGGTAAATCTTATGTCGCTGTTTTGATCTGCGATTAAAAACAATTGCTGTTTCGACTACCGCATAAGTCGCTGTTTTGATTGCCACTTTTTTTTAAAGTCGCTGTTTTGAAATAGCCCAGTCCATAGTAAAGTATCTACAATTTATACTTTTCAGATCTTTACAATGGATACGTTAAAATAAAAATAACATCCAAAAATATAAGATTTCATTTATTGTACTTAAAACAATGTAAAAAGAGTTAAATGAACAAAAGGATTAACATTTTTTAGTAACATTTTAGTTACTTAATTTATTATTTTCAATTAAAAGAATTTAATTGGCAATTTTCAAAAATCTTTATTTACTACCAAATAAAATAAAAATCTTCATATCTTTACCTTATGGTGGCCCGGTGTCTTTGCAGTGTGCGGGCTTTCAAACATTTTCTTGGGGTTTTATAAGATCGAAATATCGATAATATCGAATATTTCATGTCTTTTTTCAATAGTCTTTATCAGCTGTCTGTCCCAGAGCCGACAACGTATGATAAATATAAGTAGAATTTGGCCCAAATATTTGTATGATGACAGATTGAACAAGCTTTTCAATAAATTTGTTTATTTCTTAAAATTAAAGAAGACTTTGCGTGGGTTTTATTTTTTGTCAAAGATTGTTTTACCCCCTGTTTTTTTGTTTTTTTTTTTTCAAATATTCAACTGGTCGAGACATGAAAATTGGTTAGCGTTTATAATTTTCCCGTTAAGCATTTTTCCAGATAGAACTTTTTTCTTCAAAATGTATAAATAGGCTTTTAATATGTTTTCCGCGAAAAGACCAATTGTCCTCATTACGTCAACACAACTGGTAAGCCTCACCTGGAGGAGTTCACGTGATATGAAAAAAGCTTACATGGATTCATGTGAAGTTGGTTTAATAAGGTATTTAGTCCAATATGTTTTGTCCGGTAAAGAATGAAGTAAATAGGACTGGATTCTATTTTGTATTCGGTTTTCTTATTTTGTGACTTTTAAAATTATCGAATTGAAGCACAATTATTTACCAAAACCATTTTACGTGATCTCACCTTATCAGGGGTGGTCAATCTAAAAATCTCGAAACTCTTCGTTTGGTATTTGATTTCCTGATTCCTCGGTCATTTTTAGGTGATCACTTGATCATGTTGATTACAATCGTCATTTTTACTATTTGATTACTACGCCCCTTTTCAAATTATTTCATTACGCCTTTTTAGGAATTTGGTAAAAATGACATGATTTCTAGTTAACAATCATTGATAACCAAGGCAAAAACTAAATTATTATCGGATTCCTGGGTGCCCCCATGAGGAGTCACAATCTCTAAAAAGTTTTTCTGAGGTACACGAGGGTAATCATAAGCCTGGTCGTCAGTCTTGTCTGACACAAATTTATCAATAAATTTTTAATACTTTGTGTCGCTGAAATATTAGATTATTAAATTCGCAATCGTTTGAAACGCCAGGCTTCTTTCCTTGCACTGCTCATATCCTCGGTGTCCTGGTCGAACATTTTTTGTGTTTTGAGTACTTTTCGTTCAATACTTTTTGTTTTTGACCTTTCAATGTTTTGAAGTAAATACTGCCGATGACAAGTTACTCCTTGTAATATGTATATGCATTATATAAATAACATATAGCTGAGAGGTTGATAGAGTAGATTGATACCCTAAGAAAAGCATTGTCAACTGAGGCGGAGCCGAGGTTGACAATGTCTTTTAGAAGGGAAGCAATCTACAAATGTCACCCGTTGGGTTTTGTTTTTGAAATATGTTATATGATAAATTGAATTTGTTAGGAAAAAATCTTATGAAGTAAATTAATATAAATAAATTGCCCGTTTTTATACCCGTTTAGGTATTTGTGTTTGTTAATTCACAAATCAAAATCAAATTCTCAGCAAAGTTATTCCAAAATCAGTGACCTGCTTTGTTTTTGTACATTTTGTAATACCTGGTTGGTCAGTTTCGTTATTATCTCGGTTTTTTTATTTCTTTACACTAAAAAGTAATCAAATTAGGGTATAGATCTTAATTCTTTACTATACATTTGGTTCTCATATTTATCTTGGTATAAAAGTTTATCCCTTTATCATTAAAAAGGAACAAAAAACGTTCGTCAGATGAAAGTTAAAGTTGTATTCTGGTTTTGCGATTGTTTTTCCAACTCTTTTAACGTTTTTTTTTAATACAAAAAAGTATCAGCTAGGTAAATAATAAGACGTAAGATACATACATATGTAAGGATATGACTATATCTCACACTTTGGAAAAGTAGGTACATGTAAAACTTTTAAAAATAAATTAAATCCGGTGCTTTCAGACTCATGATAGTGTATGGAACAAACAAGAGTGTTGAGAACAAGTTCTACCTTTTCAATGGAATATAATTTCATATGTTCTATAAATATATAATCAATAAATCATTAAACCGCTGGCCTGCCGACATGTCTAATCTATCATTGTTGAATACTAGTATGACCTATAGAATTCTTCGATCATAAAATCAATAAATTTGATAAAAGTAAAGAAATTTTTCTTCAATTTCTCTGAATTTTTTTTTCTTGCGTCAGCGAATTGCACACTCTTTTCGCACTAGAACCCAACCACAGGAAATCCGCAGTTCAAAAGAGTGTTGGAAAATGCATAACTCCAAATGAAATCCAAATAATCGGAACTACATAAATAACATATAGCTAAGAGGGTAATAGAGTAAATTGATGCAATCGAGAAAAGCATTGTCAACTGAGGCGCAGCCGAGGTTGGCAATATCTTTTCTAAGGGTAGGGATGTACTCTATCACCCTCTCAGCTATATGTTATTTGATTTATTAAGTACTTTTACGCACGGAATTTCACATCTTTTTCATTGTTTTCCTTAAACTGAAATAAATGTTACCCTATGAAATACTTTTGTAAAACTTTTTTTAGCTCGGAAGAAAATTAAAACGGCAACCGAATATTAGAGATACTTAATGAATACAACTGACAGTTATTGCCTGTATTAAGTTTTGAATGTGATTTAAAAGGTAAACATGAAAAATATTGGTATTTTTTCAACATATCAATGTATTCGGGGACAAACCCCGAGATTCCGATTAGTGTCCGCGTTAAAACTACTCAGTCTAAATCTGTGTCAATGTGACGTAATGAAGGTAAATAAAATATCAATCAGTATTGTCGAGCTATTTTGATCAAAATAAACTACTTTTGAGGCAAAATTTATGGCAAATTTGTTTTTCAATATTCATTTTATTGCATTTCGGTCCAATTGACACCAAAAAATTGGGGGGTAAAAAAAATGAGTTTGCCGTAGACAATATGCCTTTAAGGCGTTTGTCTGTTAATGAAAGCATTAATTAATGATAGTTAAAATAAGCACTTTGCATGCAATATTGTTGGATCGAATAAATTCTGTCCATTTTACAAGTGATTGAGAATGTCAATTGAGGCTTTGCACGAGCTTGGCGCACGAGAGGGTGATAGATAAAAAATATCATCCGATAGGGTGATAAATAAAAACATATTCATATTCAGTTAAAAGCTCCTTTAAGAGATTGTATTGTTTTTATCATTTGTATTGTTTTTATCATGCCGAATCAAAATAAAGTTTTACTTACTTATCATTTGCTGGGGGATAATTTATCCTCTTGGCTTTTTTTTCTTAATATTTTATGTGATAGACTGGCTTGTTAAATTAAAATTTGTTTGGAAAAAATCTTATGAAGTACAATTTATATATCAAATATATAAGGACAAACTACGATGGAGGGAGTTAAACCCTAGGTTTTAAAATTTACGTAAATTAAGATAATAGTCATGATAGTTATGGTTATAAAGTGTATCTCACGTACAAGTACACAATATATGATCAATTGTCCAGCTCATAAAATACCACCTTCAGAGTTTCCCATTTGAGCCTGTATTACGGAACGCCGTCACTACCTTATGATACCAATAAATCGTTATATGGATATACTTTATCATTATATGGATATACTTTATCATTGTATGGTTATACTTTATCATTATATGGATATACTATATCATTGTATGGTTCTACTTTATCATTATATGGATATACTCTATCATTGTATGGTTCTACTTTATCATTATATGGATATACTTTATCATTATATGGATGAACCGATTTTCTGACTCTCTCTTGACACCATTTGCGAGGATGGTCTCAATAAACGATGTTAGTCATTCGAAAGGGACAAAAAAGGTTTTACACACTCAACTCTCATTTTCATCATATCAGATGAATTTGACTCTTTTAAAGTTTCTAAATGATCTCTTGACACATGTGAAGCAAACTCAATGTTTAGTGCTCTTTTTTCTTTTAAAATTTAACATTTTCCAAACCAATTTTCTTTAAAACACTGAACATATTTGATTCCTCCATTTTCCTGATTTTTCATGGTTCTTAGAGTTTGATAGATTCTATAGCTAAAAATAGACAAGTAAGTAAGTAAGTAAGTAATTTTATTGATATAAAGACAAAAATTGATCTATCATCAAAATACAAATACAAAATAACAAAACAAGTGTTCATATGAACATAAAATACAGGCATATTTAATATAAACATATTATATATAAGCGAGCAATTTTTGATTATAATAAGACACCCATTTTATTAGTTATGTGTTATATGTAAACGAAAGCTCTTCGTCTGTTAGCTAGGCGCATACGCCGTGGATGTCCAAAGGTTGTGAGTTCGATCCTCGCTGAGGGCACTTAAAAATCAAAATCTGTATGTCAGATGATTTTCAGGGTTGAAATTTCAGTAACATTGTTTGATTATATACTAGACATTCATATACACATTAAAAATTTAAATGATCTTGCATTCTGCAGTTTCTGTGGAATCCGATGGAGCATGAACGTAAACACGTTAGGTTAGAGATAGCTATAAATAGACCATATTATTAAAGTATATATAGATTTCCATATCAAGTCCTATATCATTCCGAGACTCCCATATTAGGTCGAGGCATAAGCCGACATGTATTTGATAGTTGTTTTTTTTTATACAGAGACATGCACAAGGGGTATTACTCGTGTTTTTTTTTAATTAAAATTGATACATTACTTGTATAATCAACGGAAAGACTCTTTAGAATATTTACAGTGACCAATTGCTTTTTTCAGGAACGAAAGAATCTATGATGTTCAGAAGGAACCATCGTTGTATTGCACAAACACAGTATTGTTGATTGTCATCGACACTGGACAATAAAGTAAACACCACCTGCACATTAAGGTATAAGAAGAAGCATTGCCTCAATGCTTTACAAGCATTTAGTTTAGCTGTTCTAGGCAGTCACAGGAATAAAAACATAGTTGCAGCAGTACACCAGAATCAACTTTCCTGGAAAGGAGCCTGACTTCGAGGCAAAGGTTTCAATGTGTCCTGTCCAAATGGTCACGACGAATATACTGCTAATTTACATAGAGCAGCACCAATATCAGAATACACTATGGACAAAGACACTGGTAAACAGCCGTGCTTATAACAAATATTAGTCAAGTTTGCTACTACAGGTGGAGATGGGAGATCAGCTCAAGGAAAAGAGCCCTGAACACACTGTGGAAAGTAACCAGACTGGCAGACTACGTACACCTTGGACAGACACAGTTTAGAGCATCCATGAGAGCAAAATTTTCAGAGGGCATGTTCAAAGAACCAAACAAGGAGCTGAGAGACCTGGAGAGGAAACACTTTTAGCCTAGATCTTAAAAGTAGATCTCATATATGTTCTTTGTTCTTGGCAGCAATTGTAAAGAAACACAACAGGAAAATGGAAGACGTATACATGTAAGGACTTACCTGCCGTTCTCGGGGCAACTGTTAGATGTTACTGCAGCGACTCCAGGCTCTGGAAGGAACACTCCATGGTCTGTGGTGGGACTGAAAATAACAACTAGTGGACCAGGTCTTTATACCTTCCATCATACAACATTACAGAGCTATAAATGGAAAGAAATGATGTACTGCTACTTATGGAATTGCTGAAGACGAAACTGAGCGATGAGACTGTACATACTACAGTGGAGTTGTACAACACTACGAACTAAAACGAAGGTGTACACAGAGCACTTAGTGTGAATTTACTGAAGAACGTAAAGTTTTTCAGGAACATTGAGGCAAGATTATCATCTGGTGTCCACAGTAACAACAACAACATCAGCTAAATTAAAGAGTACACAACTTGGACTTCAACTGAATGAGGCCAGCTCCAAGTACCTGGACAAGATGGACAAGGACTTTAGTACAAAAGAGACTATGAAAAGAGACCCTACGTTAAAAGGTGGAGATTAAAACAAACACCAGAGATAATTCAACAACACATGTCATACAAAATACTACATGGCAGTCACCCAGAATATAAAAAAAGACCAGTTAGATGCAGTTCCTACTGTTGCTGATCTCTATTTTTCTATGTTTTTTTTTTATGAATAACCCAGGTCACCTTTTAAGGACCACACAGCTTTTTAAAAGAGAATCTTACTATAATGTATAAACAAATAAAATCATGAGAGTATTAGGTAACCAAATTATATAACAATGAGGGTGGGCCTTTTTCAAAAATATGTGATTTAAAGAAAACAAAACATTTTTTACCTATTTTATTATTTGGCTTCACTAATTCTAATTTGCAATCTGGCAAATTTAGATGCACAAGACAGCTTCCAGCAGAAGTGCATGAACGCGTATTGGCGTTGAAGCCACATGGCTCCAAAACCAGATGGTCGACATACATGCATTTCCTATTGTGACACAGATGCGAAACATCCCCATCTTAATTGGAGATGCACTCATGAATCATGTACGCTAATCTGTGTGTATTCATCTGTTGGCAACTGGATGTTTTATATTTAATAGCCCCATATATGCCATCAGATGTGCTAGTACCATTCCAAATTAAACACTCTCCATTCATTCCAAGCACTATTTTCTCTGTCTTCTAAAGGAACCGTCATTGCCATGTGTTGAGGAGTATGAATTTTCATTAAAAAGGACCATAAAGGGGTCTTAAATTTATTTTGAAAATAGGATTCATAGTCAATTAATGTCTAAACAGGCTCAAAACAATAAAAATAGGCCATAGATATATTCCAAAATTATAAAAACTGAAAAACGCTAACAAAAATATCTTAATTTTGTTATATTTATACAAAAAACTAGGGTAGGTTTCCTTTAAAAACAGTTTTTGGTTGACCCTAACCCCTTAACCTAGACCCCACACTATAATTATAATATGAAATAGGCATTACCTAAATGCGAGCACAGCATAATTCTGTAAAATAAATGTAATGTTAACATGTTTAGTGCATTGTTAACATTGTTTAATGAACGATTAAAAAAGATTTTATTTCGAATCGATGCAGTCAAATAAGATTTGAAATCTTATTTTTGTTTTGGTTCATTTTTAAGAACGTTCAATTTGGGACGAGATGCTTGGGGCGATTGAACGTTAAATAGAAAAGCAAAAAAAAAATCGATCAAATTTGGTTACTTCAAAAAAATGTAGCAACTCATCGTCATCAGAATATTTTTCTCTTTATACATTATTACATAGATAATTTTTGGAATGCGACTAGCAAAATGGGTAATTATTTTCAAATTCACTCCGTTCCTGTAAAATTTAAGAGCCTTTCCAGACCATGAAAAATCAATATCAGCATTAGGCAAATTTCTCGCGGGAACAAATACCGTAGAGCTCTCCGCTTGCGAGCTGTGCTCGCTATTATATATAAAAGGACGAGATAGCAGCGAGGAAACCAACCAAAATTTCCTGTAAAATAAAAAAATTACCTGTAATTTACCTGTCGATAAAATTAGCTCAAATGAAAAAAAAATAATTCGCTCAAATGAAACTTTTTTTTCCGCTCAATTGAAATATCAATTCGTTCAAATGAAGTGCACCGCATTTTATGGAATAAAAAAATGCATCATTTGATTTTACTGAAATTTTCTGTGTTCAAAGATTAAAATTTCATTGAAAAAATATCAGAAAATCAAAAAATCTTACCGAAGCAAACAGGTACCGATAGGACATTCGAGCCACGAGAATTCGAAAAGGTAAGGACAAATCAGCCAACACAAGCGAGTTCATCACGAAGATACAGACAGCATAAAAATACACAAAAACAATCGAATAGCGATTAACAACACGACTCAAGGCATAAAGAGAGAGACTAAGGTCTGTGGCGGATCCAGAAATTTCTGAGGGCGTACAATTAAGAAAAATCTTCTGGAACCTCTTGTTACACACAGTTTCTAACCAAATTTTCCTGTCAAACAGGAGGGCGCGTGCCCGGCGCACCGGTCCTAAATCCGCCTTTGACTTATGTTCTCCGTTAAGGTAAGCAGTTCCTGTGTGTCGGAAAACACCCGTCGTTGTTAATGGTGTAATCACGTGTCAGATCCAGTAAAGCAGGTAGGTGAATCAAAATGCAACTGAGTCAAGGTAATAAATTTGGCTACACATGTGACCTGACGCGCATTTCGTCCGACTCGCGAGAGCTAGGTGCTCTGCAATGAAACGCCAAACACTTTATAAATGTGAAAAGAATAGTAAAATTATAAACAATTATAGTAACAATTTTGAACTGGAACCAAAATATAAGGGCCTACCGATCGGAAATTTAGGACCTCGAGATCATTAAAGGTGATATGAAACCAATTTCTTTAATTTTGACATAATGGCATTCATCAGGGGAGTTCTTAGGGAACACTCGATAGCCCACCACGGCTGCAATCGACAACTGGATATCCATCATTTTCCGTTACATTGCACCAGGTTAACATCGCAAATCTAAAAATCAATAAACTGTTAACACAGACACATGTCTCGCCTGTCGCAACTGGACACAGTATAAAATGAAGTAAAAATCCTCCTTAAACTGATCTTAACTAATGCTTAAGCAGCTTCATACCAAATCTAAATGGTGAACCATAACTGCTTTATATAAAACACTCATGACATAAGTAAAAAGTTAAAAAGTGTAAAATCTCAAAGTCAGTAGACTGTGACTGCAGGATCATACAGATAAAATACTTTTGAAATTGATCTGTACTGATGCTAATGCAAGTGCATACCCAATATCAATGATGTACCATAACTGCTTCATGTTAAACAGACGTAAGAAAAAAGGTTAACCTCTGCCAAATCGGTGTAAAATTTCAAAGTCAGTAGACCGTGACTGCAGAAGCATACAGATGAAATTCTATTGAAATTGATCTGTACTAATGCTAATGCAAGTGCATACCCAATATCAATGGTGAACCATAACTGCTTCATGTTAAACAGACTTAAGAAAAAAGGTTAACCTCGGCCAAATCAGTGTAAAATTTCAAAGTCAGTAAGTAGACCGTGACTGCAGGAGCATACAGGTGAACTCCTTTTAAAACTGATCTGTACTGATGCTGATGCAACTGCATACCAAATATCAATGGTGTAACATAACTAGTTCACACAAAACAGACTTAAGCAAAAACTTTAACCAATTGTGGACGCCGCCGCCGTCGCCGCCGCCGCCGCCGCCGCCGACGGAATCACCATACCTAAGTCTCGCCTTTTGCGACATTCGTCGCAGGCGAGACAAAAACCATAGAAATTTGTGATTCACCTACTTCCTTTATTCTGTGAATTTATAACCACTTTGTTTATGGCTATTTTAAGTCACACATAGCCATAGACAAAGTGGTTATAAATTCACAGAATAAAGGAAGTAGGTGAATCTTTTGGACACTTGTGAATGATACCACCGTCAACCATTTCGACCTGCATCAATACTTTGGACCTTTACAATCTTCTCTTGACTGATGGAAAACCGATGCGACTGAACTGTTGAGCAATAACACAAGTCCCGTTTTTACACAATACCCACTTGAAATGGTTGATGATTTGTATGAAGATACGGACAAATGCAAAAGTGTGCTACAAAAAATTTGTGAAAGTTTACTTTCAGTTGTAAAACGTCAGCTTGCTGATCACCTCGAGGCTGGATGTGCAAAGGACCTTTCTACTGAACAACGCAGTCGTACTGCACATAGTAAATCCACAAATTTATCTGCAGAGCATCTGTTTGGTGATCTTGACAATGGCATTTGTAGAAAACGACATCATACTAGTACAATCATGTTAAAAAGAAACCAAACGGTGAAATGGTTAAACGAAAAACAAAAGAGAAACAGGGCTGCACTTATTGCACAGGCAAGAAAAATGGGAAGAAAACTCAGAAAAAATGAAAAAGAGAAGGAAAAGAAAGTGAAGGAACGCAGAAGAGAAATATTACAGGCAGTAAAAGCCACCAAAGAAAGAAAGAGAAACAAAATTGAAGAAGAAAAAGAAAAACTCCGAATGAAAGTTGGAGAAAGTGGTGGAGTTTGTACCAGCAGACGGGACATTGCAAGACTTCTTAAGAAACAGAATACATTGACACTTAAGCTGCAGACATTAAAAACACAAATCATGTTTCATAAGAAAGTAAAAAAGACAAACGTTTCCGATAAAACTTTGTTTGTTTTAAGTAACAAAGGAAAAGCTTGTAGCCTGTCTGAGCTAAAACAAAAACTGATGAGAATTATTGGAACTGTTTCCGAAAGTTAAATATTGGTTACAGGAAGATCATTTAAAATGAATCTGTTGCTCTAATTATTCAATATGTACAACAAGGTAAAGTTTAACAGCTATTAATCCTGTACATAGTGTTATGTATATACTAATTTGATTGTCTGCTGTACCAAAATGAATACCATATTTTCTCAATCGTGTCTTTTAATTATGTTGTGTTTTGTGTGTACTGGGTCATTATAACAAGAGGCTCCCAGGAGCCTGAATCGCTCACCTGGTCTTGATGTTGACCCTATACTTTTGTAGAGCTAAATGAGCTGAACATTTAAGCAAGCAACAGCTTTTCTCTACCTGCAATAGTTTTCATTCTATAGGCCAAAAACACCATTTTTCACCTATAAGGGGCCATAACCCCTATAAGGAGTCATCTGACAACTTCGACCCTATGGAGACTTTTGTAGAGCTAAATGAGCTGAACATTTAAGCAAGCAACAGCTAATCTCTATGTGCAACAGTTTTCATTCTGTAGGCCAAAAACATGAAAAAACGCTATTTTTCAGGGACCGTAACCCCTATAAGGGGTTATCTGACAACTTCGACCCTATGGAGACTTTCGTAGAGCTAAATGAGCTGAACATTTAAGCAAGCAACAGCTAATCTTCTATCTGCAATAGTTTTCATTCTGTAGGCCAAAAACATGAAAAATCTTTATTTTTCAGGGGCCGTAACCCCTATAAGGGGTCATCTGACAACTTCGACCCTATGGAGAATTTTGTAGAGCTAAATGAGCTGAACATTTAAGCAAGCAACAGCTAATCTCTATGTGCAACAGTTTTCATTCTGTAGGCCAAAAACATGAAAAAACGCTATTTTTCAGGGGCCATAACCCCTATAAGGGGTTATCTGACAACTTCGACCCTATGGAGACTTACGTAGAGCTAAATGAGCTGAACATTTAAGCAAGCAACAGCTAATCTTCTATCTGCAATAGTTTTCATTCTGTAGGCCAAAAACATGAAAAAATCTTTATTTTTCAGGGGCCGTAACCCCTATAAGGGGTCATCTGACAACTTCGACCCTATGGAGAATTTTGTAGAGCTAAATGAGCTGAACATTTAAGCAAGCAACAGCTAATCTCTATCTGCAATAGTTTTCATTTTGTAGGACAAAAACATGAAAAACCGCTATTTTTCAGGGGCCGTAATCCATATAAGGGGTCATCTGACAACTTCTACCCTATGGAGAATTTTGTAAAGCTAAATGAGCTGAACATTTAAGCAAGCAACAGCTAATCTCTATCTGCAATAGTTTTCATTCTGTAGGCCAAAAACATGAAAAATCGCTATTTTTCAGGGGCCGTAACCCCTATAAGGAGTTGTCTGACAACTTCAACCCTATGGAGACTTTTGTAGAGCTAAATGAGCTAAACATTTAAGCAAGCAACAGCTAATCTCTATCTGCAATAGTTTTCATTCTGTAGGCCAAAAACATGAAAAATGGCTATTTTTCACCTTTAAGGGGCCGTAAGCCCTATAAGGGGTCATCTGACAACTTCGACCCTATGGAGACTTTTGTAGAGTTAAATGAGCTGAACATTTAAGCAAGCAACAGCTAATCTCTATCTGCAATAGTTTTCATTCTGTAGGCCAAAAACATGAAAAATGGCTATTTTTTACCTTTAAGGGGCCGTAACCCCTATAAGGGGTCATCTGACAACTTCGACCCTATGGAGACTTTTGTAGAGTTAAATGAGCTGAACATTTAAGCAAGCAACAGCTAATCTCTATCTGCAATAGTTTTCATTCTGTAGGCCAAAAACATGAAAAAATGCTATTTTTCACCTTCAAGGGGCCGTAACCCCTATAAGGGGTCATCTGACAACTTTGACCAAATGGAGACTTTTGTAGAGCTTTTGATTCTGAATCAGTAGCGTGGCCTCAGATTTCCTCTATCTCTTATACTTTTTGATTTATAAGCAAAAACAGTAGTCTGACCCCCCTAGTCTATTTTTAGTAACGGCGGCCATGTTTTTTAACGGATCAAAAATCAAAACACAATTTTGGTGCAGGACACCCTAAGGATCATTCATACCAAGTTTCATTAAATTCTGTTTGGTAGTTTCAGAGGAGAAGATTTTTGAAAAATTTTTAACAGACGACGACAGACGACGATAGACGACGACGACGACGACGACGACGACGGACGCCAAGTGATGGTAATAGCTCACATGGACCTTCGGTCCAGGTGAGCTAAAAAGGGGTTTGGTGCTATAAAACTTGGTTTAATCATTTCCTTTTAAAATTGAGTACCAAGTCAAGATCATTACGGTCTTCAGTTTCTCATATACATGTATATACCTAATAACCGTATTTTGTCTACACCACAGAAACTATGGAAAGAGGTATGGTGTGTGCCATTGTTATTGTATGTTTCTATTTAGATCTACATCTCGAAATAGACTCTCAAGGAAAACTATCAACAAAGCTCTATGACAAAGCTCTATGACAAACGTGATGACTTCAACTTCCCAATCGTCAACTTTCCCTTCGTGTGTAGCAACATTCCGTCCGCTCCAGCTTATGGAGTTTACGTATCACAATTGATTCGTTACTCCAGAGCTTGTGGGAGTTACATCGATTTCCTTGGCAGAGCGTCACGTTTGACACAGAAATTGCTAACACAGGGTTATGTTGCTCCTCGGTTGCTGTCTTCACTCAAGAAATTTTACGGTAGACACCATGTACTCATAGATAAATATGGGATTTCTATCTCTCAGATGAGTGCAGATGTCGGTTTGTCATAGGGTTTTGTTTTGTCTTCCTTTACCGGATTTGACACACTGAATTGGAAATTGGCAGCGCGGCGGGTGTGCTATAGCAGGCAGGAACCGCTTACTCTTCCGGAGCACCCGAGTTCACTCTTGTTACGACTTGAGTTCGCGTTGTTGATTTCTGTTCGGTTGTTTTTATGTTTTGTGTTTCCTTGTGCTGTTCTTGTTCATGTTTACCGGTTTTGTCGTTGCCTTTTCGGACTTTTGACACTCGAATGCCC
This sequence comes from Arcuatula senhousia, assembly GCA_963971305.1. NCBI lineage: Eukaryota > Metazoa > Mollusca > Bivalvia > Mytilida > Mytilidae > Arcuatula > Arcuatula senhousia. The sequence goes on along the minus strand of OZ020309.1, from coordinate 47,207,485 downwards.
CTTTGGTGCCTCTGCTTATTTATTATGATTCTTCAAGTGTTGGAACTAGACCTTCACATAACTATGAAACTATTAATGGTTGCGATTTTCTGATACTAGAATATTCTATCCAAAAAGACCCATATAAAAGCTGGTCAGGCTACAGTACTACTCTACTGTAAAACAATCACGATGGACCTACAACAAAGTACATATAAAAAGTAAGATACTAATACAAATACTATAGTTTTAGACATATTGTGTCGACAAAAAAGGAATGCTTACAACAATAAACATGTATCTACAGTTTTAAGCATATATGAATAAAACATGAAAAGCATATTTCATCGGTTACCATGGCAACCTTGTCAGAAACTGAACTTAAATGTAACCTGCACTGCTATGGAATTAAGTTTGGTCTGTATAAGTCTGGTACATGATGCTACTATTTGGAAACGAATTGGTTTGGTGAAAGATGCAGTCCCTATATTATTATTTAGAATAATGGACATTTTCGAAAAATCATTAGTTAAGCATTTTTTCAAATATATTTTTATCTACCTTTATATCATTACATTGGTAAAATTTGAATCTATGCTCGACAATCAAATACAAACAAAACAAAATCGACTACTTATTCAATTTTGTTTACTTTTCTGTAAAAGAAAAGCGACTCAAGATTTTATGATTTTTTGTCATATTTTGGTAAAAATTTAAAATCTGAACAAAATTAGCACAAATATTCAAAATTTCAACCCCCAGTATTTTCTTGTATATTTCTAAAATTTAAAATTGTTAACATATTTGATAATCCCCACCTATATGCTGTACAAAAAATATAAACAATTGAAAAAAAATAAATTTTTACAAAATTTTGTGGCATACCTGAGTTTAGTGGACGGTGCATATAGCACTGGTTTCAACAGAACTCTTTACTTATAGTAGATAACAATAGGCCAGATATTTACTTTTGTACGTCGTATCTGTTGGTAAATACTTTTTGCTTTACTAAATGTTGATTTTGTTTTGTTTTAAGTTGGCATTGATCAAGGTACTTTTATGTCATTTAAATGGAGCACATCGGATCATTCACTAATTTCGCAATTCAAGTTTTATTAGCGCTTTCACTTTCAGTATTATATATATTTGATATTTTAAATGCTTCATCCTTCGGGGTAAACATCAAAGGATGCATTCGAATGACACAACCGGAAACACTTGTAATTTGATAATGATGCATGTCATTATGCGATATAATTTCTAGGAAACTTTGTGAAACATAATTAAAAAAAATGACCCAAAAAAATGGACTCCATATCAAAGAACCAATCTTCTATTCCATGCTACATATTTTCTAAAATGCTGCAATTTCGATTCAAATGAAGAAAGCGCTCGATTTGCCCGTGGGAAGGCCAACGTCTAGCGAGCACCTAAGTTTACTCTCGTTTCGACTTGAGTTCACGTTGCTAAATGCGGTTTGGTTGTTATGTGTGTGTGTGTGTGTTTTTTTCCTCTTTTCTTTTTTGTTGTTGTTGTTCTGTGGTTTGTTTTGTTTTGAGGATTTTTTTGTCTACCGATTTTGTCTGTCTTTTCGGTAAAATAATGTTTGATTACCCCTTTGGTACGCATTTGCTTCTATCATATACATAAGCGCTTGTGATTTGCTTGCAGTTTTTAACCTAGACCAGTGGTATATAAAGATAGAATACAAGCGGTTTATTTTCATTCTAAGTTATTCATTTGGAAATAATCGAAAAACATTCGAATCTCGAAGTACATAAAAACACATAAATGAAACAAAACAGAGAAGATTTTTTATTTTGTTCAAAATCCAAACAAAGATGGATGTTTTTCATTCGAAATCAGATTCAAAATATCTTTTAGGGAAAAAAAATCAAGGCCCCTCTTAAGTTAGATGACCAGTCCCTGAGTTAGGGAACTATCATTGTCCGTGAAAATTTCAAAACCAAGAAAGCCCTTAAATTCTTCCTACTCCAAGCAAAGGTTTTATATCTCAATAATTTAGTCTATAATATGTTCTAATTCATATTGTTTTGTTTTGGTTTTATTGTTCTATGTCTATCATATTCATGTAGAGGTTGCCATTTTAACCTCCTGGCTAGAGCGTATCAGATTAGTTTTTAATGCACGAAAATAGCAAACTTGATTATAATTTTTTTTTTATGTTGCAGATATTTTTTTCTAATTATATGCAGCTTTAATTTAAAAGAAAATGATTTTTTTATTGAACATTGAAATCTCTAGACTTAGATTGACAGTTGTACTTTTTTCACGTTGATACCTTCTAAAGTAAATGTTTAAAGTATTAAAGGAGACAATAAAAAAAATGTGACCAACATAAGGATAAAACTTCTCTGGAATAGAACATAATAGAAAATAATGAGATGTTGAATAAGTGTACGCGACACAGCCCACAATCAAGCGGCAATTTAAAAAAACACAATGGACAACCGTCCAATTGTCCAAATAAGTCGTGAAAAGGACATGGAGGACCATGGATTGGATAGAATATTGCTATTTTAAAGAAGGATAAATTGACTTTTCTAAAAGGTTACCCGTTTTTCCTTTATGAGATCATTTATTTTCAATTTCTGGTAGAGCGCCCGTGATGAGTCTTAAACAGACGAAAGGCCCACAGGCAAAGCAAATGTTATTGTCTGGAACTCATATATCTTAAAGGTGATAACAAAACTACCGAAGTTGGAGGATCATGATCAATCTCAAATGTCCGAGAGAAAAGATGAAATAAGGCAGACATACCCAAAAACAAAATGAAGATTGCAATCGTCCTTACCTAATTGGAACAGGCATTGCAAATGGTAGGTTGCAGGTTGAACCAGGTTTTATCTTCCACTGTGATCTTAGGGTCAATATCTGTACTACTAGCTAAAGTAAAGTAAGGAATATACATTAGTACTGTTTGTATTTATAAAGCTTCTCTGCTAAAATTTTATTTAATAGAAGGGCAGCAGTTAAGTATGATGATATTTTGCATGGGGTGTTGCTAAAAGGCGGAACGCAAATGGAACGGAAAAACGGAATCAAAAATTAGCTAAAGTACTGAAATTTTTAGTTTTACCTCGCAATGTTGTTATTTTCAAATGCCGATAATGATTTTCACTACTTTACACATTTACTGTTTGACGTTTAGATATGAAAATTTTAATTTAAATGTAAATTGGCTATCTTCAAACAAATACATGTATAAACTATATAAAGAAAAGGATGAAGCATCCTTCGTGGCTATCAAAACATTTTGTAAATATATAATCTGTACATTTTTCTTCTTTTGTCACTGCTTAACATTTTCTGACGCACCTGCTTGCAGTTGCTGTAGTGCTGGGGTAAACTTCAATTATTTACTTGTAGCAAAGTGTTTCAAACTTCCATGTAAGATTTTCACGATATTTTTTGTTTTTATTTATCGTTGTTAAATATGTGATTTATTTCATTGCATACACTTGAAAATTAGGAAAACTGAAATTTTATAAATATTTTATCCATCAATATGTCATGCAGCTATACTGATTTTTTGTTTGGCTCTAATTGCATTATACAACAAGACCGGTTTTTAATGGAAGAGTGAGGTTTGATGGTCAGGAATGAACCTTCAATTTTGTTTTAAATGCCTGTACCAATTTACTCACAACCATTGCAATCCTTAATGCTGGCGTCACACTATCCCGATTTTGACCCCGATGGAAACACGATTATGGATATTTTATCGCGCTATTCGTGTTGCCATCTTTTACCATCGTAGCACCATCGGCTGAAATATTCCAACTTCGGGAGCAACTTCGTAATGCCTTCCTAATTTTTTAACATGTTAAAATACTCCCGAAGGTTCGTGCGAAGGTCCTTGTCGTGTTGTGTTCGCTAATCCATCCTTTCTATCGTAATGCCTTCGTGAAAGTATCTTCTGATTTCGTGTTGCCTTCTTAGTGTCGTCGGCTTAATTTATCTTACGATGGCGACACGAGTAAAACATGAAGCTCTCCGAAGGTGGTGCGAAGGAAACACGGCGTCGCAAAGACCTCGCTTTGTATTCGTATATCCGTCGTAACTAATGTAATGGCATAGAGTAATGGCATGGAAATGGAAACACGGCACTAGTCAAAGCAGTACGATTTCTGAAGTAAAAAAAAATATCAAACGTGTCAAAAGTGCCTTATAGGGACATTTATTAATCCATTTTAGTTAGGGGCGTGTTACAATAAAACCTTTAGAAAAAGAAAAGTTAGTTCATGTATATAGCTCTGTTTTCCCCCCTCATAATTAAAATGCAGCAGGAGGAAGACTTACAAGACAGCAGCTTATGATACAAGTATCCTCATTAATTCTTTATTCATAATTTTTTTAGTTTCAAAAAATTGATAAAGGAAATAAAAAAAAAATTGAAACTAGAATGATCAGTCTCAAAAGTACAAGAAGAAAAGACAAAACAAAGCGAATACAGTCTGGATCTAGAATCTTCTGATGCTTTTCTTTTTGTCCTGTTCTTTCCTTCCCTCTTTCGCGTCCTCGTCCAGGCTTTTGTGGCACCTTTTAATACTTAAATTTCAATATCAGAAATAAAGGTTTAAACATTTTAAACTTACTTTAGTTTTTATCAGTCCCCTACCGACAAAAGCTGAAGGGGACTTTAGGTTTGCGCCACTCCGTCTGCCCGTTTGTGTGTCTGTCCGGTCCGGCCGTCTCGCTGTCACAATAACTTTTTTGCACTTTTTTTAAACCTTGTGTATAGATATTAAACTTTAAAGTAATTTTTGGTATGTGAGTCATACCATGATGAGTTAAAGATCAAGTTAACGCGTTGCTCCGGTCTGCAATCATAGTTTTTCAGAGTTAGGACCCTTTGAACTTTGTAATTTCAATGAAATATCAGTTTCCCACACTTTTTTTCTAAACCCTTAATCATAGTTATAAACTGCTTTTTGGTATGACTGTACTGTATGCCAGTCCACCATTACGGGTTCCTGAGATCAAGTTTACATTCCGTTTCGGTCCGCAAATATTACGGGACCTTTGGACTTACATACCGGTATAGGACCGGTAACGAAGTTTTGTATTATAAGGTCGACACGCTTTGTTCAAGAATCGTTCGCAACAGCTAAAATTGTTGAACTTTCTACATAGTTACAACATATTCTTCTTGTTTTCAGATTATGTGTGCTTCGGTCAACTCACACGAACAAAACAAGATAAAGTAGCGTCATCTTTTTTGTTCTATCTTAACAGGCTCTACATATTAGCTTTAGATCAAATGTCTTATCTACTCTTACTGATCGACATCAGGGACAGCAGGGGTTTGCTTGGAGAGCCATCGTTTTAACTTGTTATCCATAAATACTATTTAGAGGCTGCAAAGGACAATCTATATAGACTAAATTATATAATCTTATTGCAAATTTCATACTTCGTATACCCATCGTGATGCTTCGTAGACCCATCGTATGCTAAACACGACGTCGTACAGCCGTCGTATAAATTCGTGTCTCCTTCGGATCTAGTTCTCGACTAATCTTGATAACATCGTAGCAACTTCGTAATCGGTTCGCATCTATTCGTATGTGCTACTTTTCCGATCGCTTAGCCATCGGTTCTAATCGTATACCCTTCGGTTTTGATTTTGATTTTTAGCAAGTTCAGGACTAACTTCGCACGAAGTTGAAATTTTAACATTCGTGTGTCCATCGTATGTCAAAATCGGGACAGTGTGACGCCAGCATAAAAATTGTTTAAGTTGTAATCTGTATCGGTGATGATTCTTTGAATTTCAAAATTATCTTGCACTATTCCGACTCACGACACTCACCTTTACGTCTTTCAATTTTTACGGCATGTATTTGGCTTTTTTCTTTGACATTTGGGATTGATCATCCCAGTTCGCAGTTTTGTCATTACCTTTATTAACATTGAAATGTTGGTCAATGGTGAAAAGTAAAAAAAAAATGAACCGTTAATAGGTATTTTCCAATGTCAAAGTAAAAAATAGCCGGATTTCGTTAAGCAGGAAGTAGGTGAGCGACAGACTTGAAATCGAATCCCACGTTATGGGACCCAACCCTGATGCTGTATACCAAATATCACATGGCTGTAATAAATAGTTGCTGAGAAAACTGTTAGGAACTTCTTCCCCGCCCGCCCGCCCGCCGTCCGCCCACCCGACATTCACCATTTCATAACCTGGATCTTTCACTCTAAGAAATCCGGCCAATAAAACTGACGAATGGTGAAGGGGTATGGAAACTTTAGTCAATGTATGGCGGTATCTTAAAACGTATGTACTTCATTTTGGGAAATTATGTTCCTAAATTCTCTGTTTTCCTTTTTTGGGGGGAATCATAAATATCAAAATAGGAGTATTTAAGAAGATTTTAATTAAAATCGATAGGGAAAGAGAACGCAATTTCAGACTAAGTACCAATGGAACTCTCATGTAATCATATACATGTACTTACGCGATTTCCATCCCTCAGATGTGGGTTTGTCATAGAACTTTTGTATTTTAGTCCTTTATCGGATTTGATGTGCGCTCATTTAATACCAGTGGCAAAGCGATTGGTATGCTGCAATAGACAGGAACTGCTATTCAGTTTCGTTGACATCAGTTGCGTTGCTGATTGCTCAGTCTCTGAGGGACTATTATCGTTTCTTTTGACTATCTTTGCAAATAGTGTCAAGAGAGAGTCGAAAATTGGTCTTCTAACCTTGTTGTTAGTGGTACGACGCTTTTACCACTACAACCCCGGTCCCCGATTCATGTTTGTATTTGAAACGTCAGCGCAAGAACAGTAATGAAAATGACGTGATAAGGAATAGGTGTATTAAAACAAATATACATGAATCAGCGGCAATAAAAAACAGCGCTGAACCTAGCGTTTACGTTTATTTTAAAAGCATAAAAATAAAGCAGTAAGAAATGAAAGTGGTAAAGAATAGTGCCATGGAATTAATTAGATATTTCATACATGTATTTTTTTATACATAAACATCAAGAATTCAATGTGTTAACTAGTGAAAACCCATTTTTAGCATTAAGAATTGAGAAAATTGCGAAGTAAATCTATTAATTTTAATACAAATATATTAATTTTTAATTCCGTTTCCGTTCCGTTTCCATTCCGCATTTTAGCAATACCCTTTTGAATCAAACGGAACTCCATTCGGCCATTTTCGCTTAAGGTAAACAAGAGTTAACACTAAAGTTTGTCTTGCCTGCCGGCACCATCAGAAACAATTATTCTTTTTTATTTCGTTCCACTATATTTTGATCAAAAGATGTTTATAGAACTTAAACATTGCTAATATATGCAATAAAATTAATCAAAGTCACTCAACCAAAAAATCAAGGCCAAGGCCAAAAGATGGGGGATGCAACTGTGCTTAGCTATTACTAGGGCATATGCATACCAAGTTTCATCAACCTTGAACTTATAGTTCTTAAGATATGGAGGTGCTCGCAAAACTTTTCCTTTGCTTTTATATGTATTGAAAATTTTCAAAGTCACTCATCCGGAAAATCAAGGTCAAGATCAAAAGATGGGGATGCAACTGTGCTAAGCTACTACTAGGGCATATGCATACCAAGTTTCATCAACCTAGGACCTATAGTTCTTGAGATATGGAGGTGCTCGCAAAACTTTTCCACTGATATTAAAAATGTATTGAAAATTGTCGAAGTCAATCATCCGGAAAATCAAGGTCAAGGTCAAAAGATGGGGATGCAACTGTGTTAAGCGACTACTGGTGCATATGCATACCAAGTTTCATCAACTTAGGACCTATAGTTCTTGAAACATGGAGGTGCTCATAAAACTTTTCCAAAAAAAGTTAACGCCGCCGCCGTCGCCGCCGCCGTTGCCGCCGCCGGTGAAGTAACTTCAATGTCCCGCTCTGCTTTGCAGGCGAGACAAAAATAACGAGGTCTATTTTCAACGTGGCGGAAATAGCCGAGTGGTGTTCCGATTGCCTTTTGCATGCGCCCAATGAATAAAAATCAAACAAACTTTGAAATCTGATTATATATGTAAACTAACAATGACTACTGAATTAATTATTTTCTTACAGAAAATCGTGATCAGTCTCTCTACACCGAACAATCACCTATTCAAAAATAAACGTGTCTTCAGTTTTCCCCATGCAACATCCGAGAATGTTGGCATGTCGTTCCATTCAATTAGACAAACATCATTCCAGATGGCCGAAAATTCCTGTGGAACTTCGGTTATATCTATGCCTAGATTCAACACCGTTATTTGAACATGCTTGTTTATCTTTTCATACTTTGCCCTCTCAACTTCATACGCGGTCCATTCTCTTTGTAAAAGTCCTGATGTGAGTACAAAAAGTACCTGTCGACTTGATCCAATGCTTTCGGCAACGCTATCGATTTCCGATGTTCCTCCGAGTAAGTCTCGGTCATCTATACACAGCTTAAGTCCCCACTTCTGTTCTGCTTTTTGGACCAAGAATTCTTTCACCCATTCTTCGCCATCCTCTGCAAATGATACATAAGCGTCATATTTATAGCAAAGATTCATTTTGGATTCAATAACCATTCTGAATTTTCTGTAAATGAAAAACGCAATTCGCCAACGGAAATTAAAAACTGTTGCAAATATCAATGCAATGATGCAAAAGCTTGCCAATGAAGAGATTCCTACTTTCATCCAAAGTTCTGCATTGCAATCTTTAAAAATTTGGTGGTAATTTTCATAAACAGTTCGGGTACTCATAACATTACCGTTCGACAGCCTGCAAGAATAGTTTCTGCCCGGGTCCAATATTACTTTTGTGTTGTTCAACCATCGAACAAAATCCCTATTCTCACAAGAGCATGAAAATACGTTTCCAGTCAGTTTTACCACAAGGTGGTGAGACTTTGCCATCGAATCAAACCAGTTTCTCATTTCTTTAGAGATGGACACTAAATTATTATATTGCAAGTTCAGGTTCTTCAGGTTAGCTATATTCTTTACGGCAAGGGGTAATTCGTGAAGCATGTTATGAGACAAGTCGACATCTGTCAAGAACCAAGATGTAAAAAACAAGTTCTTCGGTAATGTCCAAATTGAATTGAATGAAATGTCAAGGACTTGAACAAATGGGAAAATCTTCAACAAATGTTCACTGTTTTCCGGTTTCATACCAATCTCTGCATATCTGAAGGAGCCGTTTATTACACTGTGAAACAAAGGGAAATTTTGTTTGTGTACATAAAGCGACACATCCACACCTGACAAATTTACAAACTTTAAATTTATTTCTCCGAAAATATAAACATCTGGAAATCTTTGAAACTGGTAAAAAGACATGTCTAGATATTCGAGCGATGAAGCATCGTAGATAACCACACTCACTCCGCAGCTCTGGCGTAAAAAATGAGAGAAACGTAAAGTTTTGAGCTTTGGTGGTATGGGAATAGTAAGATTTCCTGGAGTTGGTGGCGCTTCCATCTTACATCCGGTTGACTTAGGGTCAAAAGTTACTTCGCCATTTGGAACTTTTAAATATGTTTCGTTGCTAAACCTTATAGGATTATAGGAAAAATCGAACAGTTTTAAGTTTACCATTTTTTTTACTAACGTAATGATCTCGACTGCTTTTCTACCAACGTGAAATGTAAATCTATTTGCGGACAAAACCATATTTTCAAAACACTCTGGGTGATCGTAAGTAAACAGTGAGTTCTTACCAAAGTCTACGATTCCATTATCAGCCAGATTTAGAGTTTTAACACAGATTGTTCGAAGATATTTCATCATTGCACTATCAACCACTAAGGTATATCGAAGTTCGTCATTATCGTTTAATTCGTAACTTACATGCTGAAAATTTATAACATCCATCTTCGAATTAGCAAGGGGAAATAATAGATTCAGGGCCCTTGTTAAATGTATGTAAGTGTCAGCAAGGTTCAAAACTTTAAGATTCTTGAAGGGTGACAGAAATCCATACTCGAACTTCTGGTAGATATGGTGGCATTTCATCAAATGTAATTCTGTAATGTTCCCAGGAAAGAACTGAAATGTTGAATTCAGCATTTCAATCAGTAAACAGGTGTCAAAAGCCAGCACCTTTAATTTGGTCAACTTTTTTATATCACTACCAAAAATTGGCATCGGCGTAAGATCCATGTACAAGTTTGTCAAATTTTTAAGCTGTGATAGCGCCTCTACCGGATAAACAAAAGGTGATAGAAATGCTGATGGGTTATAAGTCATGTTCTGACTCCGACGTAGGTCTAGCTTTAGGAGATTTGTTAGAGGCTGTACTAATTCTGGAACCAATTGTTTTGTAATGTTTTTTATATCATTATCTGACAAGTCTAATTCATTCAACTCGGTTTGGTTCCAAAATGCGTCAGATTCTATTCGGTTGATTCTATTTTTCCGCAAGGACAAATATAATAGCCTTCCATACCTTTCAAAGGAGCTGTTCTTCAGTTCCTCGATAAAATTTTCACTCAAGTCCAAATGTGTTAAACTTTCCGTCAAATTTTCTGGGACGGACGTGAGACCTAGATTACTGCAGTCTGCATTAATGTATGTCCCATCTTCATGTGTATAACACGACTCGGCCTCCACGTACCAATATATGAAAAATATCATCAATGTCGACATTACATCCATCATAAACCGAGTAGCTACCAAACCGACGTTTTTTTAAATGAATAATAAACACTGGTTGACTTTTTACAACAACAACAAAAAATGTAATATGAACACTGATACCTGTCGTTCATGAATCAAGCAGGAAATTTATTTTTTTAAAAAACGAATGCGAAGCTTTTCAATGCGATATCTCGATCTCTAATCCATTATCTTTTATTCTTCCTTAATCGGCTACGAGGAAACATATTTTGGTTTAATGCTTTGAATTTAAACTGTTTAAAATTCAAAATGGTTCCTTGTAATTATGATTTTCTCATAATGCACCCAATATACAATTAAAGCAAACAATCAGTGGTTCAATTTTTTTTACATGCATACTAGTATTGTAAAAACTAAAGTTTGTGTGGTGTTGTCTTTTCTTTAACCAGACTTTCTACTGGCCTTTACTTTATACACTTGAATGCACATTTTGAACTTTAGTGCTTAAACCACTTTTATTTTTCCAACAAATACCAATGTATTATATTTGGCATTTCCTGTATTAGTTCCGACTCTTTCAGGTAGGAAGTCATATACCATAAGCAATGTTATGGCTACAGTGGAGAATTAGACTTTAAAACAGCACAGCAAGTTTCCAGTATTTACAAATAAAGTATTGAATACAAATGCACTCACAGTACTTCTCAATCTGATCAATGCTGTTTGAGGTATGGACTTGAAGAACTTTTTTCCTTAAACAATATTTCTAATCTGATTTTTGTTTTTAAAAATGATTTTAAAAAACTTTAAAAAATATTCAGGAGAAGAGTTTCTGAAACATGTAAAATAAAGTTGATATTGAAAAAATTCTTTTTTTTAGAAATCAAATGTTTATTCCGTGCTCTATGTTGAAAACAAATCTGTTTTCTGACCAGAACACCCCTCCCCCCGTTTGAATTTTCAAATTAAATGGTTGGTCCCAATGTTTTCTGATGCATATTGATGCTTGTCTGTGATATGATCAGAAATGTAGCTGTCCCTTTCCATATAAATTACAAGTACGACTGTTCACCCTATACATAATGATTCCGTGTTGAATATGTTTATGCAGCAAAGTTGGGTTCTCCTTGGTTGGTTCCCTGAATTGCATTGGAGATGTGCATCTTCCCTTTCGGGGTCATTTTATAATTCCGTTTAGAAAATATGGGCCCTAATGGGCCAAACAAGCGACTTTTTTACTTGTTTCCACAATTACGTTTGAAATGCTATGAAACTTTACAATAATGTTACTTACAATAAAAGAAAGGATGGTGTGATTTTAGGTTTCCCTTTTTTTTTTCGTTTAAAGATAGGGGCCAAACCATGGCTAAAAATTAAACTTGTATGTGTTTTCACAATAACTTAGTTTCTGGTTGATTGATTGTTATGAAATTTTACAATAATTTGCCTTCTCATGGGGTTTTTGATTACATGATTCCCAGGCCATTTTAAAGGTGATTATTTGATTACAAGAGCAAATATTTAATGATTATTAGATTACCAAAGTTTGAATTATTGATTACTTGATTCCCTCTGGGAAAAAGTTTTTGATTACATTTCTTAAAAATATATGATTATATTTGATTACTTTGGCAAAAAAATGCTGATTACTTGATTCCTGGTACCCCCATGAGGAGCCCCAATCATGTTCCTTACCATTAAATGATTGATTGGCATGATTTATTATGGGAGTCCCGTTATCCGTTTAGAACATGTAGAAATTAGGGGCCAAATAGGGACAAAAATTCAACTTTTTTTATATCCGTTTTTGAAACTGCATTTTTATTTTGCAAGTTAATTTTGTCCTAAATTGGGTACAAAATGAAGCATAAATGGACTTGATCCCGCTTTGTCAGTCCGCCATAGGTTGTAAGTGTAAAAAAATACAGGGTTCAACGTATTGTCGTGCGACGCAGACAGACTGTTGGCGTTGTTTTATGGACGTAACATGTAGTTACATGTATAGGCCTACAACGTCTGATTATCATCTATCTGTATAGAAATAAAACATTTTAAGTATTTAATTCAGATAAAAAATTGTCAATATTGATGTTCTACATTTTAACCCGAGTTCATCCAGGAACGAAGTTGATGTATAAAGATTTCAACGACCTGCTTTTAGTTATTATTAAAGTTCCAAACAGTTCTGGTGAGTTTCTTACTTTAAAAGAAATTGATGCTTTGGTATGCAAATGGTCTGATATATTTAATACATATATCTATACTCTATTTTATTATTCGGGTTGGCTGGAATTTTTCATTTAAATCTTACCAAAATGACAGAGAAACTTATCTAGGCTCCACCCAATCTTGTGAATAAAACAGAGTATTACAATATTTAAATATACAAGGATTTAGGGGCATGGCTCCTACTACAAATTTGCATTTGAAATATTGAAATCTTTTTTGGTTGTCTATTAAGGGACCGACCATTTGACTTGCAGTGGCGGGTCCAGGGGGGGGGGGGGGGTTCCGGGGGTCGGACCCCCCCTTTCCTCCGAATTTTTAAAAATTTTTGTGTAGATTTTCAGCAAAATTGGTCTGGGCCCCTTTGGCCCACAGAACCCAGTATGTGGAACCCCCTTTCGAAAATTTCTGGATCCGCCCCTGACTTGTAGGGAGAAACTTGGTTTTTTCCTAAAAAAATATTTTGAAAATGATTTTAGATGAAAAAATATATTTTGACAATAGAGGGTGAAAAAAAATATTCTGATGAAGGATTTCTGCTATATAAAATAATGCTAATAATGAAAAGAAATATTCTGTCGCGACGCCTTCAAAAAATGAAACCTCTGTTGCGACGTTGTCAAAAAAGAAAAAAATCCGACTTCAACAAAAAGACCAAGGCCCCCCTTCAGGTTAAACGGTCCGTCCCCAAACAAACTTTCTTTACATAAAATAAGCAAAGAGGCACCAATTATATACAATGGGGCATTCGAGTGTCATAAGTCCGAAAGAATATTGAAATAATTATTTACACCTGGAAAAAAGTTAAGCACCCCTAGACATTTTTTGCTATTCGATGATTTGAAATAATTTTCAATTTTCATGATTTTGGTCAGTTTTTATTCTTCAAAAGATGACTTAAAGGATGTTAAAAGCACATTTTCGCCTTGAAAAGCGGGTGATAACTCTTCAGGAAATAAGACGCCAAAACGGCAGTTTGAAACAAAGGCTCCCAGCAGTCATTAGCGCTAAAAGTGGACTTTCTCGAAATTGACTCTTTGACGATACAATATCAATCTTTTGATTATGATTGTCATTTTCAAGTGCGATTTGACAAAATATTAAAGGTTTGGAGCTTCAGGGAACCGTACTTTTCGAAGATCGTGTTAACGTACAAAAGCCATCTTTTTGCCATGTAATGTTATGTAAAATGAAAAATGTTTTTCTGCTTGTTAGAAACACGTTAAATTATGATTTACAGGGCATATTTTAATTTGAAATAAAAATTTACAAAGACTATCAGTTATATACTGGCTAAAAAGTGTCTTGAAAATGTATGATTTTAGAAAATCACGGGGTGCTTAACTTTTTTCCAGGTCTATATTTGGTCGATAATGAGTAGAAAGGTCTAGATCCTTCTTTACTACACAATCACAGTGAGGCCTTCAATATGAAATTCTAATATACAGGGTCGAAGTCAAATCCGATGACGTTAAAACTCAATGACGATTCATCATTAATACTGAATTTATAATCTTGGAGCAAAAAAAAATCATTATTTTGTAGTTTGTGTGCTTAACCCGAACATGACTCAAAAAGCAAAAATATAAAAATAAAAACATCCGAATTTTCCCCCTTAAACGATGAAAGTATGGTATAAAATAATGAAATAACTATTTTTGTTTTACAGGTAGCAATGTCCAAGTTAAAGCTTTATTCTGCTTGGTTCTGTCCGTTCGCGCAGCGAGCTTGGATAGCTTTACTAGAAAAAGGTCTACCATTTGAATATATAGAATACAATCCCTATTCGGGGAAAACACCAGAATTCCTGAAATTAAGCCCAAGAGGACTTGTTCCTGTGATAGAGGTCGATGGAAAATCCGTTTATGAATCAGATGTGTGTATAGAATTTATAGATGATTTCGGCGGGAAAGAGAATCCTCTACTACCGCCAGGCCCAATGGATAAGGCAAGGGTTAGAATAATAGCAGGATTTATCTCCCGTGAAATAGTGCCTCTATTCTATCGAATGTTGCTTAAACAGGACAAAGACATCATCGAGGAAACGAAACAAGAAATGCTAACAAACTTACAAACCCTCATGAAGTTTAAACGTGATGACGAGCTATTCTTTTCTGGCAATCGGTTTGGAATGGCGGATATCATGTTAGCACCCTTTGCTATGCGGTTTCCTGTTCTGCACCACCACCGCGGTTTTCAGATTCCATATTCTGACGCCTTTGAAAATGTCCACAAGTGGTTAAAGGCTTGCCATGAACACCCTTCTGTATTGAAAACAACATGTGACATAAACAAAAGTATTCAGATTTATCAATCGTACGCCGATGGCACTGCTTCCGTTCGAAGTAAATTATAAGAACAAGTCGAATTTAAATCAATATTAGATCAGAAAAATGAACGATTTTAGCCAATCTTTTAATTTCTTTTTGTGTTGTTCACTTTTGACAAGAAAGGGAAACATATTTTTTATTGTCAATTTTGTGAATGCATGAGTTTTTGTCTGTTTTAGAGCAAATGGTTACGTACATTAATATAATAATACAGTTATCTTGAATGCCGTCATAGACTAATAGATTCACATATTTGTTCTATTTGTTTTATTTGTTAAATGTATAAGAAGTGCTAGGTCAATAATATTTAAAATTGGCCTTCCATCCTCTCTTTCGGTAGTTATGTTATGTCTTCATTTTGAAATCTGCTGATATTCAATCATAGATCCTAAATATCATATATGGATTAACCAAGTGTATATTACATAATTGTTGACACTCCGGGCAACACAGCAATGGCCTTAAACAGGGACCTCGATATTATTCATGAGTGGTCTGAAAACGGCTAGTAAAATTTTGATATCTGCCTATATCCATAGTTAACCAATATTAAATATGGTGAAAGGGATATTGTCTACGAAAAATTTCATTTCAAATGTCCATACCAAGTCAGGACCGTTTTGTCGTCTTGAATTGTCTTTTTATCTTAGACACAGAGATTGGCTATTTTGTTATAACCTAAGATAGAACAATTTACACACTTTAGTATAAATTTGAACATTTCATGACATATGCTTTGACAACTAAATATTTTAGATGATATAAGAAATTGATTTGTAGACACCAAACAATAATGAAAACAAGAAGCGCCAACCTTCTATGCGAACTCAGAAAAAAAAACTTACATCCGTGAGCAAAAACCCGTACATTCCCTGCTCTCATGAAATCGCCTTCTGTAAAAAATGGGAACTTATGAAATCGAAAAGTATTTGATACAAACAAACGGACGGACGGACATGGAAATAACAGTATAATCCCCGTTTTTAGTCGAGTTGCAACGAAGTTGAACTCGGCTATTGTTATGATGATGGCGGGCGTGCGGGCGTCAACAATTGGTTTCCGGACCATAACTTAGAATGTTGTAAACCGATTTTAATGAAACTTAAAGATATTGTTACATACCATAATAAGAGGAACCCTATTGATTTTGGAATAAATCCGTTAAAGGTCAAGGTCACAGCTACAGAAAAACGCTAGAAAATTTCATGAATTAGTGGTTTCCGGACCATACCGATTATATTGAAACTTTAGGATATTGTTACATACTATAAGAGAAAAAACCCTATGGATTTTGGGATAGATCCGTTTAAGGTCAAGGTCACAGCGACAGAAAAACTTAAGAAAATTTCTTAAATAAGTGGTTTCCGGACCATAACTCAAAAAGTTCTCAACAGATTTCAATGAAACTTTGGTATATTGTTACTAATCATAAGAGGAGGAATCTTATTGATTTTGGGATAACTTCATGGAAGGTCAAGGTCACAACAGCAGAAAAAACTTTTGAAAAGGTTTTGGTTAATAAAATACGGCAACTTGGCTTCTGCACCCATGGGCATATTGATTATGATTTTTTTTCTTTAAAGTTGGGATATATGTGCCATACAAAGGTAGTCATGGCATTTGGGCTGATTTTGACCGGAACTTTACAGAATAATCAACTTTTAGGAAGATTTAGAAATTGGCTTACTTCGTACAGAACTGTTGAACAATATGATCCTAATTCATTAAATATAACAATTATATATTATAATGAATAACAATCGATCCAATTCTAAGTCGATTTTTACATTTCGGAGAAGGTAATACACATTTGTGGAAAAGAGAACTTGATTCGTGGAAAAGTAGAAAAAAAGCTTATTCGTTTGATTAATCGAATTATAAAAAAAAACTTTAGAATTCATCTTTGATGTCTTAGACTTTTAAATAATTGAAACAATTTTTCTTGGATGCATAAGACATTTAAATAATTGAAACAATTTTAGGACATAATGCTTAAACAATCTAGTGACGAAAAGGATGAATTTCTAATTATAACACTTTTGGAAAAGTTTTAAAGGTGTTTTCTTTTTATATTAGTTTTATATCTTTAATCTAAATTATGGTCATATTTTAGGTTTAAACTTTCTATTTAAGAATTAAAATAATACAATTGTCATGTAATTATCTATGTACAAACATAATGGTTGCTAATAAACAAAGTTTATTGGATTCCAGTAGTCTACATAAAATACGAAACAAACGAAAGACGCCGGTAACTTAAGGTAAACAGGTAAAGAAATATAAACATTTATATTTTTATTTGGTATAGAGGGGTATGGTGTTTTTCATTTACCAAAAACAGTACAGTTGGAAAAAACCTTAAAGGATAAGTTGTGGTTTAAAAAAATGTTAAAAATAAAAGAAACTGTTTTCCATTTAATTTGATTAAATTAGATTCATTCAAAGTATCTTTAACTTGCGTTTGTGTATATGTATATATGTAATCCAAGTAATAACTGATTACTCAGATAACAATACTATTTAATTATTAAATACGTAAATGGATTAAATATGTATATGTATTGGCAGTATGTTTGAATAAACAAAGAAATTACCTAATAAAAATTACCTTGTACACATGTTATTGCGTTAATTGTCATCTAGCTGAAAATGATTATTTTTCTGTAAAGGACCGTCACGAAAAGAATGGGATGTGGTTCGTCAACAGCTACAGAAACTTCCCCGGATGAAGTCTCTAATATCCACAACGGACAAACCAAAACGCCTACAACAAAACCTAACAACACGGTGGCTAATGGAAGTACAAAGACAACAACCCAGGCTAAAACAGCAACCGAATCAGTGAAACAAGACCAAAAACCATCAAATAGAAGCACAGAAAACAAAACTTTTAGAACTAGTAATGAAGACAAGGGCACTTCCAGTAATCTGAACATCAAGCCAAAAACGGAAGCTCTCAGATTTGACTACGATGATTTTAAAGCAATCGATGACTATGCTAAACAGGTATTTTTTAATGTCTTCTTTTCAATATTGTTGTTCAAATATTTGTCTGCTGTTGTCTTTTAAGTTAAATATAAGTTTGTAAAAAAAGTAATTTTACCAGAGAGCCTTGACTAGTACTAGTATATATATAAGATGTGTTGTTCGTGTATTCTTTGTTAGTTCAAACATTATAAATAGCAAAAATAAATAAATAAAGCCGAACTGTGTTTGAAGGACTTTGGTTTTTAAAAGACATATATCTTTAACAAAGGTAAATTGCAACTGTAAACTTTTTACACCGTTAGCAAAGTAAGCGTATTTCTCTGAAATAATATATGGACAAAATACTAGATTTATCAATCTATTTTGATGAGATTTTGTTTTTTTTTCTGTTTTTATAGACACCAGAAGATATAACAAGAGATGTCGAAACGCTAGCAAAATACCTTATAAAGCCTGCCAAAAATGATCTTGAAAAAGTTCGGGCATTTTACGTGTGGATTTGTGATAACATAAGGTAAATCATATCTTGTTTATAATTTGAAAGATACTTAAATATGAGCATTACAAATATGGTTGCATACTACCTTTCAAAATTTTTCCCTATGTACATTTACCAAATGTGTTTTGATTGTTATAAGGGAGCAACCATTTGATTTTTATGGGGGGGGGGGCTAAGGATATTTTCTTCGTCTTGCCTTTTTATTTTCGGAAAATGTCGAGCCTTGATTTTATTTCGCAAATTTATTTAAAGCAACTATAATTTATTTAGCCAAAAATACCATCCTGCCTTTATTTTACTCAAAGCACTGTCCTGCCTTTTTATTTCTGGATTTTTGCCATCCTGCCTTTTTATTTCAAATTTCACCATAGCCCCCCCCCCCCCCCATTATATCAAATGGTCGTTCCCTAACATATGTTGATAAGTCAATGACTTTTCTTATTTAGAATTTCATGGGAATGTGTATGCAAACCATTTTTATTGTTTTCTGCGTGTGTGTGTGTGTTTCCGTTGTTAATATTCTTATTGTTGTTGAAAATATACGTGTATGTAGAACTAAAAAAAAAAAGAAAACCGATTGATAAAGATCGATTATCAGGTTAAAGATAAAACTCCCCTTAAGCTTTATTGAACATGCCTGGCCTTAAGAGTAAGAAAATTATGACATCTAATGGGACATTAATATAAATGATATCTCGCCACGTTATATATATTTATTTAATATAGAGAGAAATGAGACCAGAAAATTTCATGATTGTTTAAATTATGAAAATTTATTAAGTGGCAAAAGTATATAAATATTTTTCAGTTCAACCCTAAAATTTAAGTTGTCCTGTATTTATTGTACTTCATAGCTGTGCAAAATATCATTTAAATACTTTGACGTATTTTCAAATTATCATCTGGAAATCTTCGAGGGCAGAACGGACGGACGTTCACTCAATGAAACAGAGGAAATCGCAAAATACCACGCCACTTTCATGACTTTGTGTGGCAGGGTATAAAAGACAACAAAATCAATTGCCACAGATGTTAACAGTCTTCCCAATGAGCGTTTTATGAAAGTGCCAGATTTCAACAGAGCAAAACTTCCGGGCAAAACTTACAAATTATTCTTTGTAATCTGATGTCCCGTCTGATGTTTTGAAGAATTAAAAAAATGAGTGAATGATTGAATATAAGATAAATTATTCCTATTTTTTTTAGAGACAGTGACCAAACATTAATATAGAATTCCATAATACTATAAAACTGACCATGTTGAATCGATAAATATACTTGAAAATCTCTGGTGAATTGTATTTCTAACAACACACCTAAAATATTTAATCTTTGAATCATTTCAAAAATAGTCTGTACCGTAGAACGATTTATATACATTCACTTTTCATATTCATGTATGTGTGTAAATTTCTTGGTTATTTCTGTCACATACGACGATTAATGTCACGGAGTTTACCGACTGAGGCTTTACTGGCAAACCGAGGGGGTGTCCATAAAAACATATGTGCATAATTTTTCATAAAATGCAGATGTCCAATTTAATATTTTACGGTTTTCAATTCTATCTATCTATGGGCTCTTGTTTTCAAAGCTATAGAGAAATGACACTATGTATCCGCAATACTCATATCTGTCAAACTCAGCTGGTTCAGTAAACAAAACAAACGGATGGCAGTGACAAACACATACAATTCGAAATGCTAAAAAAATAAAACAGGAGGTGCATATCTGTGACTGACTTTCAAGACCTGTAAAAATCCACTTATGTAAACTTCCATCCGTTTGTTTTGTTTACTGAACCAGCTTTGACAGATTGTACCCATACAGTATATGCTCGAGGCACCAATGGGGAATTCGAGTGTCAAAAGTTCGAAAGGGCAACGACGAAACCGGTAAACACAAACATGAACAGCACGAAGAACCACAAAACACAAGATCAACCGAACGGAAATCAACTATAACTTAAGTCGTAACAAGAGGGAACCCAGGTGCTCCGGAAGAATAAGCGGTTCCTGCCTGCTTAATTATCCAGTTAGAAAGATACTGTAAATTTATCAAGGCGGTCATGGGGTGGGAGTAGTGGGTATGATGAGAATCCACGGACCACCTCCATTTCAATCAAATAATAAATGAGCAATATATACGTGAATCGAGCAAAACAATTTATGCAAATGAATATTGATATATTCAGATTTAACCTTATTTCATATTTTTTTTACAGTTACAATACTGACTCCTTCTTTGGAGGAACCACGTCATCCTTGGACCATTCTGGGAACGGAACATTAAAGAGTAGAAGTAGTGTTTGTGAGGGCTATTCCAGGCTCATGGAGGCCTTATGCAAGTGAGTAAATGTGCCATGAGTCTGATTTTATCAAGGTATTCAAAATTATGGCGATGAAATGGTTAGTGATTGTTTTGATTAGTGTGCGGCTGATTGTTGTTCTCAGATGATCACCTCAATATGCCTATAATGTATCATGAAGTAGAATTTGACTTATTTTGGTTAAAACATAATATCAGAAAGTTTCTTTTCTAATCAAAAATGTTGATTTGGTTTTAAAGCTCGTATTGATTGCTGACCTTTTAACCGTACATGTTTATTTACTACATGTATAGGTTTATTTACTACATGTACAATGTTATGCCAAAGACTCCCAAAAAAATCAACTTTTTAAAATGTGCTCCGATTTTTAAAAAACTTTCATTTCCCTGCAAAAATCCCTGCCTTGCATGCATTTATCCTGATTTGCAATATCTCTTACATTTTTTTGAGACATAAGGGAACGAAGGAGCAAAATACGTCAAGTATAAGAGTTTGCTTTACATCGATATAAATATGTCTGATATGCATTTTTCATTTAACGTCCAAAACAGAATGCATGTGTCAAAAACCTTTAGCGATTCCACTATTGGCTGTATATGTTAAAAGCAATTAATTATCCATATTAGGTCTCCGAGGTACAGGGTTCAACAAGTTGCAGTCGTAACATGCTGAGCTCGGCGAAGCTTTTGTTTTAAATGAAACGCTTTTAAAAGAAACAAAAATATACCGAAGGAATATACGAACTCTCTAAATAACATACAAAACACACACACAAACAAACAAAAACTAAATACACAAAACTAAACTAAAGAGAAGACAATTGGGGCGGAAAAAGAACACACAATACAACAAAATAGAAATCAGTGACTAAACCTTCGGATAAATGACATCGAACTCTCATGCTTCTGGAAAAAATTCTTGCTTGTTTTAGCACCTCCGTTGCCAACTTTGGATGATACAGAATAATATAAAGGTTTTTTTGTAATATCAGTTTCTTTAAATTGGGTACATTTTACAACTTTGTTTTACAGATCTGTTGGTATTGAGTGTAAAAAAATCAGCGGATTTGCTAAAGGTTACGGTCATCGACTTGGTGACGTCATCAGTTTCGACCAGAAAACCAATCACGCGTGGAACACTGTTAAAATAGAAGGCAAATGGAGATTAATTGAATCTACATGGGGAGCTGGGCATGTAGATAAAAACAGAAAATACGTAAAGCAGTTTTCTAATTTTTACTTTCTTTGTCCTGCTGAAGATTTCATCTGTGACCATTTCCCTTATATGAACAACAACCTCGAGGAAAGTAACCAGTGGCAGCTCCTCAAGACACCGATCACCATAGAAACATATTCTCAGTTACTTAAACCATCAAAAGAAGCAAGACTATATGGCTTCACATTTACAAGTCATCCTTTTACCACTATTCAAGTAGTAAAATCCACAGCAATCAAAATCAATGCCCCTAAGATCAAGTTTCAGGATTTCTTCTTTGATATGTATGATTCCGATGGTACCACATGCAATGAAGCTGTTATTGTTTTGATGAAGACAACCAGCGAAGTTATAATTACAGTCCGTCCACCAAAAGTAAAGCAATACACGCTTAAACTACATTTAAGGTTTTGCGACTCCTTCAATACAATTTCTTCGACAATTGCAGACTATGTAATAGACTGTACGGCTATAGAAGATAACTATGAGCCATATCCCACACATCGTGGAAACTACGGTCCTTCATCTGATTTTAAAGACAGGGGATTCGCACTCACAGGAATAGTTCCATGTATGCATTGTAAAAATGGCGAGTTTAAGCTTCAACTGACAACCACATCCAACCCACAAGTATTATTACATTTACACGACTCTGAAGGGACTGACCATAAAGAATATACCCTTATCGAACAGGATAACCAATCAATCAACATCCTTGCAAGATTAGTAAAGAAAGGTTTCTACAAATTAACCTTATTCAGCAAAAAAGACGAAAAGTATACCGTTGCATACAATTTCCTCATTGAGAATGAAAACGAAGCTGAAAGAAAATCGCCATTTCCAGGGACTTATTCATCAACTCAAAGACTTCATTGTAAACTTGTTCAACCACTTGTTCGAGATATTCCATCGAATTGTGATGTCGTGATTGAGTTCACATCACCATCAATTGAAGCGATAATGGTCAATAAGAAAGTTTACACAGAGAAAAAGGCGGATCGATGGAAAGTGACAACGGCAACAGGGGATTCAGGGGACTTGACTGTCGCAGGAAAAATCAGCGGAGAAAACAGTTATAAACACATCTATGTATTCACAATCAAATCTTAGCTAGTGTAATTATTATTGAAAATTTATATGTTTTATGTCATATGTGATATGTCACTGCGATAAAACGGGTTGCAATAAGGGACTATTTCAGCCCACTATGGAAGTCAATAACAAAGTTACGTAAATCGTGTCGCACAATGTTTCGTGTTCATCAGATGTATAGCCTTGCACGTGGAAAAAGCTCTTTATATTTCTTTGAAACTTCATTAAGCTCTAATGAAAAAAAAACTTATAATGGGGATTGAATCGATGTGCAAGACATAGCAAATGATAAAATGTTAATCTGTTCGTTCTCGATTTGTTTTTCAAAATAAGACCTTATTGCAATTTTAGACCTGTTGTGTGAAGTAATGTGTACATATGCTGAACCTACAATTTTAAAACAATATCCTCAGGTGTTAAAAAATAATTTAATAATAAAACTTTATGAAATTTCTATAAATCTAATTAAAATTAACATGTATAAATATATCAAATTTAAATATGATTTCCGATATTTTTATTCAAAGAAGTTAATGAATAGAAAACAATGAGATGTAGTTTAAGGGTGTACACGACACAGCCTACATTCCAGCGGCAATTAAGAAAAAACACAATGTACAACTGCCAGCAGCGTTCAACGAGGGAAGTAGGCACTGTTCGCGGTACTGCAATTGGCCCATGGTCTAAATAAAATGCATGTAATTCAAATCCAGTCCTAAAATAGTCCCAGATAGACCCCCTTCTTAAACAAGGAACAGAAAACATCAAAAAGAGAAGTACAAACCAAAGCTTTGTCAAAGATTCCTGGCTTAGGACAGGCACATATAATATGTGGCGGGGTTAAACTAGTTTTTTGTGCCAAACTCCCCCCTATCAATATTCCTAGACAAAGCACAAAAACTAAACACGCAATAAAAATCAAATCGATCAAAGTTCAATTCCACTAGAGAGAACCTTAGACAAAAGACAACAAGAACAGACGAAAGGGCGGTAAAGGAGCTCTCTATCGAACTGTTGCTGACAGCTAGCTGAGAATCATCAATCGACTCATGTATAAAAATCAAACATATCGATTTTAAATCCGAAATTGATTTTCTATGAATGCACAACTTTTTATTTTGCGTCTTGGTTTCAAAAGAATAAAAATGAAGGTAATATCAAACCTGTCGAAATGAGATGATCAATTTCAATGTCCACGAAGGAAAGATAACACAAAGCACCTAAATGGGTTAAAAAACAAAATCGAGAGGCAAACGATTTAAAACTGATAGTATACTTAATAATGTTCAATAACGAACATGATCAATTCAGTGTCAGTACTAAACACACTTCTACAAGTTCTAGTGACTTGTTCGTTCGTTTATATACCTACCAAAAGTTGGTTCCGGTTTCTTCCAATATCAAAAATGAGTGACTATACAAGTTAAGCCATACTTACTCGTTATCAGTACCTGTACCTGTCCTTTTGAGGGTTTGTGTTTTTTTCCTTCCCTGTAAATGTTGTTTGTTCAAGAGAACGTCTTGCTTTTTTAGTCGTTATGAATCAAGTCTAATTTCGAAATGATTTTCGTTGATGTTTATTTTTAATCGCACTCTCCAGGAGCTTTGCTGTAAGTTTGATTTCTATATACTGGTAATCCGTGATGGTTAACGCTGCTGGTGGAAGAACTCATTAAAGCTATAAAATTATACGTGTAAATTTCACAATTGTATAAACCATTAGGTTTTATAAGACCTCTTCCTAACCCAGACATA
Organism: Arcuatula senhousia; assembly: GCA_963971305.1. Lineage (NCBI taxonomy): Eukaryota > Metazoa > Mollusca > Bivalvia > Mytilida > Mytilidae > Arcuatula > Arcuatula senhousia. The sequence continues at coordinate 47,182,456 of OZ020309.1, read as the reverse complement.
GATTGGTCTAAGTAATAGATTGGTTTCCAGTTTGGTAATTTTGGTTCTATTGTTCTATGCTCTTTATATTTTGTTAATGTTTGACATTTTCATTTCTTGGGAAGAGTGCCTTTGACGAGTCCTGAATAGACGTGACGCACATTAGGCGTAGCAAATTAATCGCCTTGAATTTTTGCTCTTTTTTTTTTATTCCTGATAACTTTAGTGGATCGCAATCGGCCCCCAAAAAAGTTTAAGTGACCATAAACTTGTCAAAATAGAAGCGATATTTCAAAAAAGAAACGATTACAACTATGATTAATGAGAAGAAGAAGATTGTGGATTACAACTTTCTATTCGTCAACTTTTCCGTTCTTGGGTTACAACATTCCATCTGCTCCGGCTAATGGAGTAAATACATATCACAAGTGATTTGTTACTTCAGAGTTTGTGGGACTAAACCTTAATTTTCATGATATTCTTTGATAGAGCACCACGTCTGACAAAAAAAAATGCTATCATATGGTTAAATCACCGTTTTGTCTTCTTGAATTGTCTTTTCATCTGAGACACAGAGAGATTGATCATCCTAGGTCGGCTTTTTGTTATAACTTTTAATTTTTTTAAAGATAGAACATTTTAAACACTTTATTATGTATTGGAACATTATGCTTGACAATTAAGCATTTTTCATGATAAGAACTTGATTTTGTAAAACACCATTTAAAAATGAAAACAACCAGATCATGTGATCTCTTTAAAAAACAACACATATGTGAGCTAATACTCCTGATTTCATGAAATCGCCTTCTGTAAAAAAAGTGAACTTTTCGGAAACGTTATAACTAGGATGATCCATTTCATAAGTTTCTGAAGAAAAGAAGATAGAACAAACCAAAGACACAAACATGTGAAACTTCCCGATGGTCCTGGCTTGGAACGTGTGTTTCGAGAGAAATTGCTGGTTAAACCAGGCTTTCTAATGCAAAATCACCCTTTTCCATTGCAATTCTTAAAGTCTGAAAGTTACAAAAATCACAACACGGTTTTGAGACACATAAGGATGGGCGATGTGATCAGCAAAAAGTAAATCATGAAGTAAATGAGTAACTTGTGAAATTAGTATTTACAATATGGTATTATTTCTTTTTTTTTAAATAGGCTTTTATCATGGAGTTTCTGGGAAAACTGACGAAAACTTTTAAATTCGACGAAAGTATATGCTACGAACAAAAATTATAATCCCCTTTTCTTTGAAGTAGGGATATGTGCCATTCAAAGTTAGTCATGGCAATTGGATTGACTTTGACCGGAACTTGCAGAATCCGAAATCAACTGTTAAGAAGATTTAGAAATGGGCTTACTTTGTAAAGAACTGTTGAACAGTATAAATCATGAATATAACACAATTATATAATTTAATCGGTAATTAGCGGCCTTTTCCTTTGATCTCCCTGCCAAAGGTCGGTGGTACCTCCGGGCACTCCGGTTTCCTCTACCATTAAAACTGACCGCCCTACATGGCCCAGGTGCGTCGATAAAGGGCGTTAAACACCGACACATACAAAACTTTGATCTTCTCTGCCTGATACGTTTTATCATGGACAGTCCGTGATACAAGAAAATATCAAGTGGGAGCACTTGATAACTGTGTCGTCATGCGATGAAATGTGACGTTATTTGTGACGTCGTGTGACGTTATTGTACTAAAACTTGTTAAAAGTGTGTGTTTTTGTTATTACCGATAAAAAATATTATATACTTTACTTTTTGATACTATCTACATATAGTCTCGTATCAGACTCGTCCTGCCGAACTCGTCTTATACTCACCTAGATATAGAATGTATCAAAAAGGTAAGGACAGTACATAATATTCTAAATATAATGAAAAACAGTCAATCCCTTCGCATTTATATATTTCAAATCTATTTTTACATTTCGGAGAAGGCAATGAACATTTGTGGAAAGAGAACTTAATTCGCGGAAAGTATGAAAAACCGCTTCCTCTTTTAATTAATCGAAATATAAAAATATAACAACCACTTTAGAATTTACCTTTGATGTATTAAATATAGACATTTCAATAATTAAAACAATTTTTCTTTGATGTATAAGACATTTAAATAATTGAAACAATTTTGGGACAGAATATTAAAAAAAATTGTGACCAAAAATTGTGACTTTTTTCAATAATAATAGAATTATGGAAAGTTTTAAAGGTGTTATCTAATATTAATAACAATTCTTTGTCTACTGACCTATCTATTTATGATAGTTCTATATTTCTAATCTAAATTATGGCCATGTTTTGGATTTAAACCCTCTATTTAATAATTAAAATAGATAATTATCAATGTGCAAACACGGTTGTCAAGGAAGGTAATAACAAACTTGAAAGCGCTCCCAGGCAGTGGTCCAAATAAAAGACAGAGTCAATTCAAGAATCCTACAAAAGACACTGGTAATTTTATTAAGGTAAATATATAAAAGATTATATTTATTTGGTAATTGAGGGTTTTAAATGACCAAAATAATTAACGTTAAGAAAAACTGTAAAAAAGATTAAGTTGTTTTATATATTGGAAATAATAAACATTGTAACTAAATTCGAATTTTTATTCAATAAGCTTTGAAATAAATTTCAGTACAATCTTGCATCTTTTAGTAAGTTATTTTGTGTAAAGACACATCATGGTCAAATTTGATTAGTACTAGTCCAAACAATCATGACAAATTCAATGATTATGAAATAGGTAAATGGTTTGATGCCTTTAAACATAAAGTAATATTTGTATTGTCATTTTATTTTTATCAGATTTTTGGCCCAAATATAATTAATCTATTGTACAAAGAATTAACAAAGAAATTACCTCATATATATGTTTAATGTGAATCGTTTGCAAATGATTGTTTTTCCGCAAAAGACCATGCAAATTAGATTTAGTTTACTGCAAGAAAACGAATGCTTCTCTATTGTTTTAAGATTATTCGATACTCAAACCAAAAAGAATGGGATGTGGTTCTTCAAAGGCTACAGAAACTTCTCAAAATAAAGTTTCTGATACTAATACGGGCAACAGACATGCTAAAGCATCGATAAAACATAACAACACAGTGGGGAATGGAAAAACAAAGACGACAACCCAGGCTAAAAACGCAACTGAATCACTACAACAAGACCCAAAACTTACAAAAAGCACAGAAAAGGTGAAAACAAGTAATGATGGCAAAGGAATTTCAAATAATTTAAACATCAAACCAAAGACGGAAGCTCTAAGATTTAACTATGATGATTTTCAAGCAATAGACAATTATGCAAAACAGGTATGTTAGTCACTATTATTTTACTATTTAAAGATTTGTATACTTAGCGTTATCTTATTTGAACTCAGACGTTAAATATATAATTTTAAATGGAACATTATGACTTGCATTACTTCGTTGTTCATTTATTGCTTGTTTGCTTAAACAGTTTTATAACAAAGTTATAAGTTAAAAAACCGAACACCTTTGTCTGGTTGCAGCATGAAGTGACATGGCGCGATCATTTTTGTGCTATTTCTGTCGAAGTTGACTGATTGCTTAATTTCAAAACATGATTATGATTATAATTTCAAAATATGATTATGATTATGATTTTATTGATGATTTGTAAAGTTTCTATGAAATAAATGAATACTTTAGGCTTGGACAATAGCTTCGTTCTTTGTTTAAATTTCATTCTCGTAGATAAACTTATTACTTAAAATTCAAATTCATGAGACCGATGTGTAGACACCGTGTAGTCATAATTTAGCCCACTCCTAATCGTTTCCTTCCCGTTTTCAAATTATCGACATGTATTGTTCGCGTCTGTGTCCAAAATAACATTATCATTTTTTTAAGCGCTGCATACTTTAAAAAGTAAAGTCAGGCATTATTGTAATTGATTAAAAATCACCGAGATGTCAGACGAGGCCTTGTCTGCAAATCAGTAATTAACATCAATACATGCGTGTCAAATGTTACATAATAATCTGCATGGTAAAATATATTTATATATATACTCTAAAATGAGGCCTAAAACTTTAGCGCTAGCTTGATTTGAAGAAGATTTCTATATTTTTTTTTCTAAAATTGATAAAAAAAAATAGTTTCACTTGCATGGCCATAATCCTCTCCCCTTATAAAATTGACGACTCTGAAGAAAATAATAGAAAAAATTTCACACGCTCTGTACCTGTTTTTGTCAAAAATGTCAGACAGAAATCTATTGGGAGGGGCATTATAAACCATAAAATTAACATTTGAAACTAACATGTGTATTACCATGATTACTCTCGAACAACATGTAAAGTTAAAGCATGGAAAATAAATTAGTCTGATAAAATAATTTTCTTGCATTTTTGGATGTTTGATAGACACCAGAAGTAGTAACGACTGATGTTGAGACGCTAGCCGAATACCTAATAAAGCTTGCTAAAAATGATGTGGAGAAAGTTCGGGCATTTTACGTTTGGATTTGTGAGAATATCAGGTACGTAGCTAAATTGTCTTAATATGCACTTGGACAAAAGGTAGGGACCACCTGAAATCAAGAACTTCACAGTCCTAAATATATATCTTATATATAAATGACTCTAACAAAAGTCTGGAAATGTGCAATTAATTTGACTAGGTAATAAATTAGGCTGAAATAGGGGTATAATTATTTTTCTCAATATGTAAAAAATACCGAACTTGAAAACTTTATCATTGTTTATTCTATTGGTAAAAAATGATCATTATTTAAGTTTTTTTCAAGATTTGTCATTTTTATACGAATTCAGGAACAAATTCTTAATTACAGACAATTTTAGCTATAAACTTGCTCTAAATTTTGTTGTTGTAATTTTGCCCATGTTTACAAAAAAAAAAAAAACAAAAAAAAACGGTTGGTCCCAAACGGAATGCTTTCATGACAGAAAAACGTTTAAACATTAATCACCATGCAAGTTTTTTGATCAAATTTGCTTGCTTCCCAGTGCTGGAGAGAGAATCTAAAGATGTGCATATCTTATATCTTTTGTCAATTTTGAATTCCAAATGTTCATTTAGGTTTGTCACTGAACCAATTGAGGTTGACAATATGTACTCATAATTATTCCAGCCTTGATTGCTAAATAAAAAAGGAGGATTCATTAGATACTAATATTGAAATCTGTTTGGACGGGAGCTTTTGAATAGCTATATGTTTCAATATTTTTGGTAGAGCGCCTCTGATGAGTCTTGAATAGACGAAACGCGCGTCAGGCGTAGCAAAATTTATTGTCTGGAACTTTGTTGTCATTTTTATTTCGAACACACGTGAAGGTTAGCACTGCTGGTGGAGTTTTAATTCCCCGAGGTTAGCCCGCTCCGGCATCAACACTTTTGTGTTGGAGAACATCAAAGCTCAAAATTATCCATTTAAATTTCAAAATTGTCTAACCCTAAGGTTCTTCCTACCCCAGACATAGGTTGATCATCTTAGTTATAATTTGGTTCCCCATTTTGGTAATTTTGGTTTTATTGTTTTATGCTCTTCATAATCATATAGTGTTTGGCATTTTCAATATTTTTGGTAGAGCGCCTCTGATGAGTCTTGAATAGACGAAACGCGCGTCAGGCGTAGCAAAATTTATTGTCTGGAACTTTGTTGTCATTTGTATTTCGAACACGCGTGAAGGTTAGCACTGCTGGTGGAGTTTTAATTCCCCGAGGTTAGCCCGCTCCGGCACCAACACTTTTGTGTTGGAGAACACATCAAAGCTTAAAATTATCCGTTTAAATTTCAAAATTGTCTAACCCTAAGGTTCTTCCTACCCCGGACATAGGTTGATCATCTTAGTTATAATTTGGTTCCCCATTTTGGTAATTTTGGTTTTATTGTTTTATGCTCTTCATAGTCATATAGTGTTTGGCATTTTCAATATTTTTGGTAGAGCGCCTCTGGTGAGTCTTGAATAGACGAAACGCGCGTCAGGCGTAGCAAAATTTATTGTCTGGAACTTTGTTGTCATTTTTATTTCCATGAACCTCCTTAGATTGATTTAAAATATGAGTTTATGCGAATGGGTATTATTTTTTAATATATTACCACTTACATATTTTTTACAGCTATGATACTGACTCCTTCTTTGGGGGAACGTCGTCATCCTTGGACCACTCCGGGAACGGAACATTAAAGAGTAGAAGAAGTGTCTGTGAGGGCTATTCCAGGCTCGTGGAGGCCTTATGCAAGTGAGTTCAGGAGAAACAAAATGTTTAGCCGTCCCAAATCCGGAAAGGCAAATTCTATAAACATTATCTTTAAATCATCACCAAAAAAAAATACGCAACAAATATTTAGATACAACACATATAACATGGTAACCAAACCGCAGATCAGCAACGTTAGCGTGAATTTAATTCGAAACGAAATTGAGCTTCAGATGAATAAGCAGATCCTGCTTTCTATTAATAGCCCTAACGCGCTGCAAACACGAATTAATATTTAAGTACCCATCTGAAATCTTCGCTGAACTGCACCCACCATACATCATGTACTATGTTACCCTAGATCAAACCTACGAGGAGATGTCACTTGGTCAGTGAAAGCTTAATTTTAATATAAGCACTCCAAGTGGTTTAGGGCGCTGTACATAGTAAACGTTGTGGTACCATATAGATGGTCAAATATCGTTCACAGCGCGCTGAGGGAGCGACCAAAGATTTGCAGGAGCAAACATGATGATTTAATTGATGGATTCGATTTTATTCTTACTGTGTTCAATATATAAATGGATACGATAATTGCAAAATTGTTGAGAAAGATTTTCTGGATTACCAAAATTATCAATGTGATATTTTTCAAAGGCCTTGAATATTAGGTATTGCACAGCAAGCATATCGGGTCAGTGCTCTTGGTGTAGCTGTAATGTTTATTTGTAGGTTGCTAACAAATAAGTAAAATTAGGGAATACATTTTGTTCTTGAATGGGTACGTGACTTTCGCCCAAAAGCATTTTACACGTATTGCTTAAGTATTTCAGGCATCAATGGGGACGAGTTTCTACTAAAAAGTTGTAAAATTAAAAGTATATAAACAGTATTTGTCTTCAATAGAATTTATTGAGCGAACAATCAACAAGGGTCCTAACAGCAGAATATGATATTGAAATAGCAGTTTCTTTAAACTATATAAATTGGCCCCTTGTGTTTTACAGAGCTGTTGGTATTGAGTGTATAAAGATCACTGGATATGCTAAAGGTTACGGTCACCGACCTGATGACGTCATTAGTTTCGACCAGAAAACTAATCACGCATGGAACGCTGTTAAAGTAGGCGGCAAGTGGAGATTTATAGAATCGACATGGGGAGCAGGTCATGTCGATAAAAACAGAAAATACGTAAAGCAGTTTTCTAATTTTTACTTTCTAAGTCCTGCTGAAGATTTCATCTGTGACCATTTCCCTTATATGAACAACAACCTCGAGGAAAGTAACCAGTGGCAGCTCCTCAAGACACCGATCACCATAGAAACGTATTCTCAGTTACTTAAACCATCAAAAGAAGCAAGACTATATGGTATCAAATTTACAAGTCACCCTTTTACCACTATACAAGTTGTCAAATCTACAACAATCAAAATCAATGCCCCAAAGAATAAGTTTCAGGATTTCTTCTTTGATATATATGATTCTGATGGTAACGTATGTAATGAAGCTGTTATTGCCTTGTTGAAGACAAACACCGAAGCCATTATTACTGTCCGTCCACCAAAAGTAATGAGATATAAACTTGAACTTCACACAAAGATGTGCGACGCCTTCATACATATAACAGACTACATCATAAACTGTACGGCAAAAGATGATGATTATGAGCCATATCCCACACATCGTGGATATTACGGTCCTCTATCTGATTTTGAGAAGAGGGGATTCGCACTCACGGGAGTAAATCCAATGATGCATTGTCAGAACGGCAACTTTAAGTTTCAACTCACAACAACATCCCAACCACAAGTATTATTACATTTGTATGACTCTGAAGGAATTGAGCACCAACAATACGCCATCATCGAAGAGAGTAACAAATCAATAAACATCTGTGCAAGGCTAGTGAAAAAAGGTTACTATAAATTGACTTTGTTCAGCAAAAGAGGTGAAAAAGATGAAAAATATACTGTTGCGTACAATTTTCTTATAAAGAATGAAAAAGATGCTGATGATGATTATGGACCCTATCCTTTGCATCGTGGACATTACGGTCCTTCGTCTGACTATATAGAAAGAGGATTTGTTCTCACGGGAATAGTTCGATTTATGCATTGTAAACACGGCGAGTTAAAGCTTCAATTTGCTACAACATCCCACCCAGACGTTTCAATACATTTACACGACTCTGAAGGAACTGACCATAAAGAATACACGATGATCGAACAGGATAATCATTCAATCAGCATCCTTGTAAGACTAGTAAAGAAAGGTTACTATAAATTGACCTTATTCAGCAAAAAAGACGAAAAGTATACTGTTGCGTACAATCTTCTCATAATTAATGAAAACGAGGCTGAAATCAAATCGCCATTTCCAGGGACTTATTCATCAACTCAAAGACTTCATTGTAAACTTGTTCAACCACTTGTTCGAGATATTCCATCGAATTCTGATGTCGTAATTGAGTTCACATCACCATCAATTGAAGCGATAATGGTAAATAAGAAAGTTTACACAGAGAAAATAGGGGATCGTTGGAAAGTGACAACGTCAACAGGGGATTCAGGGGACTTGACTGTCGCAGGAAAAATCAGCGGAGAAAGCAGTTATAAACACGTCTATGTATTCACAATTAAATCTTAACTATTATTGAAAATTGATATGCTTCACCAATTCGTTTTTACTCATAATGATGTAATTAGTTTAGAAACTGTCAAAACGGGTTGCAATAAGGGACTTTTTCAGCCCACCAATGAAGTCAAAAACAAAGTTACGTAAACCGTGTCGCACAATGTTTCGTTAGCATCAGATGTAAAGCCTTGCACGTGGAAAAATCTCTAAATTTTCCTTCAACGTTCATTAAGCTCTTATGAAAAACATTTTTGGGGTTAAGTTTCGAATTGAATCCGTGTACACGACATAGCAAAACTATAAAATGTTGATCTTTTCGTTCTTGATTTTTGTCATAAGAAACTCGTATTGCAATTTTAGAACTGTTGTGTGAAGTGTACATATGTGTACATATGCTGAACCTATAATGAAACCTCTGATCTGGTGTTTAAACAAATAATCTAAAAATAAAACTTTATGAAATTTTCTCTAAATCTAATTACGATTAACTTGTATAAATATATCAAATTTAAATATGATTTCCGACATTTTTTATTCAAAGAAGTTATTGAAATTGATTTCCTATGAATGTACAACTTTTAATTTGCGTCTTGGTTTCAAAAGAATAAAAATAAAGGTAATAACAAACCTGTCGAAATATGGGATGATAAATTTCAATGTCCATGAAGGAAAGACAAGTCACAAAACAAAGCACCTAACTGGATAAACAAAACCATAAAATTGAGAAGCAAACGATTTAAAAATGATAGTATACTAAATAATGTTCAATAACGTGCATGGTCAAGTCAGTGTCAGTACTAAACACACTTCTACAAGTTCTAGTGACTTGTTCCTTCGTCTACATACCTACCAAAAGTCGGTGGTTTCCTATAGGGACTCCGGGTTCCTCCAATATTAAAAAGGAGTGACTATACAAGTTTAGACATACTTACTCGTTATCAGTACCTGTACCTGTCCTTTCGAGGGTTTGTGTTTTTTCCTTCCTTGTTAATGTTGTTTGTTCAAGAGAGAGTCTTACTTGTTTAGTCGTTTTGAATCAAGTCTAATTTCGAAATGATTTTCGTTCATGTTTTTTATAATCGCACTCTCCAGGAGCTTTGTTGTTATTTGATTTCTATAATCCGTGATGGTTAGCGCTGCTGATGAAGAACTCATTAAAGTTATGGAATTATACGTGTAAATTTCACAAATGTAAAAACCCTTAGGTTATATAAGACTTCTTTCTAACCAAGACCTAGAGGAAGACGTAGATTGGTCAAAGTAATAAATTGGTTTCCAATTTGATAATTTTGGTTCTATTGTTCTTCATATCTTTTAATGTTTGACATTTTCGTTTTTGGGGTCAGAACGCCTCAGACGAATCTTGAATAGACTAAACTCACATCAGGGGTACCAAATTTATAGCCTGGAACTTTGTTGTAGTCTTGATTATTTTCTACTATAATGGATCACCATTGGCTCAGAAAATTTAAATGTGATCATGAACTGGTCAACATGAAATCGATCTTTCAAAAAAGAAACGATAACGACTAATACGAAGGAGCATGATTTAGTATGGATTCAAACTTTCTAATCGGTTACTTTTCCCTTCTTGTTCAGCAACATTCCGTCTACTCCGACTAATGGAGTAAATACATATCACAACTGATTTGTTACTTCAAACTTTGTGTGTTTGTTTCTTCGCGCTGTTCTCATTTCGTTTGAAATGCCGGTACCAAGTCAGGACCATTGCGATCCACCAATTCTCCGGTATGACTGATTCGTTTTTGTCATTTTCTCTGGACTATGAGATTGATCATTCAAGTTCGGTAGTTTTGTTATTACCTTTATTTGTTAACTGGTTATGTCTTTGCCATTTCTGACTTATTACATTCGAATGGCCCATTGGTACCTCTTTGCTCCTTTTTTCATTATGACCGGGTATGGTCTAACAAAGTTGATTTGCTACGTTCTCTTCGATTATTCATTTGTCTTGTCTTGTTTAATCAGAGCTCAACAGCCCGTGTCTGTTGTACCATACCCGTCGCCTTGCAGTGCATGTCAAGCAATAATGAACAAACTCTAAATGTGTGGTTGGAGATTAACAGTTTCATACAAACTAGTTTTATACCCCCACTCGTAAGAGAGGGGGCTATATTGCAATCACCTTGTCCGTCCGTCCGTAACAAACTTTCGTAACAGATTTCATAGCTTCTACTGAAGGGATTGTTTTCAAAATTGGTATAAGCTTTATCATGATGAGTTGTATCGTTCCTACCCTTTCCAGGTCAGTCGTGCATCACCTTCCTTTTTTCTGAGCCGCCTTAGACTTTTTTAAGGTCAAAAATAGACAATTTTTCCTAACTTTTTTCTCAGCTTCTACAAGAGGGATCGATTTCAAATTTGATATACAGCTTTATCATGATGAGTTGTGTCGTGCCTCCCCTTTCCAGGTCAGTTGCGCATCTACTTCCTGTTTTCTGAGTGGCAGAATATGGGTATCCTTAGCACGACTAAGTGCAACCCCTTGTTTAGGTTATAAATATGTTCACTCAAGCTCATAAGTAAAACTCTGCTTTCGGATTTTTTTTGTAAGGACGAACGAATGGACGAAACGTATACCACATTCTTTTTATTCCTTTTTTCCTTTTATGTCTTCACATATGTGTTGTGTTTTGTATTACTACGGGATCCCTATATCGCAATGGAAGAAGGAGGTTTGGCGCGCCATAAAACTTGGCTAACCCACCATTTCTTTTGAAATGCCTGTAGCAAGTCAGGACCATTTCGATCTTCTATTTCTCTGGTATGTCTTCCTTGTTTTGTCTCTTGGACATATGAGATTGATCTTCCAAGTTCATTTATTTGTTATTACCTTTTTTTCAACAACAATGAAACATATAAATAAGCTCACGAATGATATATCAGCATCATGTTGGAAAATGTCACTCAAATTATCTCCTCCGAAAGATACCCAAAAGTCGGATAGTTTCGAACCCTAACTCATACTACACCAAGGTAGTGAGTCTGGGAAAACAACTATTGATTTCTTGTATACGTGTTGATCGTGATACCGTTTAACATTTACCGTGTTTGTATGTGACATGTTAAGCATAAAAGATTCATTTCAATCTAAAATGTTCCTACTCTGAAAACTCCGCGTTTCATTGGTCATCCTTGGTTTTTGATAGCTGGTTCTGTAAAATCAAGAATCGGATTGGTCAAACATGCATGGTTCTGCTATCAAGAATGTCCATATGTTTTACTCTAATAAACCTATAAGCAATTTCAAAAACCATGCAGAAACCCGATAGTACAATTTAACGATAAAACGATTGGGGTTTTTTTTTGTTCACAAAACTAATATGTTTTCAAACAAATAAATGTAAAATAGTATGTCTTATTTTAGCGAGCACAGCTCGTAGCGGGGAGCTCCACAGCAAGTTCCCGCGAAAAATTTGCCTAATGCTGATATTGATTTTTTTTCGTCCGGATATTCTTCTCACAATTTCACGTGCAACATTTTTACAGGTTCGATGTGAATAAGAAAATAGTTACCAATTTTGCTACTCGCCTTCCAAAAATTTTCTATATAAATATACAACAAGGAGAAAAATATTCTGATGACGATGAGTTACTTCATTTTCTTTTTTACGCTCGTTCGCCCCAGATACCTCGTCCCAAACTGAATGTTCTAGAAAATGAACTGATTATTTAGTAACAAACAGTTAACATTTGCATCAAAAGTGTCTACGTCTTTTCGGGAATGGAGTCCTCTAGATTTTATATTCTGAATTCTAAACGATTTTATTCCTTAATTGAGGAGTGGAACTCCGTGATATGAGGGCAAAAAGAGGACCCATCTTTGATGTTTCATGGTATAGGGGAGCCTTCTTCAACTCAAAAGGTATGTAAAAAATAATTGAGCTGTTCATTGACATCTTATATTTTGGCTGTGCTCGCATTTAGGCAATGCCTACCTCATATTAAAACAAGAAATTAGTTGTTATAAGAGAACGACTTATATCGATTCTAGAAGTTTGCTTGCTATTGTATTTTCACTGAACCATACGCAAAAAATTCTGACCGTACAGTTGATAAAAGTAAGATCAATCTCTAGATCGCATTATCCTGACTTGGTACAGGCATTTTCAAAGAAATGGTGGATTAAACCAGGATTTATGGCGCGTAAAATCTCTCTCTTGCATTGCAATTTTAGGGGCCGGTAGTAACACAAAGCACAACACGGATGTGAAGACATTAGGGATATTAATAAGGTGTTCATCCAAGTACAACTATCAGCCAAACATGATTGAATAATTTTGATATTTTAACTGACTAGACTCAAGTTGGCGAACAATATCTAGCGAACAAAAAGCTAGCGAACAATACCCAGCGAACATTGTGCAAAAACAAGCTAGCGAACAATTTCCAGCGAACAATAATAAAAAGTCCGCCAAACTGATATGTATGACGACCGAAAAACGAAATAAGGCAAGCGCGAACACATAGAAAATAAATTTTCTATTTTGTAATTATCAACGATAGTGAAAAATAAAAATGCGTTGATGTTTTACCAAGTTTATTACATAGACCAAGGACCACTTGACTGCTTAAAAACTATGATTGAATATAATAAAACCCGTACAGGGACCTCTTCGTTGTCCAAAAAAGTAGTTCGTTAAAAAAAACTTAATTCCTTAAAAACACTCCATCTAAATGTATCTTATATAATTTATTACAATACTAGCATTGAATGTGTCACTTTAAGACTAAATTGTACAGACAATTTCATGCAAATATTGAATAAATCACTTAAGAGAAATATATAAATGACCGAATTACTACATCAAAATTTATAGTAATGAGGTACCTACTGGTATTTTTTATTTGCTATACGAGGTATACATGAAGCTTATCTAAGATACAAAGTATATATTAAATGTATGAATAATAAGAAATGAGGGAGGTGGGGTAACTTTGAGTACCGATTGTGGACCTCCAAGAGATATACCACGTTAGCCACTTATAGGGTATATAGAGGATACATGTAGCTATTCGTATGCCGAATCCCATTGCTAAATCTACACTTTTGAACTTTTCACAAGCTCTCAAAGATAAGACCTTCATCAAAAATATATAAGTTTGATAGGAAAGGGGGGGGTAACTTTGAGTACGGATTGTGGACCTCCCAGAGATATACCCCGTTAGCCACTTATAGGGTATATAGAAGATACATGTAGCTATTCATATGCCGAATCCCATTGCTAAATCTACACTTTTGAACTTTTCACAAGCTCTCAAAGATAAGACCTTCATCAAATATATATAAGTTTAATAGGAAAGGGGGTCGGTAACTTTGAGTACCGATTGTGGACCTCCCAGAGATATACCCCGTTAGCCACTTATAGAGTATATAGAGGATACATGTAGCTATTCATATGCCGAATCCCATTGCTAAATCTACACTTTTGAATTTTTCACAAACTCTCAAAGATAAGACCTTCATCAAATATATATAAGTTTAATAGGAAAGGGGGGTAACTTTGAGTACCGATTGTGGACCTCCCAGAGATATACCCCGTTAGCCACTTATAGGGTATATAGAAGATACATGTAGCTATTCATATGCCGAATCCCATTGCTAAATCTACACTTTTGAATTTTTCACAAACTCTCAAAGATAAGACCTTCATCAAATATATATAAGTTTAATAGGAAAGGGGGGTAACTTTGAGTACCGATCGTGGACCTCCCAGAGATATACCCCGTTAGCCACTTATAGAGTATATAGAGGATACATGTAGCTATTCATATGCCGAATCCCATTGCTAAATCTACACTTTTGAACTTTTCACAAGCTCTCAAAGATAAGACCTTCATCAAATATATATAAGTTTAATAGGAAGGGGGGGGGGTAACTTTGAGTACCGATTGTGGACCTCCCAGAGCTATACCCCGTTAGCCACTTATAGGGTATATAGAGGATACATGTAGCTATTCATATGCCGAATCCCATTGCTAAATCTACACTTTTGAACTTTTCACAAGCTCTCAAAGATAAGACCTTCATCAAATATATATAAGTTTAATAGGAAGGGGGGGGTAACTTTGAGTACCGATTGTGGACCTCCCAGAGATATACCCCGTTAGCCACTTATAGGGTATATAGAAGATACATGTAGCTATTCATATGCCGAATCCCATTGCTAAATCTACACTTTTGAACTTTTCACAAGCTCTCAAAGATAAGACCTTCATCAAATATATATAAGTTTAATAGGAAGGGGGGGTAACTTTGAGTTCCGATTGTGGACCTCCCAGAGATATACCCCGTTAGCCACTTATAGGGTATATAGAAGATACATGTAGCTATTTATATGCCGAATCCCATTGCTAAATCTACACTTTTGAATTTTTCACAAACTCTCAAAGATAAGACCTTCATCAAATATATATAAGTTTAATAGGAAAGGGGGGTAACTTTGAGTACCGATTGTGGACCTCCCAGAGATATACCCCGTTAGCCACTTATAGGGTATATAGAGGATACATGTAGCTATTCATATGCCGAATCCCATTGCTAAATCTACACTTTTGAACTTTTCACAAGCTCTCAAAGATAAGACCTTCATCAAATATATATAAGTTTAATAGGAAAGGGGGGTAACTTTGAGTACCGATTGTGGACCTCCCAGAGATATACCCCGTTAGCCACTTATAGGGTATATAGAAGATACATGTAGCTATTCATATGCCGAATCCCATTGCTAAATCTACACTTTTGAATTTTTCACAAACTCTCAAAGATAAGACCTTCATCAAATATATATAAGTTTAATAGGAAAGGGGGGTAACTTTAAGTACCGATCGTGGACCTCCCAGAGATATACCCCGTTAGCCACTTATAGGGTATATAGAGGATACATGTAGCTATTCATATGCCGAATCCCATTGCTAAATCTACACTTTTGAACTTTTCACAAGCTCTCAAAGATAAGACCTTCATCAAATATATATAAGTTTAATAGGAAGGGGGGGGTAACTTTGAGTACCGATTGTGGACCTCCCAGAGCTATACCCCGTTAGCCACTTATAGGGTATATAGAGGATACATGTAGCTATTCATATGCCGAATCCCATTGCTAAATCTACACTTTTGAACTTTTGACAAGCTCTCAAAGATAAGACCTTCATCAAATATATATAAGTTTAATAGGAAAGGGGGTCGGTAACTTTGAGTACCGATTGTGGACCTCCCAGAGATATACCCCGTTAGTCACTTATAGAGTATATAGAGGATACATGTAGCTATTCATATGCCGAATCCCATTGCTAAATCTACACTTTTGAACTTTTCACAAGCTCTCAAAGATAAGACCTTCATCAAATATATATAAGTTTAATAGGAAGGGGGGGGGTAATTTGAGTACCGATTGTGGACCTCCCAGAGATATACCCCGTTAGCCACTTATAGGGTATATAGAGGATACATGTAGCTATTTATATGCCGAATCCCATTGCTAAATCTACACTTTTGAATTTTTCACAAACTCTCAAAGATAAGACCTTCATCAAATATATATAAGTTTAATAGGAAAGGGGGGTAACTTTGAGTACCGATTGTGGACCTCCCAGAGATATACCCCGTTAGCCACTTATAGGGTATATAGAGGATACATGTAGCTATTCATATGCCGAATCCCATTGCTAAATCTACGCTTTTGAACTTTTCACAAGCTCTCAAAGATAAGACCTTCATCAAATATATATAAGTTTAATAGGAAGGGGGGGGTTAACTTTGAGTACCGATTGTGGACCTCCCAGAGATATACCCCGTTAGGCACTTATAGGGTATATAGAGGATACATGTAGCTATTCATATGCCGAATCCCATTGCTAAATCTACACTTTTGAACTTTTCACAAGCTCTCAAAGATAAGACCTTCATCAAATATACTAGTATATAAGTTTAATAGGAAAGGGGGGGTAAATTTGAGTACCGATTGTGGACCTCCCAGAGATATACCCCGTTAGCCACTTATAGAGTATATAGAGGATACATGTAGCTATTCATATGCCGAATCCCATTGCTAAATCTACACTTTTGAACTTTTCACAAGCTCTCAAAGATAAGACCTTCATCAAATATATATAAGTTTAATAGGAAGGGGGGGGGTAACTTTGAGTACCGATTGTGGACCTCCCAGAGATATACCCCGTTAGCCACTTTTAGGGTATATAGAAGATACATGTAGCTATTCATATGCCGAATCCCATTGCTAAATCTACACTTTTGAATTTTTCACAAACTCTCAAAGATAAGACCTTCATCAAATATATATAAGTTTAATAGGAAAGGGGGGTAACTTTGAGTACCGATCGTGGACCTCCCAGAGATATACCCCGTTAGCCACTTATAGGGTATATAGAGGATACATGTAGCTATTCATATGCCGAATCCCATTGCTAAATCTACACTTTTGAACTTTTCACAAGCTCTCAAAGATAAGACCTTCATCAAATATATATAAGTTTAATAGGAGGGGGGGGGGGGTAACTTTGAGTACCGATTGTGGACCTCCCAGAGATATACCCCGTTAGCCACTTATAGGGTATATAGAAGATACATGTAGCTATTCATATGCCGAATCCCATTGCTAAATCTACACTTTTGAATTTTTCACAAACTCTCAAAGATAAGACCTTCATCAAATATATATAAGTTTAATAGGAAAGGGGGGTAACTTTGAGTACCGATTGTGGACCTCCCAGAGATATACCCCGTTAGCCACTTATAGGGTATATAGAAGATACATGTAGCTATTCATATGCCGAATCCCATTGCTAAATCTACACTTTTGAATTTTTCACAAACTCTCAAAGATAAGACCTTCATCAAATATATATAAGTTTAATAGGAAAGGGGGGTAACTTTGAGTACCGATCGTGGACCTCCCAGAGATATACCCCGTTAGCCACTTATAGGGTATATAGAGGATACATGTAGCTATTCATATGCCGAATCCCATTGCTAAATCTACACTTTTGAACTTTTCACAAGCTCTCAAAGATAAGACCTTCATCAAATATATATAAGTTTAATAGGAAGGGGGGAAATGGTTTGTTAATGCAATTCACATACATGTATAGGAGGAAGCAGACATGTACCAATGGGGCATTCAAAGGTCAAAAGTCCCAAAGGACAAAATCAGTAAACCCAAACAAGCACCATTAGGACAGGCATCAACAAACAGACTGGTAGATACTACAAAAACACACAAAACAACTAAATAGTAATCATCAACAAATGATAGTAAATTTAGCTGCTCTAGAAGGGTAATAATACTCCCGCTTCGAAGAAGAGGGGGGAATACTGGTTTACCCCTGTCCGTCCGCAACATAACTTTCGTAACAGTTTTCTCAGCAACTACATATCACAGTGACTTGAAATGTTATATTTGGCTTTAATATGATATTTTTTTTCGCGAGTATTGAAACTAGGTAAGTCTGATATCTACTTCCACTTTACCGACTTAGTCAATTTTCAACATTACTAGTCAGTTGTTGAAGATTTTCGTAATATTTTTCTCAGGAACTACATATCACAGTGACTTGGGTATATGGCTCAATGGTATCACTCTATTTTATTGACCGGGTTGGTCACGGGTCAATTATTTCGGGATTCTTCGTTTAAATTTTACCTAAATCACTGAGAAATTTAAGCTCCGCCCAACCTTGTGAATAGAATAGAGTAATACTAAATAAATTTCCATAGGCGACAATACTAACATTTGGTCTTGTAAATATATTTCTATAAATATTTATCACATGTGTAGTATCTCATTTTAAAGCTGATAAACTTTTCTTTCTATGGTTTCAATATCGGGGTACGAACCAAGATTAATTTTTTTCGGAATTTGTCAAACCTCGAAAAACGTGAATATTGCGATGACGTCAGCAGCAAATAGTTCGAAAATTAGCATCTCTGATGGAAGTCATTTTAAATATCTGAAGTCTTTAATTGTGAAGATGGCTTTATTAATTCTACTTTCCATAATAAATTAGCTTTTCAGAACAGTCATCTCTTTGTTATTGCATGAAGTATTCAGTGTGCACTACTATCCTAAGCTTGACATTAGTCACGTGATAATACGAACTCTCTTTGTCTGCCTCAAATTTACTGTTGGTTACGTTGGTCCATATGGCTTCAGTATGATGTTCTATATCGCAAGTATCGAAACTAGGTCTGTCTGATATTTACTTCCTGTTTACCGACTTGGTCAATTTTCAACATTTATTTTCTATATACCCTATAAGTGGCTAACGGGGTATATCTCTGGGAAGTCCACAATCGGTACTAAAAGTTACCCCCCCTTCCTATTAAACTTATATATATTTAATAAAGGTCTTATCTTTGAGAGCTTGTGAAAAGTTCAAAAGTGTAGATTTAGCAATGGGATTCGGCATATGAATAGCTACATGTATTCTCTATAAACCCTATAAGTGGCTAACGGGGTATATCTATGGGAGGTCCACAATCGGTACTCAAAGTTACCCCCCCCCTTCCTATTAAACTTATATATATTTGATGAAGGTCTTATCTTTGAGAGGTTTCGTGCGGGGCCCGGGTGGCGAATAGGCCCGCAGCAGAGCCTAGCTTGTCGTAAGAGGCGACTAAGGGTCTTGGGATTCTGACGTCGGGTCAGTGCTCAGCCCACAGAGCGACCAAGTGTGTAGCCTAGGTGGCTGAATAGGGTAGCCCTCGTCCGCGGGGGTTGTCGGGTCTATAATACGGAAACCCTGACCGCCGACCATAGTGGGCCAACGTGTGTGAAGAGTGCCACGCTTCATGCACGTAAAAGACCCCTTTGTGGACTGCCAAGTAGTGCACCACATAGGCTAAATTTTCCGCCCCTACCCACCTCTCCCCTTTTCCTGTGGTTCTTCAAAATTTACCGGTCCTTTGTTTCCCACCCAATCCCCATATTTCATTTATCATCATCATCATTTCATGTTCATTTTATCATCCTTTTCATGTTCATCGCCTGTAAATAACCTATATAGCGTTGCACGGGCGTAAAACACCAACTCACTCACTCACTCACTCACTATCTTTGAGAGCTTGTGAAAAGTTCAAAAGTGTAGATTTAGCAATGGGATTCAGCATATGAATAGCTACATGTATCCTCTATATACCCTATAAGTGGCTAACGGGGTATATCTCTGGAAGGTCCACAATCGGTACTCAAAGTTACCCCCCTTTCCTATTAAATTTATATATTTGATGATGGTCTTATCTTTGAGAGCTTGTGAAATGTTCAAAAGTGTAGATTTGGCAATGGCATTTGGCATTTGAATAGCTACTTGTATCTGCTATATACTCTATAAGTGGCTAACGGGGTATATCTCTGGGAGTTCCACAATCGGTACTCAAAGTTACCCCCTCCCATCCTATTAAACTTATATATATTTGATGATGGTCTTATCTTTGAGAGCTTGTGAAATATTCAAAAGTGTAGATTTAGCAATGGGATTTAGCATATGAATAGCTACATGCATCCCCTATATACCCTATAAGTGGCTAACGGGGTATATCTTTAGGAGGTCCACAATCGGTACTCAAAGTTACCCCCCTTAACTATTAAACTTATATATTTGATGATGGTCTTATCTTTGAGAGCTTGTGAAATGTTCAAAAGTGTAGATTTAGCAATGGGATTTGGCATATGAATAGCTACATGCATCCCCTATATACCTTATAAGTGGCTAATGGGGTATATGTCTGGGAGTTCCACAATCGGTACTCAAAATTAGCCCCTCTTCCTATTAAACTGATATATATTTGATGATGGTCTTATCTTTGAGAGCTTGTGAAATGTTTAAAAGTGTAGATTTAGCAATGGGATTTGGCATAGGAATAGCTGCATGCATCTCCTATATACTCTATAAATGGCTAACGGGGTATATCTCTGGGAGTTCCACAATCGGTACTCAAATTCACCCCCCCCCAATTCTTATTAAACTTATATATTTGATGATGCTCTTATCTTTTAGAGCTTGTGAAATGTTCAAAAGTGTAGATTTAGCAATGGCATTTGAAATATGATTAGCTACATGTATTCTCTATATACTCTTTAAATGGCTAACGAGGTATATCTTTAGGAGGTCCACAATCGGTACTCAAAGTTGCACCCCTTAACTATTAAACTTATATATTTGATGATAGTCTTATCTTTGAGAGCTTGTGAAAAGTTCAAAAGTGTAGATTTAGCAATGGGATTCGGCATATGAATAGCTACATGCATTCCCTATATACCCTATAAGTGGCTAACGGGGTATATCTCTGGGAGTTCCACAATCGGTACTCAAAGTTACCCCCCCTTCCTATTAAACTTATATATTTGATGATGGTCTTATCTTTGAGAGCTTCTGAAGTATTCAAAAGTGTATATTTGGCAATTGCATTTGGCATATGAATAGCTACATGCATCTGCTATATACTCTATAAGTGGCTAACGGGGTATATTTCTGGGAGTTCCACAATCGGTACTCAAAGTTACCCCCTCTTCCTATTAAACTGATATATATTTGATGATGGTCTTATCTTTGAGAGCTTGTGAAATGTTCAAATCTGTAGATTTAGCAATGGGATTTGACATATGAACAGCTACATATATTTTCCACATACCCTATAAGTGGCTTACGGGGTATATTTCTGGGAGGTCCACAATCGGTACTCAAAGTTACCCCCCCTTTCCAATTAAACTTATATATTTGATGATGCTCTTATCTTTTAGAGCTTGTGAAATGTTCAAAAGTGTAGATTTAGCAATGGCATTTGAAATATGATTAGCTACATGTATTCTCTATATACTCTATAAATGGCTAACGAGGTATATCTCTGGGAGTTCCACAATCGGTACTCAAAGTTACCCCCCTTCCTAATAAACTTATACATATTTGATGATAGCCTTATCTTTGAGAGCTTGTGAAATGTTTAAATGTGTAGATTTATTAATGGGATTTGGCATAGGAATAGTAACATGTATCTTCTATATACCTTATATGTGGCTAAACGGGTGTATCTCTGGGAGGTCCACAATTTGTACTCAAAGTTACCCCCCTTTCCTATTAAACTGATATATTTGATGATGGTCTTATCTTTGAGAGCTTGTGAAATGTTCAAAAAGTGCAGATTTGGCAATGGCGTTGGGCATATGAATAGCTACATATATCCTCTATATACTCTATAAGTGGCTAACGGGGTATATCTCTGGGAGTTCCACAATCGGTACTCAAAGTTACCCCCCTTAACTATTAAACTTATATATTTGATGATGGTCTTATCTTTGAGAGCTTGTGAAATGTTCAAAAGTGTAGATTTAGCAATGGGATTTGGCATATGAATAGCTACATGCATCCCCTATATACCTTATAAGTGGCTAATGGGGTATATGTCTGGGAGTTCCACAATCGGTACTCAAAATTAGCCCCTCTTCCTATTAAACTGATATATATTTGATGATGGTCTTATCTTTGAGAGCTTGTGAAATGTTTAAAAGTGTAGATTTAGCAATGGGATTTGGCATAGGAATAGCTGCATGCATCTCCTTTATACTCTATAAATGGCTAACGGGGTATATCTCTGGGAGTTCCACAATCGGTACTCAAATTCACCCCCCCCCCAATTCTTATTAAATTTATATATTTGATGATGCTCTTATCTTTTAGAGCTTGTGAAATGTTCAAAAGTGTAGATTTAGCAATGGCATTTGAAATATGATTAGCTACATGTATTCTCTATATACTCTTTAAATGGCTAACGAGGTATATCTTTAGGAGGTCCACAATCGGTACTCAAAGTTGCACCCCTTAACTATTAAACTTATATATTTGATGATGGTCTTATCTTTGAGAGCTTGTGAAAAGTTCAAAAGTGTAGATTTAGCAATGGGATTCGGCATATGAATAGCTACATGCATTCCCTATATACCCTATAAGTGGCTAACGGGGTATATCTCTGGGAGTTCCACAATCGGTACTCAAAGTTACCCCCCCCCTTCCTATTAAACTTATATATTTGATGATGGTCTTATCTTTGAGAGCTTCTGAAGTATTCAAAAGTGTATATTTGGCAATTGCATTTGGCATATGAATAGCTACATGCATCTGCTATATACTCTATAAGTGGCTAACGGGGTATATTTCTGGGAGTTCCACAATCGGTACTCAAAGTTACCCCCTCTTCCTATTAAACTGATATATATTTGATGATGGTCTTATCTTTGAGAGCTTGTGAAATGTTCAAATCTGTAGATTTAGCAATGGGATTCGACATATGAACAGCTACATATATTTTCCACATACCCTATAAGTGGCTTACGGGGTATATTTCTGGGAGGTCCACAATCGGTACTCAAAGTTACCCCCCCTTTCCAATTAAACTTATATATTTGATGATGCTCTTATCTTTTAGAGCTTGTGAAATGTTCAAAAGTGTAGATTTAGCAATGGCATTTGAAATATGATTAGCTACATGTATTCTCTATATACTCTATTAATGGCTAACGAGGTATATCTCTGGGAGTTCCACAATCGGTACTCAAAGTTACCCCCCTTCCTAATAAACTTATTTAATGATAGCCTTATCTTTGAGAGCTTGTGAAATGTTTAAATGTGTAGATTTATTAATGGGATTTGGCATAGGAATAGTAACATGTATCTTCTATAAACCTTATATGTGGCTAAACGGGTGTATCTCTGGGAGGTCCACAATTTGTACTCAAAGTTACCCCCCTTTCCTATTAAACTGATATATTTGATGATGGTCTTATCTTTGAGAGCTTGTGAAATGTTCAAAAGTGTAGATTTGGCAATGGCATTTGGCATTTGAATAGCTACATTTATCTGCTATATACTCTATAAGTGGCTACCGGGGTATATTTCTGGGAGTTCCACACTCGGTACTCAAAGTTACCCCCCTCCCATCCTATTAAACTTATATATATTTGATGATGGTTTCATCTTTGAGAGCTTGTGAAATGTTCAAAAGTATAGATTTAGCAATGGGATTTGGCATATGAATAGCTACACGTATTCTGTATATACTCTATAAACGGCTAACGGGGTATATTTCTGGGAGTTCCATAATCGGTACTCAAAATTACCCCCCTTCCTAATAAACTTATATATATTTGATGATAGCCTTATCTTTGAGAGCTTGTGAAATGTTCAAAATAGTAGATTTATTAATGGGATTTGGCAGACGAATAGTTACATGTATCTTCTATATACCTAATACGAGGCTAATGGGGTGTATCTCTGGGAGGTCCACAATTGGTACTCAAAGTTACCCCCCTTTCCTATTAAACTGATATATTTGATGATGGTCTTATCTTTTAGAGCTTGTGAAATGTTCAAAAGTTAAGATTTGGCAATGGCATTTGGTATTTGAATAGCTACTTGTATATGCTATATACTCTATAAGTGGCTAACGGGGTATATTTCTGGGAGTTCCACAATCGGTACTCAAAGTTACCCCCCTCCCATCCTATTAAACTTATATATATATTTGATGATGGTCTTATCTTTGAGAGCTTGTGAAATATTCAAAAGTGTAGATTTAGCAATGGGATTCGGCATATGAATAGCTACATGCATCCCCTATATACCCTATAAGTGGCTAACGGGGTATATATTTATAGGAGGTCCACAATCGGTACTCAAATTTACCCCCTCTTCCTATTAAACTGATATATATTTGATGACGGTCTTATCTTTGAGAGCTTGTGAAATGTTCAAAAGTGTAGATTTAGCAATGGGATTTGGCATAGTATTAGCTACATGCATCTCCTATATACTCTATAAATGGCTAACGGGGTATATCTCTGGGAGTTCCACAATCGGTACTCAAATTCACCCCCCCCATTTCTTATTAAACTTATATATTTGATGATGGTCTTATCTTTTAGAGCTTGTGAAATGTTCAAAAGTGTAGATTTAGCAATGGCATTTGAAATATGATTAGCTACATGTATTCTCTATATACTCTATAAATGGCAAACGAGGTCTATCTCTGGGAGTTCCACAATCGGTACTCAAACTTACACCCCTTCCTAATAAACTTCTACATATTTGATGATAGCCTTATCTTTGAGAGCTTGTGAAATGTTCAAATGTGTAGATTTATTAATGGGATTTGGCATAGGAATAGTAACATGTATCTTCTATATACCTTATATGTGGCTAAACGGGTGTATCTCTGGGAGGTCCACAATTTGTACTCAAAGTTACCCCCCTTTCCTATTAATCTGATATATTTGATGATGGTCTTGTCTTTGAGAGCTTGTGAAATGTTCAAAAAGTGCAGATTTGGCAATGGCATTGGGCATATGAATAGCTACATATATCCTCTATATACTCTATAAGTGGCTAACGGGGTATATCTCTGGGAGTTCCACAATCGGTACTCAAAGTTACCCCCCCCCTTTTCTATTAAATTTATATATTTGATGATGGTCTTATCTTTGAGAGCTTGTGAAATGTTCAAAAGTGTAGATTTGGCAATGGCATTTGGCATATGAATAGCTTCATTTATCTGCTATATACTCTATAAGTGGCTAACGGGGTTTATTTCTGGGAGTTCCACAATCGGTACTCAAAGTTACCCCCCTCCCATCCTATTAAACTTATATATATTTGATGATGGTCTCATCTTTGAGAGCTTGTGAAATATTCAAAAGTATAGATTTAGCAATGGGATTTGGCATATGAATAGCTACATGCATTCCCTATACACCCTATAAGTGGCTAATGGGGTATATCTTTAGGAGGTCCACAATTGGTACTCAAAGTTACCCCCCACTAACTATTAAACTTATATATTTGATGATGGTCTGATCTTTGAGAGCTTGTGAAATGTTCAAAAGTGTAGATTTGGCAATGGCATTTGGCATATGAATAGCTACATGTATTCTCTATATACTCGATAAATGGCTAACGGGGTGTATCTCTGGGAGTTCCACCATCGGTACTCAAAGTTACCCCCTTCCTATTAAACTTATATATATTTGATGATAGCCTTATATTTGAGAGCTTGTGAAATGTTCCAATGAGTAGATTTAGCAATGGGATTTGGCATACGAATAGTTACATGTATCTTCTATATACCTTATACGTGGCTAACGGGGTGTATCTCTTGGAGGTCAACAATTGGTACTCAAAGTTACCCCCCTTTCCTATTTAACTGATATATTTGATGATGGTCTTATCTTTGAGAGCTTGTGAAAATGGCAATGGCATTGGTCATATGAATAGCTACATGTATCGTCTATATATTCGATGATAGCCTTATCTTTGAGAGCTTGTGAAATGTTCAAATGTGTAGATTTAGCAATGGGATTTGGCATATGAACAGCTACATATATCTTCCACATAACCTATAAGTGGCTTACGGGGTATATTTCTGGGAGGTCCACAATCGGTACTCAAAATTACCCCCCCCCCCCTTTCCAATTAAACTTATATATTTGATGATGGTCTTATCTTTGAGAGCTTGTGAAATGTTCAAAAGTGTAGATTTGGCAATGGCATTGGGCATATGAATAGCTACATATATTCTCTATATACTCTATAAGTGGCTAACGGAGTATATCTCTGGAAGTTCCACAATCGGTACTCAAATTTACCACCCCTTTCTTATTAAACTTATATATTTGATGATGGTCTTATCTTTGAGAGCTTGTGAAATGTTCAAAAGTGTAGATTTAGCAATGGGATTTGGCGTATTAATAGCTACATGCATTCCCTATATACCCTATAAGTGGCTAACGGGGTATATCTTTAGGAGGTCCACAATCGATACTCAAAGTTACCCCCCATTAACTATTATACGTATATATTTGATGATGGTCTGATCTTTGAGAGCTTGTGAAATATTCAAAAGTGTAGATTTAGCAATGGTAATTGGCGTATGAATAGCAACATGTATTTTCTATGTACCCTATAAGTGGCTAACGGGGTATATTTCTGGGAGTTCCACAATCGTTACTCAAATGTACCCCCCCCACCCTTTCTTATTAAACTTATATATTTGATGATGGTCTTATCTTTGAAAGCTTGTGAAAAGTTCAAAAGTATATTTGGCAATGGCATTTGGCATATAAATAGCTACATGTATTATCTATATACTCTATAAATGGCTAACGGGGTATATGTCTGGGAGTTCCACCATCGGTACTAAAAAATACCCCCTTCCTATTAAACTTTTTTTATATTTGATGATAGCCTTATCTTTGAGAGGTTGTGAAATGTTCAAATGTGTAGATTTAGCAATGGGATTTGGCATACGAATAGTTACATATATCTTCTATTAACCTTATACGTGGTTAACGGGGTGTATCTCTGGGAGGTCCATAATTGGTACTCAAAGTTACCCCCCTTTCCTATTAAATTGATATATTTGATGATGGTCTTATCTTTGAGAGCTTGTGAAATGTTCAAAAAGTGTAGATTTGGCAATGGGATTCGGCATATGAATAGCTACATATACTCGATAAATGGCTAACGGGATATGTCTGTGGGAGTTCCAAAATCGCTACTCAAAGTTACCCCCCCCCTTTCCTATTTGATGATGGTCTTATCTTTGAGAGCTTGTGAAATATTCAAAAATGTAGATTTGGCAATTGCATTTGGCATATGAATAGCTACATGTATCTGCTATATACTCTATAAGTGGCTAACGGGGTATATTTCTGGGAGTTCCACAATCGGTACTCAAAGTTACCCCCCCATCCTATTAAACTTATATATATTTGATGATGGTCTTATCTTTGAGAGCTTGTGAAATGTTCAAAAGTGTAGATTTAGCATTGGATTTGGCATATGAATAGCTACATGCATTCCCTATATACCCTATAAGTGGCTAATGGGGTATATCTTTAGGAGGTCCACAATCGGAACTCAAAGTCCCCCCCCCTAACTATTATACTTATATATTTGATGATGGTCTTATCTTTGAGAGCTTGTGAAATGTTCAAAAGTATAGATTTAGCAATGGGACTTGTCATATAAATAGCTACATGCATCACCTATATACCCTATAAGTGGCTAACGGAATATATCTTTGGGAGGTCCACAATCGGTACTCAAAGTTACCCCCCCCTAACTATTAAACTTATATATTTGATGATGGTTTTATCTTTGAGAGCTTGTGAAATGTTCAAAAGTGTAGATTTAGCAATGGCATTTTGCACATGAACAGCTACATGCATCCCCTATATACCCTATAAGTGGCTAACGGGGTATATCTCTGGGAATTCCACAATCGGTACTCAAAGTTACCCCCCCCCCCGACCCCTTCCTTTTAAACTTATATATTTGATGATGGTCTTGTGAAATGTTCAAAAGTGTAGTTTTGGCAATGGCATTTGACATATGAATAGCTACATATATTCTCTATATACTCTATAAGATCCTCTATATACTCTATAAGAGGTCCACAATCGGTACTCAAAGTAACCCCTTCCCCCTCATTTCTTATTATTCATACATGTATATACTTTGTATCTTAGATAAGCTTCATGTTAACCTCGTATAGCAAATAAAAAATACCAGTAGGTACCTCATTAGTATAAATATTGGTGTAGTAATTCGGTCATTCATATATTTCTCTTAAGTGATTTATTCAATATTTGCATGAAATTGTCTGTACAATTTAGTCTTATCGTGACACATGCAATGCTAGTATTGTATTAACTTATAAAAGATACATTTAGATGGAGTGTTTTTAAGGAAATAAGTTTTTTAATGAACTACTTTTACGGGTTTTATTATTCATTTTATCATAGTTTTTAATCAGTCAGGTGGTCCTTGGTCTATGTAATAAACTTGGTAAAACTTCAACGCATGATTGTTTTTCACTATTTGTATATTATGCCACATGGCAACCCTTAACGTTGATAATTACAAAATAGAATATCTATTTTCATTTGTGTTCGCACTTGCCTTACTTCGTTTTTCGGTCGTCATACATATCAGTTTGCGGACTTTTTATTTCTGTTCGCTGGAAATTGTTCGCTAGCTTGTTTTTGCACAATGTTCGCTGGGTATTGTTCGCTAGATTTTTTGTTCGCTAGGTATTGTTCGCTAGCTTGATTCTGGGTAAAATATATTTGCTACACAACGACAAAATGATGTGATGCGATTCGTCAACGGGTATACAGAAACTTCTCTCTCGTACTTATACAAGCAACGATCACGCTAAAACATAAAAAAATAGCAATAGAGAGGCAAATGTAAATACGCCGACCCAGGCTCAAAACGCTACATACTCAGTGGTAGAAGCACTGAAAATAATAAAGTAAAAACTTGCAATGCAAGAAAGCTCTCAGATTTCACCATGATGATTTGAAGGCAATAGATGACTATGCAAAAATATAATAACTTCAAGTCACTAATTTTATTCTTTTTAAATACCTGCATGATTTTATCTATTAGTTTTTTAAAATTAATTTGAATTGAGCATAATTACTTGAGATTAGTTTGTTGTTTGTTTTTTGCATGTTGATTTTAACAGTTTAAAAACAAAATTATAATGAAGTGAATAGCCGTTACGATTTAAGAAAAATAAATCATCAGCACTTCAATCACCGCTTTAAACAAACTCAAATAATACGATTTGAAACAAATACACTGTATTTCTCTATATGAAGTATAAATAAAAACAGATAACAGTTTGTGTGTTTTGTGTTCTTTATAATCAATAAAATAATATGTAAATTCTACTTATACATTTTGCAAAAAGATATTATACATTTGTGAAAAAAGATTGATAAGTTCTCGCAAAAAAAGCCTTTTATTTGTAATCACGTTTGACTTTTCGCGCATTAAGTATTTCAGAAACATTTTGAGGACATGCAGGGTTTAAAAAATCTTTTTTTACCAAGAATGCAAATGTATTTTTTAAAAGTCAATTTATTAAAAATGAATAAAAGGATTTATAAATTACTATTAATAGTTTGGCTACTTAGTTCGAGAAATTTAATTTAATGGTTATATCTTTTATTTAAACTCTCCTATTTAAGCACTAAAATAAATAACCGTCTATGTACAAACATGATGGTTGTCAAGGAAGGTATTAAACAAAGCGAATCCAGTAGTCATTTTAACAGATACTTACACAAAATCAGGAAGCTTGCAAAAGACACAGGACAGACTTTGATTTAAGGTAGCGATACAAACATTTTTGATTTTTTAATTCGTCATGAAAGCTTTTTGTTTATTAAATAATTGAATAATTAAAGCAAAAAATATTTTAGGACTAATGAGGTACTTGTCAATGAATTAAAAGGCAAATACTAAAATGTTTCAATTCAAATTAGTACTATAGTTAGAATATAAAATTTACATTTAATATGTATTATTGGTTTTTACTGCTATATTAGGTTAATGTAAAACAAGTAACCTTAACACTGCTAAATAAAGGTAATAACAAAAGTACCGAACTTGGAGAATCAATCTCAAATGTCCATAAGACAAGACAAAACAAAGAAGACATACTGGAAAAATCGAAGATCGCAATGGTCCTAAACTAACCTTTGTAAATAATGCAAAATGTGTATGTTCAACTAAGTTTGATCCGACTATTTACCTCAATAAAATTTCAATTATTTTTCGGTATAAAGAATGAACTAAGAAATTACCTCATACATATGTATGATAAGTTAATTGCATTGTAAACTCTCTCTATATATATGATTGCTTGTCTTCAAAGAACATTAATTTTCACGATTGTTAAGCTAGCCTACAAAAAGAAAACTGAATGGGTTGCGGTTCGTCAGCAGAAACCACTCCAGATAAGGTCTCCCATACTAATACCAGCAATGACAATGCTAAAGCCTTAAGAAAACCTATCAATGTGAATGGGAATACAGAAAATGATAATGATGGCAAGGGAATTTCAAGTAATCTAAACATCAAACCAAAGGCGGAAGCTTTAAGATTTAACTACGATGATTTTAAGGCATTAGATGACTATGCTAAACAGGTAATTATTAAAGTTACTTTTTAAAACTATTTCGATATTTGGCACATCAAACCAGTTTTTTTTTTTAAACTGTTCTCTTGATGTTATCTAGTTTAAAGTCTGTCGTTAAATGTGATTTTAAATGGAACATAATTACTAGGGATTGGTTGGTGCTTATTTATTGCTTTTTGGTTTAATACACAGTTATACGGTTGAAAACAAAATCATGATTAAGAATGAAGTCGAGGAAATATCAAGAGCTTCACACGCTTTACGCTTCAAGAAAATAAAATCAGAGACGCTTCAATCAACGATCAAACCAAACGTAAATTACAATTCAAAGCTATTAAAATGTATTATTAGGAAGAACATACATTTAACTTTAAGTATAAAAAATCAAGATTGACCAAACAACATTGTTATTTTTTTTCAATCGTTTTATAGACACCAGAAAATGTAACAACTGATGTTGAGACGCTAGCAAAATACCTTATAAAGCCTGCTAAAAATGATGTGGAGAAAGTTCGGGCATTTTACGTTTGGATTTGTGAGAATATCAGGTACTTCATCTTGTTATTTTGAGGGTTTGTTTAACACAAAACAGTTTCATACTACTTTTCAAAGCATATTCATCTGTATATGTTATGTCGCATGAGACGTGTTGCAGAGCAACACATAGGTGTAACCTTTCACTATTCGTGTTGCCTTCGGTGGCGTCGCACAAATTTTCGTCACAATTTTCTTGACAACTGCATGTCTGCCTCTTGACATTTGGCATGTAGTACATGGTGTAAACCGATTTTATGCCAGTACTTCAATTATACTCTGTTTACCGAATGTTTAATGACGCAGGAGACATGAATGTCTTCCATGTAAACAGAGTTGTAAATATTGGTTAGTTCCGTTTGTTAATTCTTCAGTGCTTCCTTCTGTCCGTTTTGTTTCATATTTATTTGTTTTTTTTGGTTTTTTTTAGGGGGTGTATCCATTTCTTCTTCTAAACGTCTTAATAATCTTTGTAATGAAAGTAACAACAAAACCACCGAACTGGTTATTATTATAGATGTGCAATTTTTATTAATCTTCAGTAGAATACATCCTTAAATCCGCTACTCTTCCTAGATATCTTAGTATATTTTTGACATTTTCTGGAGGCATCATGAACTTAATCTTAGATTTCTATCTCTTAGCTGAGTGCAGATGCTGGTTTTACCTCCATTAACCGGATTCGACTCACTGAATTATCATTTGGCGTCGCGGCGTGTGTGTGTTATATCAAGCATGAACTGCTTACTCTTCTGGGGCACCTGAGTTAACTCTCGTTACGACTTGAGTTCGCGTTGTTGATTTCTGTTCGGTTGATATTGTGTGCTTTTGTATGTTCTGTTATTTTTTGCGCTGTTCTTGTTCATGTTTACTTCTTTTATCGTCGCCCTTTTTGACACTCGAATGTCCAATTGGTGCCTCTTTGCTTCTTTCATAAGCCCCTCTATGAAACGCCACATCTGCCTTATGCTACACAAACACATATCATTAAGGCTACAAACATATTTTTTAGCCAGTTTTTCACAATATAAAGACATCCAGTCAAATAACATCGACCATTCCCTACATTAATAAGCAACACTTAATATGTCGTCATTATTCTATATCACGAAGAATACCGTGACGGTAGAGGAGCACAGGTATCACGGTATTTCATAAGCCTCCCTAGATTTGAAATATGAGAATACGTGAAATCGATGAAAACATTGTACGTAAATGAACATTGATTTTCACATTTCATATTTTTACAGTTACAATACTGACTCCTTCTTTGGAGGAACCTCGTCATCCTTGGACCATTCCGGGAACGGAACATTAAAGAGTAGAAGTGGTGTTTGTGAGGGATATTCCAGGCTCGTTGAGGCCTTATGCAAGTGAGTATAAAACGAGAACGAATTGTTTTGTCGTATTTTTTTTATACCTAACTGTTTTTATCAAGGAATATTTTTCAATTACCCTGGTTGTTCATCAGCGTTAAGTCGGTCCAAGATTCAGCTTTCATCATTTTTTTTAAATATTCAACATTTTTGTACCGACTTCTGGTTCAACGTTCAGCAATGGTTTAATGATGAACAAAGAATTTTGTTATATGTTGACCGTTGAACCATTATCTAGTTCAATACTGAACTAAGATTTTTTTAAATCGAATGTTAAGTGTGCAACATTGAATCGTGAACCAACTTGGCACTTGTTTGTTTATTCTTGTCAAATGTAACATAAAATGTTACGGTTTTTTTTTAATGAGACAAAAAAAAATACCGAAGGGACATACGGATCTTATAAAATGACCAAAACAAAACCAAAAAACAAAACAAAACAAATTAAATGTACAAAACAGGACACTCTTTGGACAAAAGTACTACACAGAAACACAAACGACAACTTGACTGCCCTTTTGCAAGAAGCAAAGAGGCACCAATGGGGCATTCGAGTGTCAAAAGTCCGAAAGCGCAACGACAAAACCTCATCTGAGAGATAGAAATACCATATTTGTGTACGAGTGCATGGTGTCTACCGTAAAATTTCTTAAGTGAAGCAATTTCTGTGTCAAACGTGACGCTCTGAAAAATCGACAATTAACTCACATGATTATGAGAAAAACATTTATTGCTTGTTTCAACACATTCGTTCCGTTGCAAGCAGGTCAAAAGCATAAAGACGTCCCGTTGTAAGCAGGTCAAAAGCATAAACAGAATAATACAAAATTTCTCAGACATGCGAGAAAAAAGCATCTGAATAGTCAATACATATTAGTCTTCTAAAAATTTTTGACCGAATGCATGAACCGCGATCCTATGAGTAATATAAAAGTGTGCATGAAAGCAGTTTCTTTACATATACATTGACCTATTGTATTTTTTTACAGAGCAGTTGGTATTGAGTGTATAAAGATCACTGGATATGCTAAAGGTTACGGTCATCGACCAGATGACGTCATCAGTTTCGACCAGAACACTAATCATGCATGGAACGCTGTTAAAATTGATGGCATATGGAGATTTATAGAATCGACCTGGGGAGCTGGATATTTACATAAAAACTTTGTAAAGCAGTTTTCTAATTTTTACTTTCTAAGTCCTGCTGAAGATTTCATCTGTGACCATTTCCCTTACATGAACAACAACCTCGAGGAAAGTAACAAATGGCAGCTCCTTAAGACACCGATTACCATAGAAACATATTCTCAGTTACTTAAACCATCAAAAGAAGCAAGACTATATGGTATCAAATTTACAAGTCATCCTTTTACCACTATACAAGTTGTTAAATCTACAACAATCAAAATAGATGCTCCAAGGAACAATTTTCAACATTTATTCTTTGATATGTATGATTCTGATGGCAACGTATGTAATGGAGCTGTTATTGTCTTGTTGAAGACAAACACCGAAGCCATTATAACCGTCCGTCCACCAAAAGTAATGAAATATAAACTTGAACTACACACAAAGTTGTGCGACGCCCTCACTCACTTAACAGACTACATAATAAACTGTACTGCTGTAGATGATGATTATGAGCCATATCCAATACATCGTGATTATTACGGTCCTTCATCTGATTTTGAGGAAAGAGGTTTTGCACTTACAGGAATTGATCCAGCGATGCACAGTATGAACGGCGAGTTTAAGCTTCAATTGACTACAACAGCCCAACCACAGGTATTAGTAGATTTGGAGGACTTTGAAGGGACTGACCATAAAAAATATACGATGATCGAACAGAATATCAATTCGATCGAGATACAGGCAAGACTCGTAAAGAAAGGTTACTACAAATTAACTGTATTTAGCAAAGAATATGAAAAGGACGTACCGTTCACTGTTGCTTACTATTTTCTCATAAAGAATGTTAATGAGACTGAAAGAAAATCGCGTTTTCCTGTAACTGGTTCGATAACTGAACGACTTCATTGTAAACTTTTTCAACCACTTGTTCGAGATATTCCCGCGAACTCTGATGTCGTATTTGAGTTCATTGCACCATCAATTGAAGAAATATTGCTCAACAATAAATTTTACACGGAGAAAACAGGGGATCGTTGGAAAGTGACAACGACAACAGGGGATTCAGGGGACTTGCATGTTTCAGGAAAAATCAGTGGAGAAAGTTGTTATACAGGCATATATGTATTCACAATCAAATCTTGAAATAAGGATTGATAATTAAAATGATTTGTAAATTCATTGTATGAATATCTGAACAGTTTAGAGTTTGCAATTAAAACATGCCAGTCGAAAAAAAAGGGTGCCTTCATAGAAACTCGCAGCTACGAAGCACTAAAATAAAAAATAAAAACTGGTAAAGTACAAGGCAAAATTTTTTAAGCAACTGCATGTGCACTGACGCTAAAAGGTGAATGTTGTGTTAAATAATGTGCATTAAACAGCGTCTCCACAAATCACACTTCCACAAGTTCTAGTACCTTGCTCGTTGATCTACATAAAACAATAGACAAATGCGTTTATTTATATAGTAAATGGCTAAAGTCTAACAATAAATGTTCAATCTTATCAGATCTATTCCTGTACATGTTGTTCTTGTTTGTCGTCGTTCGTTGAGGATGGAATCGTGATTGTAAGAAATTGGTTTCAAGTTCATTTCCGAAGATATTTTAGTATGGCGCGTCATAAAACATGATTTATAACCCACCATTTTTTTAATGCCTGTACCAAGTCAGGACCATTTCGATCTCCAATTTTTCGGTGTGTCTTCATTGTTTTATCTTTTCTCTTGGACATTGAGATTGACCCTCACGTTACGCACGTTATTGCGTCCTTTACGGTAACGACAGATTTAGACGTTTTCATTTCTTTTTTTAGTCCCCCCTTCGGCGAACCTACCGGCGAAAGCCGAAGGGGACTATAGGTTTACGCTCTGTCCGTCCGTCTGTCTGTCTGTCACACCTCAGTTTTCCGCACTTTTTTTCTAAACGCTTATAGATAATGAACTCATTTTTGGTATGTGAGTTTACCTTGAT
Organism: Arcuatula senhousia; assembly: GCA_963971305.1. Taxonomy (NCBI): domain Eukaryota; kingdom Metazoa; phylum Mollusca; class Bivalvia; order Mytilida; family Mytilidae; genus Arcuatula; species Arcuatula senhousia. The sequence goes on along the minus strand of OZ020309.1, from coordinate 47,146,611 downwards.
GAGTTACAGATCAAGTTTGAGTTTCGTGCCGGTCCACAATTTTTTATGGGAGTTATGGCCCTTTGAACTTTGAAAATTCACTAGAATATCAGTTTTACGCACTTTTTTTCTTAACGCTTATAGATAATGAACTGATTTTTGGTATGTGAGTTTACCTTGATAAGTTACAGATCAAGTTTGAGTTTCGTGATGGTCCACAATTTTTTATGGGAGTTATTGCCCTTTGAACTTTGAAAATTCACTAAAATTTCAGTTTTCCGCACTTTTTTCTTTTAAATGCTTATAGATAATGAACTGATTTTTGGTATGTTAGTTTACCTTGATGAGTTACAGATCAAGTTTGAGTTTTGTGCCGATCCACAATTTTTTATGGGAGTTATGGCCCTTTGAACTTTGAAAATTCACTAAAATATCAGTTTTCCACATTTTTTTTTTCTAAACTTATAGATAATGAACTGATTTTTTGTCTGTGAGTTTACCTTGATGAGTTAGAGATCAAGTTTGAGTTTCGTGCCGGTCCACAAATTTTTATGGGAGATATGGCCCTTTAGGTTTGAAAATCTATTGCAATTTTCTTTTCTAACCTTTTTTATTGTTATTGTAGATAATAAACTGATCAAATTTAGGTATTCATTTGTTTGACAAATTGTTACCAGTGACTGAAATATGAGGCCGGTAGGGGACTAAGTATTGTTTTGCAATACTCTCAGAATGCTTGTTAGCTTAGCTGCCTAGTATGTATTATTCAAGGATGACGGATTTCTTTCCTTGATCGGCCTTTATTAATGCGTTATCAATTAGTTTCAAAGCTCTGTATTTTGACTTGACATTCTATTTGTAACTAGGTCCACAGCATTAACCTTGTCTACATCATAACCTTTGCGCCTGTTTTTACTTTTTATCGGTATTTGCTTTTATATTGTGTAAGTTTCTCTTTCTTATCCTTAACTTACTTTTTGGGGGGCGTTGAACCGTTTTACACAATACACCCCTCGAGATCTCATTTTTCGAATTCTTCTTTTTCACTGATCTTATTTGAAAATTTTTCATAACTTTCTTCTTGGTATATACACTTCATGAATCACCTAAAAAATCATGCTTTTAACGTTATAGCGTACGCAACGTTAAGAAATTGCAGATTGGACAAATCGTGGGACTTTTGCTTTTGCTTAGATTTTCATCTTTTTGAAACGGTAAGCAGTTTATTTTGATAAGTTTTTATCCGAAATATCGGAACTTTCTGAAAATAACTTCATTTTTACAAATTGAATATATGTTCGTTCTGATATAACTTTTGAATTTTTATGTTTTTTTTAAAACCGCAAAAAAAATACGGTTGGACAATCAAAATGACACTACGTGATTGTTTTTTATGCAAAATGTTTGTGATTCCACAGTCAACTGGTTGAATAATGGAACTTTAACTTGATGCCAACAATGGCGGAAGAAATATTTAACTAAACTTCCAAATAACCTCCTGAAATTTATTAACTCATGACTATGAGAAATCTGCCCCGAAACTACGCATTACATTTTTCTTGATAATCCCTTTTGCTCTTTTGTAAACGCTATTTTGACATCATATATCGTATGTGACATAGTTGCTTTATGCAAAAGTTTGCGAATTTCAGACTTGTAACAAGACCACAAGACCGTTTCGTTAATTTGGGAAGCCTAAGTTATGTTACGCCGGACATGCTTTTGTTTCATGACTTTACGGAGTTTTTGTTATACTTTGCACATTTTCTTTTAAAAAGAGAATATTGCATAGATTATATTTTAAAAAGTTATGCTTTCACGATTATAATAATATCCAGGTTTAATATATTTGTTGTATTGAAAGCCTGTAAAAGGCAATTTTTTCGACGGGAACATGCGGAAATTATACATAGACGCAATATCGTGCGTAACGTCCCTCAATAACTTTTGTTATTTCCTTTATTTATAGCAAAATACCCAAAATAAAAACTGCATTCGTCTTATCTTTCTCGAATAATCGGATGTGTATGTCATCGGTCTGGTGCATGTTTTATCAGTTTTGGTGTTGATATACTTTGTCGCATTTCAAACATATATTCCTTTTAAACATAGGCAGTATGGCTTATATTTTGTCACATTAGTTTTATTGTATAACAGATTAAACCCAGAAAACACAGAGAAAACAATTATCAATGGGACATTCGAATCAGTTGCAAGTTTAAGCAACAAAGATACAAAAAAAAACAACAACATGAAGAAACAAACAACATAAAAACACAGAACTACTCAATTTCAATCAACTACAAAAATTCACATCGTATCAAGAATCCCTGCTCAGTGTTGCAACGCTACATATCATACTGCTTTGTTATTTCTTGAGAATAAATCTTCATATAAATATCGTGTTACCACTCAAAGCTATTTTTATTAAGATAAAAGTTCATCGTTGCTCATTCAGGTCAACAATTAACGATGCTGTGGGTGTCCAAGTCAGGATTCAAACAATAATTAAAACACAAATAGTCCATGAATCATTTTCTTTAAACTCATTTTAGGATTAGCTTATGGAAAAAGAAGAAAAATAAATTCAAAGAGCTGGTAGAACATTATTTACCTCTTATTACGTTGTTGGATCTCTCTGTCTACCGAAAACTATTTTTACGTCACAATTTCTCTTTACTCATAACTCCTAGATTGGTTATCTTTGGTAAAAAAAACTTAATACGGACATGATGTGTTGTGGGATATGTTTTCGGATTCATCGGACATCTACTTCTTTAAAATTTTCCGCCGCACTCTTATTAACTTATATAATTCAACAACTGTTACTCCAACGTTGCTGATATTTTTAACAAATTTGATAAGGACATCATGTACTGTGGGAAATGACTTGACATCCATCTGACATCTACTTCCTATCAACCTATCAACTTTTTTGGTCACACTTTCTGTTCACTAGACAACTCGGATATTTGGAATAAAGCTTTATATGGATATGATGAATTGTGGGAAACTATTTTAACTGAATTGGATATCTACTTCCTGTTTGCCGAAAACTTTATATTTATCACAAGAGGTACTAGTGAAAGCGAGAGTGTCACTGGTGAGCATTGGCTTACAGATTTCTTGTTTTATATGTATTCGTCCACATTCGAACCAATAACTCGCATTTATACCGCTACCTCTTTTTGTCATATCGTTACCCCCTTGTCTTGCATGAAAAAAGGAATGTCTTATGAAGACGTTTATATTTTTATACTTTAATTGCTACTGTTCTAGCTTCCTATATTCATTTATCTGGATTTCCGTTCATTATACCATTCATGTTTTATATAAATATAGTTTTTCATATGTTTTAAGTTATTCATGTGAAAAGTCCCACTATAGATTAAAATTACACGAATCTATATTTAGAAGATATAGATATATATTACATAATTCATGTAATTCTTTATCTGAAAGATATGTACACGTATTTACTTTGAAGTCCAAAGTCTACATATAAAGTAAAAAATCCTACTTTTCTTCCTTAAAGAATACACCGGTATGTAAGAAGTTCGTCAGCATTTTAGATATTGCGTATGGCGTATACTGTAAAGTAGCGCGATAGGTAAGAATTTCTTTTGTATGATGAAAAATACTATACAGACTCGCTTTTATAATAACGTTCAAGATACATTTTGTTACAACAAAAAATAGTCTAATTGTTTAACAGTTTTTTATTCGTTCACATAAAAGTGAAATTCTCTATATAGCATTTATTTTATTGCTAACCACCCATTTTGGCTTCTGTTTTGACATTTCATTTGAAGTTAGTTTTCGCTTCACGGCCTTTTTTGTAATTCCTGTGACTTCCTGTTACATTATAAATATTTCTTAAAAACACATCAGACATTACTTTAAACCTTTACGATAGCATTTGAGGGTCTGATTGTTGAGTTTAGATAAAAATCGAGATACTTCTGTCGCAAAAATTGTGATGTTTCTCAGAACTATTTTTCAGTGCCAAAAAAATTCAAGATAGGTTTTGTCGCTAATACAGTACAACTGTGATACTGTGGATTTGCAAGTCAGAAGACCAATAACACTAAACATTCACATATTATAGCCCTTGGTTCTTATTGTTTATTTTAAAAGTGACCACCAAAAAGTGCACCACATAGACTCAATGTTCTACCACTACCAACCTTTCCCATTTTCTACTGGTTTTCTGTTCCTTTTATTTGCCACCCGACCCAAAATATTTCTAATCATCATTTCATGTTCATTTTATCATCCCCTTCGTGCTCATCGCCCAATAAATAATTTTTATGAATAAACAGAATAGAATTTGCCCCTTCCTACTTGAAACAAACATTGGTGTTTTGGCGAAACTTTTTAATTTTTTTTTTATAAAATATAGTAATTAGTAATGTTCGTCATCTTGTCATGTGAGCTGCGTGAAAAAAAATATCCCATTTTGATTGAAGACCTCGATCAAAGCCCATCTTTAATAGTGTAAGGCCTAGAATTAACCATTTTATTACTTTACATTTAAGTGCATTTCGACGAACAACTTAAGTAAGAGTTTCTGTGTTTTTTAAAGTCATTAAATTAGTTCAATTATAGATTTATTTTTCGATATTAGGACTGTTACAAAAATGTCCCACGAACGAATTACAATGATCTATATATAGTATACCTTTAAATGTATATATGTATATGTAATTCTTTATCTGAAAGGTATACAGAAAATATCGGGTTCGTGTGATCACTTTGAATTCCAAAGTTTATTTAAAGAATAAGTAAAACCCCTACTTTTCATTCATTACTCTCCTTTGTATAGAAAATACAAGGGGTTTTCGAACATTCCCAATTTTGGGGTATACTGTAAACAGTAGCACCAAAGGTAAGACTGTCTATTTTATATTTGATAGACGATCATAAAAATAATACTATAGACTAGTTGTATTTTATACAGTGAGTGAAAAAAGATGTGAGATACATTATGTAATGCATCGATCAATTCGCTAAATGGTCCATTTACATATTTGGTCTAATTGTTTTAACTTATACATTCACATAAAAGTAAAATTATACAGTTAACCAGTTTATTTGGCTACTGTTTTAACATTTAAATTGAAGTTAAATTTTCGGTACACGAACAATTGTTCTTCCTCCTCCATAGATATGATTATATGACACAGACATGGGTAACCAATGTACAGGACCAACAAATCGTAGCAAAGAGAAACAAAACGGCGAGTCGTCAGTAGAATTTGATAATATAGGGAAAGTCTGCGACAATAACAATGACAGAAAGTATCCAGAACCCAAACCATCGACAAAACCGCGGGAGAAGCTTCTTCCATCAAAAGAAAGGTTAAAGGAAATTGACGATTACGTTATAAAGGTAAGATTATATATTGAAAAATGGAACGTTTGTAGTTGCGCGTTTTAACAGCTTTATTTTTCATCACAAAAACGTATTGGGGACACAAATAAAGAGATCATAAGATCTGGTGACACATTTCTTGATCCGGCTTCTTGAAGAAGTACATGCGAAAAGTTTCACAGCTTAGGTAACCAACCTATGGATTGCAATTATATAAATATGTTCTATATATTTGAGAAGGCTTTTTACATTAAGTTGTTATTTTTTGTCTCACAGCTTTAAATAATACTTCACCTGATTTTGACCTTTTATGCTTTAAATATGGATATCGTGATAACATAGACAAAAGCTCGGTTTTTATTTCATCAAAGTTAGTAAACCTCTGTTATATACTAATACCACCACACAAAAACATAATAACATTTGTTCAAAGATACCAGAGGAAACCTGCAGTGTTTATAATTATTGCTTTGCTTTATATCTTAAATTACGCATATTCATACAAATCTATTTCGCAAATATCCCCGCAAGCAAGAAAACCATGTTCAAAGCTCGTTTAATTATGTACCATAATAATGTTTATTGTTCTTTGCCCAGCGGATGGTCTTTCTTTAATCATTCTTAGACTGAGCGTGCATCATTTTCTTATTGTCTGAGGCCAGATGCAAAACCACAAGAATCCACAAATAGTCTCCTGATGCTCTCAGCAGCAAGTTTCACAACAAATCTAAAATCGTAATTGTCAGACGTATTTGTTGGCTGAAATTTACACTTACAGTACGACAAATATTATGCTTAAGTATGGAACGCCATAGCTACCTTATGCTGATGCTTTCATTATGTGATGATACTGTGTCATTTTGTGATGATACTTCTTCATTATGTGATGATGCTTTGTTATTATGTGATGATACTTTATAAGATCGTTGTTCATTATT